>OY796657.1:18518205-19171205 GCA_963680705.1 Rhagium mordax
ACGTGTGAATAGTCAGTCGTTGAAACAATAGTATTCACTGTCATTGCTGTGCCGAATTTGTTTTAAATATAATATATTTTAAAAGATGTACATTTGTTCGTTGAGATATTTGTAGTAACCAGCTCTTGTATTAAAAGAAAGCATACAATAATTGTTTTATTAATTTTCTATGCAAATACTCAACTCAAAACGTATTGTATAACATTACATTATATGCTTCCTAGCTAGAGCATAAATATTCATAATCAAGTGTATTATCGGTTTCAGAAACAGAATCTAAACTAGACCCTCTCATCATCTAATCAATCCCGCGTCGGCTGTGTTTGTTTGACTATCGGTAAAGAAGGGCACACACGGGTCAATAAACAACATGATGATAAACCTGTGTTTGTTTTACTTCGGTTTTCTGGTTTCACTCGAAAAATGGTGTTAACATGGTTCTCTGCTCATGTTGATCTATCGGAGGGCCGCAATTGTTATAATAATGTCAAGCAAGCATGTAATTATTGCAAAAGCTTACAAAACCACACCATTACGTTAAACTTCTTTTACAGTTTTTACATAAAAAATGTGTTATAAGACACATTTTAAAAATAGTAATGTATACTTAAATATCTTTTACATTTTTCATATAAGTGTTTTGAGTTGTGTTTAGAACATATACGCGAATATCGCTAGAATATTCTGAGTAAAATGTAGACATCTGATATTGGAACATGTTATCTGGCAGACTGTTGCGGCTGTTTGTGTGTATGTAAGCAAGGAAAACGTATAGATTTCTAGAATGCCTGTAGGTAGTTGGAGGTTTAAAGAGATCAATTCTTTCATTTTGTTTAGTAGCAGGAGTATACGTCGCACGTGATGGTAACAGCGACGCAACTTCTACAGAATAATCTCAACGAAAATACCGATAAAAGAGATGAAATCATCAACAAAGCGATAATGTGGTTATCGATCTTGTGGTGCTGAATCACGGACCATTCGTAAAACTCGATTTTGCGTTGAGTCCAAGAATTTTAATATTGTTTTGGGTACAGATCCCAAAAAAATTGAATAATATTTCAAACCACGACGTATTTGCGTATTTGTGCTTTATGTGCAACTAGCATTTGTGGAGTAAATTAACGCTTAACTCTGTTTAGTAATGCAGTATCGTGAGTCTGTCAGGAGAGATTATCGAAGATAATCAATCCAAACAAAGACATTATGAGAGGTTTCTAATCAGAACCTGATCTGGCGTTTGGTCCATTTCTGTTATATTTTTTAGAAAACATACCAATTTATGTACCCCATTCCACAATTTGAACCAAATCAAAATTAATTGTGTTCATCTTGAAATGTAGGATTCAATTATTATTGTAAACCATATCGACGATCACTTAAAGTACCTATTGAATAGAAATATTCACCATCGCTTTAGAAAACTGAAAGAGACGTGACGGTAGCTATTTGGATTCATTTTCTTTCTCTTCTTAAGTATGAGTTGCACTCGAGCACTCTTTCTGTAGATAGATAATACCTACTTTTGTATATTATGTAAGAAAATATCACCACCACCACCACCACCAGAGTACTGAATTCAGCTTTTGAAGAAAATAATTGGAATATCCTCAGACCCACCCGATTGCACAATTTTGGAATATTTTCTGTCATCTTTCATTAGTGAAAAAATTGACACGGAAAAAATTATGGCAACATGAATGAACTTTTCAGAATTTCTTACTATTTTTGCAATAACTAATTATGGTTTAAAACTATCGTGACGACCATATATCTTAAGGGCTGTTAATTTTTAAACCAATTTAAAAACATTTCTTCCAAATCCATCCATTTTTGTGGATCTTATCGCGTTTTGAAAGAATTTTTCACGAGAAAACGACATTTTTACACACGCATTTTTACGTCAAAACAATTTTTTTTCAAAAAATCAAATAAGTCAAATCAAATAATCGGATAAATTACATACAGGGTGTATTCTAAAATCACCGACAAACGGAAACTGGAGATTCTGTGATCCAAAATAAGACGAAAGTTGTTATAAATGTGTTTCCGAAAATGCTCCCTAACCGAGCTACAGGGTTTTGAAAAAATATTTTTTTTTAGTTTTTTGGAGTTTTTTCAAAAACTGCATAAGATATTATATTGAAATTTGGTACACTCGAATGTCTTACTGAATACAATTAATGAGGTGAGTTTGAGTCGATTGGCTCAATCCAGTGGCGTAACATCGTTTAAGTTACTCCCTCAAATGACAATAAAACGTAGGCCACTTTTTTTTTTTTTTGAAATGTTAATTTTTAGATGCACTGTTCTATTCTGCAAATAAAATCATACTTTGTGTTTTTTTGATTATGCATTCCGTTTTTGAGATAATTGGTCCTAAAGTACGAAGACACATTTTAATAAAAAATAGAATTTGTTTTTTATTTAAATATAATTTATCAAAATAACGCAGTTAACTATTACATAATAAAAATATTTCATTGAAAAAGAAATTATTAATTTAGATACAGTTCAAAAAGTAAATTAAACCTAACACGCTGGAACATTTACTTAAAAGAGCATCCAACAAGACGGGGGGCATTTTAAACAGTATCTAAATTAATAATTCCTTTTTCAATGAAATATTTTTATTATGTAATAGTTAACTGCGTTATTTTGGTAAATTTTATTTAAATAAAAAACGAATTTAATTTTTTATTAAAATGTGTCTTCGTACTTTAATACCCAATTATCTCAAAAACGGAGTGCCTAATCGAAAAAACAAAGTATGATTTTATTTGCAGAATAGAACAGTGAATCTAAAAATTAACATTTCAAAAAAAAAATGCAGTGGCGTACGTTTTATTGTCATTTGAGGGAGTAACTTAAACGATGTTACGCCACTGGATTGAGCCAATCGACTCACTCGCCTCATTAATTGTATTCAGTAAGACATTCGAGTGTACCAAATTTCAATATAATATCTTATGCAGTTTTTGAAAAAACTCCAAAAAACTAAAAAAAAAATTTTTTTCAAAACCCTGTAGCTCGGTTAGGAAGCATTTTCGGAAATACATTTATAACAACTTTCGTCTTATTTTGGATCACAGAATCTCCAGTTTCCGTTTGTCGGTGAATTTAGAATACACCCTGTATATGTTGAAATTACCATGACAAAATTTCTTACAAATTAAAAATTTTCCACAGAATGCCTTAGGTGATTTGAAATAAAATAGCTCCACTGTAATCCAATAGTAAACTGGCAGAATTTCCTTGCACAAATCAGACACCCTAACCTGTATTCTTTACAATGCCGATTGCATTGTACTTCCCACAAATGCGATAGTACGTTACTAAGCAATTCCGCTCTCTGTGTAATATAAATACATCAGTCGTCAGATGCGTATAAAAATAAGTAATTTATAGCTGCAGTCACATGTGATGGATGATGTGGATTTTGGTGTTGGTGAATTCATCAAATTTATGGCAATGAAATATCACATGTTATTTTTCAAAAGGCCGCTAAATTGCGTGGAATAGCGAAGAGTTCCTGTTTTAAAATCCTATGTGGAAAAGACTTGATTAAGTGCGGTAAACAATAAATAGCCAAATCCTGCATGATAAAATATCATAGGAATGAAACATATATTTTAAACATGTATGTGTGTATACTGTAGATAAAAAAGCAAAAGAGCATTATTACAATGGACTTTTAAAAAAACAAGGCTGTAATCTTTCTCTTTGATATTGCCATTTGCCGAGGCTTTGACTCTAATCCAAAAGAACAAACATACAATTACGCCACCATCTTCTTTCCGCAAGCAATCTTGTTCACTACCATATAAATCATGTGCAACCTAGATTCAGTTCCTTTGAATATGTTTGTCATCAGTGCAATTTGTTGGAAGCTTTTGCAATTTCTACAGGCGTCAGCTCTGGATCTACATTTTCTTCATTCATTTGTCCATTTTCCATCGTTTTTCCCAATTTCGTTTTAAAGACAATTCAATCCACCACTTTTTTCTCTGCCTCTGCTGAGAATAATAATTTTATTAAAGATTGGATACATTTAGAAGAGTTTCTGGATTATCTTCCGAACTAATGGTTTTGAATTCTTGAAGCTTTAATTTTTTCGTACCTCGCGAAGACTATAAGATCGGAAGATTGTTTTGTTTGAAACAAATATACAAATCATGAATTCTATGCTCCTCCTACAGTAAATGACACCACAATGCATAAAACAATTTCAATCGATTTCTATTTGTTCTGACGAAAATAGCTCTTTATAAACATTTATTTGAATCACGTGGGTGAAATATACGACCGCAAAGCCCTTTGAGTCTACTGGTTTCATAGATATTCAATTCAGATAGTATTTGGTGGTCTAGAGTGCGACGTTATTGATGGTATTGATCATCTGTAATTATTTATGTGGAAACAGAAATAAAGCCAAGCATGTTCATTTTGCCCTCAAAGAGTTAGTCGATTTTGACAATCATCGAGAAGTAACAACAAAGTCTTAAAGCGCAAATATATAACATATATACAGGGTGGCCTATTGACAAACTTTGATAACTAAAATTGCTGAAAGACGTATATATATGAGTAATATTGTTATTTACTTTCAAAACACTAAACTGATGGAACATAGTATTATAATAATAATCAATAATGGCATATAATATACTGATTAATAGAGTTGTAATAAATTTTTCACAAAATAAGTGTGACTAGTGCGACATTTGCCTCAGGTTCCTTGCTTTTAATTTTAACTCGGTTTTTTATTATCTTTGTTGTTGCAAGTCTTGTAACCTTTGTCTTGCCATTTTCTTTGCTCCCTCTATCTCTTCTTTTCCTTTCCTAGAAGTCGCTCTTTCTGTTGTCCTGTTTTCTAGTTCTTCTAAACGCTCAGCTTCTTCTTTTTCTCGTTTTTCATGTTCTTTCCCTATATGTTTTCTTCTTCTTGACGCTGTTGATCCAACAATGTTTTTCTTCGTCTATTTAAGTCAGTGTGCCCTTCTCTATAATTTTCTTTTCGTTTCCCCTCAAGTGAAGCTACAACAAAAAAATAATTAAACCTATAATTTTGCTGTTATCAACCTCCACACCAATCTACTACCATGTAAATACTTGTTCAAGAAATAATTGATGAAAACTATTCCTTCCCAAATCTTGATCTGCTGTAGACCAAGGTCTGTCTTACTTGACTCCTAAAGAATAAAAATTCATGTTGGAGCTCGCAGCTGCCAATGCCAATTTAACTTTCCTTCGAGAAATTGAGTAACTGATTTTTTATATGGTTTAATACGTGATGTATCAGAAAAACTTATCGTTGTATTTTAATGATCTAGTAGCGCTTTCATACTTAAAGTGCGACAATTTTATTCAAACTGATCTGTCCCAATAATACTTCCTTTAGAGTGTGTTTGCAAGAATATAATGTTAGCCTAGGTCAAGGCTTCATCTCCAATGAGTGAGAAGTATTTACGGTCGTGTATATAAAGTGTAGTAAAACCATCACTGCTCGCCTCTATATTTACATCCACTTTATGGTACAGTTAGTCTTAGGATGTAACTTGTTTTTGTGAAAAGTTGACATAGCTGTTAAATTATTATAGCAGAATGAACAAATGTTATATAATATTACATGAGTTAGTTAATGATTTGAATGGATTTTGGAAAACTGAAGAGTGGTGCAGCTATACTTACCATTTATTTAAAAGTTTCAATCTGCGAGAACGATCACTTTGCATGTTATTCGAAAAAAATCCGATTACCCCTTCTCTACTTGTAAGTTTTGTTATGAATAGACTCCAAAAAGTGCTTTATATCGAAGAATTTAATGAAACAATTTAATAGAACAAAAAAAATGTTAACAAAAATTATCAAAGATTTTGTTGAAAATTTTTTGACAGTTCTAACAACCAATTAAATTTCGTTATTTCTTGTCATGTGACACAAATCATCCAATCATGTTAAGATTACACTGATAATATCATCCAGGGAAATTTTCAATCACTATGACAACAAAATTGCTTAACTTTGACAACTTCATAATAACTGCCAAATAAATATCAAAACGTCACGTTTTGGCAATACCAATTCTCAATCTATAAACTTTTAATAAATAAATAATTGTTTTGTTGTGTTGCGACATTTTGATTTTACTTTTTCAAAAAATTTTCTGACCGAATATCCCTCAGACATTGACAAATGCCCCATAATTTTATGACAACCTCAAGCAAGTTGCTCGGTAATAGCCCTCCGCCCTCAGCGTCGGGCTATTACCAAGCAACGTGCTTTCGATTGTCATAAAATTATCTCGTACATTATCAATGTCTTAGGAATATTATAGCTGAAAATGTCCATCGTGTAACTCCTGAGAATATAAGAATCTATCGAAAATCTCTTTATGTACATTTTGAAATATTTCCCTGGTGGTAAATATTCCCCTTCTATAACTCCAAATGACTTTAGTAGAGTAATAAATACTTTGAATTTGAGGTAACCCCACTAAATCAAGTGGTATCAAATCAGAGAAACGAGCAGGTAATTTAATGGAGCCACGACGTCTACCTATTATGGTTGGGTTGGTTACTGCGTAATGTGGAGAGGCACTGTTCCGTTGAAATATTATTTCAGTTCTTCGAAATGCCTAGGCATTATTATAAATATATGTAAGGTCCTTAGTCGGTAATGGGATAGGATTATAAAAGAAAACGTCAAATTTTCTCGACGTTTCAACAATTAGTTATTGTCTTCTTCAGGACTAATGAGTCATGTGGTAACTTATAATATATATACATATGATTCTTGAATTTTGAAAAATATTTGGTAGGTGCTAAAATTCTTAATGAAAATAAATACATATATTCTTGTGAATCACTGTGTAGGCAAAACAGAAATTCTGTTTACACACTAATATTCACAAGTTTTTCTATTTTCAATGTGTGACAATTACATACAAAATTATGAACTGTTTAACCTATTTTTTGCTCTCATAAAGATATAAAACTGTTTTAAATAGTAAATAATGAAATCTGAAAATATTCTTTTCCTTATGGTACAAAGAATAGTAATTTACGTAACAAATCCGGAAAATTCAATTTTTTTGGACGAGTAGACAAGATTTCGAGACGAGCCGTAGGCGAGTCCTGGAAGTCTGCAAGTTCAAGAAAACAGTTTCCGGGCGTGTTGCGTACACTATTTTTTCGGCAACTTTGTGGAATAACAAATCAATAAAGTGCGTTTCTTTATAACATTTATTTGTAGAACAAAATTAGGAACGTTCTAATTCTTGTTTAAATTAATGTTTATATTGAAATTCGAACAATTGCTACTATTAAAGGGATTCAATTTGTTTGAAATGCCGGCCCATCTCGAAGGAGCCGCCAGTTATTAAGCTCGGAAGGGGACGCGTTTGAACAATTCGACAAAATTGGAAAAATTTGCGAAAACACGAAAACTTCAAATACTATTTCCAAACGAAAAAACTACACTGAGCCGCCGTTCTGGCAAGAAATCGAAGCTCGAGAGTCCAACTTAGAACTACATCGTGAATCGTACGGTCGATTTTCGAGGCAGCAGGAGCGAACGAAAAAGTGTAATTTTGACGTTTACCGAAACGCGAAAGTTGGGTTAAAATTTAGAAATTTCTGCGTGGTTGCCGAAAAAATATGTTCCCGTTAGTTATAAATTTTAAGAAATGCAAAATCCGCGGGGAAGAAGAACTTTCCGCACATGGTGTGATAGAAAACACGCCCACGCGTATTTGTATTTATAAGATTTAAAAATAAAATCCCGCAGGGGCCTGCTTGTTTTTCTCGGGTTTTTCACATTTTCGACGCCATTTTTTGAACCAATTGCTAACTCGTGACATTTCACTAACATTAGAATGTCTGACAAATAAGAAAATGTAATAAAATACAGAATATTACGTTCAAAATAAGAAAGGTGGTGTCACTTTCGGTTAGACCGGAAGTAGAATTTGGTGCGCAATTATGTCAGATTCTGACTTTAGAAACCTATATATTATCCACGTTCAAAATTTAAGAAGTCTGTTTCATTATAATAACAGACTTATTCGGTAGGCAATACTTTCGTGGCCACCCTGTATATACGTTTTATAATTTTTATATTATGTGTATTTTGTTGCTGATGAGGAGCAATAACTCCGAAATACGTTCCTCTAGCTAGATTTTTTTTGGGGGGGGGGCTGTATTTTCCCTTTGTAAAATAAGTCTTAATGAAAGATTTAGGGTAATCGCGTAAACCACAGGATTTAAGTTTTGAACAAATACGTCCTATATTGAAGGCACTCGTGTACACTTATTGTTGTCTGATCAGAAGCAGTTAGGATATCAATTGTTTTAACTAACCCATACCTCTACTGTAAATATTATTTGATTTACCAGAATCCTGAAAGCTATAAATATACTTTAAATATACCGATAACTGCAAAGGTTGAGGTTCCTTATCAAATTTCTATAAAAGAAACGTTTCGCATTACTTACCGAAAAGTTAATTTCGATAAGTAACTCCGGATGTAAGACTTAACACCAGAACATTCAGTTTAGATAGTATAAACACTAAATGACATCTAATTACATGTAAAACTTAACTAGGCCAATTAGCAATCTCTCCCAGGATTTAACTCTCCCGGGTTCCGTCCACCAAAATTGTTTCAAAACCAATGAATTCTGTTTTCATTTTCTAATAATGTTTGTTACTTCAATCCATTTCCATTGTAAATATGTTAATGTGTTTATTATTCAAATAATGGGTCTTAAAAAGAAGAGTTGTTATAAAATGAATGTTTGTTTACTCGCAAAATAATATACTCCACCATAAATTTTGTATAACTTTTTTTGACCCGTTTCCTTTCAAATATAGAATATTCATTACATTTAGCAAAAAGGATTTTGTACGTAATGTTTGCTTTTAACTTTCGATAAAATTGAACCTCTTGCTATGGACGTGAAGTGGCAATTATATGACTCCACAAAGTATATAGCAAACGAGTTGTAATGTTGTAATACAAATATTTATCTTTTTTCAGCGGACCATCAAGAGGAGCGGGGGATTAAAGGTAAGTTGTCAGTAGTTTAATTAGTGGGCGTTGACAGAGAGAAATTGGCTTGAATAATGAGGAAATAAAGAAATTTGTGATGTGTGTAAATAATATTATTAAATTACAGATGTCATGCGTACAAAGTATGTGTGCTGTGTGTTTAAATTTAAATTTAAAGTAAATATTTTTATAATTTATGCGGGTTTTCACTTGATATCTGAATCCAAGTAGCAAGTAGCGTTTAACTTTACAGAAGCAGTTTCATTTATCACAGATATTTCTTAAAACTACATTAATGATAAAGCATATTAAATAAGTAAATAAAGAAGATCTAAGAGGATACAATTTTGAGACAGATAGCCCTCACTCAAGATGGTGCAAAAATACTTAGTGACCGAAAATGCTTAAGGGGGAGGCTCCCAAAATGAGGGGGTTAACCTAGTTTATATATAATAATCAGTTTATATGTACAATAATGTTTTCTTGATGTTAAATAAATATACAACGTGGTTCGAGAAACTTACTAATTACTTACAATAATTAGTCCTTTAAACTATAACACTAATTACTACTTTTAACCACCATTATTTACTACTTGTCACTGTACTAGTCACTGTTTCTTTTGTCTTGTATTCAGTTCACTTTGCAATATTCAACTGACTGTGTAGTGGGCCATCTTCGCCAAATGTTTATTTTGTTCTAATTTTAGCTCAAGTTGAAAATAGGGATCTGTTAGTTTCGCAATAAAAATATTATTTGCTCTTAACTCCCATCATCTTTTTTGAAAGAGGTCGTGCCCCAACAATCCTTACTTCTAATTTTGAAAGTCCTAGTTTTCCACCTCTGCTTTCTTTTTTTTTTGTATGTACTAAGTACCTATGTCTTCAAAAGAAAAAGTTTCGTTGTATATGTTGATATGAAGATTTTTTTTTTGTAGGCAGGTACGGCTTCAAAAGAAAAAGTTTCGTTGTGTGTGTTGATGTGAAGATGCGTTTCCGTTTGGAACCTTGCACTAACTAAAACCTCTCGGTATCTCTACCCTAACCGCTTAAGCATTGCATTACCTCATAACAGTGATTCCTATTTACCCGACCACCTATCTTATAATTTTTTTACGTTCTTTTGTTCTTAATATGGTACATATTAGTTTAGAGGTTCTTTTCAGGTTCAATGATGACTATCATTACCAAGTTTCCGGGTGGTAAATGTAGCCCCAGTTCTGTTTATGTTCCTGTTCTTTTTGTTGCATCTCTGATGTTCCAATAATATGTGCCCTGTATTTTCCATATATGTAAACTGTCTGTTGGTCTTTTTAAATTTGCTGAGAGTTTTTTTAACCATTATTGTCATTATTTAATTAATTTTAATATCTGGGATGAGTCTTCTTCCATTGTGCAGTTTCCTCTTTCTTCTCTCATCAGTTTTTCTGCTTGTCATTCGTGTAGCTGCATTTATTTTGGTATTCCTGTCATTACTCATTTCTTTCCATATCACCCTTATATTCAGCATATTTCATTACAGGTTACCTTGTGCTTTTGCAATTTTGTCCGCATTTGGTTGGTTAAGGTCCAAGTATTCATCTCTTTCCGATTTTTCCTCGACCTCAACACTAGACTGTCAGATTCTTAAGGAGAGGTTCCACTAGAAACAGAGCCACCTGACACTTTAATGCCAGAAATAGTATTCTGACATGTTGCTACTTGGCGTATTTTGAAAAACCCGCACACCAATGAATCAGCAGGACCTGATGACATCCAGCTGAAAAATTGCTCAAATGCTACCCGTACCCAAGAACTTCCATCTACGTGTTCTCTACATATATACTTTTAAAAGTGATAGAAATCGCTGTTTATATGCGGCTGTTGAAATATCTCTAATCGAGGTATCTTGAGCTATCGGCAATAAGTATGGTTTTCGTCGGAAACGTTCAATATGAGACCTGCTCTTATATCTGGAACAATGCACTCGAGAGATTTGGGGAATCGTAACTTTAAATATTTTCAAAGCATTTGTTAGTGTGTGTCATCAAGATCTACTAAATTAATTACTATCTCGTGACTATTCAGTTCAGTTGTATCTGTGGATATCAGATTTCTCTCGGACCGCCCTTTTTATGATGTAATCAATGACGTCTCGATCAGAAATGTTTCACACTCGGATTTTACTAGACAGTGTTAATTCGATTAAAGATATCTGAAATCACTTACTGTTGTTTGAAATTTGTTAGAAACTCCAAAAAAAAGAACCTGACAATCTAACATTTTAATAAAACAAAATCATTTCTTGCAGGAATAATCAAAAGATGTTGAAAATGACCGCCTTGTGGATGTTTCTCTGATGGTGGTTGCATATTTGGTTTTAAAAGCAAAAGTAAAAAAGAGAGATGATTAATTTTACCAAAATGTTGTGAGCACATTGGCAAGGACCAAATAAACGTGCATATACAAAAATTCATCCAGATTGACTAGACTAACTAGACTTTAACAAGATTATACACTTCTAAATCAAAATGTGGCATCTATTGTCATTGCAAAATAATGTCCTATTTCCAGACGCAAGGACAAATTGCTGTACTCATTTAAATTAAGATGATCTCATGTTGTGGTTAATGCATGAATGTGTTAGAACGACCACCATGAGTAACAATAACAAACAATATTTTAAAAAATGATTTAAATATCATCACGAAAATACACATTAATAAAAATGGGTCACACGCTGTATGTATAGGGTGAGTCAGATCGGTCCCCACCACGGGTTTTTGAAAATGGAGTTGACTGAACTGGGGCAAACTTGCGTCATTTATATATCGCAAAGAAATTATTTTTAGATTGTTTCCATAAACCAGGTGAGGAAACAAGTAATCGAGTACAGCGATATCGGAAGAATAGGATCGTCGTAAATTTTCACCCACTATTCTATCGTCGTAAAATCATTGTCGGAAAACCAGATTTTATATGCGGTGTAAACTGTAGCTTTTTCTTGTTGGAAGTAGTTTCGAGTAAACTCATCATCGTTGCTGAATGAACGAAATGAACAAGCATGTGTTGAATATAAAAAATTCGCATTCACGGTTTTGTTTCGTTTTATTCTGACGAGCTCTCAACAAAAAATAATGTAATCATTTTTGTTTAAATAATAAATAACTACTAGTATTCAAATATTTTGTGCTCTTAGTGAATTTTAATGTTTTGTTATCTCATCTTTCCACTCATTTTTTCCTATATTTTGTCAGATAACCTAAAAACTAAGTTATTGATTACACCATCAATACACTAACTAAAACCAAAGACATCATTTAAGGGCGTGAGGGTAAACAAATATTTGTGGCGACACATCGATTTATTACAGAACAATGACCTCTGACCAAGTTTTCACAGGTGCTGAAAGTAATTTCATCCCACACTATTTCTAGCATATTATTGAATCATTTACAGCACCACGAATTCAGTTTACAATTTTCATTAGGTATGGTGACACCATTAACGAACTGATTTCATACAGTCTATATTTACATACACATAAGATGCACATAAATGTTACGATCTAGTTATATTTTAAATTTAGTTCGTTTCATATTTTAATTTTCATAAAACACATAAGGAATAAGCATACTACAAATTTCTACATATCGTACATTATTTAACCGTTAAAAGGTTTATCTTAGTAGTTATCTAAATATAAAGTTTAGTAAAATTGATTACACTATTTAATTGTGTGCAATTGACGGTTATTTTACTCAATTAGAAAATTAAAGTGTTTATTAAAGAGGCGAACTCTTTGAAGATTTTACAGGACAACGCTCGGCCTTTATTTCTTTTAACCTTTTTCATGATCTGCCAACAACAAATATCCAACAGACAATTATAATATTGATATGGCTATTAATAGCAAAACAAATTAACAGAATAAAATATAAATAAATTTATTTAGCATAATAATAACAAATATGTCCAATTTGATACACGTATTTATATTAATGCACTTCTCTTCAATTACAGAATTCATAACGTCCAAAGTGAAAAATATTGAAATTAAAAATATTTAACTTACTACAAAATTCATTCATTACTTCTACCAATCAAAAAACGGTAATATCAAGATCCTTAATATTTATTATTCATATTGGGTTTCGTAAAATATAAATAAATTAGTCAATTACTCTAAAGGACAAATCAGAATAATACAGACATATACATTATACATATTATGCAACTGGAATTTCAGCAGAGATAATGCGAAACTAAAATATGTGTTTAAATGACACATTTCTTCTAAACGTGTAGATTGAATCATGTATATATTTGTTTACAGCGACTGTAACTGCTTAGCAGCTGTTCTATAGTTGAAATGCAAGGCTGATTCAATTAATTTATTTGCCCTAAATCTTCATTGATTGCCCTTAAATAATTTATTAACGGCTAAACGATTTATCAGGTCCATTTTACTATTTGATGTAACCTCATTTTGTGTATCTAACTCCATCCTATTGAATCTATAAAAAGATTAAATATACAGGGCGTTCCGGAATGGGCTACAAATATTTGGCAGGTAGTTAGATTCCTTGGCAATAATTAAGTAGGATTTATCAAATTTTATAAAATTAGCCATATCCAGGCAGTTACCCCCTTCTCCTCTTGAAAGTGGTTAGAGCATTAAAATTTGGTAGCAGTCCCTGTGTGTAAAAGCATTTTCGCCCATCCCATTTTCTATAAGAAGATGAAGAAACCGACCAATTTTTTTAGCAGACATTGGAACAGTTAAACATTCTTTAAATGACAAAACCTGATGCTATGAGACCAAAATTTGTATTTCTTTCAACACTTTTGTAGACTAAAGCGTCAAAATCTCCTTAGGACCTCTCACATATCACGTGGAAATTGGATTATGGTGAAGTTTTTTAAAACTTTGCCAATAGAAGGCAAAGGTCACTTCTTTGGTGAACAATTTCTGTTCATAGATAGCATTTCCATCCACCCATCTTCCTTAAAGGAGATGAAGGAAACGGTCCTCCATAATTTAAACAAAACTTCATTACAGTCTGATTCAGTTACAAAAATTTGTACATCTTTGAACATTTTTATAGATATTTTTGAGAGCAACCTGTGGAGTTTGAAAGAATTATTTGTTGTTTTGCTAAATTTTCAATTAACGATGGTTAACGTGGTGGTAAAACTGAGTGATAACTTAAAACATTTTATCGTAATGGAAAATACTACTTAGACAAACCTTGAGGAAACGGTAACATAACCAGTCTTAAGATCCTAGCACTAAATGTTCGTTCTAAAAAAACTACAGAAAACCAGTTTCATGTACTATTGCACCCCATATCGTAACCCATCGCGTAAGTACTATCTTGCGTTCTATAATTTATCTGATTTTTCTCCAAATTAGCGAAAATCCACTGAATCTGAACTCGTCACTGAATTCTACTCAATTTTAGTTCTAATTTTGCCAAAGTGAAAATTCCAATACTAATAGTTATGAATCGTCGCATGTCGATATTTAAAATTATACCTATCCTAATAGCATTCTTCTCTTTCATAATTAGGAAAATATTAATATCTTAATGAAAAGAATTATAGTTTTTAATATAAATTTTAACGAATTCTAAATTAGAAATGGAGTAAGTTTAAATTATTAAAATTGCTTATGCTTCTGTTAGAAACATCCTTGTTTCTTAAAAATAATTGGCATACATTTATCATAAGAAATTATGACAGCCAATTGCTCAAAATTAAATTTAGACTTTTAGTCCATTTACTATAAAGAAAAACCTTATAACTTCGTTGACTCAAAACCGATTTTGATAATTTTTCTTGAAATTTCGCAAAAGTTTATAGAAAAGTTCCCAATAGGTGAGAAGATATGCTTTTCATTGTTTCAATTGTTATTAACAAATAAGTATTTTTTTAATACATTCTTAATTAAAAAATGTGTAACTCTTTTATTTATTCAAAACAATTGCCTGAAATTTGATTACATAATGTTTTGGTCACAGATTACGAATCTGACCTCAAAGTCGGTCTAAAACGAAATGGCGTCTACAAAATGGCGTCGACGTCTCATTTTTATTTTCTTTTTTTTATTATGTTTATTAGATATATGGGGGTTTTTGAGGTCACTGATTACGAACTTGGCATTAAAACTAAAATAAAATGAAAATGGCGAATCCAAAATGGCGGAAAAGGGTAAATTTTTTTATTGGTATTTTATTTCTTATATCGTGTGACAACTACAATTACAAACAATATAAACCAAAACAAAAACCATTTATGTGAATCACAGCCATCTAATTCTGTTTTTAAAAATTAAATAAAAAATAGTTAGTTCCAAAAAAAATCTAAAAAGGCGTAAAATGATCCGATGTTCTCAAAAATGTCAAAAAAAACGGGATGCTCCACTTGAAAATTCAAATTTCTGCTCAGTTAAGGTCAAACCGAGAGTACCTACTTTGCAATTCAAAATTATCCTAACAAATGTGTAATATTATCTAATTCACGTTCTCCAAATTTAAATTATTTATCTGATGTAGAAAAGAAATTGCAGGTGTACCCACATTAGTTTTCACCCGGTATAGGGGTTTTTTGGGTCGCTGATCTCAAATTGTATCTTACTAGTTATTAAAAATGAATTGGAGTATGGTGGAAACAAATGATAAAACCCAAAAACCCGATACCGGGTCACAGGGAACACCTGTAATTTCTATTCTACTGCAGATAAAAATTTTAAATTTGAGGGCCGCGAATTAGACAATGTTATATATTTTTTAGGATAATTTATGATTTTCAAATGGAACATCTTTTTGACATTTTTTTTAACCAGAGGATCATTTTACGTATATGTAATAGTGCCTTATTTGGATTTTTTTTTTGGAAATAACTACTTTTTATTTCATTTTTAAAAATGGAATTAGACCTTTTTTCGCCATTTTGGATCCGCTATTTTTTATTTTATTTTAGTTTTAATGCCAAATTCGTAATCCCCAGATATCTGATGAATATAATAAGGGAAAAAAATGTATACATTCGACGCCATTTTGAGACCAGATTCGTAATCTGTGATCCCAAAAACATTATGTAATCAAATTTCAGGCAATTATTTAAGTAAATGAAAGTGTTATAAATTTTTAATTAAGAGTGTTTTAAAAACACTTGTTTGTTAATAACAATTGAAAAAATAAAAAGCACACTTTCTCACCTATGGGGAACTTTTCTTTAAAATTTCTCCAATATTCCAAAAAAATAATCATCAAAATCGGTTGTGAGTAAACGGAGTTAGAACTTTTTTAGAATTTTTAGCGATTAGGAAATGGACTATTTCTTAGTAAAAAAAAATTCTTTCGCAAGGATGTCATCGCTTCAAATAAAGTTTGCAATCTGCAAACGTCTATTAGACTAAACAATAATTCGTATGCGAACTGATAATAATACTGCTGCACAGATTATTACGAATATTTTACACACGCCGCAATGATATAAGGATATTTCATATATCTCAAAATAAGTAAAAATGATTGTATTGCTTCAAATGCCAAAATATAATACAACATATTGAAGAAAATAGTGACTGATAACTCAATAGATTTTCATATTTTTATCATATTTAAAGAATTGATGCATCTGTAGGATTAAGATCAGGTGACTACAGGTCTTGGTAAAATTGAAATTTGAATGATATACAAAACTTTCGTACCCTGAAAATAAAGAATCAACACTCCACCTCTTCCAAGAACGTATACTTTTTCTGTACATTCCCCAATATCATTTGAAGGCCAGATTGTTTTCGTATTTTACACTTCTGTGTGTATTTAGACGTCAGTGTTAATGTACGTTACAATATTTATCGAAACAATGTACTCGTAGACAGTAATAAACAATTAAATATTCAAAGGATGTTAAAAATTACAGTACTTTACTGTATTGTCATTGCGTTATAAAACATGCATGCAATACCTGTTGGTGTTTGGTTGTAAAACAATAAAGTCGAATCATTTACAGACTTTTTTTTAAAATGACGTGCATCTACGAATAACAATAGACAAACAAGGAACTGCAAACATCAGCCAATTTATTTGTTAACTTTTCTATAAAAGGTTCTTTATTACTTTTTATGATCTGCAAACTACATCTGTCATTAAATTTATGGCTGCATATCCGTAATTGTCATATTACGCTACGCTCAGCCAAATGGTATCATAAAAATGCTTTCGAGAAAACATTTAATTGTCCAAGCAGTACTGGAATAATGTGGATAAAATTAAATGTAAGGCAACTACATGTCTGTTTTAGTGTTGTTTCTTTATTTTTATTATTTAAATCAATATATGAAACTGTTAAAAATTAAAAAAATCAACACGGTCCTATAGTGCAAAAAAAATTACGAAGGCGAGAAAAAGGGTTAATTAAAAAAAAGCCATTACCACTCGCTAGACCTAAGGCGCGTTTACGAGTAGTATTACAAGCACATAACGTCATCAACTCATCAACAACGAGTGATCTCTCTCCATTCGCAGACAGCTTCATAACTGTCAATCATAGCTTTGCAGCCATCTTTTTTATTTTGAACAACAAAGTTATGGAATTCCTTACATGCTCATGTCTTCCCTTCGTCCTATTCTTATCAGGCCTTTCAGGTCACAATGAATAGGTATCCACTCCAAACCTCCTGTACTAACGGCGCCTCTGTGGTATCGTTCAATAAAGAAAAAAAATAAGGTTATTTTTCAAAATTGTACCATGGAGATGCACATCCAATTATGAGAATAGTTATTACAAACTGTGAACAGCATTTTTTTCTGTTAGAATGCCATGTTATTACTATCATAAAATGTTAGTCGTGTTGCGTGCCGGAACGCTGTAATCGAATTACTGATTAAAGCCGAAGCGTCGTCGCTGTTTTCTCACATAATACCTCATATTTTATATTAAAATAACGGAAGCCAGGAGAAAACTTATTGAAAATTGGCTCATCAGAAAAGCCAGCTGGGTGCTTTTAAGCCATTATGGACTTACAAGGAATTCGAATTAAAAAAGGAATTTTCCCAAATGGAAGTTGTAAGTAAACGGCTGAAAGTTTTAAATAATGGAGACATTACAAGACGCAATTAAGCTGAGTGTTCCTCAGCCACAGTACAGATAAGAGGCAAGAGTTAGTTTTGTTTAATGGCCCAATTTATAAATTTTGGAGTTTCGTATATGTTGGGGTTTAATTAAAACTATAATTAAATTACTAACTTCAGGTTAAATTAAGGGAAAATTGTCAAATTGATAGACTTAATCACTATCTCGTAAAACGTTGCGTCGTCGAGATGATAAAACGTGGATAACTTCGAGGGAAAAATTAGGTGTTAATATACTTCCATAAAATGAACCGGTTGTTACTAATTAAACAACATGAAACGTTATAATTTAAAGGTAACGCTGACTTTAAGGATTTAATTTTCTAGTGGTCCTAGTATTGTGGAAATTGAACCAGTTCAGGTTAACAGACTTGCAAATAAATGCAACATTTTTATTTTACTGCATAAAATTTTCACGTAAAAAATTGTTTATGACCAGATTTAAACCAAACATAAAGCAACAGAAATTCTGCTTTGGAGTACAGTTTTGGAATTTTTGATTCTTAAAGCCTAATGATTTTTTTAAATATAAAAAATTACAAATTTAAATGGCGGTTTTGTTGTTTAACATTTGACTTCATCACTGGGTTTGGAAATCTCTTGAGTGATACACGTTGGTGGAAAAGGTGTTTATTGAAAAATGTATGATAGAATTGATATTAGTAGTACGTTAGAATATTATACTTTTCTTAAATTTTTTTCGTTAGCCTCTTGATTCTTGCTAATTGTCGACTTTTAAATTTTTTTACGGTATATATAAGTAACTAAGAATTTAAAAAATTTGTTGTACACAAAGGATGGGAAATAAGCGGCGGAATTAGATTTTAAATGAAAAGTTCATTAATCAAATTTGGCCATCCACTGACGATAAGACAAAAATTATAATAGGGAATTAAAACTAATCCTTGGAATTAATCGCCATCTTTCACATAAATCTTGTTTAAATTGGGTAAAAACAAATATCTTACGGGGGTGGATTCACTTTTAGTGGGTCATACTATACTGGGTAGTCGTGCGAACATGTAAAGTTTTTAAAATACATAAATACGAGCATAAATAATATCTATGTTATAATATGTATATCAGATGTGAATATCATTAAATTAAAAAGCTTCTTTTAATAATAATAATATTAATAATAATAATTAATGCTTTTATTCACCAATTCCACAAACCATGGACTATCTCAGGGATTTACTCGAATCAAATAATTTAAGCCAAGAGGTAGTAAACGAATATATTCAACTCACAAAACTTTGTATGAAGCAAAATTGCTTTCAATTCAATAATAATTTTTTTGAACAACATGAAGGGACAGCCATGGGTAACTCTTTGTCACCATTCATTGCCAGTCTTTTCATGAATCGCTTCGAAACAGAAGCAAAAGAAGAATTCGAGTATTTTCCTAGAGTTTGGCTTAGGTATGTGGATGATATTTTTGCAGTGTTTGATACAAAAGTCGCGGATGTAGACGTTTTTGTTTCCAAATTAAATAGTAGTTTCACTTCTGTCAAATTCACATATGAAATTGAAAACAATCAACAACTACCATTTTTAGATGTACTAGTAATTAGAAATAATGAAAATAATTTAGAATTCGATGTATATAGGAAAGATACCAGCACTCTTAGATATATTCCTAATGATTCTCATCATTGTGACCAACACAAGATGGCAAGTTTTAATTTTTTGATTAGTCGATTATTAAGTTTTCCGCTAACTAGAGAGAGGTTTGAAAAAGAAAAAGAGTTAATTAAGGATATAGCTTTGAGTAATGGTTTTTCTACTAATTTGATTGATAAATTAATTAGGAAGGGTAAATTTAGAGAGGCACTTCGAAATTCTTCGACCTTTCGTATTGAGAAAGAAAATTCAAAATTTGTATCAATTCCATATGAACCCCGGTTTACCCGAGGTCTTAGTAGAATTTTCAACAACATTGATATGACGGTGGTTCATCGATCAGGAAATACACAACAACTTTTAGACAACCCTAAGGATAAAATTGGAATGAACGAAAGGTCGGGGATTTACGAAATTAGCTGTAAGGACTGCAACCAAAAGTATGTTGGACAAACAAGACGCTCTATCCAGACGAGGTTTAAGGAGCATATGGCTCATCTAAAATACGGAAGAATAGAGAAGTCTAGCGTTGCCCAACATGCTTTTGATAACAATCATAAAATAGATATTAATAATTTAAGGTTGATTAGAAATGTAACAAACTCTAGACAACTAGATGCATTCGAAAGCTTGGAAATTAACAAATGTAAACATAGTATGAATAGTGACAGAGGGCCCATTCCAAATAGCCCGCTTTTCATGTTAGTCAAGCGTTAACGCTTCAACGAAGCTAAATATTTTACCCGCCTTTTTTGTTACTATCGCGGTAATTGTTCGTCGAAGCGTAACGCATTTTTAGGTATAAATAGGTCCCATTGTTAGGTTAAGCTTAGTTTTAATCATCTCCCGATGATGCCAACTTGGTTGGCGAAACGCGCGTCGAGTGTGTGCAAAAGTGTTTTGGTGTGTGTGGAAAACTACTCCAAGTGTAAGTTTTATTCACCTCACAAAAATGTTAGTAAATGCAGAGTAGTAAAAAAATAACATTAGTTAGTCAAGGGCAGAGTTCAAACAATCTGTCGCAATGACAAAGGTTTGCTCTTCCACTCAACCCGAATAGCAATATCGACTTTATTTAATTTAGTAGGTGTGTACAGGGTGAGCCACATAACTTCGACCCCCCCCTTATTTCTTTAAATATTAAGATATTTAAAAAATTTAAGGTTGAACTTTATATAGTTTTTTCAGTAGATTTCGAAAATGCCATTGAAAATTAAATAGAAGCCAAAATATACGGGGTATGCAAAAACTCCCTATATATTTTTACATATCATATTTGAATTAGTCAAGTTTTTCCGATTTCAAAAATATATAATACTTGTATGTTTTATCCAGTAACAAGAAAGTTATTCATAAAATACTAGGAATAATATTCGTTTATTTCAAATTACGCCTAACAAAGAAGTCCATGAAATAAATAAAACAAAAATGATTTGACACTTCTAAAAACAAATCATGTAGTTGTCAGAATAAGCGTAGTATGCAGTTTATATTTTTATAATGGGTTATTCTTGGCAGGAAAAGTGCGACATGTATAACATATTTATATCTAATGGACGGAATGCTAGAGCATCATTAAGAGAATACCAAGGAAAGTTTCCGTTAAGGAGGCAACCGCAAAAAGGAATTTTCAGATATACTGAGACGGTGTTTAGGAATACCCGAACATTTGTAAATGAAAAAAGAAACAGAAGAAAACCTGTTGCAACAGAAGAAGTGGAGTTAAATGTTTTATTGTATTTTCAAGATAGTCCAGGTAAATCCATAAGAAACTGTTGCAGGGAGTTAAATCTAACATATGGGACTATACGCAGAATATTAAAAAAATATAAATATAGAGCTTTCAGTCAAATGCCTGTTCAAAAATTACTACCACTTGATAATAATTTACGTCTTCATTTTTGTGAAACAATGTTGGGCCGATACAACTTGAATAATCCTAATATATTCCATAATATTTTATGGACTGATGAATCCTCATTCAAAACTTCAGGTTGTTTTAACAGAAAAAACACACACTATTGGGCCTCTGAAAATCCACATATATATCAAGAAATTCAATTTCAAGGCAGGCAATCTATAAATGTATGGTGCGGATTTCTAAACAATAAAATAATTGGTCCAATATTTTTTTAATGGAAGCCTTACAGGAGCAAGATATTTAAGTTTTTTACGGGATAGTATAGATAATCTCTTAGACGACATTCCCCTCAATGAAATAAGAGATATAATTTGGCAACAAGATGGTGCTCCTTGCCATAATGTTATTGGAGTGAGACAATTCTTAAATAATAATTACAGAGAGTGGATTGGTAAATATGGAACAGTTGCATGGCCCCCAAGAAGTCCAAATCTTACTCCTTTGGACACATTTCTGTGGGGACATCTAAAAAATAAAGTCTACTCTTTGCCAAATTTGACTTTGGATATAATTCAAAATGTAATTTCAGAAGAAATAGAATTCTTAAATAACAATAATATTATTTTAAATAATGTGATATTTAATATAATAAGAAGATATAATTTATGTGTAGAACAAAATGGAGGCCACATTGAAAATTTGGTGTAATATCTGTTACTTATTCATTAGTTTGTGTGTCTCATTTTAATGTTAAATTCGATAAATCTTGTCTGCTTCTGATACATTTAAATAAATTATTTTGTTGGATTTATTTTTACTGCTGAATTATTGGATAAAACATACAAGTAATATATATTTTTGTAATCAGAAAAACTGACCAATTCAAATATGTAAAAATATATAGGGCGTTCATTAAAAAAAACACGTTTTTGCATACCCCGTATATTTTGGCTTCTATTTAATTTTCAGTGGCATTTCTGAAATCTACTGAAAAAACTATATTAAGAATTAGAATTAAGCGACATTTTTGGTTATGTTGGAACTTAAAATGTTTTCTTAAGTAACCCCCGGAAAAACCTAGGATTTTGTGTTAGGTAAAGAGAGACGAGGCCCTACAGTTTATTGTGGAGTCCGAACCACATCTAGGGCTTCGATAATTCTCTATCCATCTAAAGTCCGAAGCAAATCAGAAACACATTTTTAATTTGCCCCAGGATGGATTCGAACCATCGATCTTTGCAACCGAGTAAGTACGCATCAACGCATTTACCCACGCGGCTACCGTCCCAACTAAAACCTTAAATTTTTGAAATAGCTCAATATTTACAGAGATAAAGGTGACGTCGAAGTTACGTGACTCACCCATACTTCTTTGTATAGGCGTAATAAAAACTATTCCTAGTATTTTATGAATAACTTTTTTGTTATTGGATAAAACATACAAGTATTATATATTTTTGAAATCGGAAAAACTTGACTAATTCAAATATTCAAAAACACGTTTTTGCATACCCCGTATATTTTGGCTTCTATTTAATTTTCAATGGCATTTTCGAAATCTACTGGAAAAACTATATAAAGTGCAACCTTACATTTTTTAAATATCTCAATATTTACAGAAATAAGGGGGGGTCGAAGTTACATGGCTCACCCTGTACAAAACAAGGCGAAGTTTAGCTTAAACTACTCTTACACTACCTAGCATGTATTAAACATAAAAAACTTAAAATTTAAGATATGTATGCACTTTTACAACAAAACTAGATACACAATAAAAAATTTTTTTTAAATATATATAACAAACAATGCTGCTTGTTGGGTAATTCAGTTAGAGAAAGATAAAACATAAGTATATTAATACAATTAAATTGAAATACAATTTTTTACTTCAGTTTACCATTAACGAGCTATAAAGATGTGTAATCGGAATAATTGAAAAACAATGCACCAACTCAAGTAATAAATTGCACACGCAAATTATTACTTGAGTTGGTGCATAAAGTTTGTGGAAGAATCGAAATGTCCAGTGGTCGTTACCCAACAATAGGTATTACTTACCCTTACCCTTTTAAGTACCCGTTTCGCTACGAAATAAGTGTTATTAACACCGTATTAGAAGTTTCGATTTTGTAATATAAATATTTATCTTACGATAAAAAATATTACGTATAGTTAAAGAAAACGTAATTTCACATTCCGCAGCAAAGCCATTTTCTTAATTTTGTTATTTAAAAAGTAGGAAATTATTAAATGAATATTTTGACAAATGAGCAAGATCTTTAAAAACAATGAAGCAGCAAAAAATGAGGAAGATTTTATAAAAATGGCTGTTGAGTGACGTGAATATGAAAATTTTGATTATCTCTCAGATTTAGTCTCTGTGAGTCAGCACATTTCGATAGTTTAAAAGGCACAGATGCATTAAAGTGTATGAAAAATTGAGCATGTCAAACAATATTTCACCTTTGGAGCTAGGCGATTGACGTATAAATATAATTAATTAAACCACTCACTAATAGACATTTGCATTATAAAAGAGTGATGTTTCTTTTTTGGGGTATATGGCACTATTCATTTTTCTTGTATTTGCATTATAGTTTGAACGCTGCCCATTTTTTGCTCTATGCAAACTTTGTTGGTTTTTGTCTTTTATTTTTAATTGTATCGTTTTGTAAATATTAAAAGCCAATTTCAAATTTAGTAAAAGCGCAAAAAAAATTACGCCTCTCAAAATGAAACAGAAATTTAATTAGCAATAGGATCATTTTTATACTTTTTTTTCCTGCATATATCAAGGATACACAAACGTTAATTAGCAATAGGATCATTTTTATACTTTTTTTTTCCTGCATATATCAAGGATACACAAACGTGCCCATGCTCCGAATTGTATAAATATACAATTTTCGGTAATGCTGACTTTTTAAATAGAACGCTCCTGTATATTTTCACAATTCTGACAAGCCTATTAAAATAAAAACTCAACAACACCGTATTCGATAGATTTTTCATTAAAATCATGTAAATATTGAAAGTTAAATTAAAACCTGCAGAATTCTAAAAGATTAAATTAATTTCCATATTCAATTATGCAATCATCAAACCTACTAATCTTTGCACGCCCTTACCATGTTTGAAATTACAGTTGGACCTTCGCCTCTTTTATGATCCTGTTCTACAAATCCTCTAAATCTTTAGGTTATCTCGTGTAACCCAGTTTTTTAAATATTCTCTAAGAAAGTAGTGGAGATGTGAATAAAATAATCTCCAGGATGGTTCCTATGATTATCAACAAAACTGTGCATAAGTCATTCTTTACCATACGGATAAGTTCTTAGCAGTTGTAGTGTCATATGTGAGATGTATTTGGAATTTCTAACAGCGGCCATGCATGCAAAGTCTAACCTCTATTTTGAAGTGGGTTTATTATTATGTCGTGCTTCAACAATTGTGTGATTGTCAATGTCACAGTAATAAAAAATTCCAGTAGAATTGCAATATTCTATTTTTTTTCAGTAATTTCTCCTCACAGGAACCATTTTGCCCCCTCTTCCCTAATTTAAAAAGTGTAAGATCTGATGATCTAACGAATTAATTCATCAAAACGATAGAGAGCACATTTCTACTGTCATCACTTTCTTTTTTAAGAAATATCTCTGGTAAATATGACCAATAATACGACCATTCAATAAATTTATGGAAGATACTAGATATCAGCGTACCAATATTTCCATGTAAAGAGAGAAATTGTAATATCGATTTTATAAGTTACTTTTTACATCGTGTATCCGAAGAAAATTGATTTTGGACATACAATGGTCATACAGAACTGGTTAGGTAACTATGACAAAGCTAGTCATAATGTAAAAGAAATGTGTGAATGCCAATCACTAATGTAAATATACGCAGTTAGAATTAGTTTACATTGAGGCCAAGGTGATAACATAGTGGTGGGGGTCAAAAAAGGTCAAAAAGTAGGTTAAATCATATCTCTCTTTTTTGTTTGAAAAAGGCATTTTTATTTATAAAATAGAAGAAACTGCAACAATATGACGCACCAAAACGAAAAACTTCAAAAATTTTTAAAACAAACGGGTGTGTTAATATGTTTCCATGGCAACAGGAAGGTAACTTGAAGTGCGATAATACGAATTGGAGAATTTTTGAAAAATAGACCTATTAAAGTAATCGTAAGTTATGAAGTGTGTTATATTTTTGAATTCGGGAGTAAATGGCATGAAATGGGTAAAAATTCAATATGGCGGCCATATGAAATAACGAAATTGCTATGAATAAAACAATACCCAATCGACGTCGACAAAAATGAAAAACGTTATTAAATGTAAAATAAAAAGTTGAAATGAGAATGTTTTTACAGATAAAAAAGTTATGGCCGAAACACAATAAGCACATTTTTTTGTTTTTTCTTATTTCGAATTACTAAGAGTTCAGTAAGAGATATTTGAAATTTTTAGCCGGATTATTATTGAAACGAAACAGAATTTAGCAACTTTATCAAATTTAAACCTACCCTCTCTCTCTCTTAAGATCAACGAGATGCCCATGCGGTGAGGGTCCAATTTAAATCAGCCTGTGTACTAGAAAAATTGAAAATTTTAAGACAAATACTCTGCTGTTGATAACTGATTTAAAGATTGCGCCAAATTGTTCCTAGAGTCTAAAATGTGAAGGTTTGTTAGCATCTTGACTGCAGTTTCAGTCACTTAGTTATCCTAAACGATCGCAAAAACGTTTACAAACCAGACATTAAACGTGCTCGCAAACTTTGCCTCGTTAGAGTATCAGTATAAATTTTCACGTTCATTACGCTAGGGAAGGATTAACATAAACTGTGTTTGCTAAGGTTATAAATTAAAATTATACTGCCCATATGTGAGGCACATGTTGTATTGTAAACTGAATATTTTATTTTTAGTTTTTTTAAAATAACCGCCTCATGCAGTATACGAATTATGATTAAGACCCATCAATTGAAAAAGTCACACAACAAAATGTATTATAATTTAACTTCTTTCCGTAAAATTTGGATTATAAATCTTTTGTTGCTTGATATTTCTGGCATAGTAGAACAAATTTTTAATGATTTATTTTGTGTAGCTAACTTGAGAGAGTGAAGTATAATAAACATTCCTTTGTTACAAAGCAATAGTAAAAGCCATAAAAGACATAATTAAACATTTATAATTCTACACCTGTCATGTTCTTATGACGACGTTACTACTAAAGAAAATGTTTCTTTTAATGCCTTGGGACGCTAGCTTCTACGTGTGTATTTTACAAATACATCTACGATTAAACATGGATTTTTTTTATTTTTACTTCCTTCTGTACTAAGGAAGTGTGGTAGTGGAAGACATTGCAAGTTTTAAAAGATAGTAAATTCGTAAAAGTGATTCGGCGGTCTGTCAGCAATCACTTCAGTTTGTAAACTATAATTCATGAATTAATGTACATTCCAGAACCGAACAAAGAAGAAAGAAGACCGACTCGACTGCATTAGCACTTGAGTACTCATCGAATTTCTAAGTTGTAAAAGTTTTAATACTTTTGTTGACTATCAAGATGATAGGTGCACGATGGATGAAGTTATACTTTTCTTATTATTATCGATTACTACTCTTTTATCGCTATAAATTATTCCAAATTTAAAAAATTATGTAAATTCTAAAATTAATTTAGGGAAAATATCCTGAATAACAGCACATTCAATAATGAATACGGGTATCAGTAATAGATGTGTCCGTATAACGGAAACAGAAAGTTAGACATTTCTCTCAACTTCGTAGTTTAGTAATGACAAAGTTTTGAAGTAAAATTAATATTTTAGCATATTTTACGGAGATCACTGTCGCTTTGATCAGACAATGGTATAATAGACACCAGGTAGTTTGTGATGGAATTTTTCAGCTTTTGGAACCGAAGTTCCACAAGGTTAAATTTTAGGGTTGTTACTTTTTGTTTTCTACACAACTGACTTAATGCACCTAATCAATATATCATATCAGTAATTAATATTTTAAGACTTTTCTCAATCTCTTAAAACTCAGAGTTATACCTTAAGATGGAGATTTTAAGCAATTTTATAATTATCTACCGATGTTCTTCCAAAATATTCCAGAAGTTACGTACTAGGATGAATGCTTCTGTAAATATTTACCATCTTAAGTTCAGTTTAGATACAAGATTGTTTCCTTTTATTTTTATTCCCAGAAGCATCGAACCTTGCGGGTATCTATTTAATTGACACAGATCATGTACCTTTAATTTGATTGCTCTAAAGGAGTGAAAAAAAAAATCGGAACGGCAAGCATATTGGTGGCAGAAACTTTGTTCATTTCTTGTTCTTCTAAGTCTTTTGTGCCAGGTCTTATGGCTTTGAGTTAATCCTCTCTTTATTCAATAAAGTACATTATTGCCTTTGGTCTTTAGAACACTAGAAGTTTACTAATTTAGGCCATACTTCTTATAGCAGGTTAGGAAGTCATATTTAAGTTCCCCCGTCCACTTGTAACGTCCATATCAGTTTGCTAACTCGGCCAGTAATGCCCCTACCACCTATCTGACCTCTATACGAATGAGACTCTTCTTTGCCACAGTTATTATTATTATTATTATTTCAGTTGCCAGATCATAAACTAGAAATTTCCTTGAAGACCACCTGTTTCTTAACATACCGTTCTAAACTAAATATTATTTCTGTATCGTATTATTTCTGTATCTGAAGTATCGTGTGGTTCACCACATTATTATTGTTTTTTTTTTATAAATAGGTAGTGAACATATTGTAATCCGTCAGAATTACTCTTAATTATTCAATTTCTGTATTCCAGAGCACAGATCCATCATTATATGGAATACAGTTTTCTGGTATTTGGAAAAACTATGCAATTTACGGCTGGGAAGCAACAGAGATTTGACAAGGTTAAATAAGAACGAGGGGTAGGTCTGTGATGACTGATGACACCTCAGATATACAGGACGAATTTGAAATATTAAATATTAAATACATTTTAACCCATTAAGCTCAGTAAATATGCATAAAAATTATTGAATTTTCACTAATAATCTGCCAAGTGCTTGAATTATTACTGTAAATGTTTCGATTGCACAGATTTTTTGAAAATTATTATTTGCTTAAAATGTTTGTGCACGAGAAAAATTTCCGGATTCGGTAAGAAATTTTCACACCTAAATTAAATGAAAAAATAAATGAGGTTAGAAAATTCGAAACGGCCAATTTTATGGTAGACGCCAAAATGACCACTCTTCGTTCGTTCCTCCTGCTCCGAAAATCTCAGCGAGACCGTGTGATTCGCGATGTAGTTCCAAATTGGACCCTCTACCTTGGATTTCTTGCCAGAACGACGATCCGACAGCGGTTTTTTGGTCGGAAATAGCGTTTGAAATGCAAATGTCAAATACGATTATATTCCAATAATTTGACAGAAAAATGTCCCCTTATTAATTTCGTTCAGGTTGGGTTGCCATGGTAACGAAACCAAAAGCAAACTTCTGATTGGCTAAATATGCGACGTGTGAAATTTTCATCTAAAATATCCACGACGCACAGTGGCCCCAATATGACTTTTTTAAAATCAGTCTGCAGGTCTTAATACTTAGGCAACTGGAAAGTTTTTTTCTAAATCTTCACTTTTTCAAACCTGATTTTTCTCTGATTTTTAAAAATTTTCCAAAGAAGTTTGAATTTTCATCAAAAGACGTCGTTCTGTGTAAATATCAATTTACACAAAGAAGTTAAGTAATCGCGACAATTTTTTTTTCTTGAAATATTCGTTTTTTAGTTGCCCATCAATCTGTAGAGGTAGACTTTCGATTTTTTCCCTGATTTTTTTAAAAATTCCAAAGAAGTTTGAATTTTCATCAAAATACAGACTCACATTCTGTATCGTCATATCAATGTTGGAGATAGCCGCACACCTTCTGGTTGTAATCGAATTCATCCTCCTTTTATCGAACCTACTAGAATGCACTTTTCGAGGCACTTTTATTTTGTTTGGAGAATAGCCATATTTGTTAATTTTTTTTTCTTTCCGGCTGATAAGTGCTTTTTTCTTTACGTTTAAATAAAGACAGGTCATAATTAGTTCCCTGCGCAAGAAACTTAGGAGACTGAGCCACTGAATACTGAGTAGAGGGTAGAGATACCAATATACACGCGCTGTTACTTCAAAAGTTTCTGTTAATGAGTGTATAGCAGACTATAATAGTATGTAACCATATTTACCTATAGTTAAAAAATAGAATCTTAAAGTTCATTGTAATACATTGTTGCAAGTCTTCTTTATTTTCATGGGGACTGTTCTGCAGAACAACTTCTTCGCCACTACCACCACGACCCACCTACTGTCGTACTACTGCAAGTAAAAAAAATTATGTAACTCATTGTTTTACTCTGAACCTACATAACTGTCGAATGTCACTTTATCATTAATCTTTTCTGCCTCAACCAACGAAGTTATGGAATTCCTTACTCGATCATGTTTTTCTTGAGTTCTCATTATGCTTTTTCACAATCTTCCCTGACTCACGATGACCCACAATATTGTAAGGATAAGTTGTCAAATAAATTTTTTTTAAAATTCGTTTTAAGGGGGTAATTTAAAAATGGCAGTAGGTGTTTCGATGAGGAAAAGACTACTTATTCGTACAAAATTCCACACCATACGTTTGCCAAATGTTAGCTTTTGCAGTTAATAATCCAATTAGAATTCTCTCCAATTCAAACTTAACAGTATATCCTTCGTAGTAAATGTAGCTCAACAGATTAAAGTATGCATTTAAGGATATTTCCCTGGGCTTTGGCGAATCTTGCGTTGGTAGTAACGAAAATACGCTGATGTTGAAAGCAATAAATAAAAAAAAACAATTAATAGAAGTGCCTTGTTTCTGTGATAAAAGTTATCATTTCATTAACGTTCCTAAATTTTTCTTGTTCGATAATCTCACCTTAAATTATAGTCCTTGAAAAAAAGTACAGTCTCCTCATGGTTTTTAACCTATAGGACAAATTAAATCAAGTTAGGTTATTTGTTAACGAACTGATAGTGAAGTTTTGCAACCTTACTAAATACTTGCGTTCAAATTTTAGTATTATTTTGTTAATAATTAATTTTTTTAGTAATTGGTGTCAGATACCATATTTTTACGTAATTTTATTCCTTTTACAAATTCTAATATTTTGTTGTGTCATTTTGACAATTTTTTTGTAATATTAAGAACTATTAATTTTGTGACTTGTAGTAATTTAACTATATTGCCTAAACTTTGTAAATTTTTATCTACCCCTAGTTGAAAGAATTTTCAACCTAGTGTTAATTTCTCTGTTCCTTTTCTCAACTGTTCTGTATTTATTTCATGACATCTGGCTTTCTGGAAATTTAACTCACTGGAAATCTGTACCGAGTTAACAACAACTGAAGTAAGGAGATATTGGGTGTTCCCGAAAAATCACAAATTTGGTTGGAACCTGGACACTCTGGATTGAGCAGGAGTGTGGAGACAGGATCTCACAACCTTTCATCACCTCGAGTACTCGTAGGATTCATCGATCTCAGGAGAACCCCTTCCGTCTCACTTCATTCCCGTCGAGTAAGCCTTTACAACAGAACAGACAGACAGAGAAATTTGTTAAATCATAAATGTTATTCTATTTTTTTTCACATTGTCACTATTTCAATAATTATAATTGTTCAATTTTCATTTGTACAGAATTTGTAATATTAAACTTGTTAAATCTAAACTTGCTTTCTTTCTAATTTATGTGTAGTAAATACCTAATTGTGTTTAATTAAACTTTTGTGTATTTAGTTAAAAAATACTCTGGCGCCCATCTATTGCTTTTAATATAATCTCAGTGTTTAAAACAAGGCTTCACCGAATTCACTACCTCGCTGTAGCTAGCTGGAGCTAATTGTTAAGTTGCACTTTTAATTGGGCCAATACAATTGGAAGTGTCGCTGCAGGGTCCATTAAGCTACGCTATGCTGATGAGGAGCAATAACTCCGAAACACGTGTCCGTAGCTGCATCATGTTTCTTTCTTGGGGTAAATAGCAAAAACTTTCTCTATTTTATTTAACTTCCCCAAAAACTTCTTTCTTTTGTTTAATTTTTAAGCGATGCTTAAATTAATGTTAAATATTACGCAAAAATGGACCAAAATGTGGTTAGTTTTGATCAACTCCATTTAATCAGTAGTAAAATCTATAATATGGTTCGACCAAAATTAAATCCCCTTTTTGAATAAACATTTTATGCAATTTTTGACATTATTATGAAGTCAAATTTTATAATATTTTAAGAAACTAAAAACTTAATACAGTTGGAAAAATTTTTTGCATTGAACAATCTTTCCAAACAATTATTTTCGTGGAACATTTTTTTTATATTACTTTCCTAATCAGAAACACTCTTTGATACTACATAGTTATCATTCAGGCACCCTTATGTAGCGTGGAAATTATTTGGTCGTAAGAATGTGTGGCCCTAAAGTAAAATTTTCTCACCACCGCAGGAATTTTTATGCTATATTCCTCTCAAGCTTAAGCAGAATTATTATAAACGTCAGTCAACATAATCTGTTGATGTTAAATTCTCGGCAACTTCAAGCAAGGGCGCAGTTAGAAAGATGTAGCTTGCTACCTTTACTGGAACGGATAATCTGCTAAGTATACACATTTATTTCAGAAGTGTTTGAGTAGCGCAGCACCACCGGCGTTCTTCGTCTTTTAGAACGAGCCTGTTTTTGTTTTTTATACGGTATAGCTTTGCGAACAACGTGGTAAAAGTGATAATTTATTATATTACATTATTTTAATCAATAGATATTTCCCTAAGTATCTAAAATAAAACATATCGTATTTACCGATATCAATATCAATTAGAGCATTAGTGTATTAACATGATGTTGCTTTCTTACAATTTCCAGTAGAAGAATGAGTTTCTTATTTAAGAAACGAAAGATAGTATGTGTGTTTCACCTACATAGCAAAACTTCGGCTGTGATAAGTGTAAACTGCGACGTGCCACACGGCTCTGTATTAGGGGACTTTTTTGCTGGTCGTTCATTTCAACAACGCTTTGCGAGGCTCCCGTAAATAGTAAAATATTCTTGGGTAATTTAGTTGGGTAAGATCTCGGGAAGGTCCAAAAGACCGTCAGAGGTCTGAAAGTTGTAAAAAGAAAGAGTTCAAGGAAGATATTATTAAATTTGAAATTTTTTGGAATTGGAACCATCTCATTTTTCTTTGCTTCCATGTGATGATTTATAGGTACTCGAATGTGACAGAATCAAACACATTTCTTTGATTCACGCTCTGTATAAGGAGTTGGGGGATGCTCTGTCTAAGAGTTGCTGAATAGAGGACCGAAAGAAAATCGAAACAGAAACACTCCGTTATTCGATTTGATCCTACTATAGTGATTGCGAACATCACTTTCCTACTACATCACTGAAAAAGTTAATTAAGTGAAGAATGACCTTATGCTTCTAAAGTTTTCACGGAGTTAATATAAAGAATTTTTAGGTTCTCTTCTGCGTTGAATATTTTAAATTTTTGACAATTTTGTGATTTGCTTCTGAAGTGAGTAAGCTCTGTTACCGTAAGTTTATGTATTTATGGTTTTCGCATTAGGATCGTTTCTCTTGTAATTCTTATATCACTGGCGACGTGACATTAGCGAAACGAAACCACGCCTACCAATGACGTGGATCCCAATAACACCCACCACCCAACTTCAGCAAAACGATGCCGCGCTTTTTGATAAACGAATAACCAGAGGGACTCGGGCTAACAGCTCACTTCTCTTCAGAAGAAGACCACTGATCGAAACGGAAGAGAACCCAGAATCTTCTGCAAGTTACAATAAATGACCTATTTGTTGTTTTATAACGGAACGACTAAAGTTTTTTATTTTTATGCATTTTGGAATAGTGGCAAGTTTATAACAAACCAATATAAACACCTTCCTATTTCCTACTAGTTCTGCAAAGCGCTCTTCCGCCTCTCCCAATGATTGTTGCTGGCATAATTAAGCAAAAATACCATCGTATAGATACCAAAGGTTGTTATGAAGTAAATTTGTATTTTCCTGGAGTGTAAAGATACTAAACCGCGAATAAGGTCAAATTGAAAGTATTCCAATTGGCAATGCCTAGCTAGCATGGTTCTTCTAAAGAATAGACACTTACTACTTGAAAACCAACTATCCCCGTGCCCAAAATGTCCTGCAACAGAAATTAAGTTACATGATCTACTATTTAATTTAATTTTAAAGTATGACTAGAGTTAAATACTTTCTGAGTGACTAGTTATAGCGAATACCGGGTGACCACGAGATGAGGTTACACTCTGTAACTTATTTGTTATTAAACCGATTAATTTTAAATTTATAGGTGAGGCATAACATCTAAATGCGCAACTTTTGATACTTGGTAGCCTTATTTTTTACTTCCGATTTAGCCGGAAGTGATGTCAACTTTCTTATTTTAATAACAACTCTACCTGTATTTGTAATGTATCTTATTCGTTATAAAATTTACAATACAATGATATGTCACACAATGACATTTCATTTCAAAATGGCCGAAAAATTGAATTTTTTCAAAAATATTAAAGTGTCAATTAAAAGATTTTGAAAATCAATTTTTTTCCAAAGTTGACCGTGAAATCAAAAGAGTAATGAATTTGACATGTTTAATTTTTAATTTGCATCAAGATTTCGTTTTGGCGGCAAGATATTAGAAAAATAAAATAAATATTAGGAGAAATTCTTATTTAATTTTTGTATTTTGTGAATAATTCGGTACGTTAATGGCATTAAATCAAAGAGAAGAAACAAGCAATTGCAAAATTTAAAAAAAAGTCAGGTAGGTGTATTTAAAAAAAATAGTTTTTAGTATTTAAAAATTGCAGAAAAATATTTATCTTGTTTTCCTAATATCTTTCTGCCAAAACGAAATTTTTGTACAAATTAAAAATTAAACATGTCAAATTCATTACTCTTTTGATTTCACGGCCAACTTTGGAAAAAAATTATTTTTCAATATCTTTTAATTGACATTTTAATATTTTTGAAAACATTTAATTTTTCGGCTATTTTGAAATGAAATGTCATTGTGTGACATATCATTGTATTGTAAATTTTATAAAGAATAAGATACATTACAAAAACAGGTAGAGTTGTATTTAAAATAAGAAAGTTAATATCACTTCCGGCTAAATCGGAAGTAAGAAATAAAGCCACCAAGTGTCAAAAGTTGCGCATTTAGATGTTATGCCTCACCTGTAAATTTCAAATTAATCGGTTTAATAACAAAGAAGTTATAGAGTGTAACCTCATCTCGTGGTCACCCGGTATATCGAGTTGTTCATCTTCATTCATTTATTTTTTGGACTGATTGAGTTATATTGAATAACGATCAAAATATCAATTACTTTAATCGTGTTTACACCCCCAAAAGGTGTGAATAAAATATTTATTCTCATTCCTAGATGTTTCCTTAGAGTTGCTAGAACATTTTTCAGTCGAGTGTACAATTCAGCAATTTTTTATTATTTTCCAGTAGAGTTCTGTTGATCAATTTAAAACAAATCAACCGCAGAAATCGACTGAAAGAGGCATTTTATGTTTGAAACCGTCGTTTATCCACACACATTGCCGTTATACAGTTTAACTGGCATCGGTTTTATAAATAACATGAAATTTCACTTAAAATGTAGCAAAAATTCCAATGGTAAAACAAAAGAGAATACTTAATTGCACCACATATACCCAACGGTGAGTTGTTTGATTAATTACAAAGATTTATAATTTAATTAATCGACGTTGATTTTATTTTAAAGTTGTTGATATTGCTTTGGATTGGCTTTATTTTACAAATTGAAACATTAATTATTCAGCCAAACCCAGAATATAGACTTGAATAGTTCTGTGCATACAAAGAGAACTGGATCCCTTTGACACAAAAGAAGATCCGTCATGGTACTCTGGAATTAATAATCATAAGGAATGTTGGGAGTATCCGGAACGCTTATTTACTAATAATTAGTGATATTCAAGAAATCGAAAGCATTTTTAAATGAAATGATTGGAATTAAACTGGTTCATATTACAAGAGTAGGTACGTTAAAAGCAAATTTTTAGTTTTTATAGTAAGTGTAATGCATTAACCTAGAATTTGATTCCCAGTCGAATTTTCTTGATGAAGGAATTAACTCAATTCTAGAATATTTCCTGTCCATTGTGTTCGAATGTGCGGCCTCTTCTACACAAAATTAGATTTTACGAACACTTGGGCTTAACAAATCTAGACAAAGTTCATATCAAATGATAGCTGAGAGTTATGCATTTTCTTATGATGTAAAAAAAATATCTTTCCATTTAAAATTAGTTCACAAAATTTTATAGTTTTCCATGAATTTAAAACATGCAAAATCTGCCAAGAAAACACTCTTCTTTAATTAAAGAGAACTTTGCGTACATGGAGTGATAAAAAACACGCTCATGAGTAAAATCGAACTCCTGGTTTCCATAACATTCGAAAATAAAATCCCTCAGGGGCTTCCTTGTGTTTTTCAATTCGTACAGAGTATAGGACGCATTAGTAAAGAGTTTTCGAGCACAAACCGAGAAAAATTACATAAAAGTGGTCGTACTGACGCGCGCACAGGTGCGCCAATTTAAAAAACATGAATTTTTAATAAGGGCCTAGGTACCTACATACAATATATCCAAAATCTAAAACTACATGTACTTGGCCACTGGGCCAAATAAAATAGAAGTATTCTCATACAATAAACAACTATTCCTCCATTTCGGAAGGACTAGTATTCTCGTCGACCTCGTCATCATCTGTGTCTTGATATGGAATGTGAATATCTTCATTATCCAAGATGTTTCTGTCTCACACTCACTGCTCGCTGATTATAAATGTGTCGACTTTGAAGTACTTAAGGACTGCAAATGGCTTAAATGACACAAGGGTCCTGGTTCTTCTAACACCTGCTCGGATCAGATCATCATCAGTGACCTCAATAGGCTCAGTCACAGTACGAGGAACCGAGTGATTATTAACATTTAAACCTGTTTAACAGTTTTTATTTTTGTACGCCAATAGTGCAAAATGTATAGGCTAATTTTATTGCACAAGGAGTGGTTAGCTTATTTTTATTCCGTTTCTTAGTGTGTTTGATCGAAAAGTTGGAAAAAGATGGAAGGAGATGCTGAGGTAGCCGGAACTGATAAAATTTTAATTGCTATGCTGATTGCTTTGACCAATTATCCCCTTCCACCATACACTAGGCCTAATGTTTTTATTTTGCTCAGAAACCCAGATAATATCCTTTGTCCAAATACTCATGAGCTCTGTATTAGGCAATTTCAACCAGTAACTGTTCGTTGTCAATTGGAATGGTATCTGAGCAATGCGAACTTTTTGCAAAATTGATCATGTATTCTATTACAAGTTGTTCTTCGGGACTTAAATAGCAGCCGTGGGCCTTTGGATCTAGACAAGCTGATTTATGGATGCACTTGAGGGCATAAGCTTCTCTTTCTTTAAATTTATCCATAAACGTTTCTTCTTAATTTTTTTTCAATAATGAACGCGTTAAGTTTTTGTAATGCTTTCCTGAATTTCGTGGAAAGCTTTATAAGGTAAATTTCGAGGTACATTTATTGTGTTCCCTTCTAATTTGAAAATTCAGTTGACCACTGGCTCCGTAAGATTTTTTATCTTCTCTATACGTACTCAGAAAACTTAATCGTGCAAAAGCGTTTGTTTTTTCTCCTGTCCTAATGTATTTACAGCAGCTTCATCCATCGCTAAAATTTATAAACTTACTTGACAAACCAACAGTGATCTAAAGTAAACTGTAAACTAAAAGTTTTTTGTATTTTTTTTTTTTCTTAACTATCAAAAATACTCAATGTTGTCAGATTTGTCGTTTTTAACAAAATTTCTCATTTTTCCTGGGAATTAGAATTTGGGGAACAAGTCTTACAACAACCTTATTTTCAGAAAATTTCACTTCCTTGTAATGCGAGTTATAAGTAAACGAAGAATATTCAAATTTGCGTATGAAATAGGAGCTGTAGATAATTAATATTAAGTGTGTTTAGATAAAAAAATTCATGAGATTGGCCAAAATGTGAACACTGTAAATAAATACACTCAATAATCATCGTGAGAAAAACAATACATAAATGATATGATGAATACTAATGGTCCAAGAACTAAGAACTGACTCGCGTAGTGGTGTAGTGCTCCTGAGGTGGCAACATATTTAGACTAGTAATATTAGAAAGATTGTATGTGTAGTTACTTCAGCTCCTTTCATTTACAGAAAGATTGTACAGCCTTATGATTCAACCACCTGCAATCACATTAGGATGTTAACGTAAAGTTGTCGCTCCAAGCTCTTCTATATTAATATAGATATCTGTGCAGCTTAGTTAGTAGCTGCTCTACTTTTCTTTGACTTAAAGACTGTTACAACTATGACAATGATTAATTTTCATTTCTTAATTAGCTGTATCTTGATATTCATTTATTGAATTCCAATTCGCCACTCGTCCTTACTTTTAAGAACAAAGGACAGTCAAGATCCTAGCTCATTCTTAAATGTTCAAGATATTACAAGAAACTGTCAGACGCTAGAATTGTTGTGTTTCATATTATTAAAAATGTTTTGGACAAGCAAATTAAGGAAACTGAATTATGAAATAGAAGACAGCCTGCCAAAGGTAATAACAACTACACTTAAATAAGACATTTCAACGTGGTTAGAAATTATTAAAAAAACAAGCAATATATTAAACAAGCAAAAATTACATGGCAACAAATATGTAAATTACAATGTGACAAAATCTGATTGATTTATAGGAAAACAACGTACACAGTAAATTTTCTTATCCCCACAGACACGCTTGTCGTAAAATCACCGTTGTGTATTCGTCCTTTTCAACAAAGGACACTTACGCCCAGTTCAGGGCAGCCACAAAATGTACACATTATAGCCACAAAATGTTATCGAGTATGGTGCATTATTAATGCGGTTTGGTGTATTTGCGTGTTCTGAAATACGACATAACGTTAGCTTTTTATTAGAATTCTACGAAGCGTTTTGTGAGCTTTAATAGAAGGAATTCCTTTGATCGGTAAATGTTTAATGTCTAAATAATGTACGTATATTTGTACCAGTCAGTCTCTCTGAATTAAATTTCTTTTTACGGTAAAAGCTTAAATTGTCATTAAATTATTATTTAGACGAAAGAACCATTTATTTCGTAATAAGAGTCGTTCATAGAGTACACTTATTCACAGGAAACTCATTTTTTGTGTTATTATGGAAGATTGTCCTTATTGAGTCCTTACTTTGAACGCTTACGAGAATTGGTGTTTCAGTTTTTGAAATTGTATTATACTAGCGCAGCAAATAGAGACAGATAGAGTAAATCACAGTTGTATTGAGAGATGAACAAAATGCCACAAGAAACAAATAATTGAAAGGACAAACTTGATGGTTTCTGCGGTCAAGTGGGGAATCGCAAGGGTTGGTTTACGATAAACTTTTCCGAACCGGTCTTATATTCAATGGATGGTTGGAAATTTAGGGATACTTAAATTCAAAATAACGTATGACTATACTAAAATACCTCACGGAACTTTATGTGATATTTAAAACAGTATATATGTACTAGATTAACGAAGAAAAAATCTAGTTGAATCAATAATTCTGTTATATTTTTCTATTATTATTATTAATATTAGAAAGTATATTATATAACTTGTGAAATTTGTTAATGTGGCATTATCGTCTGTGTAGCGTTTTCGTCAAATAACGTTATAACAGAATCTTCTTTGGCCAAAACACTTAGTTTGTCAGGCCAATAAATCAGAAAAAAAAACAAACTTCTTGTTACAAGTACAGGAATAAAACAAGGACTGTTACAGAAATAATTTTGTGTAATAAACAAAGGGTAGCAAGGATATAAAAATTTTCTAAAGAAAGTATTTCCAAAAATTTCGTTTCAACTCAAAAACTTACAACAAAACTCAAAAATAATTTTACTTTTCTGAACACAAATAAAAGTGGCTTCTAATTGCATATTCTCTATAAATCGAGGGATATCTATTAAAAGAATTTCCGCTGCAGTAATATACTTGTCAGAAATATGTTGGCAAAAAATAAAAAATCGAAGAATTTGCATGCCTACTCAAGTTTTCTTTCTCAGTAGATTTCATTTTTTTTCTCACATGTAAATACAAACTCTTCATTTATCCCTATTCAAGTTATTACTTTTTACTAGTAATATTTCTGTCACGACATCAAACACTAAAACCCACCTATATAGCTTTTTTTCAATTTAGCCAGAAAACATTCGCGGATTACATTATTTATGAACACTCCCCGTACCAAAAAGACTTTAAAATTTAAATTTAACCCGAACGTTATGCGGGTGTAATATTTGATATTAATGTGATGCTTAGCGTGAAAACAATTTAATTTCGTTTGTTAGCGACCCAGGCGGTAGAAGTTGCTACTAATTAACAGTCTCACTTTCGTTCTCCCATGTGTGTATTTGAGTTTTACTTTGTATTTAATTATTACGTTATAATGATTGATAGACATTTATCTTCTTCGTACAGCTTTTACGATGCGCCTTTCTGCAAGTAAACGTTATTTGTATTTTATTTTGATCCTTTTATTGACAACCCGCAGGTTTTATTCACTAATTTTGTTCCGTCAAAATATCATGATTTTCCAAACGTGCAAATGTGGGAATAGTGAATATACCTCAATATACTCAATTGTCAATCGAAATTCAGTTGATTCTGTTAGTTTTCGATCCAGAAGTGTCAAGAATTGTAATTTCTTTATTTTTTAAAACCAGACTAGAGTGTTTCATGATAATTCAAATCACCAAGCTTCGGATGAAAATTCCTAGAAATTCCATCACACCAAGCTACTCGAATTGTTGACCAAAGATATTAAACTAAGGCAGAGAACGACAACAAATAATGTACTTTGTAGCCAACCGAGTTACTCATATTCAGGAAAAAGATTCCCATGATTGTTGGTACCATAATTGTTCTAGCGACAATCCCGATGATTGCGCTACTAGGGGTTTGCTTCCATCAGAACTTTCACTGTGGTGGTATGGTCCGCCTAGTTGTCCACAAACTATGACAGGTGCCATATACTTGGAGGACTTCCTCCCAACTAATCAATGAATTAGAAGATTTTTTCATATTTATAGATAGGAATGCACGGGTTTATCGCATGAGAATAGCGTAAGAATATTCATAGATAAGACTGATGAATTCCCCAATCTCGTCGAGTATATAATGAGATTATATTGCAAAAGCCATAACCGACAGAACCATCCTAAAATTAGCTTTTCCTGCTCAAAAGAAGTGAAACAACGTATCCCAAGAACCACTAATAAGTTGTTTTATTGCAAAGACGCTTCATGACATTGTTGGAGAGTAGAAGAGAGGACATTAAATTATTGAAATTTTTTGGTTAATGTGTTTGTATAGTTTGTCTACAATTCTAGAACCTCTACATTAAATTCATGTGTGTGAATGCCAATACTAACGTCTACCTAAAACGCATTATCTCATAAACGTTATTTTCTAAATTAATAAAATCGAGTTTTCCAAAACTAAAGAAATTTAAGAATTATGACCATGAGTCTATATATTCTTTCATTTGCAGAAAATGTATTATACATAGCATTTCTTTCACCTTAAAATCTTACAACCAAACATTGAAATTGATATTTCGCTGGAAAAGTAATAGGAAAAGTTCTAGACAATAAACAACATTAGTATTAAAGTATCCCTCATAGTTACAAAGCTTTGTAGCGGAAGAGTGATATACAAGTTTCTGTTGACACAACTGAAGCTGCAGATGTGTAACTAATTTCATTAATGCAGGAACAAAGTTGTCTGCGCAAGGTTGATCTTGATCGTCTGGAGGTTACTTGCTTATTACTCACAGTATCCTGAGCCAATCTACCTATGTGAGAATTTCCTGAGATCCTTTATTGGCATATTTTTTAGAGTGTACATACCAATAATAAATGTTTTGAAAATATGTCCATATCTGTTAGTCCTACGCCTAAATTAACTGAGAAGCTTGTGGCTTGCAAATGCAAAAAATCCTATGCAATTTCTATCCAAATCATTTGTTTGAAAGAATAAGTTTAAAACATAATCTTCTATCACTGAATTCCACGCTATAAATCATAGAACCGATAAGTCTGCGAAAAAATTGTATGCTACCTATTTTTACCATTTCATTGACAATATTAACCTTATTTATGTTGTGAAAACATGTATGTACGTGTGCTTGTGTATAAATTGCATGAGGTATGATTATAGTTTACGAATTTAGGGTTTATATGTCTTGGATTCATGCGGTTTTAAACTTTACAAGTTTTGGCTTAAAGGGTGAAGGTCTCAAGATTTAGGACATCGCTAATTCTCATGGGGTTTGAGCACCTGACATCTATATACTTAATGAAGAAATCATGGTCATCGTTTAGGTATCATTGGTGGGAAACAAATAAATGTTCTAATAAAGTTTCGGTTTGCACCACTATATTTCTCGTGCAATTTTCTACTTTAAGAGAATTTTTCAGCTCCATAACAGTTGGAAGAAAATCCGTCCAAAACCAGAACGTGTCACCATATGTCCGCGAACCTCGGTTTTGACAATCGACAACTTTTTAACGAGTAGAGATACAAAATTAAACGCAACGGCACGATGATCAACGTTTAATGTCAATCACTGAAGACACCTCCAAGGACTTTCCAAGTAGCAAAACAACTGATTATAACCAAAATCGTGTAGGCCGTGGCTGCACAAAGTCGCATCTCTTGGAAAAAAAAATGCTATGTATTCTTAAATATCCCATATTGCACAATTTTGCCAACTTCACTCGGTTGCCATAAGTGCTAACGTATCAAAATTTTTGCGATGCCGCGACGTCCCGAAATATTTACTTCAGCTTCTCTCACTACCAAAATTCCTATTATTTTTGTACTATCTCAATCATTTCAATTCGATTTTCCACATACTCACGATAACACCCATAGCATCCTGAAAAATTTACCCCAACTCCTCTCACCACCAATATTCCTATTATTTGTTACTATTTACAATTTTGCGCACCCTATTTCAATTTTGGTTTCTTCTGGATTTCTCCAATTCTTTCATCTTTTGGTGGGTAACATAACCTACTAATATTTTCAGGTTCTCACTAATTTACCAAATTTTAATACAATCGATCTTTCTGTAGACGCTATAACATGTACGAGTGTGCAAGATTTGGAAATATGAATTGTCAAAAAGTTATTTGTGGCTTCGTTTGATTTTCTTTCTTACCTTGTTTGGAATTTATTACCATATTCTTAAATATTTTGAAAATCCAGATATTTTACTGGAATTTCAAAATATCAAGGAGAGAAAGCATATTTTAAATAAGTTATGCGAATTTCTGCAAAATTACCAGTTTCTGATGACAGGCCAATCAATTTATTCGAATATTTATTTCTAACCTAATTTTCCTTGCTATTTCCAAAGTTAGGGGTTTCAAAATTTGAGGGAGAGTTTGAAAAATTATATAAAATTGTGGTACATAGTTGGGTCCACTTGTTGGCGATGGAGGTGCAAACTTGACCGACCTTTTATATAAACTGGTCCTCGAACTGGTCCTAGGCAAACTATTATTTGCCTTATTGGGAAATAGACATTGCAGCTAACCCAAGAATTGCGCAATTTTAGGTTAACAACAATGGAAACCTTCTCCTCAAACGGTAACTTGAGGTCAATTTAATTAATTCATAGCTATATAAAATTCTGGAATCGGGTTCAATTAATATTGTCAATCACAATCTGAAACTAATACACACCCAACTATAATTTCTACGAAATGTAACAAAATGTACCAAACTTGACCTAGTCAGATCAAGTAGTAGAAGTTATTGCCACTTTGCTCTAAAACTGTCGCTACATAAATTATTTCACTTTGTGTTTTATCAATATTTTCATGGAGATTACTTAGCAAAAGCAACACTCATATTACTAGACTAGTCTTCTAAGGAACATTTTTTCACATACCCTTTTTACCACAAATATCAACGATATGGAACTTATGCTCCAATCATGTCTTGCTTGTATCCTATTCTCCGCAAGCCTTTAATGTCAGCGATAAATAGAAATATCTCCCAATCTTCCCCCATTCATGAAACCCCGATGAAATAAATAGTCTGCCCCCTGTGAACTGCCGTTCAATAAAAAAGATGTCTTAAGTTACAAACCCAATTTCAAATCGTCATTCCAGAGACCTAATTCTGTATATAAAATCATAAATTTGATTGTATTGGTTAAATTATATTTTACTTGCAGAAATCACGTAAATGTTTGAAACGGATGATTCGTGATAAAAACATATTAGACGCGCTTAGGAACTGATACATTAGTGTTAAAGATTAAGCAAACTCGGTGTACAGTTTTTCATCATTTTAATAAAATAATACGTGGGATCCTTTTTACGTGACATTAAATGTGAAAATTATCCAGCAGATGCCTTATAAAACTTTTAAAAACGTTCTATGATTCCAGTTTTAGTTCATACCAAAGCAATTTGCATCGACATCACGTATACCCCGGCGTAATCCTTGCTTTTAAAATTCCTGCCAAGGATTAACCCCTCCCATAAGGATTTTGAAATACGCTCCAAAACATACAAGCAGATGTTTGCGGATAAACCTACCGCAAATCCATCAGTTTCGGTTATAATAAAGGTTGCCCATAAATAATGGCTGTATACTCTATTTATTTGCAGCGATTATGAAAATAAGTTGCTGGGGATTATTGTTGTATATACGTTGGCTTAATATGTTCCTGGCTTCTGGCATTCTGGTATTCTGGCATTCATTCTCTTTAAATAGGTTAATTCTGGGATTGATCAGTATTTAGAACAGAAAACAGTACGTTTGCGGTTTGAAAGTTTAACCGCAGATTTATATAAATCTGGTTGATGTAAGTACTATTTATTCGAATAGGTCATTTTGTATAATTTTGCTGCAAAGTGTCTAAAGATGTAAGATAATTTATTTTGCACAATCAATTAATTTGATATAATTTATTTATTCAACGTCGCCCTTTTTCCACCAATCTCCGATAACAGGGGATAAGCTACCAAACGAATATATTAATATACAGAGTGTCCCAGAAACTCCCCTGACAAACGAGAACTGCAAATTGTAGACGTGATTTTATGTTGATTTGACGTAAATCATATTATCTGAAAATTCTTCCTAACGAAACTACAGCCCTTTAAAAATGGAACTAAACATTTATCTTTGTTCAAGAATATTATTGCCGAATCTTAAATTTTTCTCCTTTTACTGCCTTCTTCATTTATTAATATTTTTGCGGCATTCCAATGTATATCCTATATCCAACGTGTTCGCAAATTTTGATTTTCTCAATTTCATTCTTGCTTTCTTATTGCATCAGTAGTAATTTTGTTCCTACTTCAACTGTATACAAGGGGCAGAAAAAAGTATGGTTTTTTTAAATGGAACACCCTATATATTTTTACATATTTGGATTCGCCTCGTCCTTGTGATTACAAATATATTGATACTTATATATTTTCTATAAAAATGGCACAAACATTGAATTTTAACTTAGGGCGTTTCCTTCAAAACTAAACCCCCCCTTATTTCGGTCAATTATTAACGATTCAAAATTTTCAAAACCTACACATAGAATTTTTCGTAGATTTCATATATGCTATTACTTTTTTTCTCCCTTCAACGGTATACGAAGAGTGGAAAAAAGTATGGTTTTTTTTATGGAATACCCTCTATTTTTTTACATATTTAGATCCGCCCTACCTTTCTGATTATAAATATATATAATACTTATATATGTAAAAAAATACAGGGCATTCCATAAAAAAAACCATACTTTTTTCCACCCTTCGTATACCGTTGAAGGGAGAAAAGAAGTAATAGCATATATGAAATCTACGAAAAATTCTATGTGTAGGTTTTGAAAATTTTGAATCGTTAATAATTGACCGAAATATGGGTGGTATAGTTTTGAAGGAACCGTCCTAAGTTTAAATTCAATTATTTACGCCATTTTTATAGCAAATATATAGGTGTCATATATATATTTGTAATCAAAAGGACGAGGCGAATCCAAATATGTAAAAATATATAGTGTTATGTAAAAATATATAGTGTTCCATTTAAAAAACCATACTTTTTTCTGCACCTCGTATACGGTTGAAGTAGGAAAAAAAGTAATAGCATATTCAAAATCTACGAAAAGTTCTGCGTTAGACCGGTTTTTGAAAAATTAAAATCGGTGGTAATTGACCGAAATAAGGGGGGGTATAGTTTTATAGGAAACACCCTGTACATAAGGAATCAACGCTAAGGTTGTGTAGATAGCTCTCCAAAATCACGAATTTTGAAATAAAATGTATTAATAGTTTGGAAACTAATCGACTCAAAAGGTTTCAATTTGGTTATGTGCAAGCCTCAATTATTACTAACTTGATAATAATTGAAGTACTGCAAGGAGTGGATGAGTGGAATGAGTCACCCCTAAAAGTTCATAGAACTTTTTGATCTACGCAATTATTTGCAAAAATTATTTCAGTCTATGCAGAATTTCATTTCGAAACTTTTTTATTTTTGATCAGTTTTATGAAGATCAATAATAGTTTTGAAAAAAGAACGCAAATAACTTGAGTAAGGCGTATACTTATTAAAAAATTTGTTATCGAGCTATAATTTTCTGGTTTGGTATTAACATAATACAAATTAATTTTTCTAAGTTTTCAACGTTTCCAAGTTTTCTTGCTCTTTCATCGCTGACCCTATTCGATACATTTGTCGAAGTAATTTTAAGGAATTATTATTGTTAAATTTTTGAAGTATAATATTAATGGAACAAAAAGAAATAATTTGTGACCACTGATAATTTAGACAGTTTCTGGCCTCATTTACTACAATATCTTTCCAATTCTTTATAGAGTTTATATTAGTGTTAAAATGCTTTCTTTGAAACGGTAATCTGGAAGTATATTCATATGAATTTTTTGTTCTTCTTGCAACAATGTTGTTGAAATGTGTATTTGATCCTCTTTTAACCTAGTCAATGACATGTAAATTTCATTTAAAGAAGAATAAATGGGGCATTTTTAATACTACTGTAACATTAGTAGTAAAATTCAAGTAGTCACATTAGACGAGCTCATTTTTCTGTTCTCGAATCCGATGTAAATGACCTAACAGGATGATTCAATGACGTGATTATTTTGAAAAGACTCTTTGAATAATATGAATGAAATCAGTGAAATAGAAACGGTTTTACATGGATGTTAAAGCATTTGCATAATGTTAAATACACGTTAAATATTTGCATAATTTATGAAAGCTGTACAACAGACTATTGATTTTATGTTTCGCCTATATAAATTATTCCACTATCCCATAACTATAGTTATTGAACTAGAAAAATTATTGCTATTGTTAGGCATGTGTTGGCGGTCTTGGCTAAGTCACTAAACACCGGCACCGGTTTAACCATGGCGTAATTAATTTAAAAATCATTAATGAGCAATCGAATTAGTCAGCACTATCTGCAACTACCATAAGGAAGTCTACTGCACCATGAACGCTGATTTTCTTATTGACGTTTTTTTGTAACCCTATTCCTAAATCCGTTTCCATTCTATGTATTATAACATTGGAAATGTTTTTGGTTTCCTAGTATGGGGTCGAAAGTCAGTTTCATTTTTTCATTCTGTTCTTATTTGGGATTTACTGCCACACTTCTGAACATTACCCAGACAATCTAAAAAATATTTGGATTTTTTTTAAAATAACCTTTACGCCTGTGACTTTAAGTCAAAGGAACAGTTAAAGGTTGGTTTTTGACAAAATATAAATAAACTAAAATAAAAACAATGATGTTTCGCAGACGTTTCGCAAACTGAATCTGTTTCCTTTTTGTTACTTACCGTACCTAATGCATTTGTGAGAAATACCATGCAAACGAATTTTATTGATTTTTAGAGTTAGGGGCGAAATGCCTGGTTGTGCAGCATTGAATTGCAGTAACTCTGCAAAAAAGGGATTTTTAATGAAACGCTTCCCCAGAGACCCAGCAAGGAGAAAACAATGGTTTATCAAAATGAAAAGAGATAATTGGAAACTAACAGATTATTCTTGTTTATGTGAGGTAGATATATTTTATGTACCTATAGTTTATTTTTATAATTAAATGAATATTTAAACTTTGCTCTTAGTAAGAGAAATGGCGTGCAAATTCGACGATGAAAGGTTCCCGTCTGACGGCCGGTAAATCGAAGAGACCATATAAAAACAAAAGTTTTTTGTCTCTGGAAATTTTGTCATTGGAAATGTTTCTGGTTTCGTTGTTTCATGTTGCATATTATGAAGCATGGCATAGGCAGAATGACCTTTCAGAACGGTAGACGTTTCATTTTTATCACATAAAATAAGTCAAACAATCATATTTAAATCCACTGGAAATTTCTATTATGTAAGTCATGTCTCATTTAAAAGTTACATTTAAAAATGTGGAAGTTTGCGCGGCATGATATAAAAGGAACGCCAAATGATTTATGCGAAACATTTAAAGAAAGTTAATATTTCCGCAAAAAATATATTTTTAAAATATATAAATCATTTTATCAGAGGCTTAATATAGTTGTGCACACTATGGACTTGGTAAACATCCTGCCCTCATCTGTAACTACATAAATTTTATCGCCTTTTTTCCATACAAATTCCCGAGTTTTAATCCAGATTAGTACGTGGGGGTCTGCTGTCAGCCTCCTTTCATCCCATGTCAAATGTAACATAATACAAAATGGCTCACATTTTTTTTGCTTTACCCTTTGATGTCAAACTAACTAATAAAAGAAATATGTTACTGCCCATATTAATTATATCACAAGTGACGACAAGTGTATGTATATCAGCCGAGAGAAAAATGGTTATACCATTAATGCTGGAAACCCTCTGCAACATATTTTTTACTAACCGACAAGTGTATCTAGTTCGCGTAGGATATAAAATCTCATTAATTAGAATATGTATAAGTATGGTCTCTACTAGTTCACACGATTATTAGTCCATTTTCTAAACGTTAAAAATTCGCCAAAGTGCTCTAGCTTCGTTGATTCAAAACCAATTTTGATAATTTTTTTATTTCGGAAAAAATGTATAGAAAAGTTCCACGTAGGTGAGAAGGTGTGCTTTTTATTTTCTCAATTGTTATTAACAAATAAGTTTTTTTAATACCTACACATTAATTAAAAAATGTATAACTATGTATTTTATTTATTTAAATAATTGATTTAAACAATTGAAATTTAATGGCGAGGTTTTAGGGGTCGCAGATTACGAATCTCAAAATCGGTTTAAATACAAAATGACTTCTACAAAATGGCGTCGAAAATCTAATTTTTTTAATGTTATTTTTTTTATTTTTATTAGATGTCTGGTGGTTTTTGAGGACACTGATTACGAATTTGACATTAAAACTAATAGAGGATCCAAAATGGCGGAAAAGTGTCAATTTTTTTATATGGATTTTATTTCTTATATAGGGGTTTTCTGCATGCATCACTAGTCTCAAATTTTATGGTAAAATTTATCAAAAATGGAAAAGAGTGTCTGAAAAATGGTGGAAACAAATGAAAGAAGAATTAAATGAATATTATATTTTATACGATTTATTCAAATTAATCCAAGACGTACGAAGGCGCATTTAAAAGCAGGAAAAAACTAGTTTTTAATTTTTTCTTCGTATACTCCTTCCATAGGCACTGAGTGAGTTGGTGAAAATTATTATAGCTTTTATTCTTTTTTTCTTCTATAATAATAAAATATATTTTACATTTTAGAAGCTCTGCCGCCAAATTCCCTAAATTATCTGGTAATATTTTCCACATGAAAGGCATTCTGTTGCATGATTTTCTAAATAATAACAATGGAATATTTATACAAATTAACCAGTTCTTTGCGCCTACCGATTAGATTATAGCCTCCCTCGTTATCATGAATGGATGAGGCCGGCAGTCGTTAGCCGACCTCGCGTGCTGTTATAAGGTCACATAGTATAGCCTTTAAAACCTATTAAAGAAAGTGATAACAACTAAAACTACATTAGTAAATAATAATAAATATATATTTTTATGCAGTTTTGGACGTTTATAATAAATAATAAATGTTTAGTAATGTTTATTAACCTTTTAAGTTACCGAAGCCTCCTAAAATCAGGAATTTTTAATTTGTTGAAGTATAAGAAATTATACCCTAAAAAATATAATGGAGTTTGAACCACTTTTGAAGCAAGTCAGTAGTTAAAGATGTTTTTTTGACATAAATTATAAGTAAATGAAAATAGAAACAATGATGTTTCTCAGACGTTTCGAAAACTCAGTTGTTCCCTTTTTCAATGCTAAAAAAACTTCGATTTGTATAATTCGTGAAATTACCCAAATTGATGTTTATTTTACAACCATAGATACTTGCAACGTTCGCAGAAATGCTGATCAGATTCACATTGCTAAATTCTTCTTTTACATTGTATAACAATGTTCAGTCCTGAAGAGGGGTTGGAACCTTTGGTGTAGAACTTACAGTTGGAGTAGTTTTCCACACACACCAAAACACTTTTGCACACACTCGATGCGCGTTTCGCCAACCAAGTTGGCATCATCGGGAGATGTATCACACATGTATCTCCATTTAGTAAAATTATTGCCTATTCTTTAATTTTTTCTTTTTACTGTTTCGTTCTTTTGTTAAAATATTCAAGAATGTGGCAATAAATCCCAAATAAAGAATGAAAGAAAATTAGATGATGACACAAATAATTTTCGAACAATATGTGTACTAAATAATATGGTACTTTTCATTTAAGTATCTGCGTCCTCCAGAATTTTCGTTTATAAAGATTTTGGTTAAAGGAGGTTCAGAATAAATTAGTAAAATAGAGGAAGTAGACAACAATGTTAAAGATATGTTGAAAAACGATCTTTCTATGTTGAGTTAACAGAAGAATTTGTCTTATGGCACCAAACAATTTTAATAGATTTCCCATACAGAAATTTCCGCGAGGGAATTTTTTTTTTAATGGCTCCTGAAAAATTTAGACAATGATAATACTCTGGATATCATCTTTTAGACCAACAAGGACTGATTCAATTTCGGTGGTTATGTAAATAGGCAAAATATGCCACTCCTGAATCTCTTCAAAAAGGGCCTTTGGTGATAGTTTCACAAATACGAATTTACTTCTCCTTCTTTGATGAAATCGTGAATTCAATTTTGTGTGCACACGAGGATACTTACAACATGACAAAGCGCACATACAAACCTTTTTTTACGACGATAGTAAATCAAGATTTATAACCATCCTCTTATTTCAACATCGCTGTTCTTTCTGATTCTCGCTTAAAAATCTGGATTTATCAAAACAATTTACAAAATCTTAAAGAATTACGGGATGCAATTTCTCAGGAAATCTCAAGATGATTACTCCAACGGTATTGCACAATGTGTATGAAAATTTGATGAAACGAATACATCTTTACCTGCAAAGTAAGGATCAACATTTCGAGCAACTATAATGACTTATTCAGTGCCTATATTATTTAATAAACACAAAGATTCGTCCTTTGTTTTCGTTACATATTTCTCTCGGTATCTCAACATGGCTCCTAATGCAATCAATATATTCACAATAGTAATTTGCCAGCAGTTGTGTTCAAATAAATATTTATTAAAAATCAGTAGAATAATTCATAAGAAATAATATTTAAATACATTATTGCATGTCGTATATATATGGGAGGTTATCACCCGATAGAGATCGTTTATAACACTGCAAAATTTCGTTCGTGTGTGGTATTAACATTAACACTACTGTAACAAAAAAGGCGGAAATTCAGCACCATTCCGTAGGTGATTGATGTAGAGTTGCGCCGGAAGTTCACAAATCACCGTCGTAGATGACGGGCACGTGATATAAATATGTAGGAGGCAAGGTACGAGACTATAATCCTGCTAGTTACAAATTGTGTAATTCATTGTTCATTAGAGATTCATTTTTCTAAAGCAATAGGACGTATGATTTACGGGATATAAATGCTTTAACGAATATTAGTTCTGGCGTTTATGAGAATATTATTATGTGAAGAATACTTTAACACTTTGTTTATTATTTTGTTTAAGTGCCTATGAAAATTTAAATAAATTCTAATGAAGAGTTTACGTTTTAAATCAATTGATAGTGAGAACCTTCTTAAGGTGAACATACAAATTTTTATTCTTCTTTATTATCATTATGGTTTACTTTGAAATTCTTGGAATTTTATCGAAAATCGACCGAAAATCTTAATGGAACTAGGAATTGGTTGTTATTGAAATTCAGTATGCAAACTACTATTATAAAACTTCAGAAGTTTATTCAGTGACCTCAGTAATAATAATTAAGTTAAATAGTGGGTCAAAATGTGATTCAAACCATCAAATTGTATTATCACAAATCACTGCTTCTCCAAATTGTAAGTGCTGATTATGAAGTTTCAAAAACATTGAAGAGACTAAATTTGAAAGATGTATATGCTCTTGGAGAAGCCTGGAAATACATGAACAAACATTTGATTTAGAAGTTTTGGAATAATCTGTGGACTAACCGGCTAGACAACGCAGAAAAGTGGGACGAGGAAGATTTAGTTCCACTGACCTGTCTTGTTAACCAAACTGCAAATTATTCTCAACATGATTTGTCTCTTATGAATGAGCTTTTGAATAATTTACCTCAAGAAGCAAATTTGACCAGACAAGGAGTGATGGCAGGAGACACAGAAGAAAATCACAATATTGCTTTTACAGATGAAGAAATAATTGTTGCGGTTTTGAAACAAAACAGCACACAAAAAGTAGGTGAAGAGGAAGATTCAGCAAGGCGGCTCATCGCTCATAAAAGTGTGTTTTCCAATGATAATTTTTTTCCAATGGACAATGACGTTGGTTCTAAACTCGAGTATATTTTAACTTGGCATCTGTATGAGTTGATATTACGCGTACGATTTCATTTTCTGTTGCACACAAAGTTAAAGCAATAGCCCGAAAAAGTTGGTCACGTATGTCTACCGAGCTTCTCTCTCATCTCCATTGAGACGGAAATATGCAACATACCACTGAAGAGAGAGATAAATAATCTATGTTTTCAATAAATTCAGCGATTCTCAAACTGTGAAAATTTGTCAGTCGTTATTGTGAACTATTATTTATTTGGGTTAACAGTCGTCTCATATTAGAATTAAATTAGTCTTTATAAGAAATGTGTAAGTTATTTTTTGCGATAAATAGTGGACGAAATGGCAATGAAATAATTCAAGTCAAATCCTGTTGGCTCTACTTTTTTTAAATTATATTAAAAGTAAAAAATGTTCCTTCATAAAATTTTATTTTACTAATCCGTTCCTCGAATTTTGTTAAAACCATCTTTTCCCTAAATATTTTTCTTTTATTATTCTGAGTGAGTTTGTCTCTTAAGTAGGTAAATAAAACCAACTTTCAGACGTTACTTATCCGATTCTCAGACGAATATCCACGGCTTCTATTTTTTATTTAAATTTTATTTATTACACATTACCAAATACGCCTTCAATCTTTGGTATTTTAAATTTCTTGCTAAATAAATAGAATTTTGCGGTGCTGGCCGGTGTCAAACAAAGCCGAACACCTGATATGGGCGTGATATATCTATATTTTAACCAATAAACGTTTTCACCCTCTATATAACAGTTTGCGGATTCGAGGAGTTCTAGACAGAAGCCTGTCGGGATTATTATTTTAGTGGTAAAAAATTAAATAGGTAAACATGTATTCGTGACGGTAATATTTAATTAGGAAAATATTAAATTGTGAAAATACATTTGATAATTATGGCAACTAAAGTGGGCGTCTTAAATGAACAGTCAAAAAAGTTGGTTTTAAATTTAATGGATTATTTTATAAAAGAAAGAGAAACGAAGGACCGTTAATACCACTTCAACAGGTTCATGAAAGAGTTTTTGAAGCTTTAAATATAAGTCCAAGAACAATCTGCAGGATTAAGCACCAACAAATTAATATTGTCTTGACAAAAAAAAATAAAACGAATTAGGAAGAAACCAAAACATTGGATGTATGTGATGGTGTTAAAATGGAAATAAGGGAAGTAATTTATAATTTTTATGAATCAAAACCACATTTTACACTCGATACGTTGAAGGAAACGCTGAAAAATAGGGGAATCATAGACTTATGTAAGGTAAATCTCTTAAAACTTCTAAAACATTGTGGATTTAGATATAGAAAAGATTGTAACCGTCGCCCATACCTCCCCGCGGTTCTTGCTGGACTGTAACAATATTAGTTTTCGATCATTATTCTTTTATTAATAATTAATATTGTTATTGGCTGAATTGGGCAAATTATTTTTTGTTATCAGTTTCATTTGTGCCCGAACCTATATATAATCAGAATGACACTAAAACGATGAAGCTAATGAGTTAATACTTCTTAGCATTTTATGATAACACCTTTAATATTTTTATATAATTATTTAGCGACAGCATCAGTGTTATAGGTGAACTGTTTGAGAACCGGTGGCATATCTGACCCATCAAATACATCTTAGTTCAGACGACGAAGCGACCTTTGGACCGGCCAAGTTAAATATACTCGACTATAAATCAGGTGATGCTTCTACGACAATTGAGAGACACTGCACTTCAAGACAGAAGTCAATCACGATTTCTTTCCAGAAGAAACCTTTTTAACTGTAACGCTTAATGAAACTGTTGAAATTTTTCAATATATCATATACCCCTTTTTGCACGCCGCTGGTGTTCACTATTTTCATTAGAAATTATCCCTTGTTGAAGGTTAGATGTTGCCTGTTATTGTTTAATTAAAACAGGACGTATTTTTAAAGAAAAACGAAATTTCATAAAATGGCGATATTTCCATAGTAACGCAACGTATCAAAAACATTTCAAAAACGTCCCGAGGTATCGTCCCAACAGTTCATCCAACATCGAAAAAAAAATTCTAGGACCCCTCAAATTTCTCAAATTATTGGCCAAAATTTTGAAATGTTTCATGGCTCTAAATTCACACCCTGTATAATGAGAAGGAATTGCAAAAAAAATACCCGACGCCAATAACGCATAGGCCAAGGATGACGCTTTTCACCATTGGCTGAAAATCTGACATCGGCAAAGAAATGTCGAAGTCACTGCTAGTCAAAATTAGGCATTTTTTTGGCTGTCCCACTTCATCTGGCGCGTAGTTTAAATACCTAAATATGAATTCTTTAAATGTTATGAAAAATTTTAATTGAAATAATTGTCGGAACTTTTATTACCAGACCAAGCATAATCAAATTTAAAAATCTTGATCAATTACGTTCATATTAAGTTTTTTGAATTTCTCGTTATTTTGAGATATAGTTCGTACTATATCACTACATTCTTGCATGCAGTGTGTCTATTAGCAATTTAGCATCGCTCAAGTTTACTATCTGTGTTCCCACTTTAATTAGTATCATTTATACAAAACTTCGTATAATGTAAAAGTACAAAGGATATTAACCAGTGAACGTTGAAATTTAATTAATTGCTTGTTAATTACTTCCTGTTAACATTGACGGCTGCACTTACGCGCCGAATAATAGTTTTGTTCAAATAAGTTGAACAAACTGCGGTTATTCATCTGTGGGATATTTTAATGGAGTTATTCTGATCAGTGGTTTGTAAAGTCGACATAGCAAACAACAATTCCACTTGAAGAGTTATAATACCATGATATCGCGGTAGTTAAACCAAATTGCTTAGTATTGTTAACAAATCAAGCATAATTTATATTTCTGCGAATTACTCGCTTGGACTTAATTAATTGTCGCGTATATAATATGAAATATGTTTGTTATACGTACCAGAACACAGAACATAAACGATAAAACATTGTTTTCTGAAGAAATTGACTTGTCGAGGTTTTTGAGATATCAACCCAAACGACGAGATAAGATATATCGAGAGATATATCGAGTGTAGTCAGCAGCAAGAACTAGTGATAATGAACTTGTTTCCTCTTATCAGTTCACAAGAATTTCAATAGATAGGTTAACACCTGACAAAAAACCAAATCCCGCTCACTCTACCGAAGAAATCGAAATTAGTTAGACGAAAAAGAATTATAGAGAATCAACAATTCTTTTTTTCTACTACCGTCTATATAAGTGAATTTTGTACCCCTAGCAACACGCGTGATAACGAAAGTAAACATTCGAGGTACCTATGGTGCTAGGTACGAAAGTAAAACTTTCACAGCCAGGACAGAAAAGTAAAAAAAAAACTTCCGATCTTTCAAGGAAGTACGCCAACATTACATTTTCGCCGATTTCCGCATCATTTTTGTCGGCACACCATTTCAAAAACACAATCGATATTGGCAGCTTCTTATATCCCATTTTCATCGCCACAAACATATTTGTTTATACAATTCAGTTTGACACTACCACAAATTAAAATGTGACATAAATGACATAAACCTCGATGACAGATAGCAATTGCTACGTTGCCATGGAAACAATTTTCATAGACAGCCTCCTAAGTCCTAAACTATAAAATTTATTAAAAACGTCATATTATAATTTCATGAAATAAATAGTTTTAAATTATGAAATACCATAATATCTTTCGGTAGTAGAAAAAATATAATACATTACTCGATGCGAAAGCTCTTTCAGGTGCTCGGTGTTTTTTTGAAAGCTCTCGGCAACCTCGCACCTAAAAGTAAACTTTCGCATCTAGTAATGTAAATAACTATTTCTTTTTTTTAAGGAATTAAAGAATTTGTTTGTTATGGTTACAAAATATTTTATTAATCAATTAGTCAATAAATACAATTTTAAGTATAAGTTTCAAGTCTCGGTAGATTCTTTGAATTTAACGTGGTATCGTCTCCCTGATGAGCTAAATAAAGGCGAAAGAACATGTACATCTTCTTGGGGACATCGTTTTTTAATTGGTGACCATAATTTTTGGACGTTTTGAATTTTGTAATTTTTAATCCAATTTTTATCATGTATTAAAGATGATCCAATACATTTAATAATTGTATGTTTAGAGATGATACGTCAATATAAGTATATCAAATCGGATATGTTTGTTATTATTTTGCTTGTATAAAGCCTAAATAAAGTCATTTATAAACAATGCATATAAAGCAAAGAAAGAGAATTGTAAGAATTATTATTTTTTCTTTCCTTTTTCGTGTAAATAAACATTATTATTATTACTATTATTATTTAACAGCTACTCCCGCAATCTGCAAGTTTTGCCGAACTTCTTTGTTTTCGAAAACTACCTAACATCTATTAGATGTTAGGTAGTACTAACATCTAATAGACGAGAAATTGACTATGTTATATTCCCTCCAATGGATGGTAATCAACTACGGAGTTTCCGCTTAAAGTGCATAGTTTCTACGTATAGGTTACACTTATAGAATGTGAGAGAAGAAGTTGTTGTGTTTCTCTATTGGGTAGTTTGAACAATTTCGTTGACAGTAAGAATAAAGAAAACTGTAGAAATAAAAAAATAGTTTTTTTCTAAATTAGGAATTGGTACAGCGTTCATTTGTGACTTCTGAATTATATTGATTTAATCTATAGAGAAATTCAAAATCTATACTTCAAGCTGACAAAATTCCCATAAAACTGAAAAAATATTAACGTCAATAATTTGCCTTCCTCATTAACCTCGTCATTAACTTACTAAAAATAGGTTTGCTTCTGCAGCAGTTTCCAATTGTTTGAGAAACTATCAGACGTATGCGCATTTTGTTGTAAAGATGTGCGCTTTCAGTCAAAAGCGTTTTATATTTCAGAGCTCTAACAAAAATCTCATCTCTACAGTCATCAAACAATCACAAACTAACTGGAGAAACAAAATTAAAATAAAGGGATTTCTCTATAAAGAAATTAATAACTTTTTACCACAGAATAGATTTTCCAAACTACCCCAATTTGGTCCAGCTGGATATTATAACACGTCCTTTACCCTAAAGTGAGTTGGAATTTTTATGTAGAACTGACATTTTCCACAGAACATTAAATAAAATACTGGTTACTTATCACTATTTATTATGTGTTAACGTCTTCGCAATTTCTTTCTTGCTTTCAAAAGCATCTAGTTTCACTTAGTTCTTCGATACCTGAGATGAGTCATATGCTCTTTAAACCTAAATAGAATTATTGATCATATGACATTTATTTTTAGTTGTTTTGAAAATGATTAGGTTTTTTTTTGAAGGCATCTATGAAGAAACTTATATAGTTTAATCATATGGGTTTAAGGAAAATCGGGATTTTTATGCGCTATTATAAAAGAAATTACAAAAACAAACGGTAGAAAACAGTAGTATTTTGGAACACAAATACCTACAAGAGTAGGTATCACACATTATTTGCTGCGCTGATACTATAATAATAATCGTGGTAAACTGGAGGAATCCATCTATGGCATAGATGCTGCCATCTACGTTCATCTATTGTTCATTTTCCTGGATATTTATAGGACAGTGCTCGGCTTCGTTTTTTAAAAGAAATCTCTTCTGAATATTCATTATAATTTTGATATGCTTTGATAAGAAAACTGTCAGAAGCATCAAGTTCCAGCTTTCCACAAAAGGTAATCGAAAAGTTTTCTTCTTTTATTGTTTTTGTGTCTTGATTATAAAACTATTCAGTATAATCTACAAATCTTCAGTTTTTATTCTGTACACTGAAAAATGCCTCTTATTACATTTCTTTATAATATTTCTCCATTCTTCTGAATTATATAATATAGCACATGTTGACGTCTCGCTAATTTCTTATTATTAATTAAACTAACATGTATCTCTATCACTTGGCATCATAGAATGGCCTGATTGGAGAAAGTCGTAAACAATTTTCTTAAATTTTCGAGCTGTTAATAGATGGAGCCAAAAACCAAAAAGGTATCACTTTTATTCTGCCCGCAGCATCTAAAAAAGCACAAAGGGTGTCTCCAGACATATCATTGGCTGCAAAGTACTTCTCTAAGCAGCTTATATGGATCTCCGTTTTGCAGTTACCTCATCCCAACAAAAGAAAAGTCCATATTCATTTTCACCTCCACACCTGTGTACAGGGTGGTTTCTATAACGTTGTCACCTCAATTTTTTAGTCTGTCTTTAGAAATTAAATAAAAATGTTTAAAATGTAACTTCTAATATTTTTTCCAAGGATTCCGAAAATTTCAACAAAAAATCAAATGAAAATCAACTAAATGTGGGAAAAAATAACGCAAGGTTTTTTCGTCACTTATTAAACAACATTCTAATATATCTTTTTCTTCTTCTGCTGAGTAAGACATTTTTAACTTTTAATCAACGTAAAGAGTCTCAACAAAAACTATTTAAGTGTATTTTACTAAATATTAAGGTAAATATACAGTGTTTCCCCGGATTGAGTTCACAATAGGGAAAACTTTTTTATGTTAGATTTTTTGACAAAAAGTCTTTCTTAATAAAAACTTCTGTTTAGTTTGAAAATAGCATTTCTGCTAAGAGTGTTAATATTTTCCGTACAGGGTGACCGGAAAAGTCCATAATCTGAAAGAAACTTTTTATTTTCGATTTTATTGATAAACACACTCGTTAAAGAATAATGTAACTTTTATTTTGATTTAATATAAAGTAACGTGGTATTAAAAAATAAACAAATTATTCTGAACACACAGGGTTTTTAAAAAATTGCCAAACTAAACTAAACTAAAATTTCAAAGATCAACAGTCTATTTATTATTTCAAACCACTTTATTTAATATTCTGCTTTTAAATAAAAATAAATGTTACATTTTTCTTGAACGAGTGTTTTTATCAATAAATCGAAAATAAAATAGTTTTTTTCCAGATTTTGGACTTTTCCGGTCACCCTGTACAGAAAAAATTAACATTTCCAGCAGAAATGCTATTGTCAAAGTAAGCAGGCGTTTTTATTAAGTGAAACTTTTTGTCGAATATTCGAAAATAAAAAAGTTTTCCATATTGTGAACTCAATCCGGGGAAACACTGTGCACTGTACATACCATGTTATGTGTTATATTTTTGCAAAGAGAATTTAAATCTTTTTTCAAAATTTTAAAAATATACAGTTCGTTCCATTTAAAAAACATTGCTTTGTTTTTTATGACTTTTATTTGACATTCAATTGTTTTTTTGTTGTATTTTCGAAATCCTTAGAAATAACACTATGAATTACGTTAAACATTTTTATTTTACTTCCAAAGACAAACCAAAAAATTGGGGTGAAAACGTTATAGAAATCACCCTCTGTACCTAGACTGAAATTGTAGCAACATCATTTTTGGTTGTAAAAACATGGACTCCTAGTTAATTATAGTATTTGGATCGGAAGCTGCTTTTTTGGTAACTTGTAGTAAATTACGAGCAGCATGGGTTTTCCTAAAGTAACTCATATCTTATTTTCAGTGCTTGGATCTCATGGTTATTGTTGTCTAACTGCCTGATCTATTGCTATTGCGATTGTATCACACATTCAGCACAAGTATCACTTTTGGGGTGTCTTAATTGATATGTTATACTCCACTGTTATAATCCTTCAGAATTTATCAATAATTTATCTACATTTTTCTTTACACAAAATACCTTTTCATATTCTTCAAACAAGTTAGCATTATTTTTTCTTCATACGTCACTTAACATATTTTATGCCCAATCCCATCATTTGTATTATATATGGTGGCCAACGCTATACCCTGATCCGTCAGAACTTTTAAATTGTTATTCAAGAAGTCAAGATTTTCAGCTTATAGAAATTTTATTAGAGACAAATATCTTACAAACGGTAATCTATTAACGTTATACTTGAATGTGTTCTTCTGTGTACAGCTAGAATAATTAATTATTCTGACTGTATATATTAAGTTAAGAGTAAGAATAGTATTTTGTACTAAACTTCGCCCATCAATAAAGACGTTTATTATTATTATTATTATTATTATTATATACAGACAACTTTACTATATTGCAAACGCATTTATATATTTATATTATTGTCAGGGAGAAGTGAAATAAATGGGATATAACACACAATGTTCACTGTTCAGTGTACTAGTATTTTGCAAAATTATTCATTGTCTGTGTATTCCTTACGTCTCTTATATCAGTCTTCACAAAATCCCAATATCGTGTTAATAAATTATCTCATAAATTTTTTTTAAATAACCTTAAACCGATTTAGCCGTAATAGAAAACAAATGATTGCTTCTGCTCACTAAATGTCTAGGAAATATTTCGTGTACAATTATTGGTAAGGATTTGTGTAAATATATTTTAATGTCTTAAAAATGGTAATTGTGTAATATATTTCCAAAGTTGTCAATAAGTTGATAGTCATCAGTGGATTATTCAACCCCCAGTTAATTTAGGAGAGTTTCAGGAGTTCCCTGATACAATTTTCAGTACGAACACTTACTACTTGCTAAGTGTAACTAGAAAGGAAGGTCGTGGTAGGCCTAAAAATCTACTGCTGATTCAATTGAAAATGGACAAATTATAACGAATTCTCCAAAAACTTCTTTACGGGTGGTATTAGCTTAGCAACCAGATCTTTTTATAGGGAGTTAACAAACCAATCTGAAAAAAGAAATGCACTTTTCCATTCTTGATGACAGCCACTGAATTCTTACTTCCACGATGGAAACAAGTCTATCGTGGTTTTTAAACAATTTTTATGACAATAACAATCTTCGTTAGTCAGGCTACTTATATTTCTTAAAATATGTGGTGTGGTGATAATCCACCCATGTTTATGGTAGTATCTCTTCATCCACTGAAAGTCGGTATTTGAATTGAGCCCAGTAGAACAATTACGGGAGATGTTGAGAAGAAATTTCACCAGCCTTCATTATTCGTTCCTTGGTGATGAACTTCAAGTTAGCTTTTCCAAATATTTTGTGAAAAAAATCATTAATAGAAAGAATATACCGGAATATACTTAATAAATGGTCCCCAATGCAATAAAATTAAATTTCTTTGTCTTGCCTTGTCTAAAACTATTATTATTGATCTGCCACTGTAAAGAAACCGAAGAGGAGACGCCGCCTTTATGAAGCAAGATGCAGGCTACTAGTCAAAATATCATATAAGTATAAGTAATAAGTAAATCTTAATTTATCTACAAAATATAGTAAATATATGACAGAATTTTGGAACGAATACAAATTAAATCGCGTTACCTTTCACATAATGTAAAAGTTTGGCTGATACAGCGAAGCTTATAAATAGTTTAGTTTTGAGCACAAACCTCAATACCATTGATTTCCTGTAAAATTTACAATCAGCTGCAACATTTAAAATGAATCATTGTTAAAACCAAATTAAGTTAATGTTGGATAGCATCCGTATAGTATAACGAAATGATGGCGTTATTGATGTGCGGCGAGCTGCGTCATTCACCCTACCTGCTCCCATTATACGCTCACTGGATACGTGCAATGCATTTTTTAATTCTGAAATAAAGGACGTCTACAGAAACACAGCGTAACCAAAGGGGTGGTTTCTTCCTGCCCTTTATACTACCATTGACTCTCGTTAATATGTAGGTATTTATTTCTTCTGATTACACAACTACTGAAACACCAAAAAGTTTTTCCTAGCGCTACGTTGCAGAAATTTTATTTCCTTCTTTGGGCAGTAGTCATGGGGGAAATTATATTTTTACAAGGCGCAGCATTGAATAATATCCCACGCTTTGTTGTAATTAGAAGAGGGAAATAAATTTCCAAAGCGTCAATCATGGTCTGAAGAAACAATCACCTGTATGAGAAGCGTGAAATAATCAATAACCCGTATGTATCACATAGTACATCGCCTTTATGAATAAACTACATAACCAAAACTAGAGTACACATTTTGTTGTTTTTTTTTTACTATTTAAGTTGCCTAATTTTATGACCACGTGGTTTGCATCATTTATGAAGACCTTTTATAATAATTTCATGCCCTGATGGCGATGCTTAATAGGTATTTCAGAGAGGTGAGATGCCTTCCATGTGCTGTAAATCATTTATTAAAATGAAAGTCCTTTCAATCGATGCTTATCCCCGTTGGCATTCTCAAACAGATTTTTCACTCAGCAGCCTCAGTTCATCGACATTGTTGCATGGGTGATATGTCTCCAAAATATGTCCTTTGTATATCAGCGTCTAATATATCACTCAAGCCCTGAAGCAAATATTTCAACACTAAGCTACCCTATTTACTATACCTACTCTACCCACATGTATATTATATGTTGCTTCCTTGATTTTGTGGTTTACCTTTTTAAAGATGCGAATCCGTAGGAAAATTTTATTTCGTAGAATATTTTTAGAAACTACGAAACTCTTATATATAAATATCAAAATCAAATTCTTTATTTCAAATATAAACACGATTTAAGAAACGATTTTAAATACATATAGGTCTGCAATGTGCAATGCATAGGTTCGCACTTTCTCTCCCACTATCCCGGGTCGGCTATCGAATGGGTTCCATTTTCTGCTTGGGTAGGTGAGCGTAAACAACTACACACATCAAACGAATCTAAGGAAAACGATCAAAAACTGACATAATTTCTTAATAACATCACGGATCCCTTTAAAATTGTGTATCAATATTATTCTTGTCTGCCAAAATAAAACAGTTTTTCCTTGAAATCATTTAAAAGAAAATTTAATTTAGTTTTTAAAGTTCGAAGAAAATGTCGGCTTCCAATTTTTACTTTTTGTATCAAAAAGAGTGAATTCTCCAGTCGAATATCATTCATTTAAACCATGATACACAGTTTAAATTTAAGATATTAAATAACTGTTTCTAGTATCTCGTGTTCACAATCGTATCCTTCTATCGAAGTGCGTACTTCTCCAGTCACTGTCAAAGAAATAACTATATTTATCCAAATCTAACATTCCGGAATTGACTAAGTGCAAATAATATTTAAGAGATCTCAAGTAATAGATAGCTTAACTTCCAAATAATGTAGACTGCTATGTCCGACAGACTCAAAAACTTATTTGGGAATGTTTCCCCGCTTCTGTATAAAATCTAGATGTCTTTTCTTGTTGTTACTCCCATTAACTGATTTGTAAAAACAATCAACTTTACGATGGACCGATCAATTGATGTCCTATGCTAATTTATGAACCAATTATCACCAAAGGATATGCAACCCACTGTACAATACCGATTTTATCAATGCCAAATAATTATCAAATAAATAGCGGAGATTGAAAACTAAAATCGCAAGAATCGAATCGAATGGCATCGAGGAACAGTTATCGGTGGAACAATAGAAGCAACCAAATCATAGTAGGTGGCTTTAGTTAGTAGCTTACCTCTGAATAATCTAGTTTTTTTCCAAGAACCTAATATATGTGAAGTCGATGAAAACTGTTCTTGGACAAATTAATTTCTATAATATATGCCAATAAAGAATATATTTTTATTATTGTAAAAGTACTAGGGAATGAAATATTGTTTAAACCATACAAAAATGTTATTGTTTACTCAGTTAAATCGAACTTGTTTACAGAATTTAATTATTTAAACTGACTAATTTGAACCGTAACAGTAGCTATTGAAGCAACATAGTGCATTCCAAACTGGACAGACACATTTTTAATGTTTTTGGAATAGGTGTAATCCAACCTCAATTATATCTTGCTCAACAGATGTAGAACTGTGATACAGTTTATTGATTGGCATTGCATTATGTCATTTGTAGGAAAGATTGACAATGGAGATCCCTTTCTATTATGGTTTGACGTGAAAAAAATTCCTTTTTTGTCGTTTTCATTTAAATTAATTGTTAGCCATTACGTGGAAGAATAAGATTTTGATAATCAATTACTCTTAAAAATTCTTGCAAAACAATCAATTCTCCCACTGATGCTAATTTCTCCTGTGCCATTGTGCCCACTTGGTAACCGTACAATGAAGGATTGCAAATGTTCAACAAGTATATTCCTTGACAAAAAATTAAGCGAGGCTTTTCATATAAACTTTTAAAGAATTATTCATTTCTAGGGAAGGCATTGAAATCTCGTTTGAAATTTTCGTCTCGAGGTTGGTTTAAATTAGAAAAGTGAAATTTGAATAAACAAGTTTCTACCCAGAAAATTCTGTAGCAGTATTTACATCCAACCAGTATGCCCTTTGGCAGTGATGATTCAAACCGAGCATTTGGCCGGTTCAGTATGTTTTAAATAATAAAACGTCTTTACAGTGTCTATCTAATTCGTTTACGAACTTTCGTGTAACTTTTAAACTTTGCAAACTCAAACATATTCTTTTAAAATAATAAAATACAATTCTTGCATAGAAAGCTGCTGTAAATAATTATCATTACCTGAACCTATTCATATAAATGTTTAAATTTCTCTCTATTTTATTCGCATTATAAATAAGGTTACTTAGATCGACAGAATGGCAAGTAAGATAAGAACGATTAATAAAATAAACGACAAAAAATAAAGAACAGAAGAAAGTGCTTGATTGTAACTCAGCAGCTCGTCATATAGTAAAGAAAGTAGTGACATGTATTCTGAATAAATAAAATAAATTAAATACTCCTTAAAAATTAAATGAATTTAAAAAAATTGTAAAAAATAAAACTTTCCTCTGAATTCAAAATCAATGAAAGATTTACGTAAGGAAACTGAATGTTTAAACCTAAATAGCTTTAAAGGATACCAGTTTTGGGAAACTTATCTTCTTATTGCAAACACCTCTAACTGGACAGCAAGGAGACAACTCACATAAATAAGGCTCGTCCAATCTAAATTAAAGAAAAAAACCACAAAATTAATTAATAAAATAATCTAAAGCACTAAAGCAAAAGTAATCTTTAATAGTTTAATAACTAATCAGTAACAAACTAGTAGTGATTTATAAACATTGAACGAAGTTCTAATTTTATCCAGCGAAAAATCAAACATAGGGACACATAGTTTAGATAGATGTAAGTGATTAGCATAATGTTTCATGTAAAACCAATAGTCCAATGTCAGATGGCTAGACACATTGTAAATTTAGACTCTAAGAAATAACAGTGAAGTGAATTGTAAAACGCAGTGCACAATAGTCGAAATTAACGTGTATAGTGATGAATCGGTTCTAACGAAATAGATCGATATGGGTATCCACAGAAAGGTTATGCTAAAAATAAGATAATTTCTACAAAATAACTTTGAATAAGGCAAATATTTGGAAAAATACATACCAAGATAACATATTCCTATCTAGAGTCCTTTGGCGGAGGAGATTTTCTGGAAGTACCTTGGAAACATAAACAAAAGAGAGTTGTTATTGGGCAAGCAGAAGAAGAGTGTCCATGCCCACGTCGCTCCTAAAAAAGGAATAAAAATTTAAAGAAAATCGTGCAGAATATATAAAACAACAATCCAAAAGCCGAGGTATGTTCATACCATTTATATTGAACGAGATAATTTGCCGACATTCCCAGGACTTACTAAAATAGACGATGAAAATATCAGGTACCCACCTAGTTTGTAATTTCGAATAGTTTGGACACTCTAGAACAATCCACTTCTAGCAGCCATTTTAGTTTCAATGTCACTGAACTGATAAATTCAAACCTATGCGAATACAAAGCACGGAATATACTACAGATAGAAACACATGTTTATAAAAATAACTAAAATTATTGGACTTTTATGTTTAGGTAATTAAAAGTATAACACCATTTGTGAAATAGATTAAATGTAGTCTTAAGTTATCGCAGGTTCTTAGTTTATTTATTAATCAATTTAATTTGTCTTTGTCGATAAATTATTGAACAAATGCTGTTAAGTCGAGAGACCTCTATGTTTGATCAGTTGAAATTCAAGTTTTATGTATCACTATCTTATCTAAAGCATTACTTCACTGACAAAGGTGACATCTGTGTTCCAAAGACCACAGGTGTACATGATCGCTGTTTTAACCGTTCAGGCAATTATAATTACAAGCCGCTGCACATTTGGCAGGACCTATATTTGTAAACAAACAACAGTAAAGTCAATGAACTTAATTTGAATTAAATAAATCTTTATTGAATCAAAATTAACAGAATATTGAGTAAGATAACTTTCCTCTACTAAAAGATCCCTGGAACGTCCTAAAAAGGAGAAGGAGGGGTTTACTTAACCCATCAGTAAGTCGTTCGCCGCTAAGTACACATGGTCGTTTATAGAAATAGCGGTTGGAGGTTACACCAGGGGCGAACAAATTCGTATACTGTAAATGTAATGTGGGTGGATAATTAAAGGCAATAAGTAAAACAAATAAAAGAAATCTAATTCCAAAATAAGCTTAAATTACAGTATTTTCTAAATTAAATAATAATAATAAATATATACAAAAGTCAAGCCCCTATTACACTACACAGTAGTTAGTCACATGTTTTAAGCTAAATGAAAAAATAAGCACCAAGCAAGAATATATTCGTACATATTATACGATGTACGATTTTCATACTAGGTATACCACAGAGAAAATAACAGTTAATTTTGTGATTCTAAAGGGCTACTAGATAGCTACTAGAATTCAGCGAGAATGTGGAAATAACATCATCTCAACTCACACTAGGGAACGACGATAAGGACACACAATGCCATTATATTATCCAACCGTTTAATCCGGCTGTACCTAAGAGCACTTTAAATTTAATTCAGGATGAATATTTAATTATCTCTCCTTTGTCCATGCCCTTTGTCCACTTAATTAGTTGTACATAGTTTAAAATACTATATATTGGATTCTACTTTGCAGCAGAAGAAACATCGGCCATTAAATCCATTTGAATGATTAAAATCACTGGATTTATGTTACACGTTTCATCAAGTCATAATAATTATTTTGCCTTGTTTATTATAGAGCATTTTGCCAGGATGTCCAGGAGAGGCAGGCCTAAGGTCGATTACTGTGTTTATACTGGAGAAATTCTTGAGATATTTCGATGAAACTTGGTAGATATATATTTAATAATAATAATAATAATAATAATACATGTTTGGTTCGCAAATAATTTTTTTTATATAGAAAATGTGTCTATTAGCGTAGGGCATATTTTAAGGAGCAGTATGATTTTTTAATAATAGGTGCATTCATTGCATATGTTCAAAGTCGACATCAAGGATCAAGTTTTGGTACTAATATTCGTCATCAATAGAGATTTTTTTTTAACATTGCTAACTCGACCAAACAACATGGCCTTCAATTAATTGTTAAATATTTTTTCCAGATTTTAGGTAGGTAAATGTTTTTGCAAATTTGCCTTCCGTCATAAATTTGAACATCATCTGCACAGTAATGTGTAGTACAAAACGAAATAGATTTACAAAAAGCAAAGGTATATTAAGGCAAATAACAAAGGTCCTAGATTAGACCCCCTGTGGCACACCACTCATAATTGTATAATAAACAGATATCATAATTTAGCATTTATATAAGCCACATCAAGCTGAAGTTCGTAATTCAGCTATAAATGAGGAGGTGACAGAGGTGGAAAATATTGATAAAACAATTTATACATTTCATGCTTTTAAAAATGTAAGATCTGATGATAGGGTTCACAATAATTGAGTATCTAGTAATTAGTCCATTAAGTGGATAGTGTTTGAAGTGCTAATATTTCATCAATTTCAGTAATATCGTTAATCTTGTAATACATTTTTATATTACAGTTTTATAATGTAATATTCAACGTTGTTACCTATAATTTGTATCATTAAAATTGACAGAGTATATATTGGCTTTTCTCATGAACAATTGCTACACAGATTTTCTTTTCTCGCTTTGTAAGGCCGCAGGACTTTGATCACTCTTATATCCACACAAAATAATTCATAATGAAACATATGGAATTTCAACATACTTAAAATATTTGGACAGACTAATCCAAATATTTTCAGTATGCTGAATTTTCAAGTTCCACCATTCCAAACACGACATACAAATGCCTTTTATATTTCTACCCCACAGACTAACATTCTTAAGTTGTCATCGCTGTATTTTATGCGCGAATGAGCTGTACGTACACGACCAAGTTGATATATTTAATTCTAATTATTCCAAATATCAAGAGCCTTGTCTCTTATTCACTTTTTTCCTTTGACCATTTTTTATCATTGCATTTTGACACTCCGTAATTGGTCATTATACGGTGAGATGGTATACCTAACTAAAAAAAAACTAACAATAACCCTGCTAGAAAATTGTTATTTCATTGCGGTGTGCAAATTTTTAAAATCATTTCCAATAGGAAGCACCCTATTGTTTTACACCAGATTTCTTTTATTATTTCAATAATGTATACAACTGTGTGCATCTATCTTCTTATATAAACACCGACACACTACACTGTGCGTCTGGGCCTTTAATCCCCATTGTCCCTTATTGCAAAAATACAACACATATGCGATTCTAGATAGCACTTCTGAGAAAAATATGCATATTGTATCACGTCTCTGTCTCCAAGTCTGGAGTTTTTATTATTGCCTTTCACGGGTCACTTGATTTACGTTCGTTGGCAGTATCAGTAACGAATATATAATCTTTAATCTTTCTCAGTAATGAAGCATTTCCTGTCAAGTACATAATCATTTATTTGTTTAATTTATCCAAGTATGGTGGTTCAATCTAAATATGCGGATAATAACTTACCGATTTGTAAATATAGGTTAATACAAACATTCTGTTGATTAGTAGCATGTGCTCGGTGGCATATAAGAGCAGATAGATTCAATTGTGCGACTTTTTGAATCTTAGCTAAACCTTTTGTAAATTCTAGTGGATTGTATTTGAAAAATGTCAAGTAATTTTATGTTCATTTGTTTAAATCAGCACACAAGGATAATTATACAAAGTAGCTTAAATTTTATTTTGTATTTACTATTTATGTGAGCATAATTGAAAAATATTGGTCAAAAACGTAAGATGATAAAAGTTTGAGCTGAAATGTAATAGCTCGACGTTTTATGAAGTTTTGGATCTGAAAATGATCCAAATTTTCTATATAAATTATATCTTGTAAAAAATACAACCATATCTGAAGGTGCAGATTTTATGTCATTTTATTTCATCTTTTCATGTTATTTTGATATTGGAAGTGCAGATAGCTTTTATTTGTACTGCGATATGGTTATCAACCTTTTATAAAGCATAAGTGATGGTAAAGTGGCAATGAAGCTCAACAAGTTCCACGCTTGTTAGATATGAAGGCAGACTTTCGTAATGTAGAGAAAGTTTATTATTTCATAAATCTCGGAAAAGTAAAACCAGACATTTTTATGAATTTCGAATATAAAAATAAACGGTAATAGTAAGCTTATTTGTTTTCCCGAATAAAATACCTTTTTAATAACATTTAACTCAGTATTATATTGCGACAGAGTTAATAGGATGCATCCTAGAATATATCAAATGTTAATCTCAACAGTTCACCAGTCCCATCTATTTAGCATTTTGGCCAAACATGTACTATTATTAATGCAACTATGCAAATTGGAATAGCTAGGGTTTAAACATGGAGTTTATAGATATATGTGAGCGTTTGTTTATATTTCATGAACGAAGTTATGGTTTTAGTTTATTTTATAGAACATAAATTATAGTTAAGTGTTATACTGAGAAGGGATGTATTCTTAAGGCACTTGAGAGTCAGCTAAGCTAGGGGCGACTCGACATTCTTATTCTGACATTGGTAACGAATAGTTGTATTTTATTCAATATACGGAGTGTTCTGAAGCCAATTGTTCGTTTTATTTTATTTACAAATTTGGCCTTTCGGCTTATTTGCTAACATCAGAAGTGGGATAGACTCATTAAAAGTACCACGAGTGACAGATACGTTGTGACCATTAGTGTGTGAAAAAAAAAAATTAAACATGGAAGAATTTGCCAAAATTTTGGTGGACTCTTTGAAATCATTGAAAGAAATAAAGGACCAGTCAGTGAAAACTGCGACCACCAGTGCAGTGAATATTCCAGTGTTTAATCCAAAATTAGACGATGATGGTGCCGAGAAATGGTGTTGTGAATTAGAAAATTTAGCGACTACTTTCAATTGGGCTGACCATGAGTTGTTAATGAGAGGTACCACCGGCCTTGTGGGAGAAGCAAAGGAATGGTTTTTAACATGGAAACCGGACGAAAAAACTTGGGCAAATTTCAAGACTGAAATTTCCAGCTTGTACCCAGCGAAAAGAAATCTAAGTGAGAAACTCCGCAGAGCCAGTTTGTTTACCAGCGATAAAGCTGATTCTTATTGTGAGTATGCCAGAAAAAAAATTAGTTTACTTAGAGCATTAAGTTTTGCTTTGTCCGAAAATCAATTGTTGGAATTAGTCATTGGAGACATCACTGATATTGATGTCAAAACCGCTGCTTTTAACAGTAATCTTTTGTCAGTTAGTGATTTGTTAGTCTTGCTAGGCAATTATAGAATGATGCCAAGGGGCATAAAAAGAAATTACCCCTTTGATCATAAAACTAGTGTAAAAATTTGTTATAATTGCAATCAACCGGGACATGTTAGTCGTAATTGTACAAAGAAAGGAAAGAGAGATGAATTTAAAAATGAATGAATTTAAAAATGTTCCCTCTGGTAGTTCTAATAAAGTTGTATGCACCTTTTGTAAAAAACTTGGTCATAAAGTCAGTAACAGCTTCGCAAAAAAATCGCGAAAGAGCCCCTATCTCTAGAATCAATTATTTTTGTGTTAATTTGGACGCCGACTTTTGTACTAGATTTAAAATTTAAGACCAGATAGTGAACTGTTTGTTGGATACTGGAGCAGAATGTAGTTTGCTTACGAAAAAAATAGCTAATTATTTTAATTGTCATTTTGAGCCTGCACTAATTACTTTGAAAGGTCTGGGAAACAACATAACATTTGCAAACACAAAGACCACTTTAAATATTGAACGAGACGGTACGGCATTTGAAATTGGTTTTTATATACTGACGATTCTGTTTTTGATGCTATTTTGGGAAGGGATTTATTTTTACATAAGGGATTAGATTCATACTGATCAATATGGCTCCCGAATTTATTTAAATGAAAGTACAAATTGTTCCCCAAAGTTAATTAACAATATAATTATTGAACCCGCCACTGCGAAAACTTATTTAAGTATGTTTGGTATTACTAGAAGATTTGTTAGTGATAGAGACACAAATTTTCAGTGTGAGCGTTTGCGGGAAGAATTTGTAAAAATATTTTGTTTTGAAATTTTAAGAGTATTTGAGAAATAATTTGATCAATAATTTAATTGATATAACAGTGTATGAGAGACGTTTTATTTGTTTTTGGTTGAAAGCGTAACGCTTTGCCTGTTGTTGATGGAACTGTTGGAATGCGGAACGCTTCGCAGTTGAGGTAAAAAGTTTGAACTGTTGGAATGCGGGACGCTTCGCAGTTGAGGTAAAAAGTTGTACTGTTGGAATGCGGGACGCTTCGCAGTCGAGTTGATACGTATTGCACTGTTGGAATGCGGGACGCTTCGCAGTGGGTAAAAGTTTGAACTGTTGGAATGCGGGACGCTTCGCAGTTGAGGTAAAAAGTTGTACTGTTGGAATGCGGGACGCTTCGCAGTGGGTAAAAGTTTGAACTGTTGGAATGCGGGACGCTTCGCAGTTGAGGTAAAAAGTTGTACTGTTGGAATGCGGGACGCTTCGCAGTCGAGTTGATAAGTATTGCACTGTTGGAATGCGGGACGCTTCGCAGTGGGTAAAAGTTTGAACTGTTGGAATGCGGGACGCTTCGCAGTTGAGGTAAAAAGTTGTACTGTTGGAATGCGGGACGCTTCGCAGTCGAGTTGATACGTATTGCACTGTTGGAATGCGGGACGCTTCGCAGTGGGTAAAAGTTTGAACTGTTGGAATGCGGGACGCTTCGCAGTTGAGGTAAAAAGTTGTACTGTTGGAATGCGGGACGCTTCGCAGTGGGTAAAAGTTTGAACTGTTGGAATGCGGGACGCTTCGCAGTTGAGGTAAAAAGTTGTACTGTTGGAATGCGGGACGCTTCGCAGTCGAGTTGATAAGTATTGCACTGTTGGAATGCGGGACGCTTCGCAGTGGGTAAAAGTTTGAACTGTTGGAATGCGGGACGCTTCGCAGTTGAGGTAAAAAGTTGTACTGTTGGAATGCGGGACGCTTCGCAGTCGAGTTGATAAGTATTGCACTGTTGGAATGCGGGACGCTTCGCAGTGGGTACGTTTTGTGAGACAGATTTATATTGAAAATGTGTTTGATAATTGATAATGATGATTGACGATGCGAATAAAATAATCTAGTAGTAGTGTTGATTTGAACTGTTGAAAGCGACACGCTTTGCAGTGATTGATTTGAGATGTTGGAAGCGTCACGCTTCACATTATATTTGTTGATCGGAAGCAAAACGCTTTCCGTTAAGTACGTTACAACCTAAGCTGCCGTATGATCGTTTTACAGGTCCACAACCCCGCCCATGGAGTCTGGAGGTTGCCGACCCACAACATTGCCCATAATGCCCATGGTCCCAGGGGACAGGAATAATTCGAGAACGAATTATAGGTCAGAATTGGCCGTGTGAGCGTTTGTTTATATTTCATGAACGAAGTTATGGTTTTAGTTTATTTTATAGAACATAAATTATAGTTAAGTGTTATACTGAGAAGGGATGTATTCTTAAGGCACTTGAGAGTCAGCTAAGCTAGGGGCGACTCGACATTCTTATTCTGACATTGGTAACGAATAGTTGTATTTTATTCAATATACGGAGTGTTCTGAAGCCAATTGTTCGTTTTATTTTATTTACAAATTTGGCCTTTCGGCTTATTTGCTAACATATACGTTTAACATAATGCATAAACAATTCAAGCTATATTGCAGCAACGGAATTATTACATAGAAACCTGAAAGAAATTAGGTCAATAAAGGAATAAAACAATATAATTAAAATTATGATATTGTAAAATTTGTGACAATTTAAATTAACTATGAAATTGAGAATAGCTATATTGAAGACAAATATGTAGTAGTAAGGAAAATACAATATGGTGCAGTATTTTATATTCTGATACATTGCGACTAATGTAGTGATAAGCACGGGATGCAAACCTTAACTTATCCAAAATTTAAAAAGGTAGTTCTTCAGGATTCATGTCCCTGCTTCAGTCTTTCTGATTCTAAGGCAAATATTTCTTTCTCCTCGTCTCAAGTATTATTATGGGTCTTTGAAAAGGAGACCCTCAAGCCTAAGTAACATTCATCCAATATATGGTGTCTTCAGATTGTCAAAATTATTTAAAAAAACTGTTGAGATATATTAAATCAAAACGGATTTTAAACAACTGAAGGAGTTAGAAGCAATGCATGAAAATACCCCTCTGAAAAAAGGAAAAAAGGCGGAAGAAAATGAGAAAGAGAAAGAAGAAGCGATACAATCCCAACTAAGTGAAGGATGCCAGGAGGAATTGGGTGAAAACATAAGAGTCGAATTACAATCAGATTATGATGAATTCCAATAGTTTACTGATTTTTTTAAACTAAGCTTTATGAATCTTTGGTGGCAAAACAATATAAGTGTGTTTTTTTTTTTAATTCACAATCTTGAAATATAGCATAAGGTTCTCAAAGAAAATACTTTTTGGACATGTATATTGTAGCCATTAAACTAATTTTGAAACTATCGTTCAGAATTGCAGAATAGTTGTTAACTTTGAATGAGTCTACTTTTCGGAGGAACTTCAAGCAACGCTAAAAGTATTGATGGACAAAATTGAGAGCCTTGAACAGGTTACACACAGCTTTAACATTTTATGCTCTTACAAAGGCCTTCGTCTGTGTCCCATGAGATTCTTTTAGAAAAATTAAGTTGAGGCATACGAAGATAGCTCTTTCGGTTTTTGTATCATATTGAATAATTAGTCAATAGTTTGTCAGCATAAACATCTCCTCAGGTCGTTAGTATCCAAGAGCTCTATCGTTTAATCAATGATATAAATTCTGTCTAGTAAATAGCTTATTCACGGATGACACTACCATCATTTGCTCAGAAAACAGTTTCATAAATGTAAACGACTCATCGAAGATCATTTTAGTAAAAACCCAATACATAGTTATTATTCGCAAACACTAAATAGCTTCATTCTAATCATTCACGTCGCGAGTTGATTGACGAAGATACTTTCTACCAACTACGATGTGCCACAAGGATCCGTTTGTTCACTTTATCACCTATTTCCCTTTCACACTTACTTCTGCAGCTTCCAATTTCTATTTTCACAGACCAACTCTTGGGCCCAACCATCATCAACAATCTTGATGACATTAATCCATCCTACATCCTAAAATGCAGTGTAGTGTATTATCCAAGAAATGTGCCAAACATGCTTATTGCAACAATCGTGGTTTCTTTCTTAGGGATGTCTTACTTTTCCTCACAGAAACTATTATTGCTATTTAAAACGCAAATTCGTACCGTTTATGCAAACTATTTGCATATATGAAACTTTTCGATTCGATCCAAAATCGAGCCATAAGAATAGTTGATGACCAGCTCTTCAACCGTTATTGCCACAGAGGCTGCTGACCAGATGTGCAACTAAGTCATCATGAGCTACTAGAAAAAAGATGATAACTTATTCCTTTGCAAAAGGTTAAATTTTTCCAAAAAGCACAAAGTCTTCTCCAAAAAAAAAAACTTTGTGCTTTTTGGTAAAATTACAATTTTACTCCACTTTGAGTTATGGACTACTTCATCGATTTATTCCTTTGCTCTGAAGCTCCATAGGTGTCAGACGTCACTTTACAAGACGTCTTTTCTACCACGAACAACAGAGCTATGGAATTCAATACTCAGTCGCGTTCCCTGATTCCTACACTCCTAAGGACTTTAAGGTTAGAGTAAATAGGTACTTCCTCTCCTAATTATGTTGCGCTGCTAATACCCATATGGTAGTATGGTCTTTCGTGAAACGAGAAAACTTTTCTGTGGAATATTTTAGTTGTCACATCTCTTTAAGTTTTAAAGTTTCATTGCTAATGAGAATAATCATAAAATGTTGCTTTTTTACAAGTACTTACCAGATAAAGTGTATTCTGATTGAATCATTTATTATGTGCAACTAAAGCAGTTCTCTCTCTTTCAACGTCATATAATAAAAGTAAATGAAGATTCAAAGACGTCTATTGGATTCATAAAATCCATAAAATTTGAACGAGTGGAGTTAACGAGAAACGGAAATGAAAGAGTCAACTTTAAATTTATTTTATGCGTTTCTTTGGTAGAGACATTCAACGAAAGTAATATAGTTTAATGGTTAGAATTAGCATTAAGGTTCGTACAATAAAACGTATATTTTATGCTAGAATGGAGTACAATTTGTCTGGAACTATAAAAATGATAGATTTATCATCAGTACTCACTGGTTTGCTGTACGTAGACGACCACTTAATTGTCTTCATTGCAGCTAGTAATAGTGAAAAGAGACCAAAATGTAAATGGTAAACAAGTTAGGAATTTATAAAATCGTTTTCTCTAATTATTCTTGGATACTGCAAGTTAACCTCTTAAAACACCGTTTACTACAAAGTATGTCATCTCAGCCAGTGGTATGTTTATGATTGTCCTTGAAAAGAAAATCATAGTTGGTCATAATCACAACTTTTTCTATACAATACTTCCGTCAAACTTTCTTATGTGCATGTTTTAATTCAAAGAGACTATACAGGGGGTTTTAGAATATATGTCAACATTTAAAAATAGTTTTATGATAATATTGGGAAGAAAAATTGTCAAAGAGTGACAAAAGTTTAAAGCCTCTGTATGACTGTTCTTACATCGCTTAGGAATATGCAATATGTGCATACGTACAGCAGACCAGACCATTAGATAACTAAAGCGTTTCCAATTCCCACAACAACACGCCTTCATCCTTTTAGGGATGAATAGAAATTTTGTACAATAACGTTCTTCACACAATACACACCTCATTAAATTATTGAGAGTTTTCACACCTCTCTACGATAATAGTTTTAATTAGAATCATTCACACCAGTCTTATTCAAATTTAAATACTTCCAGATGCGGATAGTACTTGAAGGATGAATAGAAATTGTTCGAGATGATACAAACAGGATGATTTATAATCTCTGAGATGAACATTGACATGAAGTGGTGCACGCTAAAGTCCCTCATTGTTTTAGGCCACGATTGTATAACCCACAATAGACATAAATAAAATATCTTATGCACTACATACAGATAGTGTCAAATAGTTTAACATTGAGCAAATAAAATAGCCACGTTAAATTAAATTCAAACTGTTACGATATACAAATTTCCCTCAGAAAATAAAATAAACCAGAAGAGGTTACAGTTGATTAAAAATCATTATTTGTTCTATGCCACATCCTTTATTTCATTAAAAAGACTAATCTCACAGAGCCTCTTCAAAAAGGAGAACACTCTGAGGTAGATAAAGTGGCATATAATGGTTAATATTCGAACCCCTAGAGGGTAATGCCCAAATAAATTCAAAACAAAGGATTAAACATAAAAATACAGCTTTATTGAAATAACTACAAGATATTCAAATACAGTTAACAGACAGTCAGAAGTCAGTAATTAAGGCAAGTTCCAAAAGTACCCAAGAAGGGCATAAAATCAAACGACAATGGATAAAGCTATCGAAAAGTTACTTTCCTCGTCTGGACCAGTACACAGTGTTGTTTATCACAAAACTGGTATTTAAATTGGGTTTTAAGAGGGTAATGTGGTGTTCTAAAATAACCATGTCAAAATAAAGATAAGAAAAGTTAAAATAATAATGGTGCAGGAAAAATAAATTTTGACCTCGAAAAAATTAGCACAAGCAAGAAATTTGGTGGAGATATTCCACTAGCTATCCTAATAAATATACTAAAAGTCCCCTAAAATCGAAGCTGTGCTACTCCCGCCATATTGAAAAAATGTCGGCTCATTTTCAGATTTTTATATTTTTTCCTCTAAATCCAACGGTTTTTGAATTATGAGCTGCAGAATGTTATTATTATATTCGATATACATTAGGATTTTACAATTATTGTAACCACTGGGAACGTTTTAATCTGAAACAAAAGAGAGTAGTATCCATACAATCCAAAGTGTTTAGAGAAAACCTGACAATTCAAAAACCGTTCGATTAAGAGGAAAAATGTTTATATGAAAAATGTTTGTTTTGTTATTGCCTACAACTTTTATTTGAAACTTTTTTCCTACCTGCAACGGTAAAAATTGGAACATCACCAAATTTCTTGCTCGTGCTAATTTTTTCAAGGTTGATATACTTTTAGGCTTATTTGTCTTGCACTATAAGTACATTACAATAATTTATTGACGTACCAACAGTAGGGCACAATTTAGAACAATACACTACAATATATTCTTTATAGTTTTAACTTTAAATAAATGTTTATTGGATATGGTTATAGAAGTGTAAGAATTATATTAATAGGTCTCCTTCTCCTCTCTTGACTGTCTTTAACATGTAAGAGATTTTCATATGGCGCTGTGAACTTCTTAGCAGAAAGATTAGTACAGTGAGATGACCTTGCGATTCAATTTATAAACCCTACAAACTTCAAAGGAATCCTCAAAATTGTATCTTTTCTAACACGAAGGCACGACTGAACATTATGAGTTTATTTTCCCTCTGTCACACAGAAATACTGATGCCCGTAGCTGCATCGTGTTTTCTGATTTTGAAAGCATTAGGATTGGAATGTCTTTTTTGCATCTCCTCCGTAATTATTATATCTGCTGTTTTGGTTTAATAATATTATTTTTGGAACTGACAGTGATCTGCCAGAAAATGTTTTGGTTTGTAATTCAGTATTTGACCCGAACTATCAAGGACTTCTATTAGGAATGCGTGACATCTTACCTTAAGTTTTATCATAATGAAAATGAAATCGGAATCATTCACTTGAAGGTATTTCTAGTTATTGTTCTCTTGGGATAACCATACAATGGTTAATTTAGACGGTATGCAAAATAAGTCAGTTTAAGTCCCAAAGACACAAATCTAAAACTATTCAAATAATCGTTGCTAAGTCAACAGGAAATAAAGCTCTCTGCGTAGCATATAATAATTAAGATAATCGTCACTTCTGTTAATCCAGGGATGAGGAACAACATCTGCAGCAGACAACTTAATGTATCACGTCACCTTCCCAGTAACAGTAATTAGTTCATAAACTGTATATACAGAGGATATCGAAGTACAATGTGGCCTCATGTTAAATTCTTAGTTTACGTGTCGCTGTCCATCATCTACGATTGTATCCTAAAGGTTGCTTGCTATCAACCTTTGGCAATATTTCTGTCTACATCGGAGTAGATAATATCAACCTCAATTTTATTTGACTTGAACAGTTTAATCATCAATACTTATTTACTTTCTTACTTACTTATGTTCCTAATGCGTGTCTAGGAACATCGATAGAATTGACTTTCGATACAACTTCTCATTCTCTATGTGGAAATTGATTTCATGTTAGTAATGAAATTTTAATAATGAGCTTGTTAATTAAATTTTTAAAGAAAAATAACATACATTTAAGTTTGTCACATCTTCCTCGTTTCCAAATTATGAATTTTATCGCCTATTCTGCAAAATCCTGCTTACTACAAACTCGTGTAAGAACGTCAATTGTCAGCCACATCGGATATTTACGATTTTCAATACATGAGCTCAAGTATCTAGTTCTGTGGACGAAATAAAATGTATTTGAAAAATTCCCTTTTCTAAAAACGATTTAAATCCACTAACTACAGAAGTCCAGTTATTGCAAAGAAAAAATCACATTTCGAGCTTACCACCCAACCCAATAACACTTAACAGGGCCGCATGGGAGTGGTTGCCATTATAAAACGGACAATCGGAAGTTAATAGGGCAGCAAAAACTTCCGCTCTAACCAGCCGGTGAAGGCGGGATTAAGTTGCGATATACGTATGAAGAGGGCTTAGAGGATATTGGAGTTTACTTTTGTTTAACAATGTATACGGTTTCGAATTGATGGTTTGTGCTTTACAGCAGGCAGTTGATTACTGGTATTGAATTTTTAATAATGAGCTTGTTAATTACTTTTTGAAAGAAAAGCAACATACATTTAAGATATCAATAACTAAGTTTAACCGTCACTGTAAAATATAACAAACAAAATATTTAATATGTAATACAGATTCTTCAAAGATGACAGGTTGAGTTGTATTGCAGAATATATTTTACTATATTTTATTTGATCCTTTTGAATTCTTGAAAGGTTAAATCAACAGACGAATTTGTTCTGTACCACCTGCCAAAAATTTTTAAAAAAGAATCTGCATATTTTTCCATTTACATCAACATCAACATCATTTTTAAAATGGTTCCTGAACAATTGAAATAATGATATTCTGTAGGATATCCTAGAATAACTACTTTGTACATTTGGTCCACCAACCACTCTGGTCTTCAATAATTTTTTTTTCCACTAACACATTAAATTATTTTTTTATTTTGTTACAAATTTCGGATTTTTCGCCATCGAAAAAACTCATGGAAATATGGCTTTCTGAGTTCAACTTTCAATTAGCGATAAATTGAGTCGCTCAGTCAGGTTGCCATAATAATTAACAGATTTTATTGTTCTTTGCATATAGTCCATTACAAAGACAAAATCAATTTAATATTTATAATAAGCAATATGTACAAACTGAATGTATTTGAATGTCAAGCAGAACGTAAATACCAGAACCTCTTTAAATATTTAAGCACTTTTAGACTCCAGCAATGATTTCTCAATTTCACCAAATAAAGACGCAAATTTTAATGTAAGTCTGGGTCATCGAATTTAAGATTACTCTTATGAGTCATTCGCTGCAATAAAATTTTTTCGCCATGATAAATATTTAAATGCCACCCAATATGTAACATCTACTCAAGATGTTTACAAAAACATGATACTTTTATACAATATATAAAAATAAATATAAATATGATGTGTTGTGATCCATAAATTTTAAATTAGACATGATTACTTTGTGCAAACCACTCATATGTTTATTTTTGTTACAGTACACCTAAGACACACCAGCATTGAGGGTAAGTTCACTTTGCAATATTTTAACTGCCGTGGGCTGTTTCCGAATTTGCGATTGTATTTGCGATGTGAGGAGTATTCCAAACTTATAAACGAGTTTCGACATCTATGTTATGTAAACTGTATTCCTTAAGTGTACATAAGTAAATATTTTATATGCTTGTTAGTACCCGAAGATATAATCTGTATAATGTTAACGTCAATTTACATACCTCTCATGCCAGCAATTTCTTCGTATAAGTCATACAAAGAAAGAAATAAACAGACTTGTTAAATTATCCCGTTTACATGGTAGTTACAAATGGTATCTATATAGGAGCTCGCAGAATTATTGCAGTTGATCTGCTTTTAGTTCTTTTTCTTGTGCGTGCAATTTATAACGTGGTGAAATGAAGAGTTAATTGTAAGAGTTAACAGTACATTCCATTTATGAATAATTATTACCTGAAAAATGAGTTGCTGTGATTTTTACATACAAGTTTCTTTAGTTAATTTAATAGTAGCTGCTTTCGTTCGTCTATGAAAAGTAAATCACTGTTCATGTGAACATAATCTATGTTTTCTTAATCATGGATTACGACAGTGTCAACAATCGAACGCGTCCCTACATAAAGTTACGTTCACGTCGTTCACCGTTCACGATCCAAATACAAAACAAAAACATAACCACAATCATCATGGTGCATGATACAAGACACAGAAAATCTGTATTTTATGGCATTCTGTTAATAACTCATTAAATTTAGTACCATTAGTAGGATGTACAAGCTCTACTTCTTGTCTGGAATCATTCATTTTTACTTTACCGGCTTTGACTGACAAATGACAAATAATTTCGAGGTTATAAGTAGATGAAAACAGGATTACTTAAAAATGAACACGAAAAAATCATGATTCGGAGGGGCAAGGGATTGCTGAACATGATTCTAAAAACAAGAGAGGGAGAAAACAAATCAGAACAAACGAACATGTAAATATGAATCATGATTACCTTGTTCACGTATGATTAGCACGAACGAAAGCAGCTAGTATACAGTAAAGACCGAGGAGGTTCGAACATGGGTATTAGGTTGCGCGATTTACTTGTGCCCGTTGTAGGCAAGCGGACGCAATGGTGGGAATCGTGGATCTCTGCGCTGTAGCCGATGGCTCTCATCACGTCTACTATTCCTTGTTTGAATTCTTTTATAATAATTTTTATTAAACCTGAAACAGTCGAGGTGCAGCGACAATTAATTAAAATTAATAATTAATTTTAATTTTATGTTGTAGAATCACATTTTTGTTGCGAAAAAACAAACAATGGAAATATTTAAATGTGTTTTGAGATTTTTTTAAAATTACAATAATTAATCCTATCTAGGATGCATTATTGAAGTTAGAAAAATTTCGAAACGTAAATCAAATTTCTTTCAGACATGAGTTCTACATCCCAACAAAGGCTTAAACACAATGAAAAAAATAGGAGATAAGAAATAAGAAATTAAAAATATGGAATAGAATTAACAAATAATGATATCCGAAAAGCAATTAACAATTTGAACAGTTGAATTTTAAATCGAATAAGAACTAATATTATCGCCCAGAGTATTGTGTATTTAAAACTTGGAATAATTATTTTATCTTATTTCTTATTCCATTTTCTTATCTCTTATTTTTTCATTATGTAATGAGATACTAACAATAGTGCTAACTGCTGAGCGAGCAGTAAGTGGCCACGGCCACAGCGCACTGCCCTTCTTCCAATGTACAAATAATTTCGAACTGAGGCGAGTTGTCGGCCACTCGTACATTCGTCCCAATCCCTGCCGTGTTCGAAGCATCCTGGACTTATCTGTATGTATTTATGAAACGTCTCTAATTAAAGGTTATATTTATTTACAGCTGCACGTAGTCAGTTTTACATTTTGCGAGACCAAATTATTTAAAATCTGTATTCAAAGTCATTTATTTGAACTGTGTGAACTGAAGTGCATGTTTCTTATTTGAAAAACATATTAAAAGGCTTTTCTTTTTTATTATATGTTTTTTCTTTATCTTCATTTCTTACATACCATTTTGTTATTTTAAATAATGAGATACTTTAGGGATCCATTTAAAGATACCATTTAGCATGGCAATAATAATCGATAGCTATTTATTAATGTAAATATTTTTCCGCCTTTATCCCTCTAAAATAAATCTTAATAAATAAGATTTAAAACCAAGCCGAGACCATTACTATTCTCTGGGCTATATGCCCCAACGAGCGCTGGATAGCTATTTAGATATTTGTTTTGCAATACTTGGGTTTCTTTGTAGGAACTTATAACACTTTTGAAAAATAAACTTCTAAAAAAGAATTGGTTCAAATTAATTTTAGCCTAGCAGTTATTTCTCTTTCTTCCACAATTATTTTAACTGGAATTAAATGAGTTTTTAAACATTTAATTAGTTTCATTGATTAAAACTTTAGAAATAATTTTATTGGTCATCTTATGGTCAATGGTTATCTACACGATAAAGTGAGAATTAGCCAGAATATAGTTAATCATATACTAGCAACAGTTTAGAACAGAAGAAATAATATGACAATGTTTCTTGTTTTTTTGTAATGAACGGTTGTTTATATTTACTTAAACCCATCACAATCCTACTTAAACATTTTAGACAATATTAATTCAACGCCATGTAATTTACTTTTTGATTGACAATACTTTACTTTGAACATCAGTTAGGTTGTGTGTGTGTTAGGTGTGATCTATTATTGATAGCAAATTCACTTCAATAGATAAATTACTAGCCGTGATATTTCTTGAAATTCCTAGTTTCAACATAGAATGGATCTGAAGGGAAAACCTGCCCTTTTCATACATTGAACTTTTACTATTTAATCTAAAGATATTTCCAGCGATTTCGCCTTACTCAACTTCCTCCCTTAGTTCTCGATTTATTGTCGATTTCGGCAAAGGTTGTACTCTGTGTCGTCATTTTTTCGAATGGCTTCCTTGGCCGCTCTGATGTTTTAGATGTAGAGGATTTACTCCAGGTATCGTGTAAATGATTGTATTTCAGGGAACATTTATTTTTCGAATCATGCACGGTTGCTTAGGAATTGTTCTCGGATTGGTAACTTTTCTTCCATATTTGACGAAGGTTTGTTCATCTTTTAAATATTCATCAGATCTTCATTTTAAATCGCGAATATATAAAAACATTTTGATATTTTTTGCGATTCCCTTAGCCAAATGTCCAATACTATTTATACTCCCATAAAACAAATAATAAAAAAAATCATTAGGCAGTCAGGGTAAGGAAATTGTTAATAATTTAACAGATTAGTGATATATTGTGAAAGAATGTGCACGGCTGATTCCTATAACGTTCTCACCCAATTTTTTGGTTTGTATTTGGAAATAAAATAAAAATATTTAACGTAACTTATTGTACTTTTTCCAAGGATTTCGATAATTTCAATAAAAGAATTTCAATTTTCAATTGAAATTCAAATAAAAGTGAGAATAAACATAGCAATTGTTTTTTTTAATGGAATTCCCTGTATATTTTTACAATTTAAAAAATTACCTTTAACTTCTCTTTCCAAAAATATAACGTAATATAGTAGGTACATATTTAGTAAAATACTGATAATAATTATTATTATTATTAATTTAATTATTATCAATACTTTACTAAATATGGAGATAAATATATGATATGTTATATTTTTGGAAAAAGAATTTAAACCTTTTCTCAAAATTGTAAAAATATACAGGTGGTAATTCCATAATATCGTTTTGTTTTTTCCCACTTTTAAAAGACTTTCAATTGTTTTTTTCAGTTCAATTTTCAATTCAATTAAATTTTTTCGATTTGTTGAAATTTTCGAAATGTTCGGAAAAAATACTATAAGTTGCGTTAAATATTTTTTGTTTTATTTCCAAAGATAAACCAAAAAATTGGGGTGAGAACGTTATAGGAATCACCCTGTACGTAAATAGAGCAGTTTCCATGTTACTGAAACTTAATTTTTTCGTTTACCTTATGAGAGAAAATGTTATGAAAAACATACCGTCAGGTAAATTATCCATATAGGAAAATAATTTAATGCCCTTCCCCTCCACTTATAAACTAGTGTAAGCATTATTTGCTTACGTATGTACGTTTTCTTCCTTATTATAACTAATTAAAACAAACTGTTTTAAAACAACTTTAAGTGGCCAGAAAATAAAAAAAAAAACAACTTTAACACAAATATTAAATCCTTTTAAGATGTTAGTGATTGAATTGGGTCCTCAAAGTGTATTGAGTTTTACCCAGGTAGACAAATTAAATTGACCACTATGCGCCGCTAGGTTTAATCATACTTCACTAGTTTTCCGGTTTATACAAAATGGGACTCACGAAATTTAGTGAATCGATGGGATCGCGCCAAATGAATACGAGATTCTCATATAAATTTTTAGCAAAAAAATACTTGAAATTTGAGTTCAAGAGCGGGAATGTTGAGTACATTAGTTCACCTTCCAGTATTAGTCCAGTGACAATTCAGCATAATAATATGGATAGTTGGAAAATTTAGGATTAATGGTATATAAATGAGGAAAAGTCGATTGGACCCCAACAAATAACCAGAAGTAAGGTGAGGGTGGGAAAAGAAGTGTTTTTAGGGGTAAAACATGGTTTTTTATGATTTCTGGCAAAACTAGACCTTCTATCGAAAAAGTTAAATGCAAAAGTTGTAGATAATTCCAACCATTTTTCAACATAACCTCAAACCTATTGAGAAAAACACCAAACACCAATTTTCTGATTTTTTATTTTTATCTCCCACAAAAATGATTCGATTTTAATAAAATTTGGTGAAAATGTACATTTTTGTGTCTCAAATAAGCTGTAATTTTTTTTGAAGCGAAATACGTATTTTTTGATTTTATTGCGAATTTAATTTGAAAAAAAGGCCAATTCTCAATCAAAAAAGTTGTATAACAAAATTTAGATTTTTTAAAATTTCAGGACGGAATTTTTTTTTAAGAAACCTCTTCTTTGAGATGGTGTAAAAAAATGTTTGCTGAAAACTATCTGCTGCAGCTGTGAAACTGATTGTGATAGTAAAAGATGCGGCTGTCGCGCAAGCATGAAATAAAATGCTCCATTTTACGCTCCAATTGTCACGGGTCCGAAAACTGTTCTAACGCTGAAAAACAACCATAAGAGGAAATCAGCGATTCGGAGGAAATATGACGAAGCAACAACAAACTTTCAAATTAATATTGGAAATAAAGATCTTGGTGAACTTGAGGATCTTAATAAACCTTGCCGGAGATCCTGAAGAAACCGAAATGTTGAATCTGATGATGTAGAGCAGCTTTCCAAAAAAATGAGATTAAAATAGAATTTTGATTTTATATTCGTATTTTGTAAATTGAAATAATTTTAAATATTTTTTTTAATAAACTTATTTTCAAAAATTTTTTCTTGCACAAAAACGGTAATTTTTAGAAATATTTTTTTGTAAAATTACTGTTTAAACAATTTGTTTTCCATTATCCCGAACCTTAAACGGTTAATCAAAGTTCCCTTATTTGATATTATGTTGAAATTCCCATTCTGCATCACTTAATTTCGAGCTTTATTTCAATAATCAATGAGGACTTCGTGACATTTACAGAAAAATCGGTCTTGAAAAGATCTTTGTTTTGGTTTTCCCATTTTTGACAATGTTTTTCCATAGTAACTGATGATTTTTTTACACTATCTTAAAGCAGAGGTTTCAACGAAAAAAAATCCGTCCTGAAATCTTCAAATATCAAAAAAATTTTTATCAACTTTTTTTATTGAAAATTAGGTCTTCTTTTCAAATTAAATTCACAATAAAATCAAAAAGTAAATATTTGGCTTTAAAAAAATTACAGCTTATTTGAAACACAACAATGTAAATTTTCACCAAATCTCACTAGAATCGAATAATTTTTATGGGAGATAAAAATCAAAAAATTGGTTTTTGACGCATTTCTCATAGTTTTGAAGTTATGTTAAAAAATGGTTGAAATAAAAGTTGTAGATCTTTCAATATTCTACAACTTTTGCATTTAATTTTTTCGATAGGAGGTCTTAGTTTTAACGAAAGTCGTAGAAAACTACGTTTCACCCTTAAAATCACCCCTTTTCTCACCCCCACCTTACTTATAGTTATTCGTTAGGGTCCAATCTATTTTTCCCCATTTATATCCCCATTTATATCCTAAATTTTCCGACCATCCATATACTGCTAAGAATTTTGGCGATTTTTGGTCTCTGAAAACCGGTTCGGTAGATAATAGATTATAGAGTTTTCGACTCAATTATATTCTTCCAAAAATTCTTTTTGGTTTTCATAATCATAATCTATTGCGCTAAAAAAGTTCTCTTGTAGTTTTTTGAAAGGACACAACATTACCGATTTACACTTTTCAGAATTCAAAATTACTCATTGTCATACTTATCAACAGGATACTATTTATGAACTGTTTAAAAATACACAGTTAGCTATATCATTGTTTTTACTTTTACTTTTACCATATTCATAAAGAATATTTTTTAACTAAACGAAAAACGCTCAAATTTCTACTATATTGGTAGTTTATGTGACGTAAATAACCGACCAATAACTGTAGTTAAACTTTTCTTCACCACAAACAAAACAGGCAATCCGATTGAGAAAATAGAACTCCATTCTTCGGTTCTTCGACCAGAATCCGAGTCAGCTGTCGCAGGCCTGCTCAATAATTGCAAGTATATAAGGGCATCAATAATAAAAAAATTAAAATTAAATTTTTTTAAACTTGCTTTTCTTAAAAAAGTCATAGTAAAAAGTAAAAAAATAACGTTTTTTTGGCAAAGAATTTCATGTACGACTGCAAGAAAGGCAAGGCGTGCGCACCTCCAACTCCCACCCCTTTCATACAATCATGCCATCGTTGAGATAAAATAAACCATGCAATCATGCGTACAATCACAAAGTGCGCACGCCTTGCTTTTCTTGCAGTCGTACATGAAATTATTTGCCAACGAAGAAATTATTTTTTACTTTTTAGTACGACTTTTTTAAGAAAACCGAATTTTAAAAAAAATTAATTTTTTTTATTTCCTACTTTTTAGTCATATTTTAATTAAAATATTACCATTAACTGTGCAAAATTTCAAGAATTAATTATGTTAGGAACGATTTGTTATGATTTCTAGCTACAATTTTCTACAACTTGTTCATGTCCTCCATCCTACTGTCCCTGAAAAAATAATATTCCTGAAGTAGTTAATGGAACAAGGCTAATGGCTTAGCCGCCCTGATGACCAAATTTAAATTCCCTTAATTACTATCGATGGATTTATGTGAATAACAAAAGCGTATGCTGCATCAGTTCTGACAAGAAAACTCTTAATAGTATTAGAGAATTCAACAATGTAGTGTGCTGTAACTAGTACAACATTGTCGAAAATTAATTGAAATCGGATTAATGGATGGCATTTATTATAATATTATCAGAACACATTCGTGGATGTAAATGTTTGCATGCACTTCCCTCTTACATGTCCGACTGATGGACATGAAATGCCCATATTGCCCATCCTCGGTATGAAACACCAGACTAAAACCATGTCAATAATTTATTATATTTTTTGAATCGTATATTAATTATGAATTTTCTATATCGTCGGTATAAAATATCTTTAATGTAATGTAATGTGATAAATGAAGTATTTTTCGTCATCCATGATCACGATTGCCTACGGAGTATTGTAAATATGTTGGTGCTCTTCGCAACTAGTCTTCAGTGTATTTTGGATATTTCTTCCTCGTCCTTTTTGATCAGACTAACGGTTATGTGAGACATTCTATCTATATCCTTGGAAGAATTTTCGAGTTGAAGTTCCAAATCTGCTATTTGCGCTGGTCACCAATCTATATTGGGCATTATACAAAACTTTAGACCGTCCATTTTTTAGATTTATACATAGTATACTTTCCTTACGATCCTTTATAAGTAGTTTGATAAATTGTTTAAACTAATATATCTGCTACTGCCAAGGAAATTTCACACAATCACATTTTGGCACCTGTCCAACTAAATTATGTATGCCTTTTTTAATTTTAAGTCTATACGCCATAACAAACATGATATAATCATTAAGCATGATTGAATGTTTGTTTATAATGGCAAGTCAGTGGTGAGTTATTTGGGATGAATGCACTCAGGAGGGATAATTTATTGTAGATAGTACAAGATATTGAAGACAATTACCACTTCACTCGACATGATGCTTAGTTCATTATTGTGGCATTTCTTAATAAAGTTACTCTACTGAATTTTACAGATTAAAGTCGACGAAATTATTTGAACCATATTTTACCACTTTAAATAAATTGGAATTATCTGAATTGGTTTAACTGAGGTAACTGCTGTATTTAATCTCTGAATGAACCTGCATGGAGCATATTATCAGCGAAACTGCGCATGGAAACACATTTTGCAGATAGTAAGTTAATTGCACCTAAAAGCATTTTTTTCTTCTTCTAATGGTGTACTTCAAATAGGATGTTTTGGAATGCTAATCGAGTAATATAAAATATAGAACTGAATTGGGGCTACTTCTAAAAAAATTGCGTTTTGGCACGTAGAATTAACTTTTCTCGAACTGGTGTGTTTTACATCATGTTGATAAAATTACCTATAATTTATTTTTAGTTACCGGTAATATTACCGTTAACATTACCAGTAAGTTATTAAAAAAAATTTTACTATGAGAATCACAAAAAATCTAGAAAGGTTATACCTAGAGCTTTTAAAAGATACCAAATACATAGACTTTTTCAGAAATGTACTACTGTCTCTGTAATAATATAATTACTTTTATATTATATTTATATTTATAAGTTTACGAAAAAAAAATCCGGAGAAATTAAACGCCAAATTTAATTTGCCTCCTATTTAATTATAAGAAATAAAGAAATATATCAATATCACCAAAGATTATATTAGACATAGTCTTTGATATCACTGAATACTGAATAATCTAAATAATAAAATAAACTCTGTAAATGTAATCACGAAAATAAAATAAATAAATATACTAAAACAAGTATAGGTAAACAACAAAAACTAGTCAGCTCTAATAATTTAAATTTAAACAATTAAAATTTTAAATAAGCCTTATTTTTTTCACCCTGTTTAATATAATGAATTTTTCGTCCATGTTGATCTTCTATCACTTTAACGTCTTGATCAATCTTATCAATATCATCAATATTATCTTGCTCATTAATTTGTTGAATCTCGATAATTTCAACATTTGGTACAGGGTCAAAATTATCATCTAGATCTACTGGTTCATTTTCTTTTTCAGAATCATATTGGTCATGACTACCATTAGATACTAAATCATCTGTATCATATGATTCATATGTCTCATCTTCCGAATCGCTTGTTTCGTTTTCATCCAACACTGTTTCATTTAATGTTACATCATTTATGTTTCCCACTTCTTTAATATCATCTAGTTCCAGTTCTTCACTGTCAAAGAGATTCAAATTATATTTTACATATACTAGTTTGCTTGTCTTCTCAACAGAGAGTCTATTTCTTTTTTTTATTTTTATTAAAGAAAAATCCTTCCAGTTTCTTTCTGAACTGGCGGATGTTGCCGGGAGACTTAGAACTTTAACAGCTATTTTTGATAGTACATGGTTATTGCAAAGCCCTTGCCACCAAGTCACAGGTTCTGTTTTTTCAGCTGCCTTCCATAAAATTGGCTTATTCCAGAAATTATTATTTTGATTAAAAAAAAAGCTATACAAGCACTATGCGGTTTAAAAAGTCGAGACTCATGTAGGGATTATTTTAAAGAACTGGAAATATTTACATTAACAAATTTGTATATATATATAAGATCAGCATAATTACATTTACAGAGCAAAATAACCTTTATACATATTCTGATATCCACGATCATGACACACGAGGCAAAAACGTATATGTGGTACCCTCATACAACTTAGACGTAAATAGAAAAGGACCTGTATATGTAGGTATAAAAATATTCAATCATTTACCAGAAATAATTAGACGAACACCTTCCGTAAACATATTCAAAAAGAAATTTAAAAAAATGTTAAAATCAAAAGTTTATTATACATTAGATGAATTTTTTAAAGACTCACATATCAGTTAAATAGTTGGGTTATTTATATTTTTTATTTTATATTTTCTATTTTTTTCTATTTTTTTTTGTTTTCTATCTTGGCTAAATAATCATAATTTTAGACTACAAGCTAGTCGCAATATTTTCTCTAAAGCTCTGGGAGCTAAAAGTATATATATCTTGTTTTTTTTTTCTTTATTTTAATAATGGGAATATGAATATTATAAGATATAGTTATTTAATTTTATTGTTATTATTATTAAGTGTGTAAGATATATACTGTGGGAAATAAAATGTTTCTATCTATCTATCTATCTATGTTTGGCTTTATATTCTGCTAATTCCCTCATGAGCTCACCGGAGTCCAAATTTATATTTTCACCTACAACTAAGATAAATTCCATGGCCTTAGTTTGTTCATTATCACTTAAATGTTCTCCTCTTAATTTTGGATGCAAGAGATTGGCAGCTAATTGACTTTCATGATTAATCATTTTTTTTCTGTTTCCAAAAATGTCTTCTATTTCTCGAAACTCTACCGCACTAAAATTTGTATTATTTTCCGCTATGTTTTTCTCAATGTATCTCAGAAGGGGATGTACATATGCTAAACATGGTAGGTCTCTTTCAATATTTTTTATAGCTACAGAAATGGGTTTAAGAATTTTTAAACATTTTTCCATTACTGCCCAATACATGTCATCATCTAATATTTGTCGTTTTAGGTTAGGATCGATTCTTGATGCTACTTGTGTATCAAACACAGCTTCCTGTACAAAGCCTTTATTTTTCAATAATGAATCTAAAGACAAATAGACTGAGCTCCACCTAGTCTCTACAATTGTGGAGAGGGCAATTTCCTTTTTATTCCGTTCGATTTGAATTTTCTTCAGAATCTGTCTAGGAATTTGTTTGTTTTTAAAAAACTGTATTATTTTTTTTGTTTTTGAAATTATATTTCTGAAGCTATTGATATCACAAATATCTTTGGCTAATAAGTTTAGCCCGTGGGCCACACATCCGTATATAATTAGGTTTGGATATTTTTCCTTTAAAATCCGCCATGTTTGCAGCATTATCACTAACTAATGCTTGTACTTTATTCGAGCCTACCTTATCTATAGCTTCACTTAAAATTCTAGCCAAATACTCTCCAGTATGAGTTTGTACCTTGGAGTCTACACATTTATAAAAGACAGGCTTTGGTGTACAAAACATTATGTTTATAAGTGGAATTCCGTTTATATCCGTCCAACCATCAGTTATTATGGTCAGAAAATCGGACTTGGCTAAATAGTTAGAAACAACCTCCTGTATCCTTTTGTGTTCCTTATCCAATAGGGAATTGGCCAATGTGAATCTCGAAGGTAACTTAAATGATGGTCGTAACTGCTTTATAGTTTCCACAAAATATTTATTTTCCACCAATCTAAAAGGTGCAGCACTTGAAAAAAATTATCTTGCTAGTAAAATATTTATTTTCTCCGTTTCTTTCTTTGTAATATTGTCCATAAAAGACATAATATTCATATTCTGACTCGTTACTTCAGAAATTGTTTTCGAAGTCGATGAAAAAGTTTCCGATGTTGATGTTAACGAAGATGATGAAGCAGTTGTAGTGGAAGCAGACTAAAAAATGTAAAGAATTCAATATACTTTTGAAAACTTCGCACTAAAATAATGACTCACCCTAGAATTAGGCAAAGATCTACTAAAAGCATTTTTTACGTAGTGTGGGCACTTGGAGCAGTTTTTTAAATGTTTCACCATCCTCGTGGCATTACTTACATATGATTGTTTACAAAAAATACAAGTGGCATATTTCTTTTTATTTTTAAATTCCTTTTTAAAATACTCCCATATCTTGGATTCTTTCTTGGGCATTTTTATAATTGATTCTAAATATAAAACAATAAAATGATAAGTAAAGTTAATGTTAAGCTATTGAATTAAAAATTCACAATAATATTTGCTAATTATTAATAACTTACCAATTTAAAAACACTAAAAACAGAAATGGGTTCTATTTTATATTTTATTAATTAAATTTAAGGTTATGTTGAATGTGTCAAATGTCACTGCCAATTCAAAAATTGGCGGGAAAATAAATTACCGGTAACTTATGAATAATACCTTACCGGTAAGATAGAAAACTTTCCGTAAGTTACCGCGGTAATATTACCAGCTCTCAACTCTTTTTACAATTACACTTTTCCAAGTCAAGTTTCTCACGACATGGACATACATCAAAATAGTTTCTAGTGATCTTAAGTGACAGATAATATCACCATTATAATGAACTCTTTCAGAAACATAAATTTACCAAATGTGAATTAGATACGGATCATAGTCGCTGAAATTGGAAACAAAAAGAATTATTTAAATTTACTTCAATACGAAAACAAAAATTGGAAGCTTTCATATTTCAAGTTATCAACTGCATTTGACGTTAAACGCTTACTAGTTACGTTGTTCCAATTTGAAGTTAATAACGAAAAATCCTAAGAAATTGGAGTGCATTTTTAATTAAGTATAGCAATTATTATTTACTTAAATCATTACTGAAACATTCACAGTATACAACTAATTGCCATTACATCACAAATGATAGTTTGCAAAAAGAATTTATAATTTGAAAAGAATATGCACATACTCCAAATATTACAGACGGTACTTTCACTTAAAAAATAAATAAATAAACAAAGCTCGAGTCATGCATACACCAAATTGGTTCAGACACAATCAAATTCGGTGACCTAATCCATTTCAGGCTTGTTATTGTGATTTATGCTTGGGTATCATGCTGGTATCTCCATAAAAGAGATGAATTGCCGATTTCGTATTATTATACACCAAGACAAAAGCCATTTCCACTACGAGGACAACGTGCCTGTCCAGCGAAATTAAATTTATGCGGTTTATCAGCATGAAATGTTTATTGAACGCTATTAATGGTTTAGTAATTGGTGCACCTAATTGTTCTACTCAATTCGTATAATTTGTAAATATATTAAAGAGATCTTCTTTAATAACTTAAAAATTACACGCGGTGCGCGATATCTAACAAGGATAAAATTGCAATCATGAAGATCTGTTCGTGTTTCTTTTACCACCGTTAAAAAGGTCTAATGAACAAACTTTGCATACAAACTTCAGTTTCTTTTCAACTTAAATTGTTAAGTGGCAAAAGTACAATCTTCCCTCCAGCTCCATTAGTCTTGCAGTCTAGACTGTATAAAATATTAAATCCCATCTCCCTGGAGCATTCAATAGTTTTCTGTTGCACACATAATCTTAGTCCAACTTCACAGTCTCCAGAATAGAATCCGGCTGAAAGTAGCAGGCGGTAAATCAAGCTGTAGTCCTGTACAATGCCAATGTCGCGTCGTCTGCAGGCATGGGTGAAACAAAGAAGTAATAATATAAAGGAGTGAGATAGTGTATCTTAATGGTTTTGTCAGGTTCAGCCTATATCGATTACTGGCTTCTGCTACACCGGAAGCAATGCAAAACTGAAAGTCAGGTCGCACATAATGTAAGGAGTAAGCTTGGCCGCACATTAAAATGTACACATAGTACATACCACATTGTGATCTTTACTAAGTTAGGTTGGCGTTTCTCCAGTCAAAATATTCTACAAAATGCGATGTTTGTGGATGCTTGTCTATGCAAAATGAACAATTATTTTATCCTTTATTTCTGTTGTTGTATTTAATATGCAGATAATCATTTGACTCGTGATGAACCGTTAAAAGCTATAGACATTGTTGTAAAACGTGTAGCTCTGGGTCAATATCAAAGTGAGATTTAGACTTTGAATTTATCGATGAGAACTATTGCAATCTGACCATCACTGTTCCAGAGATACTAATGGAATTCGACAAGCTACTACTTTGAGATAAAGATGGCATGAAGCTCGAATAATAAGTAGACCATTTCTAAGATGTCAACTCCTCGCAAAGGGTAATTGCGGTGACATTTGTGTGGAGAACATTAGAATCATGCACAGCTGAGCCTAATTTTGATAACAGATGAATGACAGTTTACTACACCACATTCTGATTCTAGAACTTTAAGTGTGAAGAAACAATATGGGCTTTGGAGAATGTACAAAAAGTGCATAATTGCAGATATGTTTGGGGTATAATTACAATAATTGGTGAAAAAATACATGTCAGTTTGGTGGAGATTTATCAACACCTCTTTATGGAAATAATAATCTTTGATCGTGTGCTGCTTCCCCAGTTAGCTACTATTGATGCAAACTTTATTCTTAGGTACCACAATGCACACCCATAATGTGGTTATCAAGGTAGAAGATTATCGAAAACTAATTAAGTGTCAGCTTTACCAATCGAGTCAATGAAACCTACAAATCGGCGAAGTTTGGATTCTCCGGAACAGTACCAATTATAATGCACCTTTTTCAAAAACATTTCTTATACTATATTACTTGAAATCAGAAAAATTTTTTAATTCTAATTTTGAAAATTTGGATTTTTTTTTATACTTTGAATAATTCATAAATTTCGTAGATGAATTCGACGGGTTTTTGGGGTTTTTAAGGTCACTAATATGTTGTTAAAAAAAATTAAAAAAAGTTTTCACAACTTTTTTGAAAATTATCTATTAAAAAATTATAAAAAAATATCATACATGAAATATTTTTAGGTATAAAATTGTCCGAATAAAATTAAATGTAGAGGATATTCCAGTTTGAAAGTGGAAAATTTTTAATAAATCGATCTGTAATGAATTCGGCTATAAAACAGTATTTTTAAACATTGAAATTTAATATTTGTTTAACTAATTTCAGAAATAATTCACAAAGATATTCAAATCTACAGTGTCCTGTTGCTGGTTCTGTAATATAAATAATAAAACTACCTAGTTAAGGAACCTTTGAAATGCATATGGAAAGAACTGAAACTTTCAGAATCGGTTGAGCAATAAGTCCTAAATTAACAAACAAAATTAAATTAATATTGGATAATTATATACAGTGTGTCGCACTTAAGAGTGAAACACCCTTATAACTTTTTTCATTTTTATCCGATTTGAACCAAATTTTACTCAACGATAGATTCCATTAGGGTCAACTCATGACCAAAAAACCATTCGCCCCCTACTAATGCAAAGCCACCTGCGATACCAAAATAAACGCAAAAAATCAAGAAAACATATTAGGCATTTTTTTATCGGAAAATTTTATAATGAAAGTTGTTCAGAATTGTCTAAAAACCTTAAATCCAAAATCTCATAAAAATTAAAAAATGTTGATATTTTGATTCATAAAAAAACTCGGAAAATATAATTTTACAACATCGATTATCATTCGTATTTAGTTGCAGAATATTTCTTGTTTTTTTTTTTAAATAAAATATTACAATACAATAATCCATTAAAATTATATTTTCAAACTTAAAAATTTTTTCAAACAAAATATTAATATTTTTTGATTTTGATTAAATTTTGGACTTAAGGTTTTTGAACAATTCTGAACAGCTTGCATTAATAAAATATTTTTGATAAAAAAATGCCTAATATGTTTTTTTTTATTTTCTCCGTTTATTTTGATTTCGTAGGTGGCTTTGCATTAGTAAGGGACAAATGACTTTTAGGCCATAAGTTGATCCTAATGGATTTTATCTTTGAGTAAAATTTGGTTTAAATCGGATAAAAATTAAAAAAGTTATAAGGGTGTTTCACTCTTAAGTGCGACGCACTGTAGGTATAAAACAGAAAACGTTTAATAACTTATACACGATGCAAGCGCATACGAGTATATTATATACCAAGGGATTAAAGTATGCCTTTTAATCTTGAGTGAATCACATGAGGGATTAAAAGGCACTTTAGTCCCGTGTTATATACGCTAACCTCTTCTTATCGTAAATTTTAATACAATTATTTAAAAAAAAAAAAGGCAGTGGATAAAGATCCGACAGTCGGAATTATAACGCAACCGCTAAAGATCCGACAGTCGGAATTATAACACAACTGAACTTATTCTTTCTTTACACGCAGTTTGCCAGTGGCGTTGGTGGCCTAGCAGATAGGAGGTCGGCTGGCAAGCAGAAGGTTCCGGGTTCAAATCCCACGTGTTCTTGTTTTTTTTTTTATTAAGTGCATTAGGCATGAGGCAGGTTAGATATGTGTGTTATTCCCCTGATAAAGGATTTTTTTTTTATTAGATTAAAGGAATTTTTTTTTTATGAAGAGGTCTATTGCGAGTTAGAAGCCGGAGGCGATAGCCGGAGGCAGGTTAGATATGTGTGTTATTCCCCTGATAAAGGATTTTTTTTTATTAGATTAAAGGAATTTTTTTTTTTTATGAAGAGGTCTATTGCGAGTTAGAAGCCGGAGGCGATAGCCGGAGGCAGGTTAGATATGTGTGTTATTCCCCTGATAAAGGAATTTTTTTTTATTAGGTTAAAGGAATTTTTTTATTGAATTTGCCGGTAAAATTCCTACTGTCGGATCTTTAGCGGTTGCGTTATAATTCCGACTGTCGGATCTTTATCAACGGCCAAAAAAAAATCAGTATGTATCAGTATGTATGTGCTACGCTTTATTAAGTTTAAAAACTAACGGGAATTCTAGTAGGCTAGGACTATATAACTTAAAAATACATACGAAACGTCATTTTAATTTGTGTCACAACTTTAAATTTGAAAATGAGCGTTTTTAATATCAAACAAGCTGCAGAAGAGGCAATAAATGATTTAATGCAAATTATGCAAGAATTTCTCAGAAGAAAAAATGATGGTTATAAGCCTAAACATTTTATTCTATTTCTATTGTTTTACTTTTATTCCCGCAGGGATTAAAATTTTTCTTGTTCCCTAAGGGAGTAAAAGTGGCAAATTAATCCTTAAAATCGGGAACTAAAGTACTAGTTTTAGTCACTGCAGTGCAAAAAAGTCAATGAAATAAATATATTTTGAACGAACGAAATTGCATAATTATTCATAAAATATTTTGAGCACAATAAATAATTTCACGACGAACGCACTCGTAGCTCGAAAAATTGAAAGAAACAAACAGCTGTAAAATAAAAAATATTATATCTAACGAGTTTAAATTTTTATAAACTTTAGAATCAATATGTCTCGAAATAGCATAAAAATATTTGTAAAATGAAATATATATGTTACCCTATACGCGACGCAAACATAAATGTCGCGCTCAAAATTATTGATAAATATGATTTTACAACTTATGAATTTACTATTTAATTATTAGACCGACTTAGAAATACGCATTAATGAGAAATCACATATATTACCTTTTCTATCGTTTGCTCCAGTTCTTTGCAAAAATCATGGTTTTTGTAGGAAATAATAATAATAATGAAACGAAATCTAAAGGAGTCCATAGAGGTAAATTTTTAATATAAAAATAAAAGTAAAATAAATTTTACTATTTAAATAAAAAATGCTAGTCCTTTTTCTCTGATGTTTTAAAAAGACACAAACAACTCTTTACAGAGAGCTTATTCGCAAATTCTACTGATTATACTATTTAACTGATAAAAATTAAGTACTACGAATGTAGAAAGCAAATAATTTAATATTGCAATAAGCGCCACCAGATGGATTAATCAGAGAGACTCATCTTTAATAGGCAAAGCACGAAGCACGGATAAGCTCTGCAAAGAGTTGTTTATGTCTTCTTAAGACATTAGAGGAATATAACTCGCATTTTTGACTTAAATAGTAAAATTTCTTTTACTATTTTTATATTAATAATCTAATTGTTTATATATATATTTACAAATACATATCACAAATTTTTAACAATAGAAACACCGGTTTTTAACAAATTTAAGACACTAAAAGAACAGCCGTTCACTCAAAGCATGAAAATAATCAAAATGAAAACAAGAATGGATTGGTTAAAATACCTGGTGTTTACTACCGAAAATACCTGGTGTTTACTACCGAAAATACCTGGTGTTTACTACCTAAAATACCTGTACGAGGTAGTCTACGTATAATTATTATAAAATGTATTTTTTAACTGAAAATATATAATTATTGTTATATCATATAACTGACTACCGAAACGTTGGCCTTTAAATTGATGCTTTAGTCATTATTAAAAATTCTTGTTCAAATTGCTTGTGATTATTCACCTTAGTATACCAGTTAGTGGACGATAGTTATTTAAATTCCCCATATCATATTCATCATACATTAAAACGTGGACGCTAAATTAAAAAAATATGTTTTCTTATAATGTCTTCTTAACCGCCTCTCAAGTCATTGAAGTAACCCCCGGAAAATCCTAGGATTTTGTGTTAGGTAAATAGAGACGAGGCCCTACAGTTTATTGTGGAGTCCGAACCATATCTAGGACTTCGATAATTCTCTATCCATCTAAGTTCGAAGCAAATCAAAAATTCATTTTTAATTTTTCCCAGGATGGATTCAAACTATCGATCTTTGCAACCGAATAAATACTTGAACCCGCCTGTCAGAATGTTGATGATTTCAAATAATGTATTATAAGAAAACGTTTTTAAAAAAATTCATCTAAATCCGACTTGTTCCTGAGGATTCTGAAGCCAAAATCTTCATTGTGAATTTCAAATTTTTTCTCGTAGAATTAATTGTGAGGAGAACTTCACCAGACTGAACCTTTATATGTTTTTGTAGATTTATATAAAATAACACAATCTAGCAAACCAAGACTTGGATACTGAAGTGTCTAATTCACGTAATAGTGTAAGTTTTGTAACTAATTATGAAATCAGTAACATTTGTACCACTAAGTTGATCGATTTATTTCTTAAATGCCCATCTTTTGATACTGATGTTAGGATAGACGACTCATTTTCGAATTGCACTCAGAAATAAATCGTTACCGTTGATAACAATTTTTCATTTTATTTTGGGTCCTGAAGTTTCATTTATAATTTTGGTTCAAAGTGAATTAAATAAGTCTTGTGACGAATACAGCTTTCTTAAAACTATATACAGTGTGTCGCACTTAAGAGTGAAACACCCTTATAACTTTTTCATTTTTATCCGATTTGAACCAAATTTTACTAAATGATAGATCCCATTAGGATCAACTGATGGGCAAAAAAACATTCGCCTCCGACTAATGCAAAGCTACCTGCGATACCAAAATAAGCGCAAAAAATCGAGACCTCATATTAGGCATTTTTTTATCGGAAAATTTTACTGATGAAAGTCCGAAAATATAATTTTACGATGCCAATTATCATTCGTATTTGGTTGCAGATTACTTCTTTAGTTTTTTATGAAAAATAAAATATTACAATACTCATAACCCATTAAAATTATATTTTCGGTCTTAAAGATTTTTTCAAACAAAATATTAATATTTTTTTATTTGACCTTGGTGTGGAAGAGTCAATGTTCACTTTTGTGAATAATAATTATTGTTCCATATGTTATTTTTATATCAACAATACCCACTTACATTTTACGATTAAGACATGGTATTTCAAGGTCTGACATGTTTCTATTGATCATATGTCAAGCTAAACGAAATAATGAGCTGATGAAAGCTACGCTCAATCCCTCTTCGTTAGTAAGCAGCAGACAAACGTAAATGGCAAATGCCTCCCACTATTTCCTATGCCATTCCAGGAAATATGCCACCGCCTTTACTCGATTCAAGTTTGGTCATGCATGCAGCTCATCTTCACATAATTAGAATTCTCAACTGACAGATGCGATCATTATGAGACTACAGGAACTTTGGATCATATTTTTCATGGAAAATGCACACTGATTCTGTTTTTAGGTTATACGAAAATTTTTTTCTATACTTTCATTTTTTGAAATTTTGTAATTAAATTTTAGTTTAGCTTTGTTTTCCTTTGATATTCTACCGTTGTGTTACAATCTCCTATCCGTGGTTTTGTAAAAACATGTCCTAAAGTGCACCTGAATAAGCAGATATGTCCATCGTACTATCTTTAATACTTTTTCTCTTTTGGCTTTACCCGAGGCTTTACCCCATTAGTTTAGGTCAGTAAGTACTTGTAAATTGTAAAACATAAATTATGTTGCGTCCGACTGGATACCACAGAAAAACATTTCTATCCTACGTGATCTTTACAGCGGAATTATTTAAATGTCGATTTTATCAGAGAAACAAAAACTGCATACTCATTATATTACGGTACCCCTTCGTCGACATTAGTTCTTTGATTTATCAGCATCCGTTTGCTATTCACGTTTATTTTAGCTCCATGACAAATGGACGAGGTGAACGCTCGCTTTGGCCGACCAGTGCGTTGTTCATTATGGTCATCATCACTCACGCTAATCATTGTCATTAAGCCCTTTTAATTACATATTTTAGATGGTTTAATTAATATGTGTGTAATGTAGCGTGTTTCGCGGGATCTCGCCAGATACTTAATCTTCTAATCTTTTTCATTCCCGCGATAAGTTTAAATGCATTTCCTAGTAGATTGCCTGTTGATTCTCGGCTTGTGTGTGTACAATTTGTAAATGTAAGAACACGAGAAGAGATAAAGCACCGTCTTTAGCGGCTAGTGCAAACCATTTGAAAATGAAAGTAATAGAATACAAGAAATGAGTTACTTGAATACTTAATGAATATTTGAATAAATATTTTAACGAACATTAAGTAGGTACTCAGTTAAATAAATACTTAGAGTATAGTTTATGTAGGGCGAATCGGAAGAGACTTTAAGAAAAACACTAAGTCGCAAAGGAAATGTAGAGAAAGATGCAATATTAAAGCTTAATCCTAAGAAAGAATTACCGTTTTTCATGATGAACGAACAGAATAAATTACTGTTTGGTTCTGCTGGATGCTTGTGACAAAACATCTTGTTTGGTTTTAATTTATGAAAAAATGTGTTCATAGTCTGGTTATATCTGTATTTTCCAATGGATTAAATTAGTAACGGAATAAGACAATAAAAAAATTGCAAAAAAAGAAACCAAATTTATTTTAGATTTGAACAATGAGTATATGAAAGCAACAAAATATTTTTGTTGAGGTTTAATTTTTCCATTCCGTTTAAAATAAAAATTTGACCTTTATTTAACATTTGGGTTTTGTCGAAAAAAAGAACAATTGTGAAAACAGTTGAAAAGACTGTCAACTTATTAATTAATTTTTAGTCTTGTTATAACATAAATAACCATTGCGTTTTGTGCAGCGATTCCTTGATCAACTGTATCATTCATCAGCCCTACATTTGAGAACGAACGGAGTGCTGAAATTCATCACTTGTGAACCAATGTTCAAAACCGTCGTATCTCTTATCTACCTGCAAGATATGGGTGCTATGTGTTTTATATCTTTCTCTTTAATAATCGTCTTTATGTACAGTTAAAAATTCTTCTTCTTCTTCTTCTTCTTCTTCTTCTTCTTCGTCTTCATTGCGGCGTTGTTCCTTAGTACCCGGTACCAAATATTCACCTATATTTAGACATAAAATCTAAGAGATCCTTTGATTATCTATTGTTACTTCTTACTTCCTCTTCATATTTACTATAGCGAGATCAAACAAGTGTAGAATTGCTTTGAAGATCCACTTCTGTGTCTTGACATTTTTTGATCGGTAGTATTAATTTGATCGCACACGTCCTCCTATATATTGTTATACGTCATCGGATTACCTCGAAATTTGGGCAAGTTACTATGGACAAATAGACCTTTATTTTAAGGTGTCACACACCTTGGTCCGATAATACAGAAATATCCAATATGGCGACCAGGCGCCATTTTGGAATATCAAAATTTTTACTTGGCGTCAAACAATCGCTAATCGTCTGGTAGTGTAACCCCTAAGACTCCAAAAAATATTTGAAACCATTCAAAAGTTAGTAGGGGGGTAACTGGCTTTTGGACCTTACTGTATAAGTCACAAATGTACCTAATTACATATTATATAGGAATAACATTACAGGATTTTGATATTTTGGAACATAGGAAAGTAATGTAGCAAAACTGACGTTTTAAATTTGACTCTTAAATGGAAACAGCTGGGCATATTGCAGATTATTAAAGTTTGTCGTTGAGGTTTGCCATTTATTTATCAATGAATATACCGGGTGGCCCACGAGGTTTTGACCAATGGATATCTCGAAAACTAATTGAACTACAATTTTGAAATTTGGTGATTTTAAACAGTGGAATGTGGTGTTCATTGCTGGTATAAAAGGACTTTTTCAACATCGCATTTCCGATCACGTGACATCAACTTCAAATTTTTAAGTGGGACACCCTGTATATTACTACATTTCTGTGAAGGCATTTTTAATACAAATTCAATGATACCAAACTTGTCATCGTTTTTTCGGCATTACAGTAAGGATAAAGAGGTGTTTATGAACATTTCTTCTTGGATAGCTTAAAGTGCGTATACATTAGCGCGCTGCGCCGCGAACGCTCCGCACGCGCGCACCAATTCGTCTAGATTGGTACGGGTTTTTCAGTTGCGCGCGCTCCGCTTGCAAACCGCTTGCCTCGATCCACCTCCTGTCGGTTTTTCAACGCTCCGCTTTGTATGTTCGTCAGTTCAATTGAGACGGCGGTGAGTGAGGTTCGCTCCGCGCGCTTTTGTTCTCTGTTGTTTTCTCGTATAGTAGTAGTAATGGAGTGGTGAGAAGAAAATTTGATTAAGCTCATCGATGCCTATCGAAGCAAATCAGTCAGTTGGTGACATTCTAGTTGGTGACATTCTAGTAAAATTTTTATAATGACCACCAATTTCATTAGACTTCAAATTCAGCATTAGCTCCGGGCCATTTCTGTTTTTGAAAAGGTCGGTATGCCACCAACGTCGTTTTTTTCTTTTTTCTTTTCCAAGCTTGCCATTAAGAGAGCTGCACTACTCATTACTAAAATTGCGTAGTTCTCCTCGCGCGACAAGATTAAAACTGTATGTTCGATACGCGTTTGCGGGTTTCCTATGGATCGTGGGAGGTTCGTTGAAATAACAAATGCAACGAGCAGGGAACGCGCGGCGCAGCGCGCTAATGTATACGCACTTTTTTTTTTAGAAACAAAAAAGTATCCTAGCCACAGGAAAAATATCGCACTTGTCAATTGTATCAACTGTTTAATGACATTTCTACTTTTTTGTTTTGTTTTTTTGATTATTGACGTTGGTTCTTTAATAATTTTTTTTAATACGTCCATTCATTTAACAGCTCATATTGTCACTGTTTCCCACAAAAACGGCGACAAATATGGTATCATTAAATGTGTAATAAAAGGACCTTCACATAAATGTAGTTAATGTCACGTGATCGTAAACGTGATTTTGCACCAAAGTCCTTTTATGCCAAAAATAAACAATGCATTCAATTGTTTAACATTACCAAACTTCAAAATTGTAGTGCAAACAGTTTTCGAGATATCCACTGGTCCAAACCTCGAGGGCCACCCTGTATAATGCTTTAAAATGTCATCATATATTATTTTAACTCTAGAGTAATACATTTTGTCCTTCAAATATCTCCAAACAAATCCAAAGGATTCAGGTGTTACGATCTTAGTTGTCAACGTAGAGGATTTGCTATTTCTTTAATATTATTTTTCGTTCCTGTTCTAACTATTCATTTAGTCCATCCTTCATATTTAGCGTTCTACTCGCCAGTTTTTAGTAACTATACAGATTATTCATAGAAGTGATCTACATGTATTTGAAGAGACTTTTGGATCGTCTCAAAGTTCTAACAAAACCAGAACAATTTTATTAAAAAACGCATTTTAAATGAAAATTTCTACAAAAGAGTATCTTATACATGATTTTTTAGCCAACGAAGTTAAAATTTAATTGAATTGAGATGTTGAAGGTCGAAAAATATCCAATAATTTTAATGATTCCTTCATAAAAAAATTTTCAGCAGACCAAAAAATAATGAAAATCAACTAAAAAGTTAAACAAAATTACTTGGAGAAATTATGTTGATATCAAATCAGTTCCGGGTTATAGGGAGGACGATACACTTGTGAACGAGTATTCAAAATATTTGACTATTTTATTATTTTACCTATTTTTCCTATATAAAGACAAATAAGGCAAAAGTTCTGTATTGCTTTTAGTTCATATGATGTGATCCATTAATTATTGCACAACGTATTTGATATTTCACAAAATATCTTCATGTTTACCGTTCTAGACATTGAGTAACTTATTGGATGAGTGATTCACATTTTAGCAAAACTGACACGCGCAGCCATAAAATAAGCCAATAGAGGACCTAGTTTCCAACACTGGTGAATCGGGAAATAGCATTTTATTATTGAATGTTTTGCTTTATGGTCCTAGTACGGCAAATTTATTCTTTGAAGCGAAATAAAATTGTTTGGGAAACGTTATACGCCAGTGATTTGGACCATCTGTAGACACATTCATTTTTATCATTTCAGAATGTTCAGCATTTTATCGCATTCAGACTTGAATAAAAGAAATTAATGTATTTTTTTAACGTACTTGGCCGAGAAGAGTATTTTTAATTTTATTAAGCTCAGAAGTTCAAATACATAAAAGTTTAGTATTTCAGATAAGTAGGTACGGTTACGACTTCATTGGTAAATTGCCATTTAGATGCTTTGTACATTGTCGATTTGCGTTTGTGGTGCAATGATTAACATGTATGGGTTGTATGGCTCATAAAATGAATGGTAAATGTGGAGATAAATTAAAATTGTTTGTTATCAATTCATTTCTATTTTTGAGCATTTGTAGGATTCATCGTTACAATGCCATGAAACTGAACGAATCAATATTGTATTCAATTGTGGATACGCTGACAAAGGAAACTATATTTTGTAATAATTGTAATAACACACAACACAGACGTAATTTTAACAAAACAGTTTACAAAATTGAAATTGTATATTTATTTTTTGAGTCTCCTTATTTTAGAATATAAGTGTAATATTTTTTGTTATATAATTTAATAAAATAGATTTTACAGCCTGAGTCTTTAGATGACGACTGAGAAGAAAATGTGAGTTACTTAAAAAACAAATAGGTACCGCAAGCCTACATTTTATTAACGACATTTTTATCTGGAAAAAATACGTTAGTAATTTCGTGATGGTATTACTGCGGATCATCCATATTACAACCCCACGTTGATCAATAAATGCACCTAGGCTAGGTGTTCCGAATTTTTGAGAAAACGTTATTGTTACGCCCTATATTTAAAGGAAAAATAATTTTTACTTAAAAAAAAAAACAAATTAAAATCAGACACACGGTTTGGAAAAAAATCAAATTCAAAATCATGGTAAATTTTGGGTGGTGCGTTAATTTTGGTCGTCAGTGTATTTGGTGTTCTAATTTTTTGTACTGACAATAATTATATACCGAATCAATATCTATACATTTAGAATCATACGCAGCTTTTGGGAACTGAAATTTTAATAATCTCTTCTGCGGCAATAAGTATTAAGCGTTTCCTTTCAACTTCGAAAGCAATTTGCCACAGATTATAATTAATAGCACGATACCGATCCATAACGGGTGTTCTTTTCCAATGATTCAATTAAGAAAGATAAATTAAACCAACTAACAGAATCAATTTGTCCGGCCGAGAAAAGACAGTTTTTCGGAAAGCCTTTTCGATTAAGTTCTAAAGTGGCCATTCAACTATTTCCTACAAAGTTTCCATCGTACTTACTTGTTATTCTAGGCGGACACCGTAATTTATAGCTCCCGTTCTTTCTTTTGTATTCCACTTTATGGATTCACTTGGCGAAGAAATTGCATTTTAGATTCAGCGGCTCCGAGGGGGTTGACACTTACTAAAATATTTTCTTACCAAATTGACGCAGCGAGCGAATATTTTAGCGCGCTGTTAGAAATTAGTTTTTCGTGTAAATTTAATTAGATTGTCCCTTTAAGGAATTTTTCTCTCTCTGTTCATTTCTTTATTGCTGCTACTATATTCTCGCTACTGCGCAACCAATTACTTGGTTATTTTTCAAAATACGGTTTTTAGCGAAACATACTGCCCCACAAAATTAATGCACCCCCACAAGTTCCCCATAAATTTGCTGTTAATGTTTATCTACACTGTTTGTCTGCCTTGGTTGATTTTCTTCGTATTGTGGTTTATATTTAAGGAATGTTACTGATTTTTAGTCAAAATTCAATCTTGCACCGTGGAACCGTAACAGCCGCAAATTTTGGCCGTACCTTTTCTTAACATCCTCCTTTTCGCTTCACTTTATTAAACTCTGCTATTACAGGAGATGTGCAGTTTATGTATACATTGAAGAAACTGAGAAAAGTAGCTGTAGTGAAACGAATGATTACATCACATTTACAAAGTGTCAGTTATGCAAATTGTTTCGTTAAATTTCTTGAACAGAGTTAAATTATCTATCGATACTTTGTTGTGGATAAGTGGAACTCCTTACGAGAAGTTTGGACCGTGGTTAATATTATCAGATATTTTGGCTGATGAAGGATTGATTTATCGCACCATAGCTTTAAAGCTGGAAGTTTCTGATACAACAATATCTCGAATTATTTAACATTTTAAGGTGATCACAATAATGGACACCATTGAAAATAAAGACTTTAAGTAACAACAGCAATTCCGGATCATCTTGTTAATTTAGGTGCTTTACGAGAACGGTTTGGAAAACTCATAAAAACTCAAATGCAGCTTAAGAGTATATGAGTATATCGTCATGTATTTTAAACTATAAAAGAAATTAAAACCCGATCATTAAATAAATAAAATTAAAAATAAACTCAGATCAAACGAGGATAAAATGAAATAATCCTCACAATAAAACAAATAACGAGAAACTTACGTATGGTATACTCAATAGGTAAATACAAGTTTTAAAAAAAGGATATCATGTCGAAGAACCATCTTCCTAAATCAGCTGTAGAACACCGAACACCTGTTGATGCATAAGAGGTCAACGAGCCACTCGTAAACAAAGGGTCAGCTACGCTAAAACAAACCAAACGTAAACAAATTAAAGGCGTAAATAGAATAAATGCATTGTACTATGTTCCTTTAAAATAATCAATAACAGAACAGCTGTTAGTTGCATGCTTGAAACAAAGTTTGAACAACTTTCAAAACAACAGTTAAACAAAGATGCATTTCATTTCTATAAATTTCTTTAAAAATGTAATTAAATAGTGTAACCTGTAAAACCTCTAGTCTAGTCAAATGACGAGACACGATGTAAATTAGATCCTAAGAAGTGTTGTGTAGTGATATTCGAAAGGTTCAGTGATGTTTCGTCGAAGTGAACGGCAGGTCAAAATTTCATCTCACGTAATATAAACAAATAGGTATCCACAAATTCGTCAGGGGATAAGGATGCTGAAAATAACATAATTTCATAGGAAAATTATATAATAAAGTTAAAAAAGGCAAAAATACAAACCATAATGACAGATGGGAATCAAGAAATACTTGGTTTGGCAAATTTTCTGCATGTTTCTTAGAAACGAAAACAAAAGAGAGTTGTTATTGGGCTGTGAAAGAAGCAAACCCTCGTCCAGATCGCTCCTGATATATATTGATAAAATTATAATTTACATCGAAAATGTATGTACCCAGAACTTCCCAGGAGTGAGTCAATGGAAAATTCGAAAAAAAGTAACGGAAAAGCAACTCCTATTTATAAGGAATTAAGGTAAAAATCATCCTAATTAATAAGCACCCACCTGATTGGTCGAATTCCAAAATTGCAGCCAAGGCCTATTTTATTTAAACAAATCCAGTAAACGGTGCTAGAAATTCTAGAACGATGAACCACCATATCTGCACCACAACACAAGTGTCAAAAGCAGGAGTGCCAATGTCGCGCAGTTAAAAGACTTTGTAACCAAATAGTGTAGAACATACTCTGAACTAAATTTTTAAAACCAATAGTTTATTTAATTTTGTTAACATTCAACAGGACACAGTCTTTAATTTGTCATAGTTTAAATTAGTTTTTAATTATCGCAGGGATTTAGATATAAGGAACGTTATTTCTTTTTGATCAATTGATATGTGCAATAAAACCTAACATTTTGAGTGCCATCTATGTTTAATTGTAATAACCAAAGCATTTAAATTCATCTCAGCTGGATATCTAAAACACAGCAGTCTCAGAGACATCTAGCTGTCAAATAGTAGAGTAACATTCATTCTGATAAAGATCTCTAACTTCTCCAAGTCCATAGAAGTACAAATAAATAAACTAGCATGAATTTCAAATAACCTTTATTTAAAAATAGCATAACAGCAGATTTATAGGTAAGATATTTCTTCGATAGTAGAAGGGAACCCCCAAATGCCCTGAAAGGTAAAAGAGTAATTGTAGCAAACGTACAGTAAGTTTCACGTTAAATAGTCATAAAATCATACGCACTGTCGCTTATTAATAAAACATTGAAATAATTCTGCCCAGTGGCGGACTGATCGTATGCCATAAAGTCGATAATTCAAAAACTATATACAAGAACAAAAAAATATTTCTTTTAAAAAACTATTTACAACTACTTACTTTAGAAAAAGAAAAATAAAACTTCAAAACTAAATATCTAAGTATTATAGCATGCATTAAAATATAAAAATTAATATCTAAACGTGCAATAAAATATATATTTAAAATCGAAACTTACCTCCAAATTACAAAAATTAAATTCAAAAATTAAAATTCAAAAAAATCAAAAATTATTATTTCCCTAAAAATCACCTAACATAACAATATGTTTACTGAGTAGAACTAAAGAATTATAACAAATTATTTTCTGTTCAATCTCCTAAATTTAAAAGATTTAAAACTGAACCACCCGGTATACCTACCAAATTGAATAAGCAACTTATTAACATTAAGGAAAGTTATCAAAAAAAGCTACAGTTTTTATTATATGATAAATTAAGTTTTTAATGGCTATGTTTGTCACTTAATTTGTATCATAGAGCGAAAAAAAAATTGTTACTATTTATAAAATGCACATGTTATAAAAATTGCCATCCAGATTGAATGTAAACGTTTTTCTTTTTAACACGTAGCGAGTAACCTGCACAGCATTAGTTATAGATGAAAGAGTCTAAAACCCGAAGTAAGTTAATTTGTTCAAATTTAAGAAATAAATTGGTAACTATTTGAAAAAATGAGTTCAGTGTGCTGAATTTATTAATGTCAGCTGCTATTTCAGGCAGTCCTGCCAAACACATCCTCCAAATTACACAAAATCCATCAATGTCGGTTGAATTCTTAGGGGATATTGAAATCTTTGCCTATACCTTGAAACCAATAACAAATGGCACGCTGTTTATCAACCTTCCTAATATTATAGTTCAAACTTCAGAAAAATTTAAACTATTGTTTTCATTGACAAATGTTTTCTTGTCCATGTTTCGTAATTTTTTTTATATTTAGTGTATACGCAAAGAATCTAGAGAACAAATCATTACACACGTGACACATTATGTGCAAATCATACGTACGAAATTTCTCACAAAAGTAACAAACCGAGCTGAGTGATTTCACATTAAGTGGAGTTTATAAGATGTTGACTATAAATTCAATCCCCCTGATATATGATCTGTATATTATTACTTGCAATGTAAGGAACTGAAAGAGAAGTAAGCAGCTCAAATCGATTTGAGTATAATACGACCGCAGAGTTTGAGGGTATATAGATAACTAACAATAATATAGAGAGTAACGGCGTGAGATGATATTTGCTCCAGCAGCGATATCAGTAAAGCTATATTTCATTAAAATCCAGAGAATTTAAATCTATTTGCGTACCTTTAAACACTTCATTAACTTCTAATAAATCACAACCCCTTCTCTGTACAATTTATACCAGCAAAATTTCTGTTTTAACTATTGAATGTATACGTAATTTAATTCATTAGAAAGTCAGGCGTAAGATCTGTTTGCTTGAAACTTTCCATTAAAAACAAGCTTTGGTTACATTTGAAATATTTAATTCAAATTTAGTAGATACGTAAATATACATTGTCTTAAATTAGTGGTAACTTAGCAACTGAAGAGACAAAAAAGAAAGTGTGGGGGTTAATCTCAAGTTTATTTCTCTCCAAGCATTAATTTATATGATTGTAACCGTGAGATAGACAGATAGACTCAAAGACTGTTTAACAAAACGATGTACTTATTATTATTATATATATATATATATATATATATATATATATATATATATATATATATATATATATATATATATATATATATATATATATATATATATATATATATATATTAATTTAATATATTCTTGCATTTGTTTTTATTAGATTTACATACAAAATCATTCTTATCTTATAAGTAAATAATAATAAAGTAAATGTTGGCCAGTCGACTATTCCAAAAATGTAGAATTGAATTTCTATACCGTCAAACGTCACTTTGATGATCCTAAATTACTCATTAAAAAATTAAAGGAAGGAAGCATCTTCAATTGTTCAGCAACCAAAAGCCACCACTGAGTGAGTAGGAAAGTAAAGACATAATACAATTTGCAAATATTATATCCGAAGATTTTTCAATCATACAATGGTCAATTTAAGAAGGTCCACCAAAACCGACAATCGCGACATCTCCATGGATAAAACTGGATATCTACTTGAGGCTCAGTAGCATTGCATATTTTTGATGATGGCTTGATTCTGCAGAGAACAATATAATGAATGAAGCCGAAGTTGTAGAAAGTGCAGCATATAATTTATCTACCACCAATAGGCACTTCTACAATTAAGAGTTGTTTATGATATGATCCAGAATTGCTGATAAAAGATTTGCAAATCGAATCAAATCAAAACAGTCGACTCGATTCATTTAATTTATTTCTGAAAGCTAACATGGAAAAGGTTTATTTCCAACTTAGCCATAAAGTGCAAAAAAAGGTAAGAACGTTCACAAATAATATTGCTAATATTAGATGGATATTTTACAGCAATGGCACAAATTTGTAATGTAGTGAAGGGTGAGTATTGCTCAGTAGAGTAAATCATTTAAAAGCACCAAGACATCTCGGAAGGACCAGCGACAGGACATCACCAGAATGTACTGGGACCCATTCCGTATGAATGAAACGAAATGTAAAATTATATTATGTAACCTAAAATATGATTCAAATCAAAACAGATTCACCATGATGTAATATGTAATTATTTCGACTTTCCTCTATTGAAGACCTGCAGGAATCAATAATAAACTACCACAGACCACTTACAGTTAGTGGATTTAAATTACTGGAAGAATTTGGTATATTAGCTATCCCAAAGTATTTTCACATAGATTCTGTGAGAAATAGTAATTGAACATTTCAATTAGTTTTTTCATTTTTTACTTTCGTGGTTCGAAGACAGAAAATGGCACAGGTTGTGGTGTCATAGTTCCAGATGAAGAGCACCTGGTCGCTGTCCAATGAGCCAAGTGCATTTACTGTAAAAATGTATAAAATTCCTACACAATTTTTTAACTGTACCATTCCCTTTCTGCAATTAAATTTGTATATTTCCATCCTCGCATGAACACCTGTATATGTTGGTACTAATACTGATAGAAATGAAAAAGCCGACAATGAAATTCACAGGAAGAAGAGGATAACAGAGGAAAATTTGCGGACTCAAGAAAATCTAATTGCAAGATGGAACAAATAAATTATCACCGATTGTGTAAAATACATACTCGTAGTAGAAGAATTAATTTCTAATTTAAATATTACTCGTAGTCTCATGTAAACTGTACAAAACGCTAATAAAATTTTGTGAAAGATCCCATTTCTTTTAGCAGAATATTCCATTGGTTGATCCTTCAAATATTCTACTTCAACCGCTTCATAAGTGATGCTAAATCAATAGGGGATCTTCGAATTCGTACCCAGTTTCGGGACGAAACATTTATCACAAAAATGAATGATACTGAAAAAGCAGCATGGCTGAGTTTCAAGAAAGTCATAATTCCTGGGAAATGAGAAAAGTGAGAATTACCAGGGTTTAGTTGAAGAGTTGCTGAAACATTTCAAACAGTTGGGTTGTTTGAAGAATCTCATATCCTACTTTCCCGAAAACCTCGGGAACTATAGCGAAGAATGAGGAAATGGATTTCATCAAAATATACTAGGTGAAATGGAGAGTCCATGCCAAGGAGGGTGGGATATTAACACACGATGGCAGAATGAAAAGTAAAGACATCCGCTGTGTAGATCATTCAAAGACAAGATGTTCGTTACAAGAGAAAAAAGAGTAAGTGGAACATATTTAAGTAGCAAGAAACATCGTTCACTTCTTCATCTATCTTCATCTCTCTATAGGCACAGTATAACTAAGTTTTGGCAATTCTCGGGAAATACAGGACGTTACTGATTTTCCAAAAAAAGAACTAAACGATGACACTTCCGACTTCGAATTCAGCACATCCAAATACGTGAAGACGTTTCCCAATCGCATCCAATCGGTTTTCAAGATTACACCTAATGCTAGCGCCCCATACAGAGTAAAGTCCTGATTAAAAATAACAGGACTAGTTCCAAAATATCAAGTATTTTTTTACATGAGTTGTCTTCTTTATTAGTCAAATAGAAAGCAGGAACGTGATATTAATCAAAATATATATCTTCGACCTTAGTGGCTGCAGAAAATCAGTTATTTTAAATTAAAAAGGTGAGATTTGTTTTATTAACAATGTGTGAAGAATTATATTATGGCTATTCATGATACTCGTAAACTCGCTCGTATTGTGCAATTTAGCAGTTTAATAGTAATGCACTTTAAAAAGTTTATTCTCTAGACTCTAAAACATTAATGTACCTCTCGCGAGTAACCCCATTCCCAATTCATGATATAAAAATTTACTTTAAAAGCATTATAAACTTTGACATAAAATTTTCATTTGCATAAAATTTTAATAATAAGAATTCTAACTATAGGTATACTTTATTTTAGGAATAATAAAATTTGTTTAATTTTTTTTAAGCGAGTTTTCTTTTAAAATAATATTACAATTTATAGGATTTTAACATGTTGTTTTAACATTTTTAAAATGTTTAACAAATCGAAGGTGTAACGGTAATACGGGGGTCCAGTAGCGATTTGTGTGATGCTTGAAAATTTCGCAGTTTTTGCGAGAAAAAGCTGAAAATTTATATTTGTGTTAAATTCGATGTATTGAGACTTTTACTGGTAGACTGTAATTTTTAAGAGAATCCGGGATGCGGTTGTGGTGGTGGTTGGGGATGATTTTTTTTGTTGATGTTTTGATGAGCAAAAAATGTCGAATTGCGTTTTTGGCAGTATGTGGACGAATCTGTGGATTATTAAGAATTTTCTGGCCGAGTTGAATTTGGGGGTTGAAAATGGGAAAAAAGTTATATTATCGGAAAAAGCTGAAAATCGATATTTATGTGAAATTCGCTGTTTTGAAACTTTTTACGGGTCGTTTGTAATTTTTAAGAGAATACCGGATGTGGTTTGAGGGGGGAAGGTTGGGGTTGAAAATTTTGTTTCGTACTGAAGTTCTGGTAAGAAAAAGTGCCGAGTTGCGTTTTTGGCAGTATGTGGACGAATCTGTTGGTTTTTAAGAATTTTTGGCATAGTTGAATTTGGGGGTTGAAAATTAGAAAAAAATACAAATATTAGTAGAAAAAGTTAATAATTTATATTTGTGTGAAATTTGGTGTTTTTAGACTTACGGTCGCTTGTAATTTTTTTACTCAAAGGCAAGAAGTAGTCACAACTCACACCGGGTCCACGGATTGATCCCCGCTTCTTGCACAGGAATTTTGTGGACAAAGAAATTATTTTAAATCTCTTTATATATGAGTTGATAAAAATTTGTGTGAATGAATGTGGAGGAAGTGATATAATATATAATATATATAATAGTATATCATATATTTTAAGGATATATGACAAAAATTAATTCCTTAAAATTTGTCAACCAAAAATCTTGCCACATTGCATGAGAGGAAGTAATATTGTGTCCAAATGTTGAAATAAACAAAATACGTCAAAAAAAAAACAAAATACGTCAAAAATTACTTTTATTATAAACCCACCACACGGTGAGGAAGTTTTGATCCCATAATTGGCAGCGGTTTTTTTTATAAAACCAGGCGAGTAAATAATTTTACATCGTTATTAATATTTTCCTTTAAAATTCTTCCAATTATATTTTTCACGTCTTGAAGTATGGCACCTCAACATATGTATTATAAACAAATAAAATTTGTTTATATTCAATGATGAGACGGAAGAATTTTATTTAAAACCTAAATATCTCTCAAATGAAAATTGTTTTCATGTTGGTTTACCGAATAAGAGTACCTAAAAATATTATAGTTTTCAGGATTATATTTATGTTTCCCTTGAATTTTATATAATAATAATTTACATTTCGCAGAACTTAGTTTATTTGTTTTATTACACTACTTCTCGTCTCTCGTCTGAACGTTTAACTTATTGATTACTCTAGCTGTTGGACTAAAAAGCAAATACTAAAAACAAACAGCAAAATAATAGAAATTTGGCGAATAAAACATTATAGGAAATGTAATGGAGTTACTTATTAAAACAACCGACTTTCGATTAAACAATGACTTGCATCAACAAGATTCTCATTTTCTCCTATTTAAAGACATTTCTGTGGAAGATTTTGAGAACAATATGTTAATTCTAATTTAATTTATAAATCGATAATTGTTTGGAGTAAATAATATATTTCTGAAAGGCGGTAGCAAAAATTGAAAAAACTTTGTTCTCTTCGCACAAAAATGTATTTAATTTTTGCAGATGAGTGTCCCAATAAATGGTTGACAATTAATTTTATTCACTTTCCGGTTGATTATTTTCAATTCTTTGACGACAGTTTTTTGCACGATCGTCTTCTGACATTATCTGAGACCATCTGAGACCATTACGTAACACATGTGAAAAAAGTATAAATGTTAACGATTATTAATGTAAAGAGACCTGTTTCTTGCAAAATATACAAAACAAAGTTCTTTCTCACTTTCGACTTTTTCTCTTTTTTATATTGATAATTTGACAGTTCGATAAAAATTGTAATCAATGGCTATTTTAAAGTAGTAGAGACATTTTATTAATTTATTGCAATAATGGCTCAGCGAGTTATTGTCATGGTCAGCTAATCTCAGGTAGAAACCTGACATAGAGGCCAATATAAATAATATCTTCAAGTTTAAATAAATCATTATTTTATTACAATGTCCATTCACCTAATGGTCCCTAATATTCAATTTTGTCTCAGTCTTATTTGTTGTAATAAATTGTATCTCTTTGTTATTAGTTGGTACATCAACCTCACCAACTTTAGGATGGTTTTGCGGTCTAACAACATAATTCAGTTATTATATACCGTAATCGCTATAGACGATTTTTTGTTGGTTGATTCTTTTACCATCCTTTATTGAATGTTATTTTCGTCTGTTTTAATAGACTCCAAACGAACCACATTGTGGTCAACAAAAATGTAGGCACTAACAAATTCCCAAACAGATTTCAGTTTGAATCGGTGTTTAATTGGTTTTCCAAATCATTTAAAATTTTTGTGCCATAATACTTTGTCAGTCTGATTATTGATCCAAAACACGCATCGACAAAATGAATGGAACTTTTAATATAGAACTCGACAATGTTTCAATTAATTTCGCATCAGGGGAAACAAACAGAAGTAATATAAGACACTGGATTGTATACAGACTTTCTACGCTTTCTTGAAAATAAAAGCAAAGGTGTAATGTTAAAAAAGTAAAAATGTAACAACAAAAAATAATGATGATAAAAAGAAAAATATAGTATAGGTATAACACGAGATGTAGAAACGTCATAAAATGATTAGGTTAAATTTAAGAAGTCAGAAATCCAGTACATATTGGTAAATAAATTAAGGGAAACCAGAGGGGGTTACCGCAAGTGGAGGTATGTGTACAAGGTGATCATTTATATTTTTACACCCCTCTTAACTTTGTTATTTTTGGAAAAAAACAAAGTGTAAAGACAGAAGTTTTAGTAATTTTTGCGTAGATTTTAAATACAATATCAGCAAAACAATTGAGCAACGCTAAAAAAACTCATAATACAAACTTGTGTTTTTTGCGAGGTTTTTTGTATAGTAACTCGCTGTATGTTATTGCAGAATATGAAAGAGCATGAAAATAGCTTTCCAAAAATATATAACATTGCATAGATATTCATTTTTTGCGGTTTTTGACGATGTCAAAAACCTTTACATAAATTAATGGTACTTTTAAATTTTTGTTTATTTCTATATGACAACTTGAGCTGTTGTCATCAAACAAGAAAAAAAATACAAGAAACGGTAATACTGTAAACTTTAACTATTTTTTTAATTCTAATGAATTCTCAAGTTGTAATTAGATTCAAGATTGTATACATTCCGAAGTTATTTTAATGAACATATTAAATTAACCTCCAAATCTGCTGTCGAGATGCTTTATTTTGAGTGTTTGTGGATTTTTCCAAAATATAACTTCTGTTAAAACAGGGTGTTCCAAAGTTTACCTTTCAAACTTCAATAGGACACAAAAAAACTTGAAATATGTAGAAAAGTTCCTATGAATTTACGTCTTTAGGTAATTGCTAACAAACATACAGGGTATCACAAGGAGAGTGAGAAGCATTTTTGAACGGACAGCAAATCAAGATTATCTAATCACTATATACTTCCAAAGTATAATACTTTGGATGGGTCAGAATTGAGACTCTTGTTTACTGATTCGGTAGCGCAGTGGGTTAGAGCAAGTTATGGAGGCCATTCACTATCTATCACGGTCTGAGTTCAATCCCCAACTCCAACTATGGCGATGTGGATAGATGCATTTTTTTCAGTCAAATGTAGAACCGCGTTTCGGACAGACTTTCTTAGAATTTTGATTTTCCAATTTATGTGCTTGTTTTTTATGTAAACATAAAGCCAATACAGCTATAACTCATACCCTTAAGCGGTCTAGAAAACCATCCAACACTTCCATATTTATGTCCTGTTAGGTATGGAATATTTTTGCTTATTTGACCAGTTTAAAAAACTGACCTAAATGAATTCACGCACTTACCGCCCGGCGAACAGATCGCACAACATTGATGGCGTGTATTAAGTCGATTATATTACTGTATTAAATTTTCAACTGAATTAACCAAACTGTTTATTATTCAAGTTAATTTAGAGTTTAGAGTTAACCTTACTGTTATGAATATTCAACGACGTAATAAACTAGCTAAACGTAATTATGCAACCTTTCAATACAAATTCCATAATATAGCCAAAATTGAATTGACGATTTTGACATTGTAAATTGTTTAGATAAAAGGACTATCTTCTAAAAAAAGATAGATTGTATGCAGTGGCGTAGCGGACGGGCCCGCAGGGCCCGCGGTGCGGGGGGCCTCCAGCTCTTGGGGGCCCCCGAGTCTAGGAATTTTTTACGCGAAAATATCGTCGAAATTAAAAGTGACGAAATCTTACATATATCTTAACATCAATAGTTAAGATGCATATTATATATTATATATTTCCTTGATATTTATTAGATTTTTTAAGAATATAATAAAATAAATTGATAAAGAAGTTATTTCGTACATAAATAATTTTAATAAAAATCCAATGAATGACGATCAGCTTTATTTGGAAGCTAGCAATCTTGCTGAAAATTATTCTGAAGATTTATCGGCAGATTTTCCCCGCGAACTTCTGTTACTAAGAAATGTTTTGAGGACACAAATAATAGAAATTAATTGCGGATTCTTCAATCTTAAATTTTGCTACATTTCTTATGCAAAATCACAAAACTTTACTGTCAAGTGTTCCAAATATTTTTATTGCTATAAAATTGTTCTTAACACTATCAGTTACTGTTGCTACAGCTGAAAGGTCATTTTCAAAATTAAAACTTAAAATTTAAGACATTTGTAAGAAATTCAATGACACAAGAAAGACTATCAGCATTAAGTGTATTAAACATTGAGCAAGAGAGAGCAAGGAAGTTAAATACTGATCGCATCATCGAAGACTTTGGAGCATGTACGCCGCTGCCGAAAATTTTATGATATATTTGAGATGTAAGAATTGGAGTAGGTATAATGTGGTAAAATATTCATGTAGCTAACAATTTTTGTTCAACGAAATTGGAGGTGATTTATTATTTTGTGGGGGCCCTCATCATATATTTTGCGGGGGGGGCGAGATTTTCAGCTACGCCACTGATTGTATGACAATGTGGTTTGTATTCCACAATAAACTGTAGGTTCTTATCTCTGCATGTAAAGCAGTATTACATATTTTTCTATAAATTGGGAAGCTATTAAAGGAATGAAATGTTTGGGATAAAATATTGCATTTAGAAAACAATCAGAAAATTTCTACAAAAATACGTATACAAATTTCTACTAGGAAAATAAATGGTCACTATCCCACGACTGATTCTGCAATGTGATGAGCTTTGAAGTTAAATCTACCCATTCTCCATATTTTAGACTGTAGTACCACCAGCATGCATATACAGGGTGGTCCAGATTTTAATACATTAATTTTGAGAGGCAATAGAGAATCGCAAAATAAGGGGACTTTTCTTAATAGACTTACCTCGAAAAATTTACCATAACTTAGATACAGGGTGTTGAAGTTTCATTAAAAAAAACTTTATAATTTAATATAATAATATAAGGAAAGACAAAAGCCATCAAATTTGGCACACCGCCTTTCTATGTAAATCTGCATCTACTATTCAAGCCAAAAATAGTAACAGAAAGCCATTGGCACAGATATGGGGGTTACATATCCCCTTTTTAGAAATATATGCAGGGTGCCACTGGATATTTTTGAAAAACTTATTAAACTGCTAAATTGCCTATGACATTCTTAAGGAAAATGTGTTCTTGTAAAATTTTGATAGAACAAGCCGTTTCCGATTTATACACACATACATTAGCTGATCTCTGCCAATTTTATTCATACTTATGTAAATGCTATGCTAATGAATGATGAAAGATATGAATTCACGATTGTGTTGCGGCTAACATAAAAATTTGTTCTAATTTTATTTGGTTTTAACTTATTGCTATAATGATATACACGCTTTCAGGATTTCCTATACTAGATTGACTAATAACTGACTAGTTCATGTAAATAAAAAAATCCGTTTATACACATATTCTGCATTCTGCTCCTCGTAGTTAGGCAACACTCAATACAGTTGCGTGCATAACCAACTGTTACCAATTAAGCCCCTTTAATGCGCTCAACGAATGCCCATGGAAAAGGTCCCGATAGCTCAGCGTGCTAAAGCGTTGGAACGCTTAAATGTCGAAGTGTCGCTGGTTGTTCGAATCCCACAACAGAAAGGTTTTTTTCAGAGAATCAGCATTACCCATACAGTACAATTCTCTCAATGAGTTGCTCTGTGCATCAATGCTGAAAGATAAAACGTCTGTATATCCTCTCGTTAACACGCTTCTGTGTTCTGGGGATGGAAACGCAGGAAACATTTTTTCTTAAAAATCTTTAATTATCAGCATTCATGTGAACTTGCAGTTTTTATAGTTTGCAGTTTAAAATATGCAATTCTACAGGGTGGGGCAATGGTTCTTCTATACTCAATATCTTAAGTTCAATGATAGCTAGAAATTTGATTTAAAAACGCAAATAAACTGAATACACGAGTCTACAGGACGAATAAAAATTATGTTACAGGGTTAAGTGCCTTTTTAATGGAAAACCAAGTAATCAGTGCAATGTAAAATTATTATTTTTTCCTGTTAAATAACAAAATCTGATATAGTTATTAACTTTTTTCAACTTTATTAGTGACCTTCTATATATTTATTTATTTTTTCTTGGATGGTTGGGAAGGTCATAGATCAAATAATAAAACTGCTTTTTTAAATCAGTCGACGTTTCGCTTAATTTATTAGAATCTTCAGGACTCTAAAATAAAATTTATACAAAAAATGATTGGACAAACATATTGTGTAAAAACAAATAAATACATAATACATTTTAAAATTGACGATAAAAAAAATTTTTAAGTATTTATAATATTAAAAATTTTGAGAAATTGTACTAATTTTATAGATACTAAAATGAAAATATTTTTGGAAAGTAAAAATAGAATATGAGAATACTATTTTAAAATAAAGATGTATATGAAAAAAAAATTTTTTTAAACTTACGGTTAAGTGCAGTCTTTTTGTTACACGTTATAATATTAAAAATGTCTAAAAACAAATTCAGTAACAAGCAAGGTAAACTTATCGTATACAACATTTCAACTTGAACTAATACACAGGAATGACAGTGGGTATTTACTATCTATTTTTATTTACCTATTTGATTCCTTTCTTATATTATTTTTTAGTAGTTGTTTTTTATTTTTTAAGTAGGTATATTAAAAACAAAACATTGCATTATTTTTGCATAAAATTTATTATGTTATAATATGCGGAATTTAGATTTTCAATATCTGTGCGTTTGTTAACTGAATTATTCATTTTGATATCTACCATCTCATCAAACTGGCTTAGGTATGGGCAATTGTCTATCACCAATTTGTGCAGACATTGTAATGTCTCAATTGCAAGTAAATTGCCTACAAAAATTGTCTTTCAACGTACCTTTTTATAAAAGATATGTTGATGACATAATAACAGCAGTACCTGTGGACAAAGTTGATGAAATTATAAATGTTTTTAATAATTACCATGAAACATTAAATTTTACCATTGAAATAGAAAAAAATAATATGATTCCTTTTTTAGATTTGAATTTAATAAAACAGGATAATGGAAAAATAATAACAAATTGGTACCTACCACAAACCTAATTTTTCGGAAAGATACCTGAATTATAATTCTAATCATTCTTTCAAACAAAAAATTAATATAATTAGAAATTTAAAATACAGAACAGAAAAATTATCACATGGCCACTTTAAAACTGATAATATTGAGAACATAAAAATATATTTAACAAAAAATGATTACCCAAAACATTTAATAAATAAAATTTAAAAAAATAATAATAATAATACCATAAAAATTAATAACAATAATGAATCAACAAACAAAAAATATTACAAAATTCCATATATTGCAGGACTTTCAGAAAAGTTATGTTCCACTTTGTCAAATAATAGTATTTCAGTAGAGTTTAAAAATGAAAATACTGTTAGAAAAAGGTTTTTCACAAAAATTAAATCTAACACTCCAATTGAACTTATGTCAAATATAATTTACAGTATTCCATGCAATGATTGTGATAAGGTATATATAGGTCAAACTAAAGGATATTTAAAAAAAAGAATATATGAACATAAAAATGATGTAACTCAAAAGAATTTACAAAAGAATTCGTCAAATGAGACAGCTTTAGTTAGTCACACAAAACAAGGACATAATTTTAATTTTGACAACGTGAAAATCATGGGACAGCAAAATAATTATAAAAAAAGAATTTTTGATGAGATGGTAGCTATCAAAATGAATAATTCAGTTAACAACCGCACAGATATTGAAAATCTAAATTCGGCATATTACAACATAATAAATTTTATGCAAAAATAATGCTTTGTTTTTAATATACCTACTTAAAAAATAAAAAACAATTACTAAAAAATAATATAAGAAAGGAATCAAATAGGTAAATAAAAATAGATAGTAAATACCCACTGTCATTCCTGTGTATTAAGGCGGGTTTACATTGGTATAGTTACTAAGCCCAGTTACTTGCACTTGTAGCTAACCTGACTGTCGCATACACAAGACAGTGGATGTCTACACTTGAAAGTGTATTTTATGTGCACTAGTACCAGTAGTGCGGTCACATTGCCAGGATGAATCCTTTTCGTCGTCATGTCCCTCGTCGTTCTAGAATATTGCACAAAGAAAAATTAAGAAAAATATTTGTGCGAGTAATGCAAATTGCTATTGGAGAACTTATCAGTGAGATTGAAGAGGAAAATAGCCGTCCAAAAAGAATATGGGTCAGGGATTTGATGAGCAGAAGGGATTCAAAAGGAACATCAGCACTTCTTCTTCTTCTTTGTCTTCTTCTTCTTCTTCTCCGTCTTCTTCTTCTTCTTCTTCTTCTTCTTCTTCTTCTTCTTCTTCTTCTTCTTCTTCTTCTTCTTCTTCTTCTTCTTCTTCTTCTTCTTCTTCTTCTTCTTCTTTGTTGTATCCCACAAACACCCATAATCGCGATAAAGTTCTACAAACTTTATAGTATCTCCTTCGGACCACCTTTTCATTGTTAAATTTCTTTATAATCGAAATCACACTGTTTACTGTCAACGCAGATACTAGCGAGCAAGTGTTTACATTGGTGTAGTAGACACGGCAGCCGGTAAACAGGTGCTGGAGACGTTGGTAGGGGAAGGACAGTGACTTTGCAAGTGGTAAGTAAATAGCCTAGATAGCTATTCACTTTCCAGTCCTGATTACTTGTACCAGTACTGGTACAAGTACTTTCCTATGTGGTTTACATTAGGTTAGCTACTGTCTTGCAAGTTACTGGTGCAAGTAACTAACCCATTTACTATACCAATGTAAACCCGCCTTTAGTTCAAGTTGAAATGTTGTATACGATAAGTTTACCTTGCTTGTTACTGAATTTGTTTTTAGAAATTTTTATTATTATAACAACAAAAAGACTACACTTAACCGTAAGTTTAAAAAAAAATTGTTTTTCATATATGTACATCGTTATTTTAAAATAGTATTCTTATATTCTATTTTTACGTTCCAAAAATATTTTCATTTTAGTATCTATAAAATTAGTACAATTTCTCAAAATTTTTAATATTATAAATACCTTAAATTTTTTTTATCGTCAATTTTAAAATGTATTATATATTTATTTGTTTTTACAAAATATGTTTGTCCAATCATTTTTTGTATAAATTTTATTCCTGAAGATGCTAATAAATTAAGCGAAACGTCGACTGATTTAAAAAAGCAGTTTTATTATTTGATCATGACCTATCCCAACCATCCAAGAAAAAATAAATAAATAGTTATTAACGTCATAAGGCCGATATGTAGCAAATATCTGACAAGATTGAAGTTTGTAAAATCGAGGCGAAGCCGAGATTTTACTATCAATCGCGTCTGTTATTTGCGTATCGGCCGAGTGTCGTTCAGTATTTTTCATTATACCATAAATACTTTAATATTTAATGATGATTTGTAAGCCTTGCATTTTTCTTCAATTTATTTATCGGCTAAGGCCGATATTGGACTCATATCAATGAAGAATAGAGTAATAAATTTTATCGGCCTAGGCCGATATTGGTGTCATACCTATCAATGATGAATAGAGTAAAGATAAATCATAATATCAGAATGGTATAATGAAAAATACTTTTTAAGCTCGGAAAAACAAAGTATGAAGTCATATTTCTTCAACACGATGCGCAATTGTTTTTTTTTGAATGAAAATTACAATTCTGCGAAAAAAATTATACGTTTATTAATATTCATATATTTCTTCTTAACCATAAGTAATTTTTTTTTTTTTTAATTTAGGGGTTGAGTTATTTTGGTTTTTTCACAAAAAAATATAATTACGCAGATTTAATTTTACGTTTCGGAGAGGCTCCTCTTCATCATCAGAAAAAGTTTTTATTAACAAAATAGGTGGGTATTACATTTTTAATTTAATCTATGTATAAAACTACAACTAAAACTAGGTACTATTTTAAGTCGACATTACTAAATCATCCATGCATTTATATTTGTTCTTTTTTATACGTTTTTTCGAAAAAAACCACATTATATTATTGTTAAAAATCTTAAAAATTGGGGACTATATTTATTAATATTCTTACCTTATGGAGGGGGTTTCGTAACCAGAAGTTAATTAGTGGGCTTAGCTTTGCAATTACTACTTCAAAGGATATAAAACCAGAAATTTCAGTTTATTTTCTCTGTAAGAGTTGTTTAAAGAACCAAATCCCCAACAACTTTGTCGCAATAAATTAGCGAATACGGTATCTTTTATATCCATGAATAAAGAGCATATCTTTGCCATGCATAAAATAACATTTATTTCACCAAAATAGCCAAAGTTGGTTTTGAATATTTGCATAAAGTTAATGAAAAGCCGCAATCGAGTATGCTTATGTTTTATCTTCTAATAGAATTTAATTTCATAATTTTTGGTAAAAAAATTACTGCTTCCTCTATATAACGCCTTATTAAAAATAAGGACAAACCGCATATAGCAGCGTCCATGTGGTTTTAATCTTTCCAAAATGAGAGTCCTTCCTAACTCAAGGCATCAACGGATTTCAATGCGTTTTTTCTATACGATAGTAGATTTTGTTGAGAAAACTCTTTGATAATAATTAAGGTGAAGTTAACGGTTTACTAAAATTTGCAATTTTCTGTTATATTAAGGACTCTAAAAAAATAAATGAAACACTCCATTTTAGGCAAATTCTGAAAGTAAATACTATATAATACTGGATAAATTAACAGGAAAACTTTGTGGCAACTGATTTAATTTCTCCAATATTTTAGAAGCTATTTTCACAAAGACAGGTTTAACGGCGCTAGCATTAGATCTGTGCTTAGCTCAATAAACGTTCCTCTATACAGGATACAGTTAAAAGAAAATCGATGAGACAAAGGACCTCAACTTCCTTTCGTTTGGGATTCAGGCAACTGTGTGTGTGTATAAGAGTAGATTTCCGGCATACCCCGGAGCCACAAATTTCCTCTAATGGCCTCTTCTTTATACAAGAATAAAGTGTTCTACATTGTTCCGAAGAAAGAGGGAATAAAAATTATTGCAAACCTGTTTTTACACTTGTTTAAATACGGCGTTAAAATATATAATCGAGCTGGTCGACCTTTCTGTTTAAAGGTAAATAAAATATAAAAATAATATAATCATAAGATGCTTCAGTTAGAGCAGAAAGTAATAGAAATTTTAATCTGACACTTCCTTTAAACTTTTTATTAAATATTATAGGTATCTATTTACTGATAATACGCATATTTTGTTTTTAAGGATTGGAACTAAATAAAAAAATTTCATGCAAATCCAGGGAATATTCCTGGATATCTTATACTACTTAGTAATATACAAAATTTTTGTCTTTTTTATACCAATACAAGAACAATCATTCATTCGAAAATAAAATAACAAGACAATCTACATGCCCTTCATGCTGCCTATAATCAATCATAAAATGTACTGATATACATAACATTCCATTTTAAAAAAGGTACTTAACCCTGTAATATTATCTTGGCTCGCCCTGTATATTCGAAAATAAATTCCAGTTACCTTATAGACTTTTCATTTAGTTTCCTTGTGTTATTTTTATTTCTAGCTATCATAAATATCCTGCCCCACCCTGTATATTGCTTATTTTTACATACTTACATACTTATGCATAGAAATGTGGTGCGAGAGATATTTGAAGATCTGTATTTACATTTCCTTGTTAAAGACACTGCTAAAATATTTATGAAGATTTACACTGTGTCCGATTAAAATACTTTTACATTTTATTTATTATTTTTCACTCGACTGGTAAAAATAAATCAGTAATAAACCCTTGGAATTTTATAATTAAATCTCATGCTGAGAAAACAAATAATTATCTTTGAAGTGTGTTTATTTATTTGTCTTTAGCTATATTCTGAAATATCAACAATTTTGGTAAAACTGCATTTTTTCGTGTTCATTTATAATTTTAACTCTACGTGAATATACTGTTTATATTGAACACATCTGTAGGAATTTTAAACAACAAATAAGTACAGTGCTTCCGGTGGGTACTTTAATAGATTATTCTTTGTGAAGGTCCATGGATAAAATTACATCTCTTACAGTTTTGTTAAAGAATTCACTTGTATAACACTCAAAATGAGCTATTTTGTTTAAACATTTCTCTTTTGAATTAAAAAAATGCTTGGTGACATTTTTAAGTAAGTTGATATTAGGCAAAATGCTAACTGCCAAAGTGATATGCCCTATTATTTAGAACAAAATAAGTTAAGAATGTAGAGTTAGCGTTAGCGACCATCTATATTAATATTCTGACGCAGTTCCAAGCCCATTGATTCTAACAGGAATTTAACCAATATTCGCAAAAAATGGAAATTGTTCCAAATGAAACAAACAGAAGTTGGAGTCAGTAAATGTTTGTGTGTTTAAAAATTTAATAACTATTTACTCCCGCAATGCAACCAAAATTACTGTAATAATAAATAGTCAATTGTCAAAACGCTTCTGCCTTTCAATTGTTAAAACGCTTCTGCCTTTTGTACAGCATTCCATTTCTTTGGTCCCATTGCCTGAACTAAATATACCAATGACGGGATTTTATTTATTTAAAATTTTTCTGGTAACCGACCAGATTTTTTTCTAATACAGAAATAAATGTATGCACCGAAATTCATTTCACAGCACTTTGACCCAGATGAGTAACAGACAAAAGTTTGTTCGTGTCTCGAAGTATAATAGCACAATAGCATTTCTTTAGTGTTTTAGATAAAGGTTCTAGAGATACATGTAAATGCCATTGAAATTATCTGTGTTATATCACTTGCAAAGAAAACCTGCGGGCTAGCGTAAATACGTATCATAATTTGGTTAATTTAATAATGAAAATTGGTAGGGTTATTTTATAGCAGAATATTTTAAAAACGAAAAAAATATCGATATTTTGTCTTGCGAATTTTATTTAAAGTAAACTGGCTTAGCCTTGCCATCGAACTACAACGGAGATAAAACGTACACTTATTTTTCTATTTTTGGATGCAACGAAATTTTGTAACGTACACCTCCCCCCTTCCCGCCTTAGTCTTCCATTACAATGGAACTACAGTCGACGAGGGAAAACCGCAACTCCTTGATATAGCTCTACCTTCTTTCCGTTTGAAGATTTCTACTTCAAAGTATCCTTAGAAATTTACATTATTAAGTTCAAATGACTGGCAGGTTATTCCTGCATCTAATTTATGTGCAAAAATAAATCTACTTCAGTTTCCTAATAAATATTCTGTAACTGAATTAGGTAATTTTATTTCTATACACTTGTATATAAACAACGCAGTGTGATTTAATATATATATTTTAAAAGTATTAAATATTTAGTTAAACGTAATTTAATAAATCTTTATAGGTATTTGATTCAAAATTTTAAGGCTTAAAAAATCTATAAATATTTATTTTTATTCTCATGTAAATCTGTATAAATAATTGAAAAAGGTGAATAGCCAGAGGGTACCATTGACTGGTATTGACTCTGTACCTGTTTTGAATATTGAAAATTAGATTGTCTATCATTCATTGTTACATTATTTCGCATCGCTTCATTAGTGATGATATTCTTGGTTTGAAATGGGTATAAATATAATATTTACCAAATTAAACTCTGAACCCATAGCACTGTACTCCAAAAAAAATATTGGATACCAAAAATACTTGTGCGATACCAAATAATGATAGTTCGAAAAATGAAATTTGTGTCACTATAATAACAACTGTTCCTATTGTTTTACTATTGATTTTATTTTAAATACTAAGGTTCTACAAATTTTACTAAATGTTCACTAAATTTAGAACACCAAAGTTAAGCGACTTATTGCCAAAATAAATATTTCCTTTTTCAATTATTTTTAAACACTGTCAAGAAAAGTATTGGCTGATTTCTATGTCATGATTAATATAATTTATCAACGACCACTATATTAGGAAGGTTTAATACGTCTGTTTTCCGTGGATTAAGGGCCCTATAATTCACTACTGGATTAGAATTCATAATACCACGCTTCAATTTTTTTGCTCAAAATCAAAAAATTATTAGTCAAAATAAACTTGTCAATCTGCAATTTTTCAAAATCAGAATTTTTCACCTGCTCTCATACGGCTTTGACGCTCCTAAAATGGTCATGGACGTGGATAAAACGTTGAATTAATTACATTCGGGGATTAACAGCCTTCAATCCATTCGAAAAAATGTGACTCTCGGATGCGCCTCGAATGCACATTTTTTAAAGGCTTGTTTATCCCCTTATATAATTAATAACTAAAAACTTTAACACAATAATATTTAAAAATTTAATTTTCATTGTTTTATGTTATTAATTTTTAGTTAGTTTAGTTAGTTTTTAGTTACTTTAGTTAGTTAGTTTTATTAATTTCAGTTCCAAATATCATAAGAAATAACATGTTTTAAAAATATATAGTCTTATGTTTGCCAAATATTATTTTGTTTACAAATGATAAAAGAGACTAACAAGAAGTAAATATCTGGTCAGAATTAAAATTAGATATTGTCTAAAATTTGGTGAACCTTTGTTATTTTTGAGAATAAAAAAGTTATTTTATTGGTAAATAATATAAGAAAATGACGAGAAGTCAATATCTGGTTATCACTTTAAGATTATATATGGTCTAAGATTTGGTGAACATTTAATATTTTTGGGAAACGAAAGTATTTTTTTGTGTGCAATTTTCATTAAATTTGGTAGGCTGTTAAATACGACCCGTTTAAAATCATCGGCATGGCATGATCGTTATTCAATAAAGTAGGTACCAATTTACAGAAAATGGAATATACAGGGTGAGTCGTGAGGAACTTTACAAACTTCTACCACGTATAGAGTCCATTGAGTAGAATATCAAATGGGCATTAAAAAGTTTCAGATCCCTTTTTTTATTGATATACAAAGTGATTTATCGATTTTGACCAAAATTTCTTTTCGCTGCCGCTTTTAAACGGTAAATTCAAATTATGTTATATTTTGGTAAAACTATAAACTAATGTCTAGCATCACTGTGACGTATTCAAAATTTAGATATTCCAGGACCGGCGTAAGCAAAGTTCATCAGTAGGTCCATAAAGAAGAAAACACCCTGTATACGGGTGTTTTCAAATTTTAATGCCGGTTATTTAAAGAGTACAAATGAACAAATAAATAACGCCATACGAAATTTTTGTCACGCTTTCCACAGATTTTTAGAAACCGATCAATTTTGGTTAAACCTGAAAATTCCTCACCACTTCGTACAACACCTATTCGATTTACAAGAATATCGCCTTTAAAGGCAAACACTCAAATTGAGGCAGTTACTAGGCAGTTAACTCTTGATCCAGTTTTATTTTTCCTCGTCTAGAATCAAATCTACAGGACCGGATTAACCATTTTTAAATAATTGATTAAAAAAAAGTCAATAGAGAAAATAATTATGTAAACTACGCTTGGAATATTAAATTTAAGCGAAAAATCTAATACATTGAACAAACATGTTGTTACCTCCTCTTCTGAAAGTAACTTTTGAAACAATCATGAATTTACAAAAGAAAAATGTTGCTAAATCACCTATTGTTGTGTGTTTTCTTCTTTATGGACCTACTGATGAACTTTGCTTACGCTGGTCCTGGAATATCTAAATTTTGAATACGTCACAGTGATGCTAGACATTAGTTTATAGTTTTACCAAAATATAACACAATTTGAATTTACCGTTTAAAAGCGGCAGCGAAAAGAAATTTTGGTCAAAATCGATAAATCACTCTGTATATCAATAAAAAAAGAGATCTGAAACTTTTTAATGCCCATTTGATATTCTACTCAATCGACTCAATACGTGGTAGAAGTTTGTAAAGTTCCTCACGACTCACCCTGTATAAGCAACTAGGTATGATTTTTTATAAAAAAATCTGGATAATATGCTCAACTGAAAATCTGCAACGTTGTGCGTTTTTTTGAACGATGTGCGCTGCAGTGAAAAAATATTCTTGTATAATGTCTTTTAGATTAGTTAACGGATCTATATGAGCATTTATTCTAAATTTTCGTTGATCTTGCGAAATCTGAAATGTTACCTAAAACTATTTTCTGTGACATAAACACTTTCTGATATCATTTGAAACCTGTAACACACGTCATCTACTATTTGAAATAATTTTGCTTTGATTTGATCGTCTTGAAATTTTGTCTAGCATTCCTTGACGCAGCCATTCTTTGGAATTGAATTGTAAAACTAGGACTACCTACAATTTTGGTTCATTCACTAACTTTTCTGGAATTCCATGTTAAGCGAAAGCAGCATAGAAGGGATTTTTTAAAAGAACAATGCAATTAATACCGTATCATAAATAAAGAAATCAAATCCAATGATTGGGAGAGTCAAATTTTTTTGGTTAGGGATTTAAATTGTCTTAGCAGAAAACAAATGAATTTGAAAGGATTCCAGATGATGTTCCCTTGTAAGGTTTCCTTAAAAAAGTCCCAGAATTCAAACATCCTACAGTTCCTGTCCATAAATTGATTTTTCTAAGTTACTGTGTAAGATGTTTCAAGAGATAAATATTTGTTTTATGTCAAATAGAGGCAGTGTTGAAAAAGAAATATTAAAATATTTTGATAGCAAATACTGAAAGAATTAATCAAATCCAGTCATTGAGAAAACCATCATTTCTTGTTAGTTCAATGAAACTACCATGGCAGGAATCAAATCAATTTGAAAGGATTTAAGATCAATTTCTCCAGTAAGATTCCCTTCAAAGATTTCTAGAGTTTAACTGCATACAATTCCTCCTTATTTGTATACTACTATACTACCTATTGCCTTTTCCCCATCATGTACCTATCGCGTAATAAGTAGCTGTGGAAGTTCTGCAATCCCAGTGTACTGTATATGAAATTCCTAAATACCAGATTATAAATAATTTCACAATATTGTTCTATTTGCTAATTTGCTATTATACTCGTGTTCTTTTCTGGAATGAAGAAAACTCGTTTTTCCGTTATATTAAATGGCACATTCCAGTTACTCATCAACGTTAAATTATATCACAAAAGGTTTTTGGCCATGGTCGATAGCTCACGCTATTTATGTGTTTTATACATGCTCCAACATAACACACCTACTTATTACAAACTAAACATATTAGGTACATTTTGAATCTAGGAAATGTTTACTACTCTATCGAGATATATTTAAATAAAGGCGATAACAACGCAACGGTTTTATTTGTATGTGTACAACTAAACAAACCTTAAATACATTTCCCCAAAACGGCTCTTTCTTTCGACGAGAATGAATACAAATCATAATTTGCCAACCCTGCTTACAGAGGTTCATGGCTTGTTTCATTAACGATGATTAGTCTTAAACGGCGTCTGTAAAATATCCTTGGTATTCCATGGTGCATTTGAATCGTCATACCTCTCCCTGTTGTGGCTGATGAGCCACCTCTTCAGTTGCCTTCAGGATCTTGTTCTTCTATCATTTGCTTTCTGTGGAGTTTTACCGCTTTAAAGACAAGGAACCACATGCGGATATTTATTCTGTGTCAGTTCTAATGCGTTTTATTACATAGGGCTTGTAATGTTCACAAAACTACAAATCCATTCATTTAATCTCATTTTTTTAAGGAGATACAAATTGGAGAGGAATATAATGGCCAACTAGGTTTTATGTGTCACTAACAAGGCTATTGTAATGTTTCAAACAGCGAATAGGTACACAAAATCAACTTGTAATATTTGCTATTCAGAATTAGGCTAAAAATTGTATTGGCCAAAATTAATTTACTATTTTCATATGCGTGGCAGCGAGCTAGAAATATAAGACAAGATTTAGAGGAATTTACAAGCGGAGCAATCGATCAACCCAACTAATGAACGAACGATTGGCTATTTGTACTATCTGCATTATTTGTAGACGTTCACGTAGTCTATCCTTTCTTTAGTTTAGTATTTAGTATGTTACACTGGCACTGCTAGGGACAATTTGCATTTTCAATTGTTCGAATCTCCAACTACGTGGTTCAGATCATCTAAAAATTATTTGCATAAACTTTGATAAGAGCCGAATGTTTCTTCGCTTAAAAGTGTTATAAAGGAACGTTTTTAACAAGATACATTTCTAAAATAACAAAATTAAAAGTAATTTTAAATAATGAAACGAAAACTAATTACAATAAACGTTTAGGTATTACCCCCTTCTTGAGATAGCAGTGGTCACCATTTCCTTACAGATTGATGCGAAGCAACGGCGATAGTAGGTCATCCCGCAGTGACCTAGAATACAGAGATTTCCTCTTTTATTTGGTGTACTTTCTGCTGATAAGTAGGTACTGAATTGTGCCCATTTGAAATAGAATGAGTAATTTTGAAAAATTGCATTGCGGCAAAATTTTAAGATTTGCGCATATAAAAAACGAATTTCTACAATTCAAAACTATCGTAAAAAGTCTAATGAGTGTGCCTCTTTACAAAATAGTACCTTTGCCTGTAGTATTTTGAATATTTTGATATAAGAAGCAGCTTCTGAAATATAAGAAAAATAAATTATGTTTAAACTAATTTTATACTCCTTATAAGAAATAGTCTTACTCTTAAGCCTTTTCTGATATGGCTGTGCAGCAAACTGGAAAAAAGTATTATTTGAGTGGATTACTTGATATTATATCAGATCGGAATGTTCTTTAAAAAAGGCTCACAATAAATCTTCCCAGTAACGTAAAAAATACGCGAGGACGAAATAATAAGGAGAACCACATTTTTCTTGCCTGCCAAGTTTAATTATTTTCCAACCGTCCTTATTTCGCTCAATGCTACAAGGCTTGTACGACATTTCAAATCAGTTCAGTTGAATTATAATCAAATGTGCCAGATAAAGTAAGTTATCATTTCTCACCCTAATTTCCTATGTAGTGTGTACCCAGTTTCCATTTATATAATTTAAAGGGTTGCCTTTGATATTTTCGTGTCAACCGACGATAACATTTATAAATAAATTGAGTCCTGAGATAACGTCATGTTCTCCAGTTAAAAGGGGTGCTTAAAAAGTTATTTCAACCCCTGAATGTCTGAAAGCAGCGCTAATGACGCGCCTAATTATTTTCCATTCGTGTGCTGAACCTGGAACAAATTTGATTTATTTATGTTTATGCTCGAAACTTTCAGAAATCATTCTGAATTATTTAGGTAGCATATCTGAGGGAATTTGAAGAGAGCTGTTATTTAAGTAATCAAGTATTTCGAGTTAATATTGGCCTAGGGAATTTAAAAAAGTTATCAATTATTTTGATACCCTTAGTGAGCTTTTTGCGTAATTATTGCGAATCATTTTTCATTCCATACATTTTGTTAACAGGCTGCTGAAATTATTCTCAAATATATCATTTTTGTTGGGTTGAATCATAAATCAAATCTGGAAAGTCAGGTTGCAAATTTGCCGACATATTTCTGGACGTTTTAAACGTTAAATTTTAAAATAGGTCTAAATATGTAATATGGCGTTGAATTAGATCTTTTACAGTCAAATGTTGACAATCACTACACTTCCTTATAAGTATTTTTTTTTAAATTGGCACACAAAGAACAAGTAATGAATATTTCAAAATGGTTTAGTTTCTTTTTAGTAAAATGTCAGTAAAGCGTTTTCTGTTTTTATAATTTGAAAATTATGTCATCAGTTTTTGGGTCGTTACATTTCAGATTACCCAAGACATTCGATGAAAAATGTATAAAACTTTGTGAGGCTATTTTCCATATAATTCAAGAAGATACGCATTTATTATTTTGTCCCAAAAGTTGATTTGATTTTTTTAAATAAATTTTGCCGTTTTTCTTTTTTTCGTGAAAATTTTTTCAAAATGCGTTGAAATAGATCAATTTCGACGAACTGCTTTTTAAGTTTCTTTAAAAATGAACAATCTTTAAGGATATAATATTGGTCGTACAAATCTATTAATTTTTGTTGATTTTTTCGTGTTTTCTTTTGAAAAGGAAAATAGCACGTTTTTACATGAATACAATTTTTTTCGAAAAATTAATTAGATCAGTCTTTTAGGCCAAACGAAAAATACATGCCTTAAATTATATTGTTTAAATGTTATTTGTGGCATTTCACAAATTTTTTTCTCTTCCTTTTCTAAAATTATATTGAAAATCCCTAACAATGCCTTGGATGATTGGAATGGAATGACCCTAAAATCAATTTTAAAGTGTGAAAAGATTTCAATGGTCATCAAAATATCAGACAGATAGACGAATATTTTTTAAATGTAGTTTTTAGTTAATATTTTTAATTCCGTTGGACGTTGTTTCTATTTATTTATTTCCTCTTGAAAAGAAGCGACTAAATAGCGACTGCATTAACGGATTGTCCTTTCTACAGGTCTTCCTACTTCATCTCGGACCCTTAGTGAACAGAATAACTTCCTCGAAAGGTAAACCTGTTGAACTTTAATGACAGAAATAATATTCTCATGCATAGGTTCAACACTCCTTTCTGGTTTACCTGCTCGAAAAATGTATGACGTTTTACTGTTTCTTGCTACACTCGGTACTATTTTACATCTATTCTAGTAACCTCAACTTAGGTTTTCATCTTTAAGTCGTGCTGGCCATTTGGTTTTCCGTTGGTGGTTTCCAGGTTGTTCATTCTCATTTGGTGCGATGCCCATCTGGATCTTATTATTTTTATTACTAACACTATAACCTATAACTAGCTCCTTGCTGATATAGCAAAGTTATCTTCTTGCTACCGCATTTATAGACACTATTATTTTACAGGGTGCACTCGAAAATATCCAGTGCTCAACGATGTCACTTCTCTTGGTCACGGTCTAATTTTTACCATTTGTCTCAGAGGAATTTTGTAATATATCAACTTCGTTTTCTTTTGCAGTAGCAATAGGAGACCACGGAGATGCGCCTCTCGACATCTGTGGGTAAGATTAACGCATCATTCCTTTGCACCTAATTCACTTTGGGCTTTAATACTAGCATCCTAGCATTTTAATCAAGTTGGATTTAACTCTATTAGGTATTTTACAGATTTCTTGGTCTCCTCTAAAAACAAGATGTTCTAGCATTGTTAATTCTAGAATGTTACCTCAAAAAATATTATATGGTGTAGGAATATGATAACTTCGCTAGAGCAGTTCCTCCGAACTGGGTTTGGAACTTCATGGATAATGTATGAAACGAAATCATCAACCCATTGTATTTACGAGATATTTTATGACCTTCCAATGAACAGACGATGACATTTCATAAATGACTTGTATCTATTTAGTTGGCCAACGAAATTAGCGAATTGGGAAATTCATTTGTTACACCATTTCATTATTGATTATGTTTTCGTAAAATAGTAACCAATTGTATATCATCCAAAGATAAAGTGAAGTATTACTACTGTAACAGTAATGGTCCATTATCAAATGTAAAGTTGAGAAAGCAAAATCCAAGTTTCTATCATTATTACTAGATAGCCTAGTGACTTAGGTGTTTGATACTTCCACTTTTGAGTAAAACCAAATCGTTTTAACCATGCATAGAACAAGTCAAAATAAGTAGATTTTTGAACAGACCCACCTCGAGAAATCATGCCCGCTCCCCCTGCCCCCCACCAAAGGGGCGACATGCATCTGCTTATATACATTTTTTTTTTAGAGAGAGATAGAGAAATGAACTTAGCGCCATTCGATACAGCATACAATTTCGCATAAGACCCTTATTTTGTTTTTTACAATTTTCTCTTATGTAAGACCCCACAGAAAAAAAAACAAGGAGGGTGGCTGCTAACAACGACACACTTTTGGTTACAACTCTAAGACGGCCCGATAAATCGAAATTTTACAAGATATAAAAAAGAAAGATAATTGTTTTATCAATCGATTGGTATACAACGGATATAGGTTATTTCTTTAAATAAAGCCACCAGTGGCGTGCAAAGAAAAAGCTGCGCATGTAATTACGTTAGGATCGTGTTTAATAATTTACTGTTCTTCTCACAAAGTGCAAAAATATATTGAAATTTTTATTGTACCTTCTAAAAATTATTTCACATTTTCTGTTTTACCATTATATCTTATGCAAAAAATATGGGGGCACTCTAGCTATAATATGTTTTTGGCCATAACCCTGAAACGACCAAATAAATCAGAAATTGTACAAGATATAAAAAATTAGGACCATTATTTTTTCTATCGATTGGTATATTATGAACCTCAACGTTATTTATTTAAGTGGAGTGCATAGAAAAAGCAGCCCATGTAGTTGTATTAGAATATATTTTTAATACTACCTAATAGATGTATTAAAAAACAATACTTTCACTATTTTTTATACAATAGAATATAAACGGTATTAACAAAAAATATATAAATAATGGTGAAATTAGCAAAAAACATTGAATAAAAAATAAAATAGCTAAACGATACTATATAGTACATAGGTACTTGAAAATAGATAGATATAAAAAATGTATAATCTAATTGCAACATTTGACACATGAACATAATTTGGTGCATTTTAATTTTTTTTACAAACATTTGCACGTTGGCCCACAAATTTTGCATTTACATTGCAATAGAACTTCTGGTGAAATTTTTTCAATATTGGAGGTAGTCCACAATAGCACCCATTTGTCATTATCTAAAATCCATTCCCATTTGGATGGACATGGCAGTTCCACCACTGGTTGACAGAACTTACCCCAAACAAATCCTGCTTGATAAATACATAAGTATATTGATGTGTATTGATAAAGCGTTCATTGTTAAGTTCTCAACCGTCTGGTTTTTTTGGGCAAATAAGTTCATTCGACACAGGTCGATGTCGTCTGTGTCAGAATGCTTATCATAAATTGTTAAGTATAGGTAATCAATTTTGAAAGCATTCTCAATTGGTCATTATTTGGCTCTTTAACCAAATCAATAGAGGTGGCGGTGATATCCGGAAGGGAATCCCAAGCTTCCCAACACTTCTTTTTTCCTTTTCCAAAAAAGGAAGAAGTCGTATTGCGTCCCGTAAATGAGTGAAAAAAGGGAAGAGCAAGACATTTTTCCTATTGGCGATATCCTTACAAGATATATATTTCAGATTCTTTCCAGTGCCAAACTGTATCCACATGTCTTGATTTTCATTTTGGTACTGATAAAAAATTGCCAGTACCGGTACGTCCGTATCTACAGTCTTTATTAATATTTTGTTTAAATTATTTTTAGAGCAATTGTGCACATGTACGAAAATACGCGTATCCCCTTCCTCATGATTACATGATATAATTTTCATTGTATTATCGAGAGACGGATTATACAGTACATTCTTGTCGTTAGTACATACAAGAACTTTATTTTCAGGTAATGGAATGCTGCCAAAGGTTAAATAATTCTTGTTTGTTTGCTGCAACTTGCAAGAAATCGTACCAATTTTTTGGAATCGCTCTAGTTAGTGTAACTAATTTTCTATTGCCTTTGCCTCTTTTTTCCCTAGTTTGTCCCTTCAAACTCTTCTCTAAATAAGCATCCCAAATAATATATTCCCTGGTTACTGATTTTAAAATGTTAAACATGTAGGGTTTCAGAATGTTTGAAATGTAATCACCAAAATTTGAACACGCCTTAGGTTGAAGAATATGTACAAGAGCAGCTCCGTCTAATAGTACAGCATCAACATCTGTTACGTTGGTTTATCCACATTAGTAATATACTTATCCAGACATCATAATAAATCAGACTTGTTACCATGATACATTTCTCCAAGTTGAGCTAGAGAAGGGGGATATTGGTGATTTTCAAATTTAAAGAAATTGCCTAAGTCTCCATCCCGGTTTTTAGATGCTATATATAGCCGGCTAAATAAATTAACATATGACTTTAGCTCACTCTGTTTAGATGTTACTTTTTGCTTTATTTTTTTGTTTTAAAATGGGATGTTATTATATTTTGGGATTGGGTCAATAATAGATTTTTGCGGTCGTTCTTTCAATCTTTCATTAAAAAAATCTTTGCATTGGAGAGTTCCTTTCGCTGACAAACGATTCAAGTTTTCTGCACTTACAACGACTTTACTATTAAGGGCAAATAATTCTGAAGACGTTTCTTGGAAAGAATTTCCATATTCTTTAAAAGATTCTATAATATTAGAAACAGAGGATGTAAAACTTTTATGGACAGAATGAGATTCTTCGTGGTACTTTTCAATTTGCTGTTGAGGAATAGAATCTTCAAATTCGCGTGGGGTCTTATATAAGAGAAAATTGTAAAAAACAAAATAAGGATCTTATGCTAAATTGTGTGCTCTATCATTTCTCTATCTCTTACTGTTTTCGAGAAAAAAAAATGTATATAAGTAGATGCATGTCGCCCCTGAAATGATTTTTAGAAGGTACAATAAAAATTTCAATATATTTTTGCACTTTGTGAGAAGAACAGTAAATTATTAAACACGATCCTAACGTAATTACATGTGCAGCTTTTTCTTTGCACGCCACTGGTGGCTTTATTTAAAGAAATAACCTATATCAGTTGTATACCAATCGATTGATAAAACAATTATCTTTCTTTTTTATATCTTGTAAAATTTCGATTTATCGGGCCGTCTTAGAGTTGTAACCAAAAATGTGTCGTTGTTAGCAGCCACCCTCCGTGTTTTTTTTCTGTGGGGTCTTACATAACAAAAAATTGTAAAAAACAAAATAAGGGTCTTATGCGAAATTGCATGCTCTATCGAATGGCTCTAAGTTCATTTCTCTATCTCTTACCGTTTTCGAGAAAAAAAAATGTATATAAGCAGATGCATGTCGCCCCTTTGGTGGGGGGCAGGGGGAGCAGGCATGATTTCTCGAGGTGGGTCTGTTCGAAAATCTACTTATTTTGACTTGTTCTATGCATGGTTAAAACGATTTGGTTTTACTCAAAAGTGGAAGTATCGAGGCATTTCCGAGCCGCAAGTCACTAAACTAAGACTAAAGAGCGTTTAAAATAAAGTGAACCTTAACAGCTCCTGATCTGAAAAATGGGCTAAAAGTAATGAAAGAAATGTAATAGGTTTTAAATAATATGTAGTAAAGAATATCCATAATTATATAATTAGGCCAGTTATTTAGTACGTTCTGTTTGGTCGATTTTAAAACAAATGATAAATTGATACGTGATTCAATACTCATAAACTATGCATATGCAGTTTATTATTTACTATCGTATAATTATTAGTTATTATTCCATTGTTTACTTACAAAATCGTGGATATCTATAATATGCAAATGACGTGGTTCAATGTTCATAAATAATGCAATGATTAATTTAAAATAACCTCTATATATCTATTAATTTAATGCTCTGCTAGATAGTAAGAATTAATTTATGATTAATATAACATTCGTTCGCTTTAAATAGATATCATAACAAACAATTTTTGATTTTGCAATATGGTAATATATGTATAACAATTTTTCTTGTGAACGTATAATCAATTATAATTGTTATTTACAACGTACGAAGGAATATATTTTCTCAATTGTTCCTAAAGTAGAATTGATCAATTTGATAAGTTTGTGCAACATGAATAACCAATCCAATAAAACTTTTTGTTAGAAATTTTGACACTAAAATCTTGCAAACTATTTGGTCGTCAAATATCCGAACTTAATAAAGTTAGAATCATCTCCCTATACTATTTACATAAAGGATGTCTCAAATAGAACATTTAAATATCAGTCATAGCAAGTTGATACGCCAAATGTTCAGAAACTTCTGTTTCGAAACTTCAATTAAATTTGAAAAGTGACTTTGAGTGGCAAAATTACAGAAAACATTATGCAGAATATTTTTTATTTATTTTATCTGTTAAATGAACATATTTCTTAGCAGAAAGTACGACACTTTTTAATCCTGAGGTTTAATAAAGCATAAATAAAAAACTGTAGCAAAATCTGTCTTATTTCTAGTCGTAAATCCAATCCCTGAGTTAATTTTGAAAATCCTGTAATGCAATCTATCTAAGGTTTAATCCGATAGCATATTTTTGCTCCGCCGCTGACACCCATTTTACTTTTAACCGTTCTTCGGTCAGATGTCAGGTTGGCAATTGTTAGGGGTAGCAAACATATATTAAATTCAATAAATCAGAAAACCGTTGTCATCTACTCACTTAACCCCGGCAGTAAATTACAATAAATGTTTTCGCCACCTCCAGGGGCTGAGAGGCACATTCCAGAAATTGTTATTAAGTTGATATTTCCGCATAGAGCTCTGTTATTAGACCTTCTCAGTGCTGATTTTACTCTTTATCAGTGATGATTTTATCTCTCTATCTATACGTTCCACACAAATTACATTTCCTGCAGGAATGCAAGCTTCCCTGATTTAATTAAAAAATTGATATTTTACATCTGCATATCTAATTGAAAACTCTGTCACATTATTATGTATAGTACGCTTAGATTACTGATTAGCGAGATGATGATGCACATAGGTGAACTGAGGTATCACATACATTATGCAAATCGAAACATACAGAGTGACCCATTTGAAAGTGGACCACCTCTGTAAAATGACTATTTTTGGTCCGATTTTGATCAACTTTTTTTTATATTATTGTTCTTTTAAAACTGCATTTTGTGGCAAATCGATAGATTTCCATCACAAAAATTTATTCCTACTTTGCAATTTTTTTGGAGCGAAAAATCAATTTCAATCATAAATTTATTGATTCCAGAACATACAACTTTTTTTCAGTGTATTTTCCAACTGGTTTTCATCGCCCCTTAAGTATTTAGTAGTATGATCGGATTTGTCACAATTCTACCCCGTTCTGTGAAATGTAAACAATTTCGTTCTTTGATTTTATTACTAAGCTTTTCCCTCTTTTAATTTTAAGGTATTTTCTTTGGGATAAATTGAATTAATCTAATTTTCTCTTAATTCGTTGACTCAGTAAACATTTCGTATCTGCCTCGAAGACCAATTTAATTATCATTAAAAGAATTTCAACACAAAGGCAACGAAGTTCTTGTGGATGTTATTTGAGATTTTCATCAAATCAAGCGTGTTTGGTGTACAATATTTACTGAACTTAAATATTTGAGATGAAAAGTGACTCAGTTCAAAATATTTATTTTAATTTATACGTAATATCATTATCGTGTGACAAGGTAAAAACTCTTATTCCAAGTCCTGTTGTCCAAATAGGATTTTTCATTGACTATGAACTTCGCTCACAAAATGTTAAAATTTAAAATAATTTTTGGGTAAGGAAGCCCATATGTTCTAAAGTCTCATTAGATTCAATCTGCTTAAGACCACTTCTATTCATCATATGTATATACAGGAGACATTTTAAAAGTTTTAAAATTTTCTAGTATGCAGGCGTATGCCGACAACACAGAAATCTTCTTTCCATTTTGAACTTTTTGACTTTTCTGAGAATCATACATTAAATCCTGATAAATACTATCTTGTCCAAATCAAATACGAGAAAAGTTTATATAGAAAAAAGAGACACTTTCTGAAAGTGCAACATATTTAGGAATTATTATAAACGAATAGCTAAAGTTTCAAGATGAATCAAAAATTCGTTCAAATCTTACTTTCGTTTAAAATGATTGTATTAAAAAATGCACAGTGAAAAAACATTATGTTATACCGATTTGTAGTCAGTGTGGCTTAGTCTACAATTACTAATTAGGTAAATAAAATGCGGGGTAGTTTAATTTATTGATTAAGGAAGTTTGATCATATTTGTAGTAATCGAAAAATTCTACCTCCAAGATTTCTTCGGAATTTCATGTTTTAGATGATGATCACGAAAAGTAAGATCTTCCAATTTCTGCCTGTCTGTCGGTTATTGATGTATTGAAGTTATATTCATATAGGGTTTTGTAATTTTTCTCTGAAAAAATCATGTAGCAGCACTTGTTTACAAAAAATAAACAATTATTTGTCCCCCATTCAGAAACATTGTTTGGTTGGGTGAAATAGCGGTCTCGGTTTTCAGCTTATTGCCATTTGCTGGATGTTATGACACTTATATGACAATTTGCACTTTACTTCCATAAATATTATTATTATAAAATTTTTGTCGTTTGTTTTTAATGTCTGCTTTAAAGTTTTATATTAAAGTTTAGTGCTACTATTTCGTATATCTTTTTGTTTAGAACTTTGATTACTGAAGAAATTTCGGTTGAAAGGCGGAAACAGGAAAAATGATAATGGAAGAAGAATAACTGAAATGTGCATAGAAAGTGATTTTATTATTGGAAATACTAAATTTACACACAAATACATACACAAATTCACAAGGGAAGAAAGGAGTAGAGAAGCACGATCAGTGATAAACTATTGTCTTATAAATAGGGAAAATATGGAAATATGTAATTGACATAAAGGTCAACAGAACTGCAGGAATAAGGAGTGACAAGGCAAAATGATATGTGATAAGAGAAAATAAAAGAAAAAAGAAAAGCAATAAAAGAGAACATTAAATCGTATAAACTTAAAGAAGTAACAAGGCAAAAATAGCGAAGAGAACTAGAGAAAATTCATAAGAAAATAATACGCCAAAATGTAGAACAAAGATAGGAGAATTACAAATCAAGAGTAAATTAAAATTACAGAAACTTTTATTAACAATCAGAAACTATTTTACAACACACTGAAACAAATGACAAAATCCAAAACGAAGATGTTACAAAACCTAAAAGATTAAAATGGAAATATTCAAATGCCAAAGACAAATATTGTGGAAAGGTGGAGATAATATTTTAAAAAGTTATTAGAAGAAAACGAAAATAATAAGAAGAAGAAAGAGAACATAATACAAACACGGCACAAAAAGAGAACCAATCACAAGCAGAGAAAATAGCACAGGAATAATTCAATGAAGCATTAGGGAAATTAGGGAAAGCACCAGGTTGGCACCTGGAAGGAAAAGAGGAACTATTAAATATAGGTACTTAATCGAGCAATGAAAGAAAAGAAGGGGAGGATTCTAGAAAGCAGATTAAGAACAAATAAAACGCACCATAGAAGAAAGTGAAGGTGGGTTTAGAAAACATAGATGCATAATATACTAAATCTTCATAGTAAGATAGTTATGCGGAAAAGCTATTAAAGTGGGAAGACAAATACATGCATGCTTCGTGATATTATACGAAGGAAATATTTATAGAACATACTAAAGAAGAAAAGTATAGAACAACTTATTAAGTCTACTTATGTCAAAATATATAAAGAAAACGAAGTAAGTATAGAATAGGATTCTGGAAAATGAAGGAAATAGCAGTTACCGAATTAAGCTACGCAGACGACTTATATTATAGGAGAAACCGAAAAACAATTACAGAATAATATAAGCATATTAAATGAAGAACTTGAATGAAAAACATAAAGATTAGTACACAAAAGACTAAGGCCATGGTAATAGGAAGAGTAGAAGAAACACAATATAGAACTTGATGGAAAACAATTAGAACGAGTAAAAAGCTATAAATACCTGGGACTATTAATCAAGAGCAAAGAAAATTTAGAAGACGAAATAAACGAGAGAGTAGTAAGATCATGAAAGAAACCAGTATTAACCAACGGAAGTGAAACATGGACAACAAATAAAAGTCAGAAAAACAAGATCACGAAGTAGTAGTAGGTATCAAAATGAGGTTTCTTTGAAAAATATAAGGGAAGACAAAAAAAGAGAATGCGAAATGAAAAATTTTGGAAAAATTTAGTAATTGCCAATAGAACAAACACAACTTCGAGACATGTAATGAGGATGGGGGAGGAAATATTAATACAATGGCAGAAAATAAAGGAGCTAGCAAGAGATAGAAAGAAATGGAGGGAGACGTGGAAGGAAATGGCTCCGGAGGCAAAACTCCAACATAGCTCTACACCAACAGCTTAGGTAAAACAGCTGAAGATTAAGCAAGTTGTACTTTAGGAGGCGATGAAAAAAATATGTGTATTTAAATTAATATAGTAACGGTCATACGAAATTTATTGCGATAATAGTAAAAACAACTTTGCCCCCCCCCCCCCTTTAAACCTCCACAAACTACGTTATTCCCTGGAAATCTTGGGATTCTCCATAATCCTATAAACCAATTACAACTAAGTAAGAATTTCAACGGTTTATAATTTACATATTAACTCGTATTTTTAGTGTGCCACTTTTGTTTTGTAGCAATTTGTGCTTTATATCAATGTTGGGCATGTTGGCGTTTTATAACTGATACTTGACTTTCAAGCTTCCGAGAAGTATTATTTCATTTCTAACTTTCCTTGAAATGTAACCCATTAGGAAAACAACTCATATAACTCAGAATATAATTTTCCGCAAAGTAATAATAACAGTCATTACCTGGCATTAAAAGAAAAACAAAAACTTTCCTTAAATATTCACATCCGATAATTCGCTCTTTGCATGTTTGAGGTACGAACTTTTCGTGCCTAACGCCTCTTGTGACAAAGGTCCTTGAGGACCTAGTATTCTTAAAAGCTTGTTCACAAAGCGGCTTTTGCACTCGGGGGTCACACTTGTAAATAAAATGTTGCTTTTATCTCCAGCTTTCATATTATCCTCGTAAAGAATATACTTCTGTGCCAAATTTAATGTGCATTTACATAACTTCGCGCCGTTTTTATATGTTAATTACGCCTGGAGTAAAAAGTGACTGCTACTGATTATCCCTTTTATTGACAAAGCTAGTATTTAGGTTTATTGAATATTCAACCAGTATGTTTTTTTTATGGCTTTCGGTCATGGACCAGTATTTTGCTAAGAATAATTTTAACTCCACAAATCGTTCAAACAATTAACATTATTAAATTACGCAAGAAGTGATACTAATTTCTTAAGATTTAAAACTAACTGAACTGAGATAATTTCACTGGAATTGATTTTCAATTCTAATGAAATCTTCTGAAATAGGATTGCGTGCCTACCGATACTGGTGTTAAAGATATAGTTGCACTCAGATTTATACTGACTTACGAAATGTGCATACAATGAAAAAGATTAATAAAAATAAATCTATTTGCTTGTCTGTTTTTCCTTTTCCAATACTAACGTCTTACGGGTTTCTTTCTGATCTACATATGACTGTTACTAACATCCGAGATATTGAAACCGAAATCAAATAACGCTGAACTGAAACACATCCACAAAATAAAGTTTACATACAACATACAAATATACAATTCTAGCATAATAAAACAAATGGAAATAAATATATACTCCTTTTCAAAAAAATTGTATGTAACCAATATAGTAAATGTAGATTTTTTTTTCTACATTCATGCTATCGGATATAAAGTCACTCCTATTTTTTTTATATAAAAATTGTAATTGATGACCAATGACAAGAAGAAAAATAAGAAGCAGATTTAACTTTTTTTTTTTGATAATAAAAAATATTTTCGTTAAACAATACCTAAGTAGATGGTAACTGTCATTAATAAAACTAATGTTGCCGTGTACATGTTACATGTAATATGAAAAAAAAAGTCTCTTGTATTTCTCTTATTAGTCAATGTTATTTCAAAGAAAAAAAAATTGCATTTGAATGAGGGTATCAAAATTCTTTTAAATCAAGCACTACTCCACGCATATTATTTCTTATTATGGCAGTTTCGAGAAGGTTAAATTTAAAAATATTAACGTAGAGCGTGTGGGCATTTATTCTTGACTACTCCCAAAAAATAATTCCATATCGCACAATTTTTTTCAACCCTAGAGAAAAACCCATCATCAAAACTCATCCAATCCAGAGATAATATGTGCGTGGTTATCTATATTCAATTTAAAGGAAGTTTTTTATTCAAACAAAATACTCCTTTCTTTATTATTTTCCTCGAAAATGGCTCCTCCTACTCCTGACGAGAGAGAGACCAAATCCTTATTTCAAACCTTGCTTCTCAACAGTTTAATTGTTTCTCTAAATTTGTCCAAGAAAAAGAGTTGAGGCGATTCACTAATCTTAAACAAGCATTCCAGTTAATTTTTGTATCAAATTAACCATAGAAAAGATCTAAAAATTTCTACCAAGTTTAGTTGCTTTTACTTAACACGTCCTGATATAGATCCATATCTTTCTATTATTGGTTCCAGTATCAAAATTAACCACCATCGTCGGATCACTTCCAGTTGCTAGTGTTCCAGCATTCCTTTCTCTGACATAACGATTTTCATGACTTTAGAATTTTTCAAACCACATGATCCAACATCATTAAGTTTCTTTCTATATACCTCATATTAGGGCTTTGCCATCTGCAGCACTTAATCCTGTGCATCATTGATAATAGTGCTCTTCCTCCAAGCTCTTCCTTTCAAAGAGTGAATACTGCTAATTAAAGACCCCGCATCTTTCTTATGAAAAATGTCTATCTATGGAATTTGATAAAAGTTACCGTGATCAGAAGTTTCCATTACCACATGCCTCTTGCTTTATGATGTAACTGCTAATTCGATACTTATTATATGTATGTATATCCTACTCTTATATCGCCCTTTAGGTTCAACTGACCCGAAAACTCGTTATAGGATCAGATTGTAACCTTGAGAAGTTTTGGTCAGAATGACTTGTTGTTAAATCAGCACGATTTTATCAAATTCCACAGAATGCCATTTACTATTTAAATGAGTCGTTTCGCAACTCAAGATATGTCAACCAACTTGGTTAATTTAAATACTTACAGAGAAGAATTATTAGTTAATATAACTATGTTCCATGATTGGTCCCAGTACTAAAATTAATCACCATTTTCAAGTTACCCAAGCATTTCCAGATTGCATATTCTTCTCTCTAACATCACCATTTTCGTGACATTAAGGATTTTTCGGACCACATAGATTCATTTAACGTTTGACCCAATACAAATAATTCCATCTCTTTCAAACTCATTGAGCACACATAATAAACTGAAAACAGTATTATCAACAATAGACTGGGGAAATCTATATGAACAAGAAAATATTGAGTTGGCAATAAGTAGCAAAACTAATAAAGAAGATATTGGAATAGTGTATAGTGAAATCTATAAATGAATGATTTAAAAAAATATATAAAAAAATCCTTCAATAGGAGTTTAGAAAAAGGGTAAAAAGGCTATAGGAGTAAATTAATCTGCTTAATCAAATTAACAAAATCATATTTCTGCAAAAAAATAAATATAAGAAGATTTAAGTGACTAAAAATCTATGAAATATTGTAAATCAAACAGAGTAACAAATTTTAAGAAATAAATAAAATTAGAGATAATCATGGAGAAGTCAATAATATCGAAATTTCAAATGAGGTAAATTTTTATTTTGCAGGACTTAAATGGAAATTAAGCCTCAAACATAATCAGGAACAAAATGGATGAGATAAAATTATAAACTCGAAAATTCCCGCAAACCATCTACATTTTCCCTATAGCTAATAATTTATTTATTTATTTGTTTATTTATTTAATGAAGTTAAAAAGAAGTATGTTGTCTAAAAAAATAAAGAAGCTAGTGGATTTGACGGTATAACTGCTGATATTCTGAAAGAAATGCAAAACGAAATAGCTGGTCCACTCACCTTTAAAATAAATAAGACTCGAAATAAGATATATAGAAGAATATCGAGGTCCTTTTAAAATCTCTGTAGTCGAACCGATATTTTAGAAAAAATTATAGACCAATTTTCCTAATTTCTAATGCGTCAAAAATCTTAAAATTTATCTAAAAATTATTTGTGGCATCGTTCAATTTTCTTTGCTTATTTAGGATTTACTACCACACTTCTGAACATTTCCCAGACAATCTAAAAAATATCTGGATTTTTTTAAGTAGTAGTCGCCTATGATTTTACGTCAAAGGAACATTTAAAGGTTGTTTTTTTACATAAAATATAAAGAATAAACATTTTAACAAAAGATCCGGACAGTAAAAAGAAAAAAATTAAAGAATCTGCAATAATTTTACTAAATGAAGACAAATTTAATGCATATCAAACTACTCTGCAGATTGTTGTACAATGTGGTTACCGATGCTAAAAGAAGAACGTAATTATCTAATCTGATCAACTTTTCTGTGAATGTAGTAAATATCTACCGTTATGATATAAACATTAAAATTGTGTAATTTCACGAATTAAGCAAGCAAAGAAAGATTTTAAGCATTGAAAAAGGAAACAAATTAAGTTTCCGAAACGTCTGTGAAACATCATTGTTTTTATTTTAATTTATTTATATTTTATGTAAAGAAAAACAACCTTTAACTAGTCCTTTGACGTAAAGTCACAGGTATAAAGATTGTTTTTAAAAAAAACCAGATTTTTTGTCTGGGAAATGTTCAGAAGTGAGGTAATAAATCCCAAATAAGAAAAAAAAGAAAACCTTAAAATTTTTAATTTTGAAAGATAGGATAGTTAACAAAATACCTTAAAACATTCACTGTTGTTAAAAAATTTTAAAGAAGGACCACGGTAATATACCATACCTGAAAATGTTAAAGAAAATTGAAAATTTCAGTAGGTATAATACTTCCTTCTTCAAAAAAGCAGGGACAAGATTCATCAACTAATTAAGACACACTAACATAGATACCCAAAGTAACATTACTATTCATTTATTTATTAATTGATAAAATTATTACTATTCAATTTTTGTTTCTTGTTTTTTCGAAAAAATGTTTGTATTTATTTTATATGCATATTTTCCATCATTTTTTAAATCGATATGTTCTCACTTTGATGTTTGTACACTTTTATTATTGTTTGAAATTATATTACTGCAGACGCCTTAGCATTTTGACGATTTTAAAATGCAAACGAAAAAAAAAAAGTAAAAGCGATTTTTTTTTAAAAAAGAAACCTTATTTGGCATACCAATCGTATCAAGGATAAATACCACAAAAATCCGTCCAAATTCCAATATTAAATTTTTACCGAATATACTATTTTAACAAATTGAGGATATTTTCTATACGTTACCGTTGTTGCCATTCATATACAAAGCAGTATAAATTCATTCTTCGCCGTTCCGAAGTAAGTTACTTCTCATTTGTTTGAGTTCCACTGACTGTTACCAACCTACGAAGTATGCAAACCAGAATCAAATAACGTTGAATTGAATTCCTCACAATAATGTTTTCATTTGAACTGCACATAATACAAGTTGATACTCACATGTATAAATAAAATCGAGTACACTGTAGTATTTCTTATGTTTGCCCTCATGACATCCAAACCCAAGATAGAAACTTGTCAGATCTGATTAAATTCAATTACTTGCAATTAAGAGAGCTTTATCGCGCAATTTGGCTTTTGTCGTTGTAGTTTAGCAACACATAGATGAAACTTCAGGAACTTATTACATGACAGTCTCAGTCTCATTGTTTTGCTAGAAATTGGATTATCAAGAGCTGCACGAGAAGTTGTTAAAGTGGTGGAGCCGCGGCGTAGGAGCAATTCTATTTTAGATAAAATATACACAGTTGCTCAAAGTTACGACGATGGAAATTATAATAATGAGTAATAATAAACGTTTCCCTTAAGGGTCCGTCACGCATGCGTACGAGCTATAGAGACGCGCAATCAGAATAATTGGGAAACAATGCACCAACTCAAGTAATAAATTGCACACGCAAATTATAAAGTTTGTGGAAGAATGGAAGGGTCTATTGGGCGTTGTCCAACTATAGTTTTTACTTATAATTGCAAGGTAGCACTAGTTATGATTAAAAAAATTCTCGTTGACAAGGATCCAGAAGTATTGGGATAAAAGAAATCGCTTGAACAATTTTAATTTTTCCTTTCACGGATTTATGTAGTAAGGATCATAGAATTGCGCTACAAAAAGATTTTTTTATTTAAATACCTACATACTAAGCCTTTATATTGTTGATTAGTTTCCGTTAATTAAAATGATTTCTGAAGGATTTTCTAGAGAATTTTCTACTTTTTAAATAACAAAATTAAGAAAACTGCTTTGCTGCGGAATGTGAAATTATGTTTTCTTCAATTACACGTAACATTTTTGATCATAAGATAAATATTTAAATTACAACATAGAATCTTATAATACGGTGTTAATAACACTTACTTCGCAGCTAAGCGGGTCCTTAAATAAATATATATACGTATATTTTTTTAATGCAGAGCAAAGTTTAGCCAAACTGGTTAGTATTGTAACTACAAAACTGAGACTCAGAATTAATAAATTAAGAAATACGTTTAAAATAGCCGATACAAAATAAGAAGTTGTAGTTTACATGAGAACTCATATGTCCGAGGTAGTGATGAATTTAAGAGTTTCAACAAATCTGATTTATTGGAACAGCCCTCGGAACAGCCTACTTGATTAATGAGTATGCCAAAACTATTTTAGCAGTTACCAATTTTTTCTTCCTCTGCGAAAAGTATATATATTTCAACAATCTTGAGATTTAACGAAAAATAAAAATACTTGGACTTCATGGACATCGACTATTTTTTCACCATATTAATATGAAAACAGCGTACTTCCATGCATATAAACGGGTTATGATAAGCTTTTATTTCTTCGTACTCACCGATGATACGATGAGAACTTAAATACCTAATACGTTATAAAATAAATCAGATTAGTTGCCTGCTATATCTGGTTGGGATTTGGAATATGAAAACAGAAATTAATAAAAGAAGAATTTAAATATTCACAGTTCACAAACACTTTGAGCTTAAACTGTTTAAACCTGTAACTCGGGCATAAGCGAACATAAAATATTAAAATTTAGGTCTTTATGCAAAATACTTTTTGAGCTGTTGGCATTTGGGTACTAACCAGTGGTGGCGTAAAGCTTGACGTAGATGAGTGTATCCAAAATAAATTTTTTCTACTACCACTATCCAAAACACGCTTTTGTGCACTGTTTACTGTACGCAAACTAGATAATTTCTCACAGCACTTAAAAAGTGACATAAGCGTGCCGCAAAGTGACATAACTATGCCGCAAAAATTTTATCTGCATAGTTTCAAGAAAACTTTAAATATTAATGGCAAAAAATCTATTAATTTTTTATTTTTGGAGGAAAAGTGTGGTTGTAGAAAAAGTATGGTGTGCTACACGTGCAAAAATGCAATTTCTCACTCTTTTGAATTGTGGCACTCACATTCGCTCGTGCCACAACTTCTTCAAACTCGTGAGAAATATGCACTTTTCTGCACTTGTCGCACAATATACTATTAACGCACTTGTGGATAAATTTTTATAAGTCGCATATAGCATATGTTGACTTACTGGATGTTAATATATCGTCAGTGTATAGGTATAGAGTGTGTAAATTTAAAGTCTGTATGAGTTTTTAACTAGTGATTTAAATTTTAGTAGCAAATATTTATGCACTTTTAAAGCGGTTACGTATTTTATTTTTAAATAGATTAAACGTAAACAAATAATATTTTTGTATAAAATTACATTTTTAGGAAGTTCATGCCTAATCAATATCACTGATTAAAATATGCATTGCTTTGTTTACACACGTACTAACTAACTAACAGGTGCTTCCCGGTGATCCCGTCTCAAAAACCCTGGCCTTAGTAATAACTTTTTTCGGCAACCGTCCGGAAAGTACCCACTACCCGGACGCTTTTTCTTTGAGAAAATAGCACTTTTCCGGCCTAGGCCGGGAAGTACGTAATTTTCGGACTAGGAGCTTAATAACTGCGGCTCCTTCGAGATGGACTGGTATTTAAATATACTAAACATTTCAAACAAATTGAATCTCTTTAATATTAGCAATTGTTCGAATTTCAATATAAATATTAATTTAAACAAGAAATAGAATGTTCCTAATTTTGTTCTACAAATACGTATTATAAAGAATTTGTTATTCCACACGGTTGCCGAAAATTAGTGCACGCAACACGCCTGGAAACTGTTTTTTGGACACGAACTGAAAGTCTGCGTGTCTAAAAAAACAGTATTTTCCGGACTTATTACGGAAATTACTAACAAACCACTGAAGAAATTTAAAAGGAAACAGAAATTTTCGATGACGATGAAGAATTAAATGATTAGTGATATTTAATATTGTATTATTTCAACTATGCATTTTTATTATTTAGAGAGAAAAAAACAAAAATTTTTATTTGTAACTTTAACACCAATTATTATTAAGATTTTCAGTCTAAAGCCAGTACGTTACCTTTGCAAACTTTTTTAATTTCATTATACAGGGTGGTCCAGATTTTTGTACATTAATTTTGAGGGGTGATAGAAAATCGCAAAATAAGGGGACTTTTCTTAATAGACATACCTTGAAAAATGCACCATAACTTAGATACAGGGTGTTGAAGTTTCATTAAAAAAAGCTTTATAATTTAATATCTAAGGAGAGACAAAAGTCATCCTTTTCAAATTTTGCACACTGCCTTTCCACGTAATTCTGCATCTACTCTTCAAGTCAAAAATAGTAACAGAAAGCCAGGCGCAGATACGGGGGTTACATATCCCCTTTCTAGAAATATGTAGTACGCCACTGGATATTTTTGAAAAAATTATTAAACTGCTAAATTGCCTATGGCATTCTGAAGAAAAATGTGTTCTTGTAAAATTTTGATAGAACAAGCCGTTTCCGATTTATTCGTCAAGTTTTCCATCAATTACGCGAAAATCGACATCAAATATTGGCGGCAATCAACTCCATTTCCAGAAGATGTCAAAAGTGTATTGAAGCCGAAGGATGGCACTTTGAAAACTGTTTATAAATACATATGTGAATTGCCTTCGTTCTATTTTTGGTCAATTTTTTATTAAATATCAATAAAACATATTTTTTCTACTACCGATCTTAAAGTACTAACTTTCCGCACGCTGTAGATTTACGCACTAGTGCGTAAAGAGTTTTTACCTTACGCACTAGTGAGTGAAAAAGTAACATACTAAACAGTTGCATACCTATAATAATCATATCTTATTTTAAAAACGTTATATGTGGTTATTTAATTTTATGTAGTCCATTTATTTAATATCACGGTATTATTATAAAACATACCACCTAATTTTTAATATTCTTTAACAATAATGATTGAATTTTGAAGTTTCATTTATATTCTTGACATTGACATTAGACAAAGAAATAATAGACATTGATTAATTTCACTCATTTAAAATTAAGTGGGCTATAAGTATTGTGATTTTTAAATGACACATGAAGTTTTGACGTAATAGGTATGTTTTGACGTTTCACATTATTATTAGAGAATTTAGATGCATTTCGGTAGTAGAAAAAATATTGTATGCAATTCGTGCGAAAAGTGAGCTTTTTTCACTCATGGGATTGTCGCATTCGTGAAAAAATCTCACCTTACGCACTTGTTGCATAAATAACTATTTGAATCATGTTTGGAGGGCTATTATCTCCTTTATTATGCCTGCACAAAAGTGTTTAACCGTAAATAAATCGGAAACGGTTTGTTCTATCAAAATTTTACAAGAACACATTTTTCTTCAGAATGCCATAGGCAATTAGGCAGTTTAAAATTTTTTCAAAAATATCCAGTGGCGTACTACATATTTCTAGAAAAGGGATATGTAACCCCCGTAACTGCGCCAATGATTTTCTGTTACTATTTTTGACATGAACCGTAGATGCAGATTTACGTAGAAATGCAGTGTGCAAAATTTGAAAAGGATCACTTTTGTCTCTCCTTAGATATTAAATTATAAAGCTTTTTTTAATGAAACTTCAACACCCTGCATCTAAGTTATGGTGCATTTTTCGAGGTATGTTTATTAAGAAAAGTCCCCTTATTTTGCGATTTTCTATCATCTCTCAAAATTAATGTACAAAAATCTGAACCACCCTGTACATATACACAGAACATTAGTTGAAAACAGAAACGTAATTAAATGAGGATTTAGTAAATTTGATTCTTTAGAAAATGGAAAATGTACAATATAGAAACAGAAACAATGTATTACAAAAGTAACCGGAATCCATTATACAAATAAATCAATACTTATTAGACTCTTTATTTTCCCCCTCGCTTATTATTCAATCATTACATTGACATTGTCATGAAATAAATTGAAATCTAAATATTTTACATATTTTTTGTCTAGCACTGTACTATTAAATTCCACGTCTCCGCCCTTGGTTCCTGATATGGACCTAGTGTTACACCGTTTATCCGCATTCAATTAAATGCCGCACTTAAATCGCAAAACCAGAGAGCCTACCTCACATATTGAATTCCTTTTGTAGGGAATTCCACCCTTATGGGTGTGAGATTTAGGGGACAACATTCCCCATGCGAACTCTGCATATGCCGATTCGGTGGACCTTCTGCTCTATGTGGAATATAAGCGTACAGAACCGTAGCAGCTCCTGGCGAGAAGTGAAAATTAATCGGTACTAACAAGGATTTCTTGACATTGGTGATATTTTCGTTTTTAGATACTCTGGTACTCAAACCATTTTTATGAGAGCCGTTCAAACTTACTCAGGGGTAGCACTACAGGCCAAATTTGTATGAAAGGCATCTGATAAACAATTAAACCAATAACAAAAAAATGGAAATTTAAAATAGCAAAATTCCCTAATTGTTTCACATAAATCTAAAATAAAATATTTACTAAGTATTCGTAGAAGAATTTCAAAATTCTTTCTCGCGTTGATTATGTTGAATGTTTAAAATTTCTACCATTTTGTGATTTTCTTCATTCGTTTCACTTCTTTCTAAAACCATCGATGTGTAACTTCGAGAGTACCCCAAGGACCCTACTGAAGACCTCTTATGATCATAATCAATATTAAATAATATATAAAAAGTTGCTTTGAACTTTGTAACTTTTTACACTATGAAGAAGGCTTATCTTTTTTGAATTAACAATAATGTTGATTGAAGTATAATTTTTTTTGAGAAAAACACAAGAGGTCTTGAAGTAATTCAGACAAGACATTCTACCATGCAAAACAGAGCTATTGCTATCTAGTTGCGGTTTTCCCGATTCATACTGCTCAGATTTTATGGTTAATAACTCTCCAGTTTTCTTGCAGCATGGACCATGTGGTGTAATAGATCTGCCCTCTCGAAGTGCTATGCGATAAAAAAAAATAGACACTCCTATTGATTTCAAGCACTTATAGAATACTCAGCTTTGTAATGGGACAGTTAAAATCATCTGTATTGATGCAAAAAGAAGAATTTTTGCTGATATACTAAAACTTTTTAAGTTATAAATTGTAGAATAGGCATTGGAATTAACGTTCCTCACCCAAATATCAGAAATTGTTACCTATCTATTTTCATCGTATTCGTACATTTTGTAGAATGACTCGTTTAGTAAATGTTCTCACAGTCAAACAAATGAGTATAATTAATTTCGGTTAAGCAAAATGATTTTGATTCAGAAAACTTACAAATAATCCTGTGCGTGTTCGTTTCCAACATTGGATATATTCTGGGTAAAATATGATACGGTCGATTGAAGTTGAGATACAAATAAATATATATGAGTGCGGATCTGCGGGCGGCTGAAAAGGACACGACTAGTATTAGAATAGGTTAAATAAGGAAAGACTTATCGACATGTGGAGATTACGTCCTTTTTCGAGATATATACCCCCTTCTGGTGTTAATAAAGCACGATGTGTTGACATTCGAACGTTGTGATCGCTGCAATAACATGAGTTCGGTTAGATAAACTGACAGTGTCGGGAAAACATTTTCCGGGATTTTCAGTGAAGTTTAAACGGACAAACAAACATCTACTTGAATTGTGGATGGTTTAATTGGATTACATAGCTTTTCTTATAGTTTCTGGTTAGTTTGTTGATTTTTTAAATTTATTTGAGAATTTGAGATGTAGTTAATGTTGTGTAGGTGTATTTTGAAAATGTAATGACTATTTAATTTTCTTTTGTTGTTTTTTTGTACAAGGCGAATAGGTAGTCTTTTATGATTGTTAAAGCCTCGGTTAAAGCATTCATCTTATTCGACTTTACTGGATTCGTGTAACATATTTTAAAAATATATCACTCTGCCAGTCACGTTTTCTGCCTATTTTTGGAATAATTAATTATGAGCAAGTTTGTAAAGATGTGGTAAAAAACGTTGATTGACTATTTTTATGCTGTTTATCTAATATGACTTGTAAATATTTTTTAAGAAGAGAATCTTTGTTTCAAATGCACTTAGAAATAGCCCAAACGTATATTTAGACTGATCTTTCGCATTTTGGAAAAAGTTATTGAATAATATTCTTTTTAAACCATGAACATTTTTGAAACAAGACCAAGAATAGGGGGAATTCCTACGTCTTAGTTTCCTTCCTAGTTTTTTTCATAAATTTCTAATAGCACCACTTTTTTTAATGCAACCGTAAAAAGAGTATGACCATGAAAAGAAATATTTTTGAGATAAATGCTAAAAACTGAATCTTTAGAAAAAAAGTGGTAGCTTTAACAAAATTGTCAGTAAAATCTTAAGTAATGTGATGTTATTTTTTACGCAAAACAACGTAGGATAAAAAAAAGGATAATATTAAAGGATTAAACGAATTATCGGACAATGCTGTTTTTATTTTGGAGTTCTTTTGACATGTACCTTGAATCAGTAGCTTAAAATTGTCTTTTGGCAAATTGAAAATGATACAAGGAAAATAAAGGCAAAATTTTTATTTTTTACAAAAAAAGTGCCCGTTTTTTTGTTTTTTTTTGTTTCAGTAAATTCCAAATGGAAAAAAAAAATTCCAATTGTGTTTTTCATTATCTAAAAGATGTGACACTTTGTATGTTTAAAATTTTTGAAGTAATGAATTTTTTGGCTTTGCGGTTAAATCAGAATCTTAGCTGGATGTTACCAGAGACAAAAATGATGGCAATAAACTAAGGAATATGCTACTATTTGATTTATTTTTTTTTTTTTGGTAAAGATAATAGCTTAGGAGACAGAAGCGTTTGAACTTAACTCTTAACGTTTTTTTATTTTAATTTTTTAATTGACGCATTTAAGATGAATATAGAAAAACTGACAACCATTGTACTGTTTTGACCTACCTGACCCTAAAGAGGATTAAAAGACCTTCGAAAATCGAAATGTTTTTTTTCTTTTGGATGATTTTTAGCGTTAATTGCAAAGAAAATATGACGAAATAAGAAGCGCGTAATTTAGTCTCCCAACTTCGTTAATTATTGATTTTTTAACTTTATGGGTGGTTTTCATCCTCTTAGGGGTAAGATCAATTATTTTTCTTATTAGGGGATGAGTTTTGTGTCTCAAAATGTAACAATCTACTAAGAAAGTCCTAATTTCCCAACATAAAAAGAATATTAATTCATCCATTTTACCCCTATTATATCGGCAATATTGAGGGTGCAACATAAAATTTTTAGTTTCTGACTTCAAAACATAAATAATGTAAGTTTCAATAATTTATTCTCAGTACTTCATTAGTTATTAATTTTTTTTATTTTAGGGGTGGTTTTTACCTTCTTAAGGGTGAGGGCACTAATTTTTCTTATTAAGATGTAAGTTGTATGTCCTAAAATATAAGGATTTTCTAAGAAAAAGTTCTACTTGCTCAAACCAAACAAAATATGTTTTTCCATTGTACCCCTATTATATCGTCCATATTAGGGGTGCAATCGCGAATTCCAAAATTCTGACTTGAGATTCGTAATCAACGACCTCAAACACATATACATGAATTTTTTTAATAACTAACTCTTAATACTGAGTCAGTATTAAATTTTGAACTTCAGGGTCATGTTCTTAGGGGTAAAACACATCTATTCCTTTCCATTATTTGAAGTTGGGACCCTAAAATTTAATAATAATAATAAACCGCAAAAAAAAAATTTACAAGCAGTTATAAAATTAGTTCGAAGTTTGGGTACTTTTTGGTACCAAGTGACTGTGACATTATAATATATCTAATGTTTTCCAATAAATCGAGGTAAATATCGCGAACATGTAATGAAGTATTTTGGATTAAAACAGTCAGTTCTATTGGTTTCATCTTCAAAATTAACTTTTTCCCTGATTTTTTTTGGTTCCAATAAGATATCGGAGCGCAAAAAGATACTGCGTTTTTCACAATTACGTTTTGAGTAAAATTAAATCTTTGGGAACAATTTTGGACAATTTGAAAATATACAAGAAATAAAAACCGGAAAATGAAATTTTCATAAATTGAAATATCTTAGAAATAATGCATAAAAGATAATTAAATAATAAAAATATTTCGTATTCAAAAAATGCCTAAAACTGTACTCTTAATAAGCAAGAGGGTGTTAAACTTCCATTTTTTTGCAGTTTTTCTTCATTCCCGCAACAGCGTTTGCAAATTTACTACAAATATTTAGTATGCCAGGAGCAATATTTCAGTCTGAAGTTATTGAGTTAGATGTACACCATCTTATTAACGGTACATTTTTTAACATTTTTAAAAATTTAAAATGCCCCTATCATTCTCTCGAGTTCTATCGCTTCTCAAAGTTACTGGTTAAAACTGAATCATTTTGTGTAACAACTTTTTTATAATTATTGTATCCCTGGTTGATTTCTTTGGTAGTAGGTTTTTTTGAAGTAGGTTAGATTTAATTTGCCCAACTACAAAAATTTAAATTTCTTTGTTAACAGCAAGAAACAAAAGGATCTACAAAAATCAGTTTTATAATGAAAAGTGTTCTTTGAGGTTCATAAATGATTTGTGGATTTTCGTTTCTGTATTATAAAAATAACCTAAAAAAATCGACAGAGTTAAATCATGAAATTGATGAATTTTTGGAACTCGAAGGTCGAAAATTGTCAGCTTGACGGTAATATTTGTCATTTTAGTAGATAATTTTATGCTCTACAAAAAGGAACCATAATTTTCGAGATATTTCGGTATAATCTTGTTATCTTTTCAATGCAAAGTTCAGTCGCGGTTATACTGTTGTACTGATAAATTCACGGATTCACTATCTAATATGATTAGACCATTAAGCAAATATTTAGACGCTGTTGATGTTGATTTTCTGATTTTAATTAACTGTTCATTATTGTGGTATGTTGAAAATAAGTGAATGAAAAAAAATGCACCTGAACCAAACTGATTTGTAACTCCATCAAAAAGCACAAAGCCGTAAATATTCGCTCTAGTGAAAATAAATGTTACTTTTCCGTATATGTTATTGATGAAACGCCACAACAATAACCATGAATCTGAGTTTCCTATATTTCATCTGACCACATCAAGCTCGCGTTTTTAAATGTATTCTGACTATTGATTTATTACCGTCTGCTTACTTGAATTTATTTCCTCTCATTTACTTATTTTAAACAGAATTTATTTATTTATTCATCAAACCGTGAATTCAGAAATAAATCTTCAATGTTTACCTTAACTACCACAGTAGAATCGTATATTATATATAAAATAAACTACCTTAAATTGCAATTGGTAAAACGAGAAAAATAATACGACCAACATATTATATTTAAGAAGCAGCTTTTCTTAAAGAGAAATCTTTTTTAGAACTTCTAATGGGTATATTAACCAATATTAGCTAACAATGAACTTAAACCAGAACATTGGTTTGGGTTTACGTCACAACATGAAACCATGGAGCCAACATATATACTTGTGAACCAAATCAACCATGTTTTAGAAGGAAGAATAATATACTGTTTAGCTGTATTCCTTTATGTGACTCTAGAGTCTAGACTCCAGCCTAATGTGTAGTACGTTGGACTGCTCTACAAAATTAATTAAAATTATTAAGAGGAAGACCTGTCAAAAACATATATTTACCAACCGTAAAGATATAAGAATTAAATGTAGTAAAATTTATCGGCTTAGCTTTATCTAAAAAAGTACCTGTTCCAAGAAAAAGTCCAGAAGAAAGACAATGAAAACCTCGATGAAAACCTAGCTCGTCATAATGATTTGAACGAATCATTTGAATAATCAAGACTGAATCATATTTGTGAAGCTTGGACAATAAAAGTAATAAAAGATAATCAAATTTTAGTCGAATTTCAGTTGATGCAAATATGATTGTTATGGTATTCATAAATAATACAGACATTAATGATCTCTAAACTGAATTTTACCTTTTGTTCTAAAATTAACTAGATGGTCCCAACTAGAATATTTATTAGTTACATACAAAGATCAAATAATTAGTATCGATCAATCATTTACGTTTTAATAGAAAAAAGTGTATATTTTTATGCTCGAGGCTTCTAAAAAATGGTTGCAGACTCGGATGTTTTAGAAGCAGAAGATCGAGCGGAAGATGGTTCAGAAGGCAGTAATAATATAAATAATATATTACCAATTTTAAAATTACTTATTTAAAAAAATACGCTATTCATCTGAAACCATAATTATGGCTTTTATGTTGTATACATTTTCTCCATGTCTGTGCATTATGATTTAATGCGGGATTATTTAAACTTGCCAACTAAAATATATAATTAAAAATTAATATGCGACAAATTACCTGCTTGTAACATTGTAACGACAGATACCATCAAAGAAATCTCAAAAATCAACTAGTAAACTAGCAAACTATGAGCATCAAGGTAGACAACTATCTAACGTTTGGCAACAGCGCGTCGCGGCTCTCTTCATGGCCCGTTAGTTAGAGTCGGCCATGCCAGTACATTTGCCTTAGTTTTGAGATCCAGTTATCCTCGTTTCATCTGAAAGAGTCTGTGCCAAGTTAGTTTTCTATCTAGATTCTAGATGGTATTTGACAACTCCATTGACTGGAGGGTCAGGTATTAGTGCATGTAGTAAATGTTACCTAGACAGAGTTAGATTATATTAATTCGCTATCTGTGTGTTTTCTGAGGCTATAACTGGATCATTGTCTTTTGATAGAATGGAAACGTCATCGACAAAATCAGCAATCATTGTGTTACCCATTGCATCATTGCAGGTAGGTCAATGGTGTCAATAAGGTACAGTAGTGGCCCTGGTACATTTCCTTGTGGCACGCCAAATTTTCTAGAATGAAGACTTTTGCTCCATTGTGTAAATAGTAAGGATTGTTAATAATATTGTCATCAAAATCAACAAAAGATCTTTTTAAATTATTTTCTAAGTCTTCGTCCTTTTCCTCTCTTAATATTTCATTAACTGGTTCGTCTTCATTAACGTTTTCATCTATTATTTTGTTGTCTTCTGGATTTACTCGTATACAGTTTTTTGTCTACATCTAAAATTGAATTGCTCGCGTTTATTTCATCTGTTTGATCATCGCTATCGTGTAAAAACATCTCTCCGTCTGTTTCTTCACCTGAGTTGCTTTCACTTGTTACGTCTTCTTCTCGATCAATGTTAATAAATTCTTGTTCATTATATTCTTCTGCTTTTTTAACTTTTTTCTTCGTGTTTTCTTCTTTTTGTCAGCTTTCTCCAGGTCATTTTCAATAAATTTGTAGTTAAATTTAATAAATACTAACTTATTAGTTTTATCAATTGACACAGTCTATTTCTTTATTTGGTTAAAATATTAGAGAAGCATTTAAAATTCCTTTTTGCACTACACGTTGTTGCGGAAAGCTTTATAATGGAGTTGCAATTATTGTAAAGTTTTCATCAGGAAAAAACCTTTCCACCTTACTAATGGTGACATATTACAGCAGTTTCCCAGTTTGAAAATTTTGCCCGTTCAGTTTTTGAGCGATACTTTGCTAGCTCAGTTAATAAACTGACTTTATCAATGTCTAAAACGTCGCCAATTTTTTCAATAAAGTTCATAGCGACTTGGACTTCTTCGTTACTCATACCATCAGATTGGCACTGTGGAGTCAAGAGTCTGGCAGCTAAAGAGAATAATGACTGACAAACTTTAACCTATGATGTAAAATTTCTTCCAATTTTTTTGTAAACTATTTGGAAATAATTTTATGGCTTCCAATAAGTTCTCTTTCATGTCCTTTAAAATTTTGTCGATATGTGCTATCGACACATTGTCACCTTCAATAAGTTTAATAGCTTTAGAAATTGGATTTAGCAGTTTTAAAATCAATTCATCGCGTTTCCAATAAGATTCAGAAACAATCATATTTTTCAACTCTTTGGTAACATTATTTACTAATAGCCTATCAAAACAAGCCGCCTGAACTACTTCTTTATTGTAAATTATAGACAGACAAGTAACGTAAGTAACTATGTAGTATCTAGTGTCTATTAAAACTTTGAGAGTTTTTCTGTTCTTTCCGTTTGTAAAGATTTGAGGACTTGATGTAGTAAATGCGTATTATTGAAGTACTGTACTATTTGTTTAGTTCGATTAACAGTAGATTCAATTAAATCGAGTTTACTAAAATCTTTAGACATAATGTTGAGGCCATGGGCTGAACAACCATAAATTACGATATGATTATAAAAGTTCTTAAGTAATTTTAGAGCAGCTTTCATAAATATGCATTATCTGTAATAATTGCATGTATTTTTTGTGGCTCTATTTCTTTTATAATTAATGACCACTTCTCAAAATAATTTTGAGCTGTATGTCCTTCTACATCCATTTGAAAAGATTTGTAGAAAACTGGTTCTGGCATAGTTAGGATAATGTTTTCATAAACATCAGTCCATGAGTCCGAAAGTAAACAAATTGATTTGGCTGCTCCGATTTTTTGGAGAACAATATTCCTAATTTTGTCAAATTCTCTATTTAAATACATTTCAATATATGCCGCCTAAAGCTTGTCGAGTAGGTGGTTTAAATGCAGGTCTTAATGTTTGAAAAAAATTTAAACAGTCTTTGTTTTCTACTATTGAAAATGGAGAATTTGAAGAAAATATTGCTCTTGCGAATAAAATGTTTAATTTATCTTTCTCATTTTGATCCATACTGTCTATGAAATTGAAATTATTAATTTTTTGTTGCGCATTATTTGTCCAAGACTAAAAAAGTAGGCAATAAATATATACTAAATAGATTATCTTTCACAAGGTTTTTTGTAATTCACTTGCCTTGTCGAATCATTTTGCTGTTTCTTTATTTTAGGGCACTGGCTTAGGACTATTTATGTGATTTTTTAGTTTTTGTAAATTGCCAAAATATACTTTGTCACAATATTTACATTTAGCTTTATTTCTGTCTTTATGTTTCTCAACTGAAATTAAAAAGTTCTCCCATATCTTATCTCTTGCTTTTGGCATTTTTCACTAACAAATTTCAAATTCCTCAGTTTTATGTTTTAGTTTTGTTAATTTTAAAGTTGCAATACAACACACACAAAGATTTCAATGAAAAATTCATGTGTACAACTGGTTTGACGATAGATCTTCAAAAAACGGTATAACTTTAAAGCGTAAAGTTTGACCAAGGATTTATTTTTGTTGAACTGGTGAATAAAAATTCTGACATACTTAAAAAATCGACGATCACGTGTGATGAGGAAATAAAAGTTCTGAGGGGTTGAAAGCCTTCGAAATTGTACAAAATTATATTTCGTTTATGCCTGACAATTATCTTTCAATTTAGGCTTGTGAGGATCATAGAATCATAAACCTTGAACATCAGAATTTTAAGTTTTCGTTTAGCTCTTCACTTTTTAGCACTTTTAATCTACCTTTAGTATTGTAAATAGTGTGTTCGAAAGGATGAACACTTCCCTTTTCATAAAATAAAGTATCACTTATGTCATAAATAGCTACTATGGCACGTCGTTATAGCAGTATCCTGTAACGTTATATTACTGCACTCTGTACGGTAAGTATTACTTATCTCAGTCAAAATAGTGCAATAAACCCTTTACTAGCACACGGTTTGAAATAAACATTAATACTGCGAGTATTATCAGCAGAACCAAACTTATTGCCATTATGGCATTTAAAACTGATCAGTTTCATATTAAAAAAAACAAAATGCATCATTTAACAACCCCAAAGCATCCATTACCCGCCATCATTACCAGTTTCCGAGCTGGGGATCTAACCTAGTTTTCGGTAGACAGTGTGACCAGACGTGATCGCCACAACATCATTGAACAAAAAATCCAAGTCATTAATTTAGTATCTATTTGACTTTAGTGTTTATTCTTTGCATAGTTTTCTGATATAATTATTTAAAATAATCGCACGTAACAGGAATGTTATGTGTAAATATTTAGTTTCATATATTATAACTGTCATAATACGACATATTGAACTTATTTTATCAAAGTAATAATCATTGTATATCGGACTATATCATTTCCACTGAATTACCGTTCTAATAATCGGCAATATCATTATTTCGGGTCGATTTGAAAGGGTTTCCAGCCACATCATGACATGATTTGCTGCGTTGTAATTCACATATTGAAATTGACATTGTACCATGTTTCAGAATAAATAATGGGCCGTGGTTTTGGCAAATGCCATACAAATAAATCAGTGCTTTTAATGGAAATATACTTTTGTAGATTTTATCTCACCAATGCCTAATGAGTGAGTCATAATAATGCTTAGCGATATTTTAATATCTTCATTATAATAATGTCTCGGTGTAGGAAAACGAACTATTAGTTAATGTAACATATATAATAATGCATCTATAAAGTGTTTTTATTATGGGTGAAAATCGGATTTAGTCACACCACTTTAGGTCATTACTCCCATATAACGCCATTGTCCAAAATAAATCCAAAAGTATAATCGACCTCTCCAGTTTTTTTACGATTCTTTCGTTTTACAAATATAAATTGTACTCCTTGCAAATTGCAAGTTTGCAAATTGATAAACAGTAATCCTCTTGAAATAATCGTCAAACCTCTGAGAGACTTAATGTTGGTGCTTGATGTGTCGTTTCTTGGATTCTAAGTCTTTATTTTCTTATAAAACAACAAATTGGGTGTAGGAATGTCAGAAGATCATTAATTTCACTTATAAAAGATGTAACTTGACCCTTGGGCTCTCTGTATTTACCCCCTTTTATCAGATTTCTTAAGTAACAAATGAAACTCATCCCACTTACCGCCTTGAATTCTGAAACTGAAATGGCGTCTTTATAGCAACAAAAGCAGTAAAAGTGAATGTGCTTCAGGGACTAATGTTCAGGTGGTAAGAGGTATAGTAATGATTATAACTGTCGGTATATCAAAGTAGCTTTTAAGGCTGCATAATTAACATTCACCCTAACGTATTATATTATTATTATACAAGGTACAGTCATAACACAGAAAGAGAATTTTAATGATCTCTCGTTATCTTAAACTTTTAGATAATCATCATTTTTAGTCACCTATATGACCTGTTTGTGTCTTTGTATGCTGTCTCTATGATATAAAGAATGTACTATCTAAACGAACACTCCGAATTAGAGATAAGTAACTAATTTTTGGTTTTCTTTGGTATTGAATGAAAAGCAACACATTTTATTGCAATTTATTTTAATTAATTCGTAATTAAGTTGTACAATAATGTTCAACAGTTTAATTTTATTGGCGCTTCAAGTAGTTCATGTTCAACAAGTCATAATAGAATTTAACTGCAGAACTCGTAAATTTCACAAAATGTCCAAATGATAAGTTATTAATTCATTATTCGCTTATGTGTCATCTTTTCCACAGACCCAATTAGGGGCAATATTCGCCGAATGTATCCGCCTGAAATTTTGTTGTCCCCTATCTTATCGAAACTACTAAATTGTAGTGTTAGTGGACCTCTTTTAATCCTTATAAAGAGGGTAAGTCTGGTACGACGGATCGAGATACTGAGGCACGAATTTCCGACGTTCCACCCTGCACGCTCGTTTAAAATTAATCATAACTTCTACTATAGTTGTCCTATTTAACTTTTCCATGAGTATTTTGAAAATATTTTTTTATGAACGTGATAATTACTAATATTTTACAATAAAAGAATAATTTCCCCCTGATTTTTCAATGACAATATAAAATATATTTTCCAATACACGACTATTTTGATAATCTTAAAGTAGGAAGACCTGCTTTTTTAACCAATATCGATTTAAGAAAATAGAATGACTGCACCAGACATGAAAAATTGGCAATGGTCTTCTATTTTTCATAGATTTGGGGCACAACGGCTTTTTATAGTGTTCTTTGCGGATCTGAAATTCATAATCAAATATTGTAAATTTGTACTGTACTACGTAAATTATTAGTACTATTAGCATTGTCATTAGCTTTATGTTTTATATTTTAGAAATTTAATGAAGTTCATCATTAAATAGTGAGACTGGAAAATAATATTGGTTATGCAGCTCTTGATTTGTAGAAGAGTTTTCGGGTTTTGATTATTGTGAATTATTGATATTTCGACCATATTATCATGATATTCTTCTGAAACGAACTCCAAGCGACTTCGTTTCAAAAGATAACTATACTATGGTTGCCACTTCAAAATTCACAATAGATAATCAATGCGAACAGAACCAAGAAACATTTCTGGAAAATCAGAAGACTATAAAAAAAAATTACACACACTGTTGTGCTTTGGGATTCAGAATTGGTAGAATTTTAGAAATCATATAAATCAAAATTAGAAGGATCATCTGGACACATCATCTGAAAGATGAGGTGATCGTGTTCGCTAAGGTACTTCAGATGAGCACACAAAGGATTAATCATGCCATGGTAATGGACCCATACAAAAATAAATTGAGTCGATGCTGATGATGGATCTTTGCGATTCCCTAGCTAAGATCGAAATGAATGGGCTGTCGACTCATTCGTAACCTTAAAAACACATCAAAAAAACAAAAGTGGAATGACAAATTGGAGTTGTTAAATCTGCAAGACGGTTCTTTGAGGACATTGCCTTGAAGAGGGCATGCCCATCCCTACAAAATCAAACTAACAGACAGGTAAAAAGCCATGTAATTAATCCAATTTAAAAAAAATTCTTAAAGCGAATTGCGCAACTTATACCATGATAGCTTAGAAAATGCCTCAAATGACATAACTGGTTATGACATTCAAATTATGAAACAGGTATTTTCCAATATCATGATCAAATCAAACGAGCTGATTAAATTTGTCAAGACTTTACCAAACAACAAATCGCCAACGTTTGTGTTGAATATGATGAACTTAAAAATCTACAAAGGAAATGGATAATGCAGATAGTATATAAATATTATAGGCTCTTTCTGGAAATCATCAGGTTCAAAAATGGTCAGCAGCTACAGAAGAAACTTATTGAAAAGGTCATCCTAAGCAGGCCCAATGCTGCTAATGGTAAATGAACATTAGGAACAAATACTAATTTCTTTTCTAGCTGACTAAGAAGTAAGAGTGAACGAACACGCTTTCCACGTAAGCGGGAGTCCCTCAAGGATTGGTGCTCATAACTTGTACGTCTCCCAAATTCGTGAACGACAAACTGGCCATATACTGGCCTCATAATACATATACTCATAATATAAATTAGGGAACATTAGGCCTCGACTCGACTTTTGAGTAAAACATGAAATGCCATATCACATGTTATCTATTTTTGAGATTTTTGTCTACAAAACGATTGACAAAAATATATTAAAATTAGATTTAAATTTAAGTAATTTTAAAATAAGTACCCAAATAAGCCGTTCAGCCTTTCAACCACTAGGGTGACTGTAAACGCCATTGCGTTGATATCTGGCTAGCTCCGGACGTGAAAAGCATGGAATTATTTTTACTTATTTTAAAAAACAAATTTGTTTGAATTGAATTGAATTGAATTAGCGATCTTCTGCATAACGCAAACGGTTACAGCGATTGTCTCTCGTGAGCATTTGCCATCTCGAGGGGCGTCTACTTGCAAAACCGGCTTCTTGTAAACTGTTTTCAACTGCAGTATTGGAAATTTCAATGGCAAAGGTTAACCGAATCTCACTTAGTATCATTGGAACAATGACCGTCGAGCTGCGTCAATTTGAACCAAACCACGAATCTGTCCTATCCTGGAACTGCTCTTCTCGATGAGCTTAAATGTCGTTCAGTCACCGAAGTTTTTAACATTATCAAATCACCATCAGATACTTAATTCTACACTGAAATCCGTTAGATATTCTCGAGAGTTCTTTTAATTCTGGATAATAATTATAACACATATTAAATAAATTGAAATAAATCATATTTAACTGTTTGCTTTAGAATCACTCATGTAAAAGTGTAAGAAAAGTTAAAAGGTAGAAAAATATAAGAAAGTTATTCACATTTGATAGCAGTTCTGTTGTTCACATGCGTCATGAATACTGACATACAAGGGGTGTCCCATTTTTAAATTTTTCTTATTTTCCTACTTTCATTTCAACTCATGAATTGCTTGCTAAAGCTGTCACAATAAATATTAAAAAAATTATGTCCCATTTTTATGAACTCTGTATCAAATATAGATTACTATTTAAAGTAACAAAGATATCGTTTCTGACAATAACAGTATTATTAATAAATTTCCAAATACTTTAAAAGGTTTGTATTTTTATGTTGCAATTTTATTCGTTTTATTAGATTTATGTTAATAAATAAAAGCAAACTATGATATACGTACTTGATTTCATGACCGTCTACTGTAGGAATACAGATTCATAGCGTGGATGCACGATGCATAGTATGAATAAAACAAAGCGACAGTGTATATAAATTGATATATGGATAATATGATATATTTTGTTTCAGATCTCCGTCCGATAGAAGGAAATTAGATTTTCATTCACACTTAGGTATGTAGGAAATATCCTAATAATATTTAGTCGTTTAACGCCACATTTAATAATAACCTATAATATATTAATGGTATATGTTGTGACACCTTCCTGCTAGGTTTATTTAAGCAGATATAAAATATATTAATAATACATAATTTTTCGTTGCTTTTCTGAGCTACTTTTACAAAAAAATTCAGTTGAAAAAAAAAACACTAAGGACTTTCTCCTGAGAATATTAAATTGAAAACCGGAAGTTTTTATTTTGGATTATATTGTAACTTTTTTATTAATAGTTCAATTTTTACGCGAAAGTTGTCATTGTAAAAAAAAACTAAATGGCGGAGACTTTAACAAAATTCCATTTTGCTTCCGAAATATGTTTGATCAGAATAATTATAATCATTGCGAATAAAATGAGCTTTAGTTTGCTACATATTTGAAAGATACAACCTTTTAAGTTTAAGGAAATTCGGTGATCAAGAATTCTATTTTGCCTGTAAGTTTTATTCATTTATTTATTCAGTTTGTATGCAGCAAGCATGATTAGAATCATTAGATAGAGAAAGCTGGATGGGTTTTTGTTATTTTTTGACAAATTTTTTATATGGATAAAATCAAAATGTCGAACACGTTAAAAATAATGCTATATTTAATGTACTCTTCTTGTTCTCAAAATATTTCTTGTCGAATATTAAAAATTTCATTAAACTCTTAACTGCTATAACTTCTAAACTATTTATTGGAAAATAGCAGACTTGAACTCATTTTATTTGTAAAAATTGTTTTAAAAAAAATATATTCAGACTCATATACTGGATGCGTCGAACTTCGATATCTCGATTTCTATGATAGCTAGAAATTTAAAAAAAGAAATACAAGTAAACTAGATAAGGAAGTCTATAGCCGGAAATTGTTTTTAAATACCCAGGGCGCGCCAAGACAATATTACAGGATCAAGTACCTTTTTTTAAATTAAATGCTATGTATATCAGTACATTTTTTGAAGTCTCTTTCTAAACTCCTTTTTTATGGCTTTGGGATCATAGCCCGTATAGAATAGACTCCTTTCACTCCTATGTGATTATTGACTATCTGCCAACCACTTGGATGTAATGAATTTTGTTTGTTGGAATGCCATCTGCAGATGCATATTGAAAAAATCATTACAGTCAATGATGAAATTATAAGAAAAAAATATGTAAATACTACTTACGAGACATCTAATTAATGTTATTGAATCATTTCACTCCCTAAAAATATAGAGGGTAGCCAAAAAGTATTTTATCTGGTGGCATGTCATAATGACATAATTATGTCATTTGATTATAGTGACGTAAGTAAGTTCATTATGATACTAGTATCATAATGAAATTCCAGAAAGCACTAGTGCCATAATGAGATTCAAAAAGTACTATTACAATAATTTTATTTGACTTGTGCAAACATTCTATAACTTTACCATCAATAAAATTTAGAAGAAAATATATGTGCTAGATCAAAAAATTTTATTCAAAATACAATTTAAGTTAACTAATTATTATAAATTGTAAAAGAGCAATTAAAACTGAACCTTCATTTATCACATTCTTCGTGTTCTTACTGGTACACCATTCCTCATAACGAGCAAACACAGGTTCATATACCAGCCGTGATTTTTCAAGCAAAACTAGAGTCCACGACATTTCCTGCAATTTCTTCCAAATCAGAGGGTAAACTTTCATCAGAATCACCATATAATGTTTTAATTCGTTTCATATTCAACTTGCAACTTATAGCAGTGTTTGACAGCTAAATAAATAATTTGTTGATGCGTTGTCAAGGAAACGGTAAGGCACATAGGTCACTTACTATTTTTTTAAATAAATAACTTAATGCACCTGTCATCGTTTCAAAAACAAAATTTTAAATTTTTAGAAATATATAGGTAATTTTACATTGATGCCACACCAAAATTTTGTATGTAATTTGGATCATAAAACACGCATTATGGTACACGCCGTGTCATCAGACTCGGCTACGGCTAGTACCATAATGCTTGTCTTTATGATCCTTATTACATAAATAACTATTTCAATTTAGAACTTTTTGAATTGAATTTTTAATTTTTTTCAAATGGAGCACCCTCTATATTTTTCGACGATGTAGAAATAAAGTTTCCCATATTTCTGTACACAAACTTCCTTAAACCTAAATCTTCCAAATTAGGTGTAGTAAACTTGAGCTCATTTTTACGCAATAGATATTACAATTATTCCGAAAAAAATACATTTCCAGAGCGAAAAGGTTATAAGTACTACCTCTCAAACCGGTGTCATTTTTAGTATATTCGCCATTTTTATTTTATACGATTCATAAAAAATTTTACAGTTTTGGATATCCAATGACATAAAAATGTTCAAAAAAGTTAAAAAAAGTAGAGGCAAATTAAATATCTCGTTTTCAACAAACGTCTTTAAACTTAAACTTAACTGTTGTGTCTTCCTGAGCTCATTTTATTTGAAATGAATATCGCAAAAAATATTTTGAGAGCAGAAAATGTGTAAATGCCAAGTACACTTAAATCACGACTCTTTGTCTTTGCCATATGAACATTTGCTTATATTAAAAATATGCCAAAAATTGATTACCCGAAGTTTTAGTTACCAACTGAGATCTGCCGCATAATTATTACGCGGATGATTGTTAATAAAGTTACAAGCAAATAAAAAACTTCCGGTTTTTGCCTACACGTACCTATAATAAACGTGTACATTGATAATGAATAAATTTACCAAGGTGCATGGATCAAATTATGATCCGCACCATTCACGCCTAGACACCTAAACTGTCACATAATATCACTTATAACAGGGTGGGAGCGCTCTGGGTTAACTGATGCGGTTCATTTTGTTAGCTTCGTTAAGCTCATTCATATAATTATCCGAATAATAGCTCACGACCATAATGTGTAGATGCGGTACCTACACTCCCTACTCAGCATATTAAATTAATTGGAATGTAGTCATCACACTTCATATGTATTAGTTTAGACACTAGGTAGTAAATAGTAATACATTTATATGTGTCAGTGGCTAAAATTTTTACAAAATTGGATAACAGCAATTCATAGCTCCTTGAGATGTATTCCAAAAGTGTCACTCAGTATAAGATATAGTTTCAGTTGGTTTTGACCATGGATATGTAAATAAAGAGGATAAAGCATTGCTGCAACTTTCTATACAGTAAGACATGAGGCAACTTATCTGGTGATAAACTGTGAAGTAGTAGTTGAATGGGGATTAATTTTGTCAATGCGCCTCCTTTGGCATAGGCGTAGGCAAAAAAGTGTGTGAGGTTTTAATACTTTTAAAATTATAATAATCGAAAAATAAAACTACATGTTTTCTCTTCCTTTTATTTTTTGGGATTTATTACCACATTTCTTGAAATTCCTATCCAAATAAAGTTAATTGATCTAAAAAATATTCAAATTAACCAGTTTAAAACTGGGAAATATCCGCTATGCCTTTGACGTAATGTCGGAGGAACAGTTAAGAGGGTGTTATTTCCCAGTTTTAAACTGGTTAATTTGATTACTTTCTAGATAAATCAACTTTTTTGGATAGAAATTTCAAGAAAAAGAAAAGGAAGAGAAAAAATTTATGAAATGCCACAATTAACATTTAAGCAATAAAACTACATTATAAACATAGAATTTTAATAGTAAATTGGAAATAAATAAATTTGATACAATGGTAAAAATCTCTAAAGAAATCTTTAAAGATAATCAATACATGATATTTCTTATTTCAAAGGTCTTGGTGACAAGTGTAATATTTTTTAATGTTATTGATTTTTGAACAAAACAATCTTGGTTAACTTCTCATCCTAGTCGTACTTATAGTGAGGAAGTTTAAGAAGGTTTAGAACATTCATGATGAATTCTTATTTTATTTACTTTACAAACTGAATCCCATGATATTTTATAATGTCATTATCATACAAATGATCACTAAAATAATCAAATATTGATGTAGGTATTTTCAGTACAGATAGTTTCAGTTATACAAACAAAAAGTCTTTTACTTTAATCGTACTCCAACTATTTGTTTTAATGAGAAATTTATATTATAAACACAAATAACGAAGTCACATGTTAACAAACTCTCCTCCACAATCGGTACGGCGTTGCCAAGATTCTAAATATCCCAGCAGTAGTTGAGAATCGCATTCAGAAATGCAACAGAAAATCATAGGGAGCTGGCATTATACTATTATATACTGGCAACGTTGCATGGTTATTAATATAATAATGTTAATTTTGATTAATAAACTGTGTATCCTAAGTGACCTCGCAACAAAGGATTCAATGCTTTATCCTTTTTACTTATAAGTCCATGGTTTTGACCTTTTTACCTAATCGTTTTACCGATGATTTATCTTAAATGATCATTGTTTGTATTCAAATACAAATGTGATTTGATTGTTTAAAGTAGTAACATTATCCGCCTGAAACTGGAAGTATACGTATTCTAAAATAATTTCGTATAGTAACTGTCACTAATCACCTTTGATTATATGATATCTTTAGTGAATTTCCTTCAGTTAATAAATGATTGTTAATCTGCGTTACAAACGCAATGTACCCGCGGGCGTCTTCTTAGTCACAGTCGTGAACCTAAGATAGTTTAATCAAATATTTTCAAAAACGATATAACCATATTGGATTAAACTATTTTAGGTTCATGGAATCTTGTTAAGTGAAAGTGATTAATGTGAAAATTAAAGCATGGAAGCAATTGTAGGCTAAAAAAACTAATCACAAAAACCATAAAGCTTAAAACAATTTTTTTTTCAATCTTCATTTGCCGCGCGCCTACCGGAAATTTTTGTCTGCCAGCGTAATTGAGGTATGTGAAGGATAAAGGATATAATATACTAACTACCTATGCGAAAAAATGTAGGTAATAATTCGATTTAAAAAAATGCTTCCATCTTTCTTGTTTTAAGAATACATGTTCTTTTGTTTTGTTTGTTTTAATCAATAAATTCTTATAAGCTATTTAAGATGAGTTGTTCATTTTGCCTGACCCAGTATAATAAAGTGCACTCACCAAACTACCCTTTCATAAGGGATGCAGGATATATATTATATAACGTCTGTACTAAATATTAAGTAGAATAAAATAGCAAAATAAATTTTACTATTCAGTCTAAATCCTCTAATGTCTTAAAAAGACATAAATACTCTTTTCAGAGCTTATTTGCAAACTATCTACATTTAACTGATAAAAATTTGGTCAGTACTACGAATGTAGAAAGCAAATAATTTAATAATTGCAATAAGCCCCACCAGACGGATTAATCCAAATAAGGACTCCCTCTGTTACCAGGCAGTGCAAGTCACCATCCCATGGACCGGTTTCTGGCTTATTAGCCTTCATCAGCATGGTATAGGCAACTCACACTGCACGATAACAAAGGGACTCCAGATCTTGTCAACATCGATCGACATGAAGTCGGTAAGATGCGAATGTGGACCGTGGGGCCCTCTGGTGAAACCTATTGCAATAGTTTGCAAATAAGCTCTGAAAAGAGTATTTATGTCTTTTTAAGACATTAGAGGATTTAGGCTGAATAGTAAAATTTATTTTGCTATTTTATTCTATTAAAGTTTACCTCTATGGATTTCTGACTTCTTTGGATTTCATTTCTTTCATACGAGCCTAGTCTGGGCAAAATCCACATTGCAATAGGTTTCACCAGAGGGCCCCACGGTCCACATTCGCATCTTACCGACTTCATGTCGATCGATGTTGACAAGATCTGGAGTCCCTTTGTTATCGTGCAGTGTGAGTTGCCTATACCATGCTGATGAAGGCTAATAAGCCAGAAACCGGTCCATGGGATGGTGACTTGCACTGCCTGGTAACAGAGGGAGTCCTTATTTGGATTAATCCGTCTGGTGGGGCTTATTGCAATTATTAAATTATTTGCTTTCTACATTCGTAGTACTGACCAAATTTTTATCAGTTAAATTTAGATAGTTTGCAAATAAGCTCTGAAAAGAGTATTTATGTATTTTTAAGACATTAGAGGATTTAGACTGAATAGTAATAGTATATTCTATAACAAGTTTAAGAATGGCCCATATTCCACACGAGCGAAAGTTTGTAGTCCGAGCCAAGGGCGAGGACTACGGTTCGCGAGTGTGGAATATGCCATTCTAAACGTGTTGTAGACTATACTTTCTCTAAAAAGATTTTAGAAACTACACAAAAAAAATAGAAAATAAATTACAATTTAACATCAAATTTATTTTTATTATTTTAAAATTCGTCGAAAGCAGTTACGTAATAATTTTTAAGAGCTTTGATTCGTCGAAAACTGTTATGTAATAAATATTCTACAACGGGTTAGAATGTCATATATTCCAACACAACTTTTAGTTGTGGAATGCGTAGTTTCTAAAGTCGTGTTAGAGAAAATTTATTTTGCTATTTTATTCTATTAAAGTTTACCTCTATGGATTTCTGACTTCTTTGGATTTCATTTCTTAAATATTAAGTTTTTATCCTATTTCTTAAGGGAATTAGGCCTTCTGAAATTCTGGATGAAGCAAAGTATGTAGAAAACGGTGGCGTTTAACAAGAAAAATTCATCCCGTCCACCCCTAAACTACCCCCTAATATGAGGACGGAAAATGAAGGCAGAACAAATGACAGGGCGTTCCATGTGGGACATCATTGTCAAATTTTATTTTTTTTTTTATACCTGATCCATGATCAGACATCGAAACTATTTTCTCCATAAGTTGTTGGATTTTCATTCTACCATTTCTGATATGCTCCAACTGTGTTTAAAAAACTACGTAGAAAATGAAAACAATAAAGAAAGTAATTTTTTTAAATCATAGATAAAAAGCAGAATCAAAATTTTATAGAAAATACAATGTGTTCCCTTTAAAAAAATATTGTATTTCCAGTTTTTTATTCCAAGTTAATGGAAGATTCTTATATAACTTCTAAGACTCTTCAACGAATGCAATACAAGCTAGTTTTCGATTATTTATAAACATTTTTAAAATGAAGAAAGTTAGAGTAGGTTAGAAACCTTGTAAGAGCGACTACGGAAATTCAAAAATATTATTGCAGAAGAAGAAGCGTTAAATAATCTAGATAGTGATGAAATAATTGGCCAAATCTGCGAGGAAAGCAGTTTGTTGATGGAGAACTCATTTTCATATTTTAAACTGTTTCTTCTAAACACATTATTATTTTATTTAAAATTTAAAGCTTGTGAAACTAGTTGCCTACCGAGTTGCCTACTAATATAATCCTAACCCTAACTACCGTTAATAGTAGCCCGCGTAAAAATTCAGCACCCTAAACAGTTCATCATTTCGTCCCCACATGCCATACATACATACGACTGATATATCAAATTATCGTTAATAAATAGGAAGTGGTTGCGAGAAAAAAGGAAGCCTCTAATGTTATAAAATGGGGTGAATGTGATATTAAAAGTATATTCCTTTCCTTTTCGAGTCCTACCATGTTCATATTATGCCAGATACACTTGCAGTTTGTCATCATGATTTTACAAACAGAATTTGGATCTGCCCCTACAACTTATTTTTTACTTATAATTGCAGTTCCATCTTCACACTCGCTTTGTAGTATACTTTACCTGTGCTTATACCAACTTCGTATTCACCGAAAAGTAGTGCACATAAAACGATGTCTGACCAACATTTTCATTGTCATAAATGGGTTCGATAAAAGTCAAGTCACGCTCATTTGTTCTCATGTCGGCTCCTGAAACAAGTCTTCTTCAATAACCTGAGGAGTCGTAATCAATAATTTGATTCCTTTTAAAACCACCATCAACCTGGTGTTAAACGGAAGCGCTTAGCAAACTACTAATCAACCATCAAATTTATTTATAAAAATGTTTCAGTAGTATTCTTGCTAAATAGTCAACAATAAACAACTTTAGGTATATTATTATCTATTTTAGGAAAGTATTGTGTCTATGTAGGTAACTAGGGTAGGAGATATATTGACGATACTATATTGCAGAGAAAACGTACATTAGACGTGTGCAGATATATTTGCTGCATAGCTCTCGAATTCCAATTTCTCATTCCTATCTTCATAAATGGGAAATTTGACATGATTTAGGTGAATTAAAGATGCTCTAAATACCGAATGCCAGTAATAAAACATAAATTATTGAAGTTCTCCTACAAACGCGATAAATATTACGGATGCAGCATAATTTTGTACAGTAATTAAGTTTAATGCGTGCTAAGATATCATAATACGTTGTTAATCAACTTATATTAATTAATTAGTGTAATAATATATACAGGGTAATCAAATAAAGTAATGTGTTTATTGGCTGTTTTTCAAGTTACCGAAGTAATTTAAAATCTAAATTTACCAAAACGAAACACTAAGGGGCCCTAATGTTATTTCTCGATTGCAGAAAATTTGTGAATACAGAAATTTGGTGTAATAACTTTGGCCATTATTATGCCCTATTTTGTATAAACTAAAATATCTTGATATTAACGGTATGCAAAGTATAGTAGAATGAAGTTTTAATTAATAGAAGGCACCTTGTTAAAACTGTCCCCTTAAACACTTTTTCCTGAAGTTGATGACAAAAAAAACAGCATAAGAACCTGATGTTATTAACCACGATGAATTGACCATAACTTTCAACGGGATCAATTAAATATGTATTATCATTTCGGTACTTATTTTTAGCCGTGTACCCATGAACGTAAACTTTTAAGCAGGGACACATGGATCCGGCCGCAAAAAAATCCCATTGCGAGCTGCGAAACTGCCTCGGAATTAAAACACGAAATAAGAAGCAGCCGCGGCGCGGCCATTTGTTTTTAGCTTTACAGTTAGTTTCTGTTTTTGTAATGCCTAAACTTAGGAAACTGAAAGTTTGATCCTTGTCTCGCGCTTAATGCCTACCTCAACGACCAACGTGTTTCAACAAAAACAAACAAATGAAAATAAATCCGCAGCAGCAGGAACAAGCAGGCCCACCTTTGTGAAACTTGAATACAAAAGGGCTTTTGTTGGTTTAGTCGCCAGGGAAGTTTCGCAGATGTTACGTACACCTAAATACATGACGGCAATACCTAAGCTAAGTTTATTGATCATATACAAGTATGGAGTTTCATATTTGTTTTGTTTGGGTGTTTAAGTTTAAGGGTGAATAGTTTTGATTTAACGATAGTTGCTATAAGAGTTACCTATTTAATAATTTTAAATTTAAAGTAGAAATGTTTTCATTGGTTATAAAAAAATTTTTATATATGATCAATTAATTTTCAAATGCATGTCTGCAATTTATTTGCAGAGGTCAGATCAAAAGTTAAATAGAGGATAAGTCAGGAGAAAAATACAATGAATCTAAAATAAATATATTTGTATTTATCGACTAAAGTAAGCACTAAATTTTCACATTGTCCAATATAACTGAAGTGGTTATATTAATTTTATCAGTAGTTGCATGCTTTAAGATTTTGTGTCTAACTTCAAAAAAGGGAGTTTCTCAAGTGAGAAAACACGAAGAAATGGGGAACGACATGTGAGAACTGAATTACCATACATTTTAATTCATTATTGTGGCGCTCTAATAAATGGATTGTGGTATGTGTGGTGTATGTTGTAGCTTTACCCTGTTGATAATTTCCTCGAGTAATGTCATCATTGTGGGTATTTACTGATTGAATAATTTTCTACTTCTTCTAATTTGAATTTTTTACAACAATCATCAGCAGAAATGTCGCCTCTTGTATTTCTTACCTCAGTTTTGGGTTGCATTGAAAGCAATAGCAATTTTCCCCGTAACTGTTTCCGGCTTTTCGCCTAACTGATTTAAAGGCGTCTCCTTTGTCTGCGTCTGTGGGAAACACTGATTCAATTTTCAAAATTCCCCTTTACTTGCAGAAATTGACTACCGCGGTGGAGCATAAATAAAGATGTGGCCTTATCCGCTGGGGGTCCACTTCTGTATTCAGATGCATAATTAACGGATTTCCATTTGCAGAGCCCTAGAAAAATATATATTTGCTTTTTCAACATTATTTTGAGCAGTATTGAAATACAAATTAGTAGGTAAGAAATTAAATGAGGAAAAAAATATTTTTTTCTTGGTATCACCATTTATTTTTAAATATTTTTCAGATTTATATTAAAAATGAATTGGTGTACAACAAAACGCCAGAAAACAATTTCTTTTTTGGTTAGAGTGAAGATAAGCCTTATTTTAGGTAATCTGAGATTTTGGATGTTTTTTTAACAAAAATTGAACTCCAATATTCATATACATATACCGTAGTGGTGCATCAAAGAAAAACTTAAAATCAATCAAAAGATGTGTCCTTAACGCAATCCTTATACCAAATTTCAAAAAAATCTTAAGGCGTATTTGAAATTTTTGAAATCTCTCGAAAGTCAACTCCATGAAAAATAGGCTGTTTCAAACACATATTTATATTAACTTTTTAACTTAGAATTAACTAAGTAATAAGCTCTCTAAATCTTTTGGAGTAATTTAGGACCATCCTAGTGTTACGAGTTTCGGATTTGATTTTAAAATAAACATAAATATAAATTTGTTCCTGCAAAAACTGATAACAAATCCTTGAAGCGATTTTAACATTATTATCTCTTTAAATGGAAGCTAAATTCTGCACAAAATCCTTAAACGCATGGCTCATAAAAAAATAATTAAACGTTTTGTTCAATTAGCGTGCTGCAGAACCATTACAGCAAGTAGAATACAGTCAACTGAGGGACCATTAAAGTCGCTGAAAATGGAGATAACGCAAGTCCCCGGTTTTCTACATTTCTGCAATAAACCCACTTACATTTCTCTTTTAAGAGGATATGGACGGCTAAATTACTTTGTCTTTGAAAATATAATGGTTCAACTTATATCGCGACTAAGCCCTTTATTCGATATGAATGACTGTATAATTCATATATATGTTAATTTTATTCGCTCTTTATAACTCCCGGCAAATTAAGGTTTTCAGAGGAAGCAAGTAAATGTAGAATAAAATTTGGATATAGGATATATCGAGCGACATTTTAAAACTGTATTATACTTTAACGTCTTCAAATAAAAATACACTCAGGAAGTCTAGGTTGACTACAAGGAATGATTTGGTATATTATGAAAATAAAAATTTTGTACTTGGAAAATATTTCAGTTTTATCAGATTTTATTCTTAATTTATTACCTAATCCATTATCGTTCTATATGACTCAATGCATATACAGGGTGAATCTTAGAGTGGAGGCATTATTTTTGAGGTTAATAGTACTAGTCGTCATGAACATGAATCCGATTTTTTTTTGTAGGTTGTAAAATGGCCGAGTTATGAATTTTTTAAAAAAATTGCCGATTCAAGTTTCCTGTTATTCCGGCGCCGCTGGGCAAGCACTTATTGCATTACTTGTGACCGGTCGACAGTATTGCCAAATGTAGATGATATAAAACTCTCGCTAGCGCATTCCACTGGCAGAGTACCCAAATTCAAATAAAAAGGGTTTAAAAAATATTCATTTTTCATAGCGCGTTAAAAAATTGTAGTTTTGTGTTCCCATAGTGAACGGTGTCGCCTCCTATAAATATGGCCCCCACTCTAAGATTCACCCTGTATATATTCTAGACACAACCATTTTTAAATTTAGATTGGTTGAGCCTTTCATTCAAGTTTCTTTCTGCACAAAAAAAATACGTAAAATAAATATCTGGACTGAAAAATTCAATTTATATTTTTGTCAGCTGTTAGGTAGTCATAAACCAAACGGCCAGAATAGATTCAGATATAAAATTAAGAAGAAAAATTAATTTAAACATAGACCTTAAAATTCTGCAACAGAGCTGGGGGTGTCTACTAAAACAAAATCTTATTCGTATACATATTCTAGTCATCAATTAGAATGTCAAAAGTGTATTAAAGTAAAGGGGCAGCATTTTGGGCAAAATTAATACAATATACAGGGTGGTTCAGATTTTAATACATTAGTTTTGAGAGGCGATAGAGAATCGCAAAATAAGGGGACTTTTCTTAATAGACATAACATCGAAAAATGCACCATAACTTAGTTGAAGTTTCATTAAATTTATCTAAGTTATGGTGCATTTTTCGAGGTTATGTCTATTAAGAAAATTCCCCTTACTTTGCGATTCTCTACCGTCTCTCAAAATTAATGTATTAAAATCAGGACCACCCTGTATAGTAATTTTAGAAGAAATTGAATAGGCGAATAAATTTGTGTAAAATGAATCTATTTTTATTTAAACTATTCTTCATAGTTTTGCTTGGAAAAAAATTAAATTAGTTTGTTGAAACAAATGTAATACACGTTTGAGATTTTCATAAGGAAATTAAAAATCGAAATATTTATTGAATCTCGATAAAACCTGTAACCAAGTGATTTTTTTCGTCAAGGATTGTCTTGTTTTTTTTTGTAATATTTCCGTCGCTTGGGTACACCCTGTGGCCTCTCTTAGTGTTTAAGTCCTGATTTAGTTAAGTTAAAATTGAGTTGTAAAAGCTGCTGGTAAACAAGCAGTAAATGAATTGAATAATTTTTGATAATCCCAGGTAGGTATAACTAAAATCCGTAAATTATTATAAATATTGATCGAGTGGGAGGTATAAATCATTAGTTACTAAAACCTGTTAAAATATTAATTAGTGCCTGTTTTAATCCGGTTCTTTTTGCATTATAGTATAAAAATTGCAAGCAACCTATTTCCATTTACAAATGCTCCGAGTAACTGTTGTAAATTGCATAACACGCTCGAACTTACTAAGTAACGTCTCTAGTACGAGCCATAACGTTTTAATTCAATCCGCAGCTTTAACGCGCATGATACGTCATCAAAGCAAGTAATAAAACTCGCAAGGAGCATCCAAAAAGGAGCTCTCTGATCTATCAGTCAAACTTGACACTTCGCCGACACTTCCGTCTTAGAAAAACCGCCAGCAACTACCAAATAACCGCCGCTTCGATTACAATTTCTTCAAAAATTATATTGGTAAGAATACTATGTAAGCCACTATCAGCCGTCCGTCCCGCCTCCAATTAAGTATAGATATTCTGTATTTGTATCGTTTTGTAAGTAGTTACCAACCGACGACGTTTTGTATGCACCACTAAAACAAACCAGAGCTAGTAATTAATTTTGTCATTTGCATTTTGTTCTATAAAATATTTACCAGCTGAGTTGACATTTCTCAGTTGGGTGGTCAACACAGCCCCAGTTAATATCTTTGATTCACATCGCGGATTTATCATACGCCGGCGAAAGTTGAATTTCCCGGTTGGGTGGCAGCCTTCCACCCCAGAATATGCTCTAAATCAGGTTTTATTGTTTAAGCAGGAAAATATCGTCCTGTGTAGAATAGCTCTGCGTTTGTGGCCGTAGTTCTCCGTGCTCCGTAATTAGAAAATCCTACATACAGGAAAAGAATATCGCGCTTCGATTCAACCGCCGCCGTCCGAAATAAAATAATATTCACTCGTACTCTTGTTTGCCAGCTCGCGTTATATTTTATGAAAATTGTACACAATTAATACATTGGGTTTTCGACTGTAAATTAGAACGTTGCTTTATTGTGTTCAATTCTCAATTGATTATTAACTGTCGATTTTAGTAAATAAATATTTTTCTATGCTATATAAAATTTACAAGTTATTATTTCCGTTGTTTATCACTAATTAACCCGTTTGAGAAATTGTCCAGTCCGATTGACAAGACAATCATCTTAGACCCCTGGGCAAAAATAACCGTTTTCCCACTGTTTAGCTACCCTGCTAGCGTTCTCACCCCTGGTGAGCCAGGCAAGTGCTGTTCCTTGCACTTAAAAATTTAAAAATAAGGAACTGGCGCCCGAGATGCCGTTTAAAAGAAGGTGTTACAAAGCTAGACAGTACTGTTTGTAGGTAGTAAGTTGCAAACAGTACAGCTTACGTAATTAAGCTTCATTTTATTTTATTTTATGATAATTTTTGTAAGGATTTTTTTATTTAAATAAGACTTGGTAAAATGAAAGATATTACGCCACAGATGGAGCCTATAGTTGGACGTTGGAATCGATCAATCGAAAGTAATCTTTTCAAGGCTGTACTTGATTTTCTTTATTCTTAATTTTTTTTATTTTTATTTAATAAATATCATTTCCATCTTGGAAAGTGGTCATGATTACGAATGTAGATAATTAAATCGAACATTTTAATCTAAATTTTGCAAAATGCTGCTTCCGAGGAAACCTTTTTCCAAGATAACTTTTTTTGGGAGTTTACATAGATTTTAATCCGAAGACTCGATAATGTATTCTTTTACTCGTATGAAATTTTTCTGATAAACTTAATTTGGTAACCTATAATGCCCGCCCTATCATAATAACTTAACTAAACTAACTAAATAAATATATAACAGTACGTACATTTTCCTCAATATCATTCGTTATACGAGTATTTTATTGACTTGACTTCCTAAGTTACCGGTAAATGAAAAAGGAAAATGAACACGAGAAGTCGACCTGCAATATGCCAGATATTTGTTTACAACTCTGAACGAGGTTTTGTAGCTAAAAATTCGTGCATCTGACGAAAATTTTTCATTTGCTACGAAATATGTATTCAAATATTTACATACATCTCTTCTGCATATAACGCAGCGCCAATAAGGTTTTGCTTGGGAAGTTTCAACAGGATGCCGTCTTTTTCACGTCTCCGCTCTACATATTCCAAGGTATGCGTCTTATTTAAATAGCCAGCACATAACTTACTTGCAAGAATCTACTCCCTAGCTAGCAGCATCATGCTGGAATGAGAGAAATAATAGTATCTTTTACGATTCATCTTTTTAATTAATGTCGTTTTTAATTTTGTCTCTTTAATTTTTCCTGAATATATAAGCAGGGGTACACAGCAACGTCCAAATAAATGGTTACAAATATGGCAAATTTCAGCGAATTCTAATTAAAATTTAACTGTAACGATACACACGTTTTACGGAAAAACTAAAAGAGGACTTTTTATTCGTAAACTGACTGTAGATTTCAAAAATGGAAAAAAAATACAATTTTGATCATTGGCGTACACTTTTTCTTTAAACAAAGGGATTGACACCCCGTGGTTACGCCTCTGGTTGAAGTAGGAAAGTGACAATTAAGATTAAACGTGGTACTTATTCAGGAACATGTACACACAAAATTTCAATAAAAAATTTCATTTACTTCAGGAGATAGAAAAAAAAATGTAACATCCTGTATTTCCGAAAGGGTTAAGTTTTCGATATAAATTTATTAAGTAAACTCACGTTAATTTCATATTTTCTAATGATTCTCAAATTATCGAAGGTATAATTCGAACCACCCTACATATCATTAATTTAAAAAAAAATTCGAAATGTAAAATATCGAAAAATGTTTTCAAAAATAAAAAAAAAATTTGAATTTAAAAATTTTGAAAAAAATTTGAATTCAAAATGCCAAAAAAAAATTGAATTGAAAAATGTCAAAAAAATTTTGATTACAAAAATTTCAAAAAAAATTCGGATTCAAAAATTTCAAAAAAAATTTAGTTTCAAAATTAAAAATTTTGAAAAAAATTTGAATTCAAAAATTTTGATAAAAATTCGATTTCAAAAATTTTGAAAAAAATATGATTTCAAATATTTTGAAAAAATTTAATTTTTTAAAATTACAAAAAAAATTTGAATTGAAAAATGTCCAGAAAAAAATTGAATTGAAAAATGTCAAAAAAAATTTAATTTCAAGAATTTTGAAAAAAATTCGATTTCAAAATTTTTTTTTTTGAAATGAAAAATTTAAAAAGAAATTGAATTGAAAAATTTTGAAAAAAAATTTGATTTCAAAATTATATAAAAAAAATTATTGTTTAAAAAAACACGCTTTAAAGGGAAACCGAACTAAAAAGTAAAAAATAATGTTTATCTATTAAGATTTTGTTCAACAGTGATAAATATTCCACTAACTCTATATAATTAAATGTGTTTTACTAAGTTTAAAATAAGAATAAAGTGATTGGCCAAAAAATAATTTTATTGTAAAAAAGCGTGGGGTGCTAACTCTACTTTAATCAATAGCTACCTATCCATAACAATTGATATAATGCACCCCATGCTTTTTTTACAATAAAATTATTTTTTGTCAATCACTTTATTCTTATTTTAAACTTAGTAAAACGCATTTAATTATATTGAGTTAGTGGAATATTTATCACTATTAAACAAAATCTTAATAGATAAACATTATTTTTTTATATTTTTAGTTCGGTTTCCCTTTAAAGCGTGTTTTTATAGTTTTTTTAAACTACAATTTTTTTTATTATATTTTCTAAACTTTTACTTTTACTTACCTAACCCCATCTCATCTATTGTAGCATTTTTTTAAGACAATAAAAATAATGATCAATTCAGCTCCCTACGATGACGAAAAAGTAATATAAAATAAAGATAACATTTTCACAGAGTTAAATGAAAGTAATTTTGTATTTTTAGGATGAAAGTAAAAAAAACGATTTCATGAAAATCTTTTCCACTTGTGTAAATCTTGCTGGAAAAGTTATTTTTATTAATTAACGGGCTCTTTACTTGGGAATAACCTTTTACTGCCGCAGTCAATATTTTAATTAATGTCTTCTCTTCAAAACTTTTCATCCAAGAGAAAGCCATCTACCGCCAGGATTAATTATGCATCTTATGATAAATCATTCAAGATTTAAGCAAAGATAATCCCCATCGAATGAATTATTGAGTGCAGAAAATATATTTTTCATAAATGGGAGAAGGCACAAAGTTATAATACCAGCATTGCAGAAAATGTGAAGAAATTCCTTTCCATCATCTTAATGTCAACTTGGAAACATATAAATTCTAGTTTTATCTTTATTTTGAGAAATTTTAAAGAAAAATCTAAACATTTACAATTTGCGGCTATTGATTCTCGCAACTTGAATAAAAATTACCAGGTGTGAAAAAATCTGGCTCCTCAATGCCCAAAATGACTTGAATTGACGAATTAATTAAAGTACTTTAGAAAATTAAGGCATAATTTTAAGCGTAAATTCTGAACAATTTCAAGTCATTTCATCATTTTTAACCGTTCAAGATTAGATATATGATATATCTGATCATCAGAGTCCCTCAAACTTTTTTACCGCTACATCTATAGCATACAATTTTCTTTTGTGAAATGCGCTAAACATTTTCATTATTTTATTACTGTAATTCATAACAATTTATGTTTAGTTAAAATTAATTAATTTGTGTATTTATTTATTTTATTAAATAATAATAATAAATTAATTAACTAACTGACAAATATAACATAAAGAGATACTGCTGAAAATGCCTCGCTTCAGCACAAGCAGCTCGGGTGCTTTTGGTATTTGAATTTATGAATCCTTTTTGCGTCATTTCATTGCCTTTTTAATTACATAAACAGTATCTAAAGGTATCCCAAAAGTAAAAATCAAAAGGATTGAAGTCAGGAATTCGCGACGTTTATAATTGGAGGTGCTTAATTTCTTCGACCAATCTTTCTGAACAATCATCTTGTAACTAACGTGAATGTACATTTAAGCTTGGATTTAAAGAAATATGTTAAATTAAATCTTTTTTGAAACTGCAAAAAAAATTTAAAATATTTGCTGCAGAATATTCCTAAAATTCCTCTTTTAAACATTTTTATGTATTTTATTGCTCACGTATAAATTTTTATACATTTATCTCTTCATCTCGAAATCCATCATTTTTGTCATTTCTACCAAGCATTTGTGTAAATAATTGAATGCCAAAGCTATACGGAACTCGGGATTTTTATTCTATTATTTAAGAGAAAGGGCTTCTGTTAAATTCTGTAATAATAAATTTATATATTGTAACGTAAATTATTTTGCTCTTAGATGTCCTAGTTTTCACTGCAGTACTGTAGATATTAGTTTAAAATTTTCAACACGTTCATTAATAGTGAGAAATCATGTCAAATTCAGATGCATCTATCTTTTAGCCCTCACTTGCTTCGGTCCAGTCTCCAGGGAACGTCCTAGTTGCATGACTCAGTAAAAGCTTTGATCCTTGTGGCGCAGATGTCCGCGTATCACCGGCCGTGTTATTCCTAGCTCGAGAGAAATCTGTTACACGAGCAAACGGTAGTGACTAGTGAAATGGATATTATGTGCCATTATTACACACGGGTGAGCCAAGTAAATTATGTACCTAGTAAAATTATTAACGTTCGATTTCCTAATGTTTATGGTCAGTAATTTGATTTTTTATTGTTTTTTCATATTATGCTTCAAAATAAGTCAAGCTCAAATGTAAATGAACTGCATTAAAGATAAAGAAGAAAGATAAATTGTAATTCATGTGTTCCAAATTGGATGTGAAGCTGTGTTATAATTTCGGTTATTAATAAGCTAAATGGTTAGTTTACCAGGACACGCAGATTTTATGGCTCGAAGGTTTTCAATTTTTAACATAGTTCGTGAGCAATTGTAAAGAAATATATTTTGCTTTTTTTCTATTTTCTCTTTGCATCGTTAATCTGTTATTGTATCCATAATGGGAACTGAAATTAAGGCTCATTAATAGAGGTAACTTTGCGACTACAACGGTGATGGCCAAAATCCTTGTTTTTTCTTATTCGTTCCTTCTTGGATTTTTTTGTGTATGTCAGCTTAATTTATAAAAACCGCTAAATATAGTGCTTTTGCATTATTTTAATAACCGTTGACATCGTTTTGTAAGTTTTCAATATCAACTACTTTATATCAAGTAGCCTGTACATGACAAAAACAAGGCCATCCAATAATTAATTATTCTGCGAAATATTTCCCTTTTTCTAATACCGCCTCCCTGCTGTTTGTGGCGCTGTTAAGTGTCTCATACCAGGTCAGCATGGATTTGTACTTGGTCGTTCAACAGTTACACCAAGTCGCACCATTCCATGCCGATGAAGAAATCATATCTTTAGATCGGAGATATCTGCTGCCTTTCCTAAAATATTCTGAAAAAACTGAAAATTCCGATATAATCCGATTATTCAGGATTTCACACCAAATGTTAAGATGAAAATTGACTTATCAAATGGGGATTTTCTGTAGCGTAAAAAAGCTTACCGTTTCTATTGAAAATCCAGCTATTGATGAAAGTTGTTTCATCGCTCCATATAATTATCTTGTCCTCTTTTGTACTACCTTCCTTTGTAACCATCAACAGAATTCTTTTCTTCGTTCTTCGTCTCCAATGTGTAACTTCTGCACTGGTTTATGTTTATAGTCATGATAGTTGTAAATTATTTTGACATTGGTACGTGAAATTCAAAATTCTCTTGAAATTCGTCTAGTGGAACTTTCTGAATTTATATGAATTTGGAGGAGCGCATCATTCATTGATAAATTCGTGTCGCGCTTCATACCTATAAGTTCATTGTAGAATCAAAGTAAGCAATAATTATTAAACAAATAGACATACCTGTGTCTGGGTCTTTCTACACTACCATATTTTGTTGAATTTTTAAAAACAATGGTCGGTCGAGTTGGTGCCTATCCGGATATAAATATTGTTGGGCAGTTTCGATTTTACAGCCCGTCTTTTTTTTCATATTTGAATATCTGACCATGATTTTAACGCAAAAAACTCAAAGAAAAATAACATATAAAAGAAAACTTCTCTCATTTAAATTATTTGAATTTTACAGTCCTGTCAATGATTTCCATTGTGTATTATTTTTCCAAAATTACTCGGTTTATTGACACCAAATTCGATTTATTTTGACCATAGTCGTTATTTTTTAAAATAAAATAAGTAAGTATTACTATTCAATATTGCCGTATTATGTATTCAATATGGCGCCCATAAGAAAGACCTTCGGAAAAAAAGAAATTTGTCTATTATATCTCCGAGAATAGTAGGCCTAGAACTTTTTTGAATTAATGAATTTGAATTCCTCTTATGTGCAAGGGTGATTCCTATAACGTTCTCATCCCAATTTTTTGGTTTGTTGAAATTAAAATAAAAATATTTACTTAGTACTTTTTCCAAGGACTTCGAAAATTTCAACAAAAAAAAAAACTGAGAGTCAAATAAAAGTGGGAAAGAACAAAGCATTGTGTTTTTAAATCCCTGTATATTTTTACAATTTTGAGAAAAGATTTAATTAAATTCTCTTTCCAAAAATATAACATATATGTTTGCCTTCATTTTTAGTTAATTATGTTATGTACTCATAATAATTGAAATAATTATCAGTACTTTGCTAAATATGAAGGTAAATGAGTGTTATATTATATTTTTGGGAAGATAATTTAAATCTTTTTTCAAAATTGTAAAAATATTTCATTTAAAAAAACTTCTTGTTTTTTTTCGCACTTATACTTGACTTTCAATTGTTTTTTTTGTTGATATTTTCGAAATCCTTGGAAAAAATACTATAAGTTACGTTAAATATTATTTTATTGCCAAACACAAACCAAAGAATTGGGATAAGAACATATTAGGAATCGCCATGTACAAATGTTAATGTACCAATTTGCAGCTTTCTACCTTCGGTAATAAAGACATATTTACCAGATTTTCTAATATTGGAATTTTCTGCTTATTCATAATATTTCAGAAACAGCAGCAGATATTTTGGATTTTGACGTGGTTTACTGATTTCTCAAAAGCGGTTGACAGGTTGGCGTTGCATCATGGTGTTCTTCTCGACAAGCTGAATATGGCAGGCAATTCTCCATTTCCTCTTACTTTTTCATTTCTTATCGGAAGAAAATAGAATTCTAAATACCGCGGTCACTTATTTACAAAAATACGTTTTTTATAATTCGTTACATTAGCACAAGACATTAACTAAAAATGCAAAAATAATTTGGTTAGCTAATTACGATGCTAATTATATGAGGTTTTAATTAATTTTACTCTTTGAAATATTTTCTAATAAAATAAGTAGTTGTTATACTTATAATGTTAGTATAAGTGTAAACAACAAATGTTACCCACAAACTCGCCCTTTGATGTGCAAATTTTCTATTGTATATCAATAAAGACGGTTACCATTACTATTATTAATAGTCAATTTGATATATAATAGGTAGTCGGTGTTTTTAAGAAGTATGACTACAAGCACGTATTCCCTAATATAACCATTAATCATGTGAGAATATAGCGAAATCACGATGTGCTTTGTTGCTTCTATCTACCGAAAATTGTCAGTGAATTACCTAATTTAGTACAAAATACAATAACAATAATTATTAGTATGGAAGCCCCGTTTTCTTCTCTATAACCATATAACCTCATAAATTTATACAACGACCTTTACCTAAACATAGCAAGTAATATTACGTTATTTATTTACGTGTAACCTTCGCAAATTGCAATCCGATACGGAGGGCGACCTATTTTTTTACTTACTGGAGAAAATTGTTTTGGACAACTTCATCATCATCCATTGACGAATGCATACGATTTTGGATATGATACGAGAGAAATACAAGCCACAACTGGTGACATAATTTCCCTTACAAAACTTTCTGTATAAGATAAACCTTAAGATAAATTATTATTATTGAAGTTTAACGCAGCGAAAGAAAATAAAAATCTTGCCAAGAGTTAGGCTAAGTTAACCCTCCCCCACTTATGTCTTTGTTTTTCTTTCCTATCAAACTATTGCGTTTGTTATGAGCCTACTTCATGAAAAAATATTTTTGCTCTTCATAATCCAAATTATCACTAAAGACAGAGGAAGGAAGGACAGAAGGAAACCCCATAGCTGTTGGATATCACTTTTTTTTCTACAGCTTTATTATTCATGAAAGTGAGGATGTGCCTCACTTTCAATAAAATCGAATTCATTGCCCAGTCACGTTTTCCTCCAGCATCCTACTGTCCTTAGGTCTTCTTCAATCTTTCAACACTTACAACATTTTTATGGAGTAGTTGATGTGACTTGAGTGCTGTTCAATGAAAAAAAAAATACCGATCCCTACGAAGAATATTCTGTATGTGTTTTCTCCTCTTCACACTCGACGCATATTTCGCTAACCAAGTCGACTTCATCGGGATTTGACTATAACTTTTTCTTGCTCCTTGAAACGTGGAATTGTGCTGGAATCATGGCACCTTAATTTTTTTATAGAAAGGTAATATTAAATAAAGTCAATTATCGTAGTTTTATTATTGGCACGAATGTTTATACAAATTTGTATGGATGTACCATAAAATAAACTTGTTCATACGCTATGATTGATGTCGCCTGTAAACAGTATTCCTCGTTGAATTTATACATGTATCACGTTAATAGAACAGCTGTAAGTCGATGAACTATAAATCATCAATTCTCAAATCGATTTACTAACTCGCATTTGAACCAATTGCCTTCTATATAATGTCTCAAGTGACTTATTCGATATCAAACTAGTATACACTCAACCAATATATGTAATGTTTATCCAACAAACTGTAATTTATTAGCGCTATAATTTTCCAATACAGAAGATGTGATTAAAAACCGAACATTAATCACACGCCATTTTTGCTAATATAGTGTTCTCTTCCGAAATATTTCCTTATTTCTCTTATTTTTTTTTGGGGAAAAATAAATAAGAGGGCCTCTGCTCTTTTCTCTTCATCTAATGATATTCCTCTATTGTGAGCTTTGATAATTCTCTATCCAAGCATTTCCAGCAAATATTTTGTACATAACTATTAACTTTATTATACTTATATAATATATATTATTCACATTTCGTCTAAAAACTAAATTATCTAGTATGCGGGAAGACCAATTGAAATTCCTTTTTTTTTTTGGATTCAGTAAGGTGGAAATTATATACCTAGTTCAGTTGAAATCTAGATATTCTTCACGATAGCAATAATTCGTTAATCTCATTTTAAAGAAAATTTTTATAATTAAAACAATGCTTATTGTATCTTATTGTAAATAAAACTAATTATTTGGCAAATTTTTTTTTTTTTTTACTCCGAACCTTTTCTAAGAATTAGGACAATTAAGACATACTTATGATTATTTCCGCTGATAGGATCATTTGTCTTTCCAAAAATAAGAGCTTAATAAATTAATCAGTTTTGGCAGCGATCAGCATATCCGTCAGGAGTAATTTCATTTTGTATACATTATTATAGTTAAAAATACACATTAGATGTTATAAATGAGTAACTGGATGATTTCCAGATTATAACCTTAATAAATCCTCCCTCATTTGTTCGTTTAAATTTAGGATTTTTCCTGATTACGTTTTTAAATTATTGCCACTTTACGCCTCCTCTTGATTATTTTTCATATATCATTCATTGGTGATTAATTTACGTCAGGAACCAGTCACCACACCATACGCTGTTGTAGCGCTTTAACGCTCCTTGGTGAATTTGGCTTACCTTCAAAACATTGATGTTTCAATCTCGATATCCGTTTAATTTTTCTGCAGCGTGAATAATCCTTAGTGATTCTATTTTAAACTCCAAGAGAGTAAAAACTATTTCAATCAGATACACTCATTGGCTCCCAATCCTATGTATTTAACGTTATATAAACGAATGTACAGCTTGTTTCATTTATCATGCACTCATTTCGATACCTTTCGATTTCAATTAACTGTAAATCAATATACCAGCCTACTGTGATCACAGTAGAACGTGATATGTCCATATTTTGTTTCGTATTTGAAATACGGCAAAAAGTTATATCAAAATTTTTTCCAATAAGTATCTTATTTTTAAATTTTGTTAACAGTGCTAACATTTAATTATACCGATGCCAAAGAAACGCATTTTCTTGCTGTCGCAACAGACTGTATTCTAAACTAAAACCACACTAATAAATTAATAAAATTTAAAAAAAAATAAATTCAGTTCAAACCAGGGTAAAATGAAAATTCCTCCTAATAAAACAAGAATGAAAAACTTACGTATGGTATACTCATTAGATAAATACAAGTTCAAAAAAAAGATATAATATCGTAGAACCATCTGATAAATCAGCTGTAGAACACCTGTTGAGGCGAGAGAGGTCAACGAGCCTTACGTAAACAAGGGGTCAGCTACGCTAAAACAAACCAAAAGTAAACAAATTAAGGGCGTAAATAAAATAAATACATTGTGCTATGTTGCTTTAAAATAATCAATAACAGAACAGCTGTCAGTTACATGCTTTAAACCGAGGTTGAACGATTGTCAGCAATAGTTAAACAAAGATGAACTTTATTTATGTAAATTTTTATTAAATTTGTAATTAAATAGCATAAGACAAACCTGTAAAACCTCCAGCCTAGTCAGTCAAATGGCCAGACACAATGTAAATTAGATCCTAAGAAGTGACTGCAGTGATCTTCGATATGGTTCTGTGATCCCTCCTACGAGTCAACGGCAGATCTAAAATTTATCTCACGTAATATCAACACATGGGTATCCACGGATTCATCTTCAAATAAGGAAGCTAAAAATACCATAATTTCATATCAAAATTATATAATAAAGTGAAAAAGGGCGAAAATACCAACCTTCATGACAGTTGAAAATCTCGAAATCCATGGCATGGCAAATTTTCTGCATGCTCCTTAGAAACAAAACAAGAAGAGAGTTGTTATTGGGTCGTAAAAGAAGCAAACCCACGTCCAGATCGCTCCTAAAATAAATATAGAAATATAAATTTTAAATTGGATAATTATATTCCTAGTACTTTTGAATGATGGTTCAAGGCCAAATACGATAAGGTACCAGAAAAAGATCTTCAATTTGCCAGGAATAAAGGTAAAATTTATCCTAATTAATAAGCAGCCACCTGATTGGTCGAAATCCGAATGTGCATCCAAGGCCTATTTAGTTTATGCAAATCCAGTAAATGGGTCACTAAATTGTGGAACAGCCAGCTACCATATCTGGACCACAAACCACAAGTGTCAAAACTTAAAACAGGTCTGCCAATTCAAGTGTAAATAACACGACACGGTAACTTTATTGTGCCGAGAGTACTCCGAACTGAAATTTGAAACCTTAACTTTATTAAATTTGTAAATTAAATTAGTTAAGTTAGAGCAGGGACATAGTTTAAGGAACATTTTTGCTCTTAATTGTTTCATATATACAATAAACCCGACTTGTTGAGTTCCATCTATGTTTAGTTCAAGTAACTAAAGCATTAATAACATTCATCTCAGCTGAATATCTAAATTACAGCAGAAACAGAGACATCTAGCTATCCTTACTAATCAAATAAGAAATAAAACTTGCATGAAAATTAAATAATCTTTATTCAAAACTTGTACAACAGCAGATTTATAGGTAAGATATTTCTTCGATGGTAGAAGGGAACCCCTTCAAAGGCCCTGAAAGGTAAAAGAGTAATTATAGCTAACCTATTGATATAAACCTGAATATGTGAAGATATGAGAAAATATTGTACAAGGCGCTCTAAAAGACTGGAAATGGTGTTTTAAACAAACACTGGCATGAAAGTTTAATAGTGTTTAGAAATCTACCAGGTAGTTACCGCAATTCTTCATTAGGTGCGGAGTTTCAAGATAATTTAAAGATTGTTTATTGTTGAAATGTATTTTATTTTTGGAGTACCGCAAGAGACAGTGTTGGGGCCTTTATTGTTTGTCTTGTATATGAATAATATTAATCGAAACTTGTGGAGACATGCTTTGTGTTGCTGGTGATACCGTAATTTATTATGTAAACCAATCCTGGCCCAATCTGAAATCAAAATTAGAGAAAGACAAAAATAGTTTATATACAGGGTGTTAAATAATGGGCCAAACTGTAACAGTAGGTTCCTTGAGTAAATATAAATCATTTTAGCTGCACATACCTTGGTACCATTTTGCTTCCTTAAAAAGTTCAATTTTACACCCACCGAATATCATAAAACTTAAAAAAAAAAAAATTTCTAAAACGCGTGGTTTTCGAAAAGGTCCACTGATATCACACTTTTGAGGTGCCCTGTATAGAAATGTATTTGAAAAATTATTATACATCATATTTCATTGATATGGGGTCTAGATGCCAAAATATACAGATATAAATTCTGTTGAGCCGGAAATAGAACAAACGTCGAATATCACAGAAGTTCAATGAATTGAACATTAAAATAGATTACTAATTATTTATGGTTGCATAAATAAAATCGGCGTAAGTAATCGTTTATATATCATTTGGATATTTATAGATCAGGTGCAGGACGTATCAAATATTTAAAAATTTGGTTTCGACGCCGGAAAAGTTTTGGAATCAAATTGATTTGGTTCCCGGAATTCAGATATCGTTACCTATCTGACAAAACAATGTTTCTGCTATAATATAATTCTTGACAGGGTAGAGCCTTTGATGTGGTCCTGACTGACCACCAACACTAAAACTCAGAACTCGATGCGTCAACCAAGACATTATCTAAAACCAAACTTAGGCCCAATCTTTTCATCTTCCCGTTAACTTTATCCGGCAGTTAAAGTTGTTGATTTTCATTGTTGGAACAATAATTGTAACCTAGGTAAATAACTGTCGGATAAAGTTAACGGGAGGTGAGAAGATATGCCCTTAATCTGATAAAATAGTTTACTGTTCTGTTTACTGCTACCTAGCGAATGTATCATAGAAATTTTAAATGCCTTTTGTGCCGGTCAACGTACAAAATTATTATTGGTGGATTGGATAAAATATTCTGCACCTATAAACATAATCTAATAATCTAATGCGCTACAACTTCATCTTTCCCCCGAGAAAGACGGTGTATAATCCGAATTTTTATTAAAATTGAATGTAGATATCGCGGTAAATAAAATTCGTTTGTTAAATTGCCGTAAAGCGTAATTCGATAAACTGCAAATTGGAACGCCGTTTTCCTCCTAAAAAAAACTGATTGTATTTTCCACAATTGTGATTATTTCGTTTTCATTTTTACGTAGCCAAATCCAATTTCAATTTCCATAAAATACATCCAGCCAGGATGGAAATGAACTTCTGGCAACATTATTGAATTGTCATAATTTGACACTTGCAGGGGCTTTATATTTAATATGCAGGACACAATGGGCTTATTTCAAATTGAAACGTTTCAGCCTTTTGGCAAACATTTTCGAAATAATAATTGAGTTGTCGAATAGAGTCGGATCTTTTTGGTAACAACTAAAATAACCAACTATAATTAAGTACAAACATTTTAAACTTAATAAATTTGGACCATTCATAGTTAACTAGATTATATTTGAAGGGCCTCTTGGTTGTAATAGAATTTCCAATTTTTTTCTGACGTTTCAAAAAAGTGCAAAATGTTAAAATATAGACGTTAAAGTAAGAGCCCATTCTAAATAGTCTGCGTTAGTGGTTTAGGGATAAATCGACTCCATTGTTATATTTAGTCTTAGTCATCTCCCGTAGCCTTACGTATATTTGTGAAATTGCAATAAAAATTAAAATGAAGTAATGCAGTCAGCAAATCGCTATTAAAATAAAAAATAAACTGACAGTTGCAATAAGATAAATGTATTGCGAAAATATATATACTTTTCTAATTATGCAGAAAATATAGCAGACGGCAACACTGGTAACAGTCCTGTTGACTACATCGGAAATTTATTGCTTTAAAATGAAATTCCTGCAATACCGGAATATCAAGCACGGCGCAATTAATTTTCGCTGTTATGCACACTGTGCGCTTTTCATCTGTATTTTACATTTTTCCCCTGATCCAACAAGATAAAAGTTCTGTATAATAAGTTGCTGTACATTTGTTGATTTCCATCCAATTTGAATTACATATTTTTTAATGGAAAACTGGTTGCATTTAGTAAAGCCAGCCGCGGATTCTCTTTCACAGCGAAATTTGATAATCATCTTTTACAAAAAAACGTTTTTACCGTAATTACGAACTTGCAATTATCTCAAACTCAATTTTATAATTTGCCATTACACATTACAGTTCCGCAATATAGAGTTACTCACATTCACTTTTTGGTACCTATATAAAGAATTTACACCGAGTGGAAATAATTCCATAGCCACAAGATTTTCTGGAGAACTACCTGCCACAATTATTGATAATTCTTCCTGAAAGGATTCAAAATAGGATGTGGTTTTAGCAAGATGGTACTCCACCACATTATTTAAATGCAGTAAGGGACCACTTAAATAATATAGATCCATTTCAATAGATTAGAAGAAATGGTCCTACTTCCCACTAAATGGCCTCCTAGACCCCCCCCCCAGATCTTACAAAGATGGATTTCTTTTTATGGGGATACGTGAAGAAAATTGTTTATAAAAATACACCAACAACAATCCAAAATATGACGAAAATGATAATAACTGCTTTTTTACTACTAACCTGAGAAATCACCATTATTTACTCCATTCCTCTAATGAGAAGTAGTATTTCTCTCCCTAGGTAAAAAATTATGATAATAAGCCACCACCTAGGTAAATAATAAATGACATTTCATTATATTTCATTAGTTTCAATTTGTCAGTTTGACAACTAAACTCCCAGACTACTTAATATTTTGAAATATTTCAAAATAAGTAGGAAATGACTAATATCCAAATCTAATCAAATCAAATATGGCAATATATCAATGTTAGTAGTAAAAAAAATTCTATATATACTTCGGTTGAGAAGGCCATTATTGATCTCGCACATTATATCCTTCGGCGCTACGCGCCTCAGGATATAAAAGTGCTCGGTAAATAATAACTCACTTCTCAACCTAGGTATATAATATACTATTATATCTATCACATCGACAATTTTAGGAACACTAGAAACCTCATTTTAACAGCGCATAGAGATGTGTGTAAATCAAAATGGGCAACATGTGGAGCACTTATTATAATTTTTTCTGTTGAATTATTTAAACGAACCTCTATTTTTTTAATTGTTCTTGCTTGATTTTGTACTTAATAAATCGAAAATGCAAATAGCTATACATATAAAAAATTTCATTTCTACATCACATATTCGAGAAACATACAGGGTGTTCCATTTGAAAAAATTGAGAAAATTCAAAATTGAAAAATTATTTTTGGCCACCGTCTATATTTTTAGGAAGTAGAAATGATTCAGATTAACATTAAATAGATGTCTCGTAACTAGTATTCACATACTTTTTTTATATAATCTCATAATTGTGACTGTAATGATTTTTTCAATATGCATTTGCGGAAGTTATTATTTCAACAAAAAATTAATTACATCCAAGTGGTTGGAATATAGTATAGAAGTGAAAGGAGTCTAGAGAGAGGCTTAAAAAAACGTACTGATATACATAGCCATTCCATTTGAAAAAGGCACTTGATCCTGTAATATTGTCTTGACTTGCCCTGTATATTCGAAAACAATTTCCAGTTATAAACTTTTTTGTCTAGTTTACTTTTTTTCTAATTTTTAGCTATCATAGAACTCGAGCTAGAAGTCTGATGCACTATTGCCCCACCTTGTATATAATGACCAGAAAAATGCTAATTTTTGTTCATGACAGTTTAATAACTAATAATTTCAATGCGAATGAAGCGCCAATTCGCCAGACAGACAAATTGTTTTAAATGAAAATCTGCTGCGATCGATAGGTAACAGAAGAAAAATGAGTCCATTAACTAAAGACATTACAATTCCAAAAAATCCATATTACGTCAGTAAGGATAGTTGGAGGGACCTAAAATTTCTCATTGAACAATAAAGAAAGCATACATTTATATTATCTTACTGGCATAAGTGCCATCTTTTGAATTGTTCTTCTCAACACCAACATTCTAACCGTTTAGCAGCCAAAGCAATTTCTGCATACAACCAGCCAGCGCAGTGGTTCAATCTCCTTACTTGCGTATGGAAGTCGAGCGTTCCTCATCAAATGAAAACTAATAGAAATACTATCAAACTGCAATAAGGAAGAGAAGAGTAATTGATGATAATAAACACATTCATATTGAGACTAAACTATTTGGAATGGATTAAACATTCAAATTGAAAATAAATACATGAGAATAAACAAATTCAAATTGAGACTAAACAACTTTAAATTGGAATGTCAGTGAATGTAAAAAAAAATAAATCAGTATGTAATAGTTTTGACCAGTAGACGAAAAGCATTATTATGCCGCCTTCCTTACATAAAGAAAACGGAAGCACACAACATTGGAAAACAAGTTTGTGCCGTCTTCAGTAATAATAGAGATTAGAGGTAACTGGCGAATGCACTTGGCGTAAAGAAATCAACGGAAAATCCAAATCTTACATTGAAAGAACTCAAACTCAGATTTAAGAAAGACTTGCATGTTATCAGGTGCATAAGTAATATGGTGATTGGTTCACCACGAAATAAGAAGACATGCTTTCAAAAAGCAAGAAGAGTTTGTTCTAGTAAAAATGGTAAAGACGTAAGTTTCAGGAAATTTTCCTATCATCTCAATGCACCTATCGTAGAAACAAATGAAAATCCTATTTCGGAGATACTGACCAAACTTATGATTTTTTATATGGAACACCTTATATATTTTTAGATTTTTGAAATCAAGGTTTGAACAAATTATTTCACAACTTTCCGAGATACAAGCTCGCATTTTTTTTTAGAAATTCAAAAACTGTTCTCTCGTTCCTTTAATTATTTTCTTCAGCCCGTTGAAATGTGTCATATTAATAAATGATAACTATAATAACGAGAAATTTGTAACAAATAAAACAGCAAAACATAAAAAATAATTACTTAAGCCAATGAAATATTTTGTTCAAACTTGGTATAAGGGGATTTTTAACGATGCTGAACGAATCCAAAATCAAAATTTCTATAAAAAATTGCTAGTTTTTTTTGAAAATCGACTCCAATTTCCCCCACAGGGTTGCACGTCAATGAGCAATATCAAAGTTTATTGCGGCAAAACATTCATATTTTGAGTATATATTTCCCACCTAAATTTGAAATGAATCAGTTTTTTAATTCCTGAGATACGAAGGTGTACTCGTGAAAATTTAATCACCCTGTAGATATAAATCCACAATTGTTTTATAAAAACAACTTATAATTCTCATATAGAAAATATTGTCAAATTGGTAAATTTTTTTCATAAAATATATATCCAAAATAAACAGTAGTATGCCTTCCGAAAGTGGAATCAAAAATGATTGTGTCTGTTTCTTCTCTAATAAATAATGTTTCAAAAAATTCTAAAACAGAATAAACACAAGTAAATTTTAAATTTACAAAAATGCGAGGCACAAATTAACATATAAAGACTTGCTTGAAAAAAATTAAAGGATTTCCTATGAAAATGGACCAATATAGTTTTGGTTCCGAGGAAGATACTTATAGGATTAAAAGAACCATAATTGTCAGTAATCTACAAGACCATTAGTCTTTCTGTAATATTGTTTTTCCTTTGAAAGAACATAGATAAATCTAACATCGAATACTAAGGCACAGAAATAAATTCTCTATGAAAATTTGTGGTTTTCAGCGCACCTACTAAATAACTTTATTTTTCAAACTTTTTGTATTTATTCAGTTTAAATGTGAAATTATATTCGGTTGTGTCCGATGCAGTGCGCGTATTGCTTTTGTTAACATAATATTACAGCGAATAAACATAGTTATGTTGTCGAAATTGGCTATTAGCTAGATTCATTAGACCCATGCTTCTCGACTACTAAATCATGCTAATGGAAGTCAACCTAGTTTATACCATTATATTCCGACATAATTCCATATAGATTGCACATTATTCTGGAGTTTAATCTCTTTTGTCTCATTAAATAATTAAATTGATATAGGTATTACGTATGAAGTCTTACGTTAAATGAGCTGAATATATACATATTATTTTTATACATATACGGAAACCGTTTAGGTAAATTTTTGGTAGCGGATCCTGACTTGACAGAAGCCTTGTTTCCAATTTCAATTTGATTGGATGCAATATGAACTTCACTGTGTTTCGCAGGAACAGAAAATCGGTCAAGAAATATTCTGCCTTCCCGTGTATTGTCCCTTCCAGATTTTTACATTAAAAACAACGGATATATGCTAATATGAAAGGGAATGATGTATTTCTTAATCATGTGTAAACTTCAGTACCTTCCTTAAATTTTGTATTTAACAAATTCCAAGTGTAGTTTGCGCCATACCTGGTTATTTTATTAATTTCCATTGATATTGGAATACTCGTAGGTGTCGAGTGTTCCTCGTTTGCAAATATTTGGTACACCGCTGACTAAATAAAAGAAAGTTTCAAATGTCTTCTATTCCAAGCTCGACCTTTATGAAGAAATGCGTTTGAAATGTTTGTAGGTGTTTACCTTAATTTTCATGAATGCCAGAACAGTATTAATTACATGAATGCATGATTTTAACAGGATATTTTATGCAACCATTTATATGCATTTTATCTGTTCGGTGCTTAAGTACTCAATTAAGTAGTCAAATACAGAGGAATTGTATTTACATTATATTTACTGATATATTTGTTTCAGGTAACCATTTAATCACCTAGTAGATACAGCTGTAATAGAAAGAAATCATAGTGAGTATAAAACGTCTATTAGTTGTGACTTTTCATGCATATTATCATGTACTTATGATTCAATTAAGTAACATTTAAAATAAAAGCAATCGATTATACCAATAAATAAATACATTGTTGAGATGATTTTATGACAAGAACCATGTGTGTGCAAATAATATCTCTTCGATTCTGGTTGACCTCATCCATATATGCTGAATGATCCATTTTGTGTTTTATAACAAATTTTGATCACCAAGTTTATCGGCAAAGCTGACCTTCGATCTTTTAGTGAATTAGATATAAATCGAAGATTGAATATTTATTGTTCCATATCAAGATAGCGACAATACGTTTGTCTATCGTTACATCGTAGATACTTTTGACTTTGAAGCTAATTTAAGCCAATGACCAAATATTGAAACCTTCGATTTAAACTTCAAGTTCTTGATCTACAACTGTATTAGTTATGTAATTACTCTACCAAGAAGGCCGCATTCACAATCAGCAGAAAAGTGGCACCTACTCTGCTCAAAGAATTTTTGTTCTGATCATGTTATGCGTGCTCATCCTAGATGATCCGCTTTTTAAGTTCCTCCCAAGATTTTTGGATCATAGTGTCGAGCATAGTGCATTCATGCCAGAAAAATATTTATTCAACGTCGCAATGCATTGGTTACTCATCAGATTGGTGTCGTTAAATATAACGTTTGTTAAACGTTTATGTTCTCATTGGGGTAATACTAATTTGCGTCGTTGATTATATTAAATATATCGAGGACGAGAAATGCAGAATGGCATAACCTTTTTCTAACCTTTATGCAAATTCAAGCCAATTACAATACTGAATTGATTTAGGTGTTATTATCAGTTTTATTGGTCGGAGAATTGAAGCTCTGGTCATAGAATGAATGATCATTATAGCCAACAAACAGCGAAGAGGTTGTTTTCCCAAAAACAGAAGGCAGTTAAGGACTCTGGTATATGGCAATAAGTAACCTCACAAGTAATCTTATGGGAAGTTCCTGTACTTAATATACAGGTGTCGTTGTGAATTCAAAAGGCATGGTATTCGACATAGAAAAACCGAAACTAAAAATAGCGAAAACAAATATTGTATTTTTGGTTTCGGTTTTTTCGACTGAATGCCATTATTGAACAATTAAATTAAAGCGAGACATTTTCGTTTACTTCATCTGTGTATGTATATTTATCGTAAATGATCCGTTCCTTGAGTGTACTTTCCAAAATTCTTGAATTAGAAGGATGTTCATGATAGAGTATTATGATGCCCTCAAGAGATCGGATCTATTTATTCAGAAAACTGTGTCGCAATATTGGTTAAGGCATACCTATCGATGAATTTGGTTTCCTCTCTCCAGGAGACAAGATTTGCGAGAATCTGGCACAAAATCACTTCTTCCAAATTCGTTGAGGTATGCTGTTCCATAACAAATTTTGATCAATGGGTTTATCGGCAAAGCTGACCTTCGATCTCTTAGTGAGTTAGATATAAGTCAAAGATTGATAATTCACTATTCCTTTCCAAGATAGTGTGATATCAATACCTTTGCCTACCAGAGACATTAACTAGACCTGTGAGGCTACAGCAATAATAGAACTTACCATTTAGTACATTCACCTGAATAACAGGCTTATAAGTGCTTTACTTCTACCTAACATACTTGATGAAGAAAATAATAATACTGATTTACGCCTTTAATTTTTTTTTGTACACTGGTTTCGAATCAGTTTATGAATAATTTTACACTCAAGCACTAATAGTGGATTAGACTGAAATTAGTTCAAAATAAGGCGATGTGGAAACGCACCTCTACTAATTAAAACGGCTTCAAGATCCATCCATACAAAATCTTACAAACTATCAATTTTTAACGTATTGGAAAACTTCATTCTGAAAATTTTCACTCCAATCTCACTAAGAAGTCTCTTTCATCTTCTAGGTCACTAATATGAATAATTATTTAAGAGAGACCACCAAAATAAATAACTTTTACCAGCAATAAAACATAACCTTTAAAAAAAAACAGAAACAAATGTGAGTTTTTTAAGGTTATGTTAAGTACGAACTTATTTGCCCGCTCAAAAACCAGTTTACTTACCAATCGGTTGAAACATCCGTCTATCAATTCGTATTGTCGTTCAAGAATTTGTTGGAACGATCAATTTCTTATTGCACGTATTCCCGACACTACGTGCACTCGTTTCTTCGTATGTTGGAATCAATCTGTTGTGTTTAGTTGAGGAAGATGAGAAGTTCTGAATTTATTAGACACTTGACCTTCAACCTAATTCGAGCCAATGACCGATGACCAAATATTGAAACCTTCGATTTAAACTTTAAGTTCTGAACCTTCATAGATTGGTTATGTGATTTACTCGACCAAGAAGGTCGCAGTCATAATCATTAAAGAGACCTACTGTACTCACAAAATTTCTGATCATATTAGCCAAAAATCAGCTAGCTTCCCAAATGCATAAAGCAAACATAGAGATTCTATTGTATAGAATAGGGTTTTCCAAAGTGATGGAATGTAGGTAAGAGCATATTTCTGTGTTTGTTTGCATTAGGCGTTGGATAATTTTTTTTCTGAAAAGCGACAGAAGTCCAAATACATTTAGAAATCTCTTGTCTAGAGCTGGAATATAGTCGGCAAGTACTTGTATGGATAAGGGAAGCGGTTACAGTTAATTCACAGGTGTTCTTCTCGTGGAATTTACAAGACATGGGAGAGTTATTCAACTTATATCAACAGGTAACGAAATAATATAAAAACAAATTAATAAATGTATAAGCCTTTATTAATCAAATACATTATGGTGGGGAATTTTAATAATATACACCAAAGAATGAACATTCTGAAACTAATTTGACTCTTCCACTCGACTATGATAGAACGTCCACTTCATCGCATCACACATATCATCAGTTTGTTAATTAATTTTAGTAGTGCGTTTTAACCTAATCTGTCTAATAAATTTGTCTACAGAGTCAGATGCGTCTTTGATTTCAGAAGAATTTCTCATAATATACAATTATTCAGTTTATTCAAAAAAGTAAACAATTTAATCAAATTAATCAATATATTTACTCTCACTACGTGATAAATCTCACCCCTGTGCTTTACTCTGGTTAATTATATACACAAGTGTATCTGCTAATAACATTTAAGCCTTGTTGCACTTCATTTTATTCCCCCAATTGAAACCGGTTGCTTAATTGAGTTTGTTTGGCACGTACACGCCGAATTGATGTAAGTGATCAGCGATTTAAGCCACCGTATTACACCTACGCTATTTTTAGAACTTTTCATTTCTATCCGAGTTCTTTGCGTAGGCTCTTCTTAGTGATAGAGATGTTACGAATTGTATGTATCACTGAAATAAAATTAAATGACAGCACGATTTACTTTCTTTAAGAGGTATTTAATTTCAGTTGGTGCTGTAATAGTACAGACTCTGAAGATTAAGAAATTAGTTTTATTATTATATAATTATTAAAATGGAAAATATTTTTGTTAATTATTTATGAGAACTTATGGTTTATGTTATGCCCCCATCCCCTCCCCCCCCCCCCGGGGAGCCATCTGAATCCTCTTATGATAGCAAGGAAGAGAAACGGGTTATTATTTCCGAGGAGTTTGAGGCTCGAGGGCGACAAATACACACAGGAAAAATACCGAAGAAACATTGCAAAAATCCAATATTTTAAAATTAGAGATATTAAACTATTGTAATTCCAAGATACTTTACAAAATCAGCTTGAAATATTATATTTGTTTCAACAATTTTTAGAAATTCATAAAGTCGTGAACAATTGTCTAAAATTTAATTTTTTTAAAGAATTCCACTATAATATTCTGTAAGCTTTTATAATATAATTTTTAATCAAACCTTTTTCACGCCGTTTGAAACTTTATCGAAAACAATTTTTCGATGAAAATCTTCCTTCTTCGTTTTACCAAGTAATTCTTTATATGTAGTATACCACATCTTGTCACCTTTACATTCATCAATGTTCTGTTCATAGTATATTACCTGGTTTCTTTTTAGTTTATATTCTCCTCAATCCCAATTCTGTCTTGTTAGTTCATATTTCTTATATACATATCCTTTTTTCTGAAAAAATATAAAATTGATTATTTGACGACTAAATTCAAACACTGGCGACTAAAGCCAAACACTAACTATGACCAAACACTGGCGACAAATGTCAAACCCTGGTGGCTAATACCAAACACTGATAAGTTCTCGATGTTCTCGAAACTTTACTTCTAGTGGAGGAGAATCTGACCATATTCGTGATGTTAGAAGCCGAGTGGTCCAGAACGTCTGTTCAGAGTAGATACCCGATCGGAGCTGAGAGCAGTATTAAAACAGAAACCGTAAGGCTCCCGGGGAAGACCAAGTGACAAGTGAGATGCTGAAAACTGGAAGAGAAACTCTAGTAAGGCACTTATCATTCTCCTAAATAAGTGCCTGGAAGAAGGAAGAAGGATTCTCGAAGTATGGAGAAATACTGAGGTCACCATCCCCTTCAAATAGGAAGACCCTACGAACCTCGAAAACTACCGACAAAGCAGCCTCCTCTCTGTATTATACAAGCTTCTCAAGAATAAGCTCGACTTCTACCAACCTGTAGAGCAAGCTGGATTCAGGAAGGGGTACAGCACGACCGACCACATTCAAGCAGTGTGCATACTCAATGGAAATTTACTGAGTATAACGTGCCACTCCACCTGGCGTTCGACGCTACGTAGATAGAGGGTATTCGAATCTCATCAGAGACATTTATGAACATGCCACTCTCCACGTTAAAGTTGAAGAAGACTTAGTCATCGGGATGATCCCCATCAAGAGAGGGGTCAGACAAGGCGACACTACCTCGCCGAAACTATTCACCCTGGCGCTGCAGGACATTTTTCAAAAACTGTCGTGGGAGCGGAATGATATCAATATCGATGGGAAGTTCTTGAGTCATATGCGTTTCGCTGATGCCATTCATTATCCTGATGAGCGCTGATGCCGACGAGCTTGAAACGATGCTGACAGAGCTGATGGAACTTTCGGAACCTGAGGATGAACCTCCTGAAGGCCAAGATCATGAGCCCAGACAACCACTCGACAACCACATACTTGAAGTGGTTGGGTAGTGCGTATATATCGGCCACATCAAACTTGGCAAGGACAACCAGTCTGCAGAAATCACCAGACGAGTTGGCCTAGCCTGGGCAGCTTGGTGGCATCCTCAAAAAACCAGACAATCCCCGCTAATCTGAAGCGAAAAGTTTTCGGCGCTTGCATGATGTCCGTCAGGGCCTACGGTCTCGAGATTGTGTTTCTAACACGAAACGGGGCTCACCGTCTCCAGGTTTGCCAACGGACAATTGAACGTGCGATCAGTTTGACAGACCGAATCAGAAACGAAGCAATCAGAGAAAGAATGAGATGTCATAGAGCACACCGCCATTAATTAATAAATGGTGTTTGGCAGGGCACGTCAAGTCGTTAGGGATGAGAAGTCGACGAAGACGAAAGAGGGGAGGGGAGGGAGAGAGGAGAGGGAGGTTAGGGAAAAGAGAGAGAGAGATACCTCCAATATTAATTAACAATTATTCTTCACTTCATTTGCATAGCTGTTCACTTCCAAATACATTAAAAATCTGCCATACGTATGACGCTCAATGAATGATTTTTTCGTTAATCATGATGAAGTTACCAGAATAACAGTTTAGAATTATCTTCGTGCATTCGACTAAACTCAATTAGGTCCAAATTTGGTGGTTTACGTAAACACTGCTTACGACATTCATATCTGCTGTCTTGATATTTTCTGCAAAATCATCAGCTGAGCAGTTGCGGCAAAGGCAGTGACCTCAAAAGTAAACGCTTGCACACCATCTGAAGACGTTTCTTGTACCTAAACAGGTAGGTACTTATATTGATAAGTCTAAGATGAGTTAGATATTAGTTATACCAGTTAGCTTTCATCCTTTCTTCAGTACCAAATTCTTCTAGTTCATCATATAGGTAGACGTTTCATCAGGTAGTACTAACCATCTTTTGTTTTAATGTATATGAAATTATATATTTTTTTGTTTTTCTCTATGACTACGTGTCTATCTGTTATATACCATGAGGCGTAGAAAACCGTCACTCGAATGAAATTTGTTAGATTAAGAATCACCTAAATGGTCATTTGTCTATAAACATGATCATAAAAAAATGTATCTAGAATCTATGTATATGTCGAGTATTGTAGATCGTTTGCGTACTCTGAGTACGTTCTCATTATCTAAGAAACTAAATCATTACTTACTTGTTCTATTCTAGTTTCATATAATCGATTTGTTAGGTCACCCATGCTTATTTATTGAACAGCAATATCTAGCACCGATCAAATGTGATCAACTCAATTTATTTTTTGAGGTGTTAACGGTACATATTAAGTTGGTATTTGAAAAATATCGTTAACAGTCAGCTTTATTACGACCTGGAATTTCAAATTCAATTTAAAAAGTCATACGTGCACCGACTTCTATTGTCTGCAATAAGTAGAGCGCACTTATAAAATCAGAGATGGCCTTCCCATTGGTTTGTTTCTCGGTTGTGCCGCTCCTGCTAACAGTTCATAAGTACCTTTTTAATGAAAATTTAAACTACCACCGTTACATTGTAACTGTAAATGTGTGAAGAATTATTGTTTTAACTAATCTAGTGGCTCAAATAATTTTATTCTACGTTCTTTAAATATTGAAATAAGTTGAAATAAAATATATAAGTGGAACTGGCAAGTTTTCTTTTATAAATGGCAATATTACTGCGGACTTAATAACTGTGAGAGTCTTAATAGATCATTTACCATATCGAAATTTTATTACCAAAATGATTAGAAAGGGAAATGGCTAGTAGTAGTATAGGGCAGATCCTGAGATAGATCCATCTCAAAACTAGCGATTAGTTAACTATCTTCCTAAAAAACATGTTTTCTTGAATTCTATTGTAATCAAGCTACGTGCCGAAGACAAATTATAAAAGTAAGTTTTTAAGTATATGAGCTAAAAATTATTATTTTTCTATATTATTTTAATGTCTAGTTGCGAATTATGCAAAAGACTATAATTCGGTGTTAGAGTGTTTTATTGTTCCACTGTAAGAAACAAAAAGGTATTTAATATTCAAAAATTCTGATCTCCTAGTTAACGTTAAATGTCGAAATTAAAATTCTCGAGAACTCTCATAATATTTTCTATGCATTATGTTTATCATCACTGTGTTAATAATATTGTTAATTATAGTATTTGCATCTGTAAAAAGCAACAAAGTGTTCCTGTCAAGGATTAGTGACATTGCGACGCAATAAACATTGCACAGGAAGGACATAAATGGATTAACAGCTCGGAACTATTTTTATTTAAAGCACACCGACGGCGACGGTCGTACGTGCGCTTTACTCGTTACATGGAGGTATTGTCATAAGTAATTGAAAGCTGAGGTTTCATCTTTAATGGGTACCCAAGGTTATTATCTGACAAAAGTCCACTAAAAATAACTCATTTGACTCATACATTGTGTTTAGCATCATATTACACTATACAGTGAGCGCGTGAAGTTTGGAATAAATTCGATAATATAAATCATTTTCCACAAGAAATCCTCGGACACCTCAACTTTATTTTAGAAAATGTCACTTTGTTTTGCCATTGACATTTTCTTTTGTTTTTCGTTTTTGAGCTATGACGTCATCGGTAATATTTTAAATGGCAACCCATATTTTTTCAACGGATTTCAATAGAGTATATTTTTCTCAGTACGAATATGTCAAAAACGTATGACCTTGGAGATGGAAGTTTTCGAGATATTCTGTTCCAAAAGTTTCAAAAATGTTTGTATGTACGAGCTATGACAAAAGATTAATCATTTACACTGCGCGTCATATAAACGTGGTACACTTTGATTTTATCAATGTAAATCTGGCTCAACTTGTCAAATTTGACATTATAAGATCTGTCACAGATACTTATAAAGTCTTATAACGTGAACTGGAGACGTTGCAATTCTGACGTCTCTGATTTGATCATAACCTACAAAGCTCTTAAATGACAGTTTGCATCAAGAAGATCACCATACACAACTAAAAAAACCTGATTTTTGGGTTACAAACAACTACTGTTGTACCACATTTATATGACGCGCAGTGTACCTATTAAAAGCGCTGGAAAAATGACAGTTTTGACAGTTGTTAGAGTTTTTTCCTCGCAAGTTTGTGTTTCATTTTGTTGATGCTTGACCCACCTGATAGCTTGTACAGGGTGTCCCAAAGTTGATGTCTCGGGACTATATCTAGAGAATGAAACAATTTATCACAAAACCGTTTACGTGGTTTAATTTGGGGTGCACTAAGGTACATTTTACACTATAAATTTTTTTTTTTTCGAAATCGGGAAAATGGCGAAACTGACGTCATCAGAACTTTTTTCCCAGGAACATACACTTTTTTTATGCTACCTGAAAAGTGCTATTTTTTCTGAACACTTTCTAGGAAAAAAGTTTTTTCGTATCTTTTATATGTACAACGTGTCCCACTTAAAGTGCCCCCCCCTCTATATCCTTTATTAATTAACAAAAAATTTTAAAACTTGGCAATGTTAGTAAATCCGAGGTGGTGACTCGAAATTTAAAGCTTACGTTCATTTTTCACTTCCGGTTCATACCGGAAGTGATACCAACTTCCTTATTTAAATAGGGAATCCTATACAATTTTCAAATATTCGATTAGCCCTTAATTTTTTGAATACGCACATATAGCACTATGTGGGTCTGGCATCAACACTGTGCAAGATATTACCAAAAATGACATGTGCGATAGAATACAAGTTTACGTATTTGTTTTACTAAACATCGAGATTCCCAAGGTTTGTAAAGCATTTTATGTCCGACCACGTTATAAAGGACTGTTTATGACATAGTTTTGCCCTCGATTTTGCCGCTATAAAGTACCTCTTTATTGTACTAGTAAAATAAAGTTAACTTTACAACTGTTATGCCAGATTTTGACGTTTTCAAATTAATATGTTCCAACTGTCAACGTCAACACAATAAATTACAACAGTCATAAAAATGTCATTGTGTTGACATTGACAGTTGAACATATTAATTTGAAAACGTCAAATCTGGCATAACAGTTGTAAAGTTAACTTTATTTTACTAGTACAATAAAGAGGTACTTTATAGCAGCAAAATCGAGGGCAAAACTATGTCATAAACAGTCCTTTATAACGTGGTCGGACATAAAATGCTTTACAAACCTTGGGAATCTCGATGTTTAGTAAAACAAATACGTAAACTTGTATTCTATCGCACATGTCATTTTTGGTAATATCTTGCACAGTTTTGATGCCAGACCCACATAGTGCTATATGTGCGTATTCAAAAAATTAAGGGCTAATCGAATATTTGAAAATTGTATAGGATTCCCTATTTAAATAAGGAAGTTGGTATCACTTCCGGTATGAACCGGAAGTGAAAAATGAACGTAAGCTTTAAATTTCGAGTCACCACCTCGGATTTACTAACATTGCCAAGTTTCAAAATTTTTTGCTAATTAATAAAGGAGATAGAGGGGGGGGGCACTTTAAGTGGGACACGTTGTATATAAAAATATACAGGGTAAAATGATTTGGAAAATACCCTCAATTGCATACGGGTTAGCCATGATGTAATCGAGTGGCCTATGGAAAGCAATGAACTAGGGTTGTTGACATGTTTGTTTAGTGAATATATTGTTTGAGTCAAATAGTTTACGGGTGTCAATTAATTTAAATAGCGCCGAAATGTTTACAAACAATGAAAAAGTTGACATGATTTTAATCAATTTTTTTTCTCTTCCTTTTCTTTTTGGGATTTATTACCAGATCTCTGGAAATTCCTATCCAATTTATATTAGGTAAGTATCTAAAAAATATTCAAATTAACCAGTTTAAAACTGGGGAATAACCTCTACGCCTTTGACGTAATGTCAAAAACACTGCGCTGTCGTTTCAGAAACTATATCCGTTTCCTTTTCTTTAGATTTTTTATGTAACGTGTAGAATAACACGGCATAAAATAACAATTGTTTATATCATTTCCATAGATACTTACCATAGAAATGTTGAAAAATATACTAAATAATATTAATTTTATTGAGTTCTTCTCTCAACATTGGTAACCAAGTTGTTGAACAAAATTCTACCGAACAATTTGATACGCATTTATCTTCATTAAGTAAAATTATTGCAGATTCTTTGATTTTTCTCTTTTTGCTGTCTGCTTATTTGGTCAAAATTTTTGCTGAATCCCATTTTATCCTGTGGTCGTTTTCCCAAGCATGTCAAAAATTTTATATTTTTCTATTTTACCTTTTCTAATATAACTTTTGTGTCCGCCCAAACTTACATTAAGTGGTCTAGATGATTCACCCACATACAATGTTTATCACACTCACACGGAATACTGTAAATACAGTTTTTTTAATTTTGTTCAGGATTTAATGGTTTCGTTTTTGTCAAGATCGATCTTAAAGTATTATTTGTTTGAAAAATTTTCCTAACGCCAAAAAAAAACTATTTAGAATTTTGTTATTGTTTTAAAATATTTTTTTTTATTAAAATATACTGTTACAAATCTTTGATAAAACATATAAATAGATTTTGTTTATTGTTTTCCATAGGCCACTCGATTACATCATGGCTAACTAGTATGCAATTGAGGGTATTTTCCAAAGTATTTTGGCCTGTATATTTTTAAATATAAGAGATACGAAAAAACTTTTTTAATAGAAAATGTTCAGAAAAAATAGCACTTTCCAGGTAGCCCAAAAAAAGTGTATGTTCCTTGGAAAAAAGTTCTAATGACGTCATTTTCGCCATTTTCCAGATTTCGAAAAAAAAAAATTTATACCGTAAAATGTACCTTAGTGCACCCCAAATTAAACCACGTAAACGGTTTTGTGATAACTTTTTTCATTCTCTAGATATAGTCCCGAGACATCAACTTTGGGACACCCTGTACATACATTTTTGAAACTTTGGAACTGAATTTCGCGAAAACTTTCATCTTCAAAGTCATACGATTTTGACATATTCTTACTTAGAAAAATGTACTCTATCAAAATCCGTTGAAAAAAATATGAGTTGCCTTAAAAAAAAAAATACCGACCACAAACAAAAACCAAAAAAAATACCAATGGCGGAAAAAAGTGACATATAAAATAAAGTTGACGTGACCGAGGATTTCCTGTCGAAACCTTCAATAATGATTTATCGAATTTATTCTAAACTTTACTAGCTCACTGTATATTACATTCGGTGTGTTACAAATTTTCTGGAGTTCTTCACTTAAAATTTCAATGCAGAGTTTGTATAGAAGTTATAGAAACAAATGACCAAATACCAAAATATTAATAATATAACTAAAAATGACTCATCAAATTTATGAAAATAAATAAACACCCCATGAACAAAGATGAAATTGTAAAATTACTACAGATGGAGATAAAATTTGTAACTATTTTACTGGAGTAGGTAAAACAAATAAAATAAATACTGAACGTTTTAATATATTTGAAACACTTAATTCAATCTTGTTCTCGAATACAAATAAAGAACAAATTATTGACATCATACATTCATTAAAGAATAAGCAAAACTCCTAGTACCGACAACTTGAGAGTTAAAACTCTAAAGGTATTAGTTGTTACAATTCAGCACCACTGACATGTTTAGTAAATAAATCATTTTAAACAAGAATATATCCTGAAGTTTTACCCCATAATTAATTCAGTGTTAAAAAATGGAAGTAAAGTAAATGTCTAATTATAGGTCAACATCGTTGATTTCAAATGTAGCCAAATTTTTTGAGTACCAAACAGCAGATCTTAATCTACTTAGGTAACTTAAATAAATTTAAAATTCTTTCAGATAAACAATTTGGATTAAAAGGGAACAGGTCCAAACAGGATCCGATTGCTCAAATAGTTTCAAAAATTAATCAATCCATAGATAAAATAGAAACCTCACAAAAGCTACACAGTTAGCCATGAACATCTTCTTAAACTCTTAGAATATATTGGTAATGACTGGATTACATCAGTAAAAAATTTAAATTACGTATGATCTTCGAATGGTTTACTAGAATACTACCGGCAATAAATTATAGCAAAACCTATTATGCCCTTCACATCATATTACTTGCAAAATACCAACCTTCATGCAATAAGTCAACTATAGATAATAATAATAGCATAAAAATTGGCATATCTGTTCAGAATTTGAAGACATATTAAACTATGTTAATAAAAAAATCAGAAGTTTATTACATATAGATTCAGATATTTTTCTCAAGTTGACCAAATGAAAATTTTCTATGGTCTATATGAAACGCATTTAATTTACGGAGTGGAGTGGAGCAATAATTAATACATTAGGAATTTGAACAGCATGCAAATTTTGCAGAAACTAACTTTGAAAATCGTATTTTAGTTACATAGTACTTAACCAACTGATAATCTTTTTTGTGAAACTAAAATGTTTGATGATTAATATTCGCCAACTATTCATTCATTCTTATCAGACAACACAACAATAAACAAGAGTTAGTAGACATTGAACAAGAATATAGTACCAGCATCATCTTGTGTAGTACCAAAAACCCAAAAAACAAGATTACAGCAATATCAAGAATATAGGTCCAGCATCGATTTAAGACCGTACAGTAGTCTTCAGTCTGCTACCTCCACGAATAAAGTAGTCAGCATTTTCAAGTAATTTCGTTGATTCAGGCGAAGTTCATTGCTCGTCCGCTCAATGTTGATACCAAGGAAGGAATTTGGTTCTCTCAAGTCTTTTATGTGGAACCTGCCTTTCGACGCGTCCTTGACGTAATTGATTTTGCTCTGGGTATTTCCTGCAAGAAGAATATCATGAACAAACAAAATAAGAAATATGCACTAATATGCAGGTATCAACTCGTTCCAAAATGTAGAAGCATTTGTCAGTTTCAGATCGTTTAAATCCCAGTTCAACCAGAAAGCTAACAATCGTCTTGTTCCATACTCTTGGAGATTGCTTCAGCCTGTTCTTTACAAATGCAACATTTAAATTTTCGGTAGCTAATGTTTCGATAGCAGTTACCACATTGTTATATTCAGGCAGCATATTCAGCAAGAGATGACAAGCGATATCTAATTTTTCTAATTTTCCTCCCGTCGGTCGCAGGTTACGTATAAGTGTGTAAAATTTGAGAAAATGACTAGCAAGAATATCATTTTTCGCATCGAATTTCATACATAACGTCTTACGTATAAGTACTAGCTGACCTGCAATTCCTTTTTTTTCCCAAAGGTTGCACACAGCGCCGTCCACACATCAAATGATGTCTGTTTGTTTTTAGCATACTCCAGATGACTGTCAGCGTCCCTTTGGATTATTTGGAATCTACATTTTCGATTCCGTTTACTGTCTTAAAGTGTTGAGATAGTTCTTTCCCCTTTGCTGTTCGCTGTTCTGCACTGTCTGTTTCAAGAGTCTGTCTGTACCTTGTCTATATACGTTTCTTCGACATAGGGAATCATAAATATTTCATTTAAAAATGTCTTCATCCGGAATTTCCAATTTAAAATAATTGTTCCTTTCAAACAGTGGGATTCTATACTTTTCCACTTCATCGATTATTTTCACTTTTTGAGGTTTCCGTCACAACTTCTTGATTGCGATACTTTTACTTTTCAATCACTTACATATCCTGTTGGATTTTACATTCGTTCACAATTACCTTATCCGAAGTTTGCTTGGCCTCGGCTGCACCCTGCACCTCGGCCGCAAACTTCGGATTCGGCCGAGAAAGATCAACTTTACGGCCTTACAAATAACTATTTTTGTATACGCTCTCTAAAATGGTAACTTTAGAAACGGCAAAAAATCTGTAAAATGATATTTTACAGGACTGTACTGTAAAGTCGTCATGGCAACACTTTAGGGACTGAAATCCAACCCAATATTCCTTGCAATTTTGGTAATTAATTCTGGTAATATTATTGAAGTGTAGTTTACGTAGCGAAGCCAGTAATCGCCCAAGGGAGGAAATCACGATTCACGTTATACAATTAAATACATACCATTCCAACATTGCATATACCTAATTGCAAAAATAATAAAAATTGACAGTGCAAACGTCAGAATAAAAATATTATTCCATTACACGCCATTGTCAATAACAGAGGGTCGCAATAATGTAATATTCGCTTTACCCTCATCATCAGTGGCAACGAGACGTATAATAATTATTACCCATCTCTGGGAAGGAATGGCGTACTATCAGCTCGTAAATGTAGCAAGATAATGCTACTTATTTCTGTACTTATTGTTACATCAGTTAAAGTCAAGAGTGTTATTGCCTAGGATTATCCCTAGACCGCTTTTTTGAGGCACATATCTTAATTAACTTGACAATAATAAATTAGTTTTTCTAAACTGTTTCCCGTAAAGTAATCACACGAATGTAAGAGAATTTAACTTTTAACATGATTTATTGCAACGAAATTGAAGCAAAAATCATCTTCCTAAATGTGAGCAACCTAAAGACCAAAAGACATGAACACAGAGAATCGGTTTATCTACTAGTGAACTTTTTCTCTAATATTGGCTATAACATAATATGCTGCATTTGATGTCAGTTCCTTAAAATTTCTAAATAATTTGTTTTTTTTAAACAAAGAATAGATTTTGATATTTGAAACAAGGATGTCGATACCAACTTCATATAACCGGAAATATGTGACAATAGGATGAAGCAGCTCTAAAAATACTGTTATGCAAATTTTCGGCCCCAAGTTATTTATAGTTTCTCAGAAACGTCTAATAACATGCAGCACCCTGTATCAAAATAAATGAGCATAGAATCAACTTAGAACGTATTTCAGAGCAAGACTTGTTAAACATGTATGGAGTAGGGGAACACCATAAATGAACAAACCTGACTATCTGACACATTTGGCAGTTGACAGTAAAATAATTAGATCTGAAATACGATTTTTTTTACGATAAAAAATTTGGCGTGTATAAAAAAGTGTAATATGACTTTGGCAGCGTGCGCAAAAGACGTTAAATTTTACAAATGGCCAAACATTTCCTATGCAGGGATTTATGAGACTTCAGTAGATTGCATAACAATCAAGACAATATCCTGGTCTTGCGTCGATAGGGAAGTTCTTGTGGTGAAAGGCAAAGGTAATCCAGTGATCATATCACCGCCTTCAAAACCAGAAGAGTATATTGAGCCATACGAGTGCATTCACGTAAATAGCGTTTCTGTTGGCACGTTTTCGAATACAAATCCCAATTTACTGGCTTTCGGCACTGATGCCGGGACTGTCCACATTTATAGTATCAAATGCAAAAAGAAACTTTCCCAAGATTTCAAGAAATTACCGAGTGCGATTCAGAATTTAGAGTTTTCTTCTGACGATCAATGTCTAGCCGCTGGCTGTGTCAATGGGCAAATTATTTTGTACGACGCAAAATGTAAACCTTGCGTAAGTTTCATGATTCCCAACAGTCTTACATTGTCCACCTTAGCGTACAGCAAGTTCACGCCTAATTTACTCGCAGCCGCAAGTAAAGAGGGTGTGCTTTCGCTATGGGATACAGAAACTACCGATAACATTTTCTACACCAAGAACCATGAGAACAGGATAACTGATGTAGCTTTTTTCGGTAATATATTATCGACAGTAGGAATTGATGGGAACTTTGTTAGTTACGATTTAAGATCAGGTAACTGCAGCTCTAATTATGAACTAGATTGTCAACTATCAAGCTTAGCTTACCTAAGAGACTCATATGATTTGGCAATAAGTACAACGTCCGGCCAGTTGAGGAGTTATGACTCGAGAAATATGAAGAATCCTTTACGTACCCTTGTCGCCTATAGCAATGGCGGTATTAAAAAAATTGCATTTTCAAATGTCAAAGATGAAACCTTAATAACGCCTACAACGGTATATCAAAAACATCCAGTGAAATATAACAATAAATGTTACGAAGATAATTTTTCTGCTTCTGGAGATTTTAGTATAGTTACGGATTCATCAGCTAGGTTGTCGCAAGTTCCTGACCCTCATAAACATTTAGAACGTATCGACGACGAGGACGACGATGCGTCCACTTCAATCCATACAATTGCCTCTCCCAAAAAATCGAGAACCCCCGAAATGGAAGAACTAACTAAAGCGTTAGAAGATAAAATCAGGTCGAGCTCTAAAGAATTCGAGGAAAAGTTATTACAGTCGTTTTACGGCTTGCGAATAAATACTAGTAAGCAGTTTATAGGGTTGGAGGAGAAGATTTCACAGAGCTGGAGCAGTTTTGTGGATTATTTAAGACTGTCTGGGGCGGCGTCGGTATGCAATAGTAACGACATGGGAAGTAAAGGGAACTTGACGCATTTGGACAATTACAGCGTTAATGGGGATAACGAGATCTAGATATTCTGTGATATATTTGACTTTTAAGAAAAGTTTTTTATTATTAAAATAATAGTTGTCAATTTTTTTCTTTTATTTCAAAAACTAGAGGCGATTGTAGCTAAGTGACCTGGTGGTCTTTAGTTGAATTAATTACTGAGCCATTATCACCATTGTTTACATTGGTTTTAACTCTATTCTATTTTGCTTTTACGTTTTTGGAACGAAAATGATGAATCATTATTATTGTGTTTCTCAGTATTGTAACGAAGTGATTTTTCCAATCAAGGAATGTTCATTTTTGCTTTAAATATTACCGTCACTTGGGTACACCCTGCCGCTGTTTAGCAATTAAATTCTGTTCTAGTTAAGTTATAAATGAGTTGTTAAAAAGTCCGCTGGTAAACAAGCAGTCAAGTAATTAATTGGTTAATTTTCGACAATCCCCCGTATAAACAAAATCCGAGAATTATTATAAATAATGGCCGAGTCGGAAAGAAAAACCATTCGTTACTAAAAATGTTAATCCTTATCCGTTTTCATCCGTTTCTTTTTGCAACATAGTTTAGAAATTACAAGTAACTCATTCCCGGTTATATACGTTTTAAATTGATGCGCCTAAATGCATAAGCCGATGCACCTCTGCAAGTTACGTTGGGTTGTGCATCCGAGTCCGTCGTTTAAAGTCGGTGACCGCCCCTCTATCACGCGACCTAGATACGTCATAAAGGTTACAAAAGGGAGAGGAGTGCTCACTTCGTCCTCATTCTCATTCTGATTCCGAGAAAACCGGCAGCAGTTCATGTTTATTCCGAGATATTCCGCATTATCATATCAGATACGATTTACCGTCAGCTATAGAAGATATATCTAAAGCCGTCAACATTTCAGTACCGCCGCTCCGAGGTTTTGATAGTAAATTTATTTGCATTAAATCTTGGTAAGAATTCACCGTAACCTGCTACATTCTGCAGGCACTGCCTTCAGTTAAGTATAGATATTTAAAGGTCTTATTTTCCGTGAGTATCGCCGTATATTGCTACCAAAGCAAACTAGAGCTGATTCATAATACCTCCGTTGGTTGATTTGTGTTATTATTTGATAAATTGTGCACCAACTGATCAGATTTTCTCGTTCGGGTGATCTGCACAGTTGTCATGTACAAGGGTTTCCGGAAAACCCACTGTAATTAGAAAAGTCATTCCTAAAAAGTGCATCCACTGATTAGATTTTCTCGCTCGGGTGATCTGTGATGTGTCAATGTACCAGTGTGACCCGAAAACTTGCTATAAATTAAAATAGCCGTTCAAAAATAGCTCTACGGTTGTGGCAGTAGTTCGCCGTATTTTCAAATACCAGTAAAAGACGTGAATATCTATAGCTAATCGACAAACCCGCCGTTTATAATATTTCCTAGTGGAAAGGTCCGTTTGCTTGTCGTACACAATCAAATATTAATGCAACATCTCCGAAAATTCCGCCGTAAAATCGCGTAAAGATTCTTGATTGCCAGCTTGACTTGTTTTTAATTATTTTGAAATAGTTTTATACACACTCGACTGTACAGTCGTGGAGGTTTTAGAGTAAATTAATTTGTTCATTATTATCACTGAATAAATACGTTATTTTAAAGAGGTAAAATTCACGAGTCATTATTTCTGTCATTTATTTCTTATTAACCCGTTTGAGCAGCATGATCGAAATCCATTAGATAGATCTCCAGCTCCGACCCCTGGCAATTCCGTATCTCAGCTGTTTCGCTACTCAGGGTTGTTCTCCCAATTAGGAGAGCCAAAAAAGTGTAGTTCTTTGCACTTAAAAATTAAAGGACTGGCGCCCGAGATTTCCGTATAAAAAGATTACGTAAGTATAGTGACAAAAAGCACCGTTAAAAGCAGCCATTCATTACAGTATTCCTACTGAATTTCGGCAAGCATTCTATAGGCAACATTAAATCTTGAGTTTTAAAACTGGAAATTGGGAACCTAATTAATAAATTTAGTGCAGTGCATTTTCTTCATTTTTATTTTTTAAAAATGGTACTTTAGTAAAAGTATGTTTTGTTAGTTATAATCTACCATTTTGGAGTTATGTAATGCTGAGAAATAAATTGCAAAGTACTTACAAGAAATCCTAAAAACTTGCATTATTATATTTAATTCAAAAACAGGTCTTAAAATGAAAAGTAAAAAACTTACCAACAATATTTTTACATAATTTTATGACCCACTAATTAGTTAATGGGTATTCGTTTTGGTGCGGGCATCCTAAATTCGAATCGAATATTTTTACTCCACGGTCGTTATTTACGATTTTAGGAATCTGCTGACTAATGCAAACTAGGATTTTTAAAGACATTTTAAGTGGAGACACGTGGAGAAATCGAGAGATAAAAATTTGGATATAAGTATGTATACTAAATATTTAAATGCTAAACAGCATAACTATTAATTTCATCACTTTTAATCCGATTACTCCAATTTTTCTCGACGATGTCTTGAACTATTACTCACACAATAAAATTAATAAAAACCTTCACGTTTTCTTGCTCAGTAATTAATCTGCACCAAATAAGAACAATAAATACGCCACGAATTAATTACACCAATTATTTTACAACCTGTTATGACAGATTATTCGTCTCTAATTTGTGGTTCTGAACTGCTGTTGTGGACTCTGCCACTGACTGTGCTAGTGCACGCCCGTCCAAACTGTCAAACAAATTAGTACAGTGATGGGTTCAGTCAAAATTGGAAATCATAATCCTTGTCTAGATGTCGCACAGAGTTTCCGACAAAAAGCTTATTTATTACAGGCAGTGCTTTGCTTTAATGCTACGCGCATCATGGAAGTTATAATTTCGTGATTTTCTCTCGACCTTCAGTTCCCAAATTCTAATAATTTTAAATACAGTAACATATATTTCTTGATAAGTTAGCTGACGTTACATAGGGGACACTTTAAACCAAAAATCCTTTTAGATAGCTGCAGGTTCAGTGGCTATGCAAGACCTTGGTCACAGGAGATTTTCAATCAAATATCCTGCAAATAAATTACTATTCAAAATAAACGTGATAATAATAATATGTTCATGAATGGAACTTGCTTTCCGAGCTTATTCTTAAGTTAATAATAATGAATGAAGAGATAATGAGGATTCACTTAAATTTTAACGCTTTGTTTGTAATACTACTTGAATGAGATAACATCAGATACAATCTAGATGAAAAATGAAAATGGTATCTGATATTTTTTATTTTTCATTCTAGTTAGAACCCACCTTTGAACTAACTGTTTGAAATGTTATATAGGTAAAAAAAGTATTAATCTGTTGTTTGCAAACTACATTTTCTTGCTTTCATTCTTGCAGTTCATTTTCCAATTTTCTACTGCCTGTAGTGGACCATCTTGGCCTTTATCTGCTTGCAGATATACCTTCTAGCATAATCTAGTGCTCGCCTAGTTTAATCCACAATTTTCTAGGTTTCCTTATTAGTTTTCGTACCAGTGACGCTATCTCTTGGGCGACTGCTGAACCACCACACTTAGGTACTTAAATTTTTCGAATAATAGAGGTGACCTCTAGCATGTAAAACTGTCCCTATCCATATTTAAAATTAATTCTTCTTATTGAGTGACAATCCAAGTCAGCTTCAACAAATCGTTACCATATTTCAAAATAGGGAGTGTCAGATAACCCTCTCTTTTGGATCGTATCCTATTCAACTCTATCGAATTAGAATCTGACGACTAAGTAGGCCACAGTAACAAATAAATTTTATGTCATTGTAGAGTATGAGTAATTAGTAATTAGAAAACCCTTTTAATATATGATATACAGGTGCCCGTTGCATGGGTATCTCGCTTATCTTAAGAGATACGAAGTCGGTTAATTTAGAGCAAAGTTCCTCATTTTTATATTACATTATATATTATAATCTGAAAAGAAATTTGAACTGTTGTTTTTAGTTTTGAAGATATTAGAAAAAAACGTGATTCTCGTTTTTAATTTTTAAATTAAAAACTAATACAACGTATTTTAGGCACTTTTTTCTGAGGAATCCGAATATGCCATTGCATTTATCATATCGTCTAATGTGACAGAGAAACAACAGTCATCTTTATTTTTTGTTATGGGGGCCGTATTGGATTTCACATTTTTTAATACATTTTTTTTTTCTGATTACGGTGATGTACGACACATGATATAGTTTAGATTTATATTTCGACCGAAATGAACATTATTCAGTTTTGCAAAAGGGTGCTTTGAAAACAAAAGCCTCATTATTGTGTACATTGACAGTTCAACTTAATTTTAAGTCTCCGTGTTTACACTTAGGCTAAATTTTATACGATTTACAAGCAAAACACAAGCGATTAGGTATGCTGAGAATTTATTCTTTACATTAGAGCAAATCGAAAACAAGGAAACAGAAATCTATAACAAATGCTCAAATGGCTCACCTTATCACATTGTTCTTCACTTGAAAATACCATTTTCTTGGTGGAATTCGCGAAATTGTAAATACCGAGTCTCAAAGTGGAGCTAAACTCTTAAAAGTTTGTTTAAAACAGAAGTGATGCTTTTGTTTCCATAGCATCCTTTGCAGAAATTTATAATTTTCAATTTTGGTCGAAATATAAAACTAAACTATCATGTGTCGTACATGATTGTTTAGTTTTATTAGTTTTCAATTTAAAAATTAAAAACGACAATCCCGATTTTTCATTCTTCTTTTTTCTCCAAAACTAATAACGATAGAAATTTGTTAGATAGATTATTGATCAACAGTAAAAACACAAGAGCTTTTTTTTATCGGATAAATTTCTCTTCGTAACAAAACAATTTTGCCAAATAGTGATTTTAAGAGAAAAACTGACATGAAAAATCGCGAGACCGGAGGTCGAGCGATTTTGTTAAATGTCAGATTTTCGAGCAAAATTACTGATTGGCAAAATTTTTAGTTACAAAGAAATTTATCCATTTGGCAAGATAAATTAACGACAGAATATGTGAACGAACAGCAACAATAATTATTTTTATTTATACAATTATTTAAAGGAACAGTTATTAAAAATACAGTTGTTATAAATGGTTTGGTTTGGTGTACTGATTTTAAAGTGACGTGCGACTACTAGATGTACACTGATTTTGAGGAGCAGGCATTTTTATCGGTGATAAAAAACGATGCACCTTTTTTATCGCTGTCAAAGTGACAAAACGTGACTGTCAAATAGACTTTTTCATATAGGAGTTAATTTATCAGCATAAAAATGTGCAACTTTGTCGAGTTCGTATCTCTTAAGATAAGCGAGATCCCCATGCTGCGGGTCGAAAAATCAATTTATTTAAAATCAAAGAAATACGCTGATTTTGAAAATACAAAATCCAAGTTATTTCGTATCTCCTCTAAATGACTTTCATTTGTTTTCTGAATGCTTTCAACAAACTCTATATTCTTACATGTTCTGGTACTGCACATGCCAAAAAATTTTCTCTTTAAAATCGCATTGCCAAAAATAAAAGTTTATAAAGACTAATAATATAATCTTCTGTTTTACGTACGCGTGCAATGAATTGGATCATTATTGGTGACTAAATTACAGCGAAGGTTAAACAAATTATACCACGTTATCAAAGAAAGAAGAGGAGAATCATTGTATTTGTGTGCATATACACAATTAATAAACAAACATATCTTCTTGATAACCCTGCTTTATTATCAATAAATACGAAACCAAAACTTATTGATATGACAAATAATGTAGCCGCTGTAGAAACTGACCGATAAATAAACAGCGTGCAGTTTCTTTTAAGAAGCAGCTAAGTCTACATTTTTCCCAGGCTAAATGATAATTGATAATACACTGAAATTAAATATTATATTAAATTAAATTTTAAACATTGTGCCAATGACTTTATAAGCTGTTATAGAAATAGATAGATTGGCTAGGTCACAGCCTTCTTTATGAAGGCTGTGGCTAGGTTTATAATAAAGTATTTTGATCATATAGTGGAGGGAAATTAGAATTTAAAAGTGATGTAATCAAAAACCGAAAAAAATAGCAAAATCGTGCTGGGGCTTCGCAAGAAAAGCGCATAAAAGTGCACTTTATATTTTTATGAAAATTCATTTTTGCGGCCACAATTAAACATTTTCGAAAAAAATTAAAACGCTTGCCATTTAATGAGAAATGGTCGTAGGGTAAACTTTTTTTTAAAAGTGTAGGTTTTTTATGTACTTTTTTGTGAAAGTATGTCAGAATCTGTTTATCATCAAATTAAAATGTTTTTTAACTTAAAAAAAAAATGAATTTAACTTTTTTGACATTTTTTTCATATATCTTTTATGCCAGATTTTCATGTAAGTTTTGTATAAAACGAAATTAATTTAAATTATGGAGATTATGTGACAGTTAAAATAATAATTTGAAAAGGATATAATTGTTTAAACGCAATTTTGTTTGGCGCTTTTCGTATGGTGTATTATTATATTTACTATATTTTTTACTATACATATAAAATACAAAGAATATATAAGCTTTAGTATACTTATTTTGAAATATATGAAAACGAAAATGAAAAATCACAATATTAAATAACCATTTATGTTTAAAATCAACTTAAAAACTAAAAATTTGATACAGTAGTCATTCTTTTTTTAAAATAATTTCAGTCATTTAAATCACTATTTTCACTTGCTTCATCGGAATCATAAATAATGTCATGTATTTTAAGTCACTAACCCCGAACTAATCAAGTAAAGTAACAAAATATAAATAAAAAGTAAATTCCATTCGGAACAGGTAAAAGTGCATATTCCTTCTGATAAAACTAACACGAGAAACTTACGTAGCATACTCAATTAATTCATAAATGTAAAAAGGATATTAAGTCTTCAATCCAGTCGTTGAATCAGCTGTGCAACGCCTGTTGAATAGAGAGAGGTCAACGATCTTTATGTAAACACAAGGGTCAGCTACGCTGAAATATACAGAAATTAAACAAATCAGACATACCAGTGATATAAATACACTGTGTCACATTGCATTAAAATGATCAATAACCCAACAATTTTGGTGTATTATTTTAAACAAAAGTTTGAACGATTATGAGCTACTATTAAGCACGGATGGACTTAATTTATTAAATATTAACAAAATTGTAAGCAATAAATTTCAATACAAACCTGTAAAACCTCCAGTCCAGTCAAAAGACAAGACTCCATGTAAATTAGTTCATAAGAAATAAGTGAAGTGATGTGCAACGAGTGTTTGTGAGTCCTAACGGCAAAGGAAAACTTCATATCAGGAATCGTAGACATATGGGTATCCAAGGATTCGTCTTAAAATAAAGAAGCTAAAAATAACATAATATCACTGAAAAATTGCATATTAAAGTAAAAAAAGGCGAAAATGCTAACCTATTTGACATGTTAAAATCCAGAAATCCATGATTTTGTGCATTTTCGGCCGGTCCATAGCGACAAAACAAAATAGGAAAGTTGTTGATAAGCCGTAATAAAAGCAACCCCACGTCCAGATCGCTCTCAAAAGAAACTGAAAAATAGAAGAGAAAAATTAAATTCTTGGGATACAAGCAGAGTATAACGATGGTGCAATACCAAGCATCATAAGAAAATACTAATTCGACAGCAACTTACCAGAAAATAAGGTAAAAATCATCATGAATTATACGCAGCTTTATGATTGGTGGAAATCCTAGGCGGTTTCCAAGGCCTATTTAGCTTCCCAGAGCGAACAAACTAGGTTCAAATAAACTGTTAACATTCACAACCATATTCGCGTTACAGACGTTATAAATGTCAAAATTCGGACTCGGCACTGCAAATTTTATAGTTAAAGTGGCACGAAACGAAATTGTCCGAAAATCAAAAGTGACCGAAAACGTAATAACCCGAAAATAACAGGACTATATGTAAAATCTTTAATTTTAAGAAAACTGTTGTTCATAAGGACTTTGTCCGCACATGTTATAGGATAAGTTAATTTAAGCTAGAGTAGGGACTTTAATATAAGAATCATTTGCATATAAACCTTTAATTTCTTTGAATAAAAAGCAAATCTTTGTCAATAAGTTCCATCTCTGATTAATACTAGTAACCAAAAATTAATATCGGTGTCGATGCAACAGCAGAGACATCTATCAGTTAAGAGACAAATCTAAGTGCTAATTCTTAAAGATCTCTATCTATAAAAGATCCATTCAGATTATAGTAGAGTAAAACAGTGTGAAACATAAACAAATCTTTATTCAAGAAGCATACAGTAGTTGAATCAACAGGTAAGGCATTTCTTCAACAGGAGAAGGTAACTCAAAAGCCCTGAAAGAAAAAAAGAGCTATAGCAAAGCTATAGTAAGTTTCTCAGTTATTTATCCAAGATCATACGCTCTGTCGCTTATGAAATTCAAATTAGAGGAGTATCAAACCCAGTGGCAGGCTGATCGTATGTAGATAAAATAAAATTTAAAATTCAAAAACTAATCAATTTATATACTAGAGCATGCATAAAAACATATGTGAATGAAATTTAAATATACAAACGTGCAAAAAATTAAATAATAAATATAATAAAGAATATCTTAAATATTAAAATTAAAACTTACCTTGTGCTAAATAATAAAACAAAATCAATAATTTCTGAAGACAAAAATCAAAAATAAAAATTAATAAAAATAATCTCTTAGTATTCTCAAATATAATAACGTAAATAATAGGAACCCAACCTATAATAACATAATTAATTGGCGCTCAACTTATCTCAATAAAAATAATTGATTTACTAACGTGGGCTCAAAATAAAAATAAGGAATCACCAATTTCATAATAAAAAAAAATAGAGTCGCACGTATCACAACAATATCTTCGGTTTCACAAACTGTTTCGTACAATTAGAATCCAAAATTTGCGTATCCGATTCACGTACATAATCTGTACTGGTCTCACTATCAAAATAGTCAGTACTACTATAAACAGAATCTTCATTAGTATCACTGATCATTTCAATATTTTCGGATTCATCATCTGCAAAAACAGCAGTCTTCTGTATCATCATCTATTAATTCAGTAGGCGCATTTGCATAATTTGTGTCTTTGCAAAAACGACATAGAGTAAAATTTCTATCTTTAGATTTGCATCAGCATGTATTTGGTTTGCAACTTTTCTACAAGAATAATTATTTTTTTCTATCAAACTTTCTAGTATGGCTGATTGATTACTTGTGATTGGCCTTAAGCCATTTTCAGATTTTTTTTCAACCAAAATCCAATGGGTTTTTATCATCCCTTCTAAGCCATGTTTGGATTTGCAAATAAACTCTTAACGAGTGTTGATATAGAGCATCAGATGTTGGTGGAAGCAAAGACAAATTACATGCAACAGTTCTTTTGGCTTCAACCGTTTTTTGAAATAACATGAACCTCATAACATTTAAATCAATATGTGTTGATGGGTTAAATCCATAAACTGCCCTGACACATGCTTCCCCTGCACTTCGTAATGCTACCTTTGTAGCATCTGGTTTATGAATAGTTAGCGGATCTGTAGACAACGACGTCGCCCATTTAAACATTTAAACATATAAATAATAATTTTTTTTTAAATCGGCATTAAAGTACCTCAAAATCGTCATTAAAGTGATAGAAATAGTCATTAAAGTAATCCATTATTGTACCTACGATTTTTGTAGTTGGCGGAGGTGACAGATAAACGTAAACATTAATTTTTTATTGCTTGTGATAATAATTGTGTTGTAATAAAAGGTAAATAAATACATTTTTTAAAATTCAGAATTGTATTATCACTATTATAATTGCAAAAAATAATGGTTTTCCTACAAAAAATTATTCCGATTTGACACTTAAGAATAATTATGACATTTCATAATGTCACTTAAAATTTTTAATAATTTTGACATTTCTTAATGTCACTGAATATTATTTAAATTATTTAAAAAACAGAGTTAATTAATCTGAATTTCACAGTTTCTGGATTTAAAATAAAATGTAATATGCACCTTGGCATTAAAGTTCCATTTTATCACTCATGTGGTTTATTAAACTCCACATTCATGATAAAAAGATGAACTTTAATGCCTTGATAAATAAATAACTATTTTACGAGCATTTTTTCATTTAATTAAGAATTACATTGAAATAAAATTTTTATGAAAATCTGGCATAAAAGATATATCATTATAATAAAAAAATGTCAAAAAATTGATTTTTTTTTTGTTAAACAAAACATTTTAACTTGATAAACAAGTTCTGGCATATGTTCACAAAAAAGTACATAAGTAAACCTACACTTTATAAAAAAAAGTTTACCCTACGATCATTTCTCATTAAATGGCAAGCGTTTTAATTTTTTTCGAAAATGTTCAATTATGGCCGTAATAATTATTTTTTTTTTAATTTAACCGCGTATTTATAGCATAAACACACATATTTTTTCCAATTTTCGTAAAGATCTGAAGATTTTTACCCCAGAATTATTAGTAAAAAAAATAATAAATTGAGAAATTTGAATTTTTTGAGGTTAGAATGTCTTTTAATGTACCTAACTATACCCCAACAGGTCAATAGTCTATTCATTTACCAATAGAGCCGGAGATATTTCAAAATAGTGTAGCGAGTAGCGATGCACTTAAAATGCATCAAAAATGCACTTTTATGCGCTTTTCTCACGAAGCCCCAGCACGATATTGCTAATAGAAAAAACAAAAAAAATTCAACTTCCCGATTACATCACTTTCCATCAATTATTTTGACTAATTTCCCTTCACTAAATATTGTCTAAAAGTTATTTCCTTCACTAATAGAGAAATACACTTTTCTACCGCACCTCCATTTACTTTTAATAAATCAGCAAACCCAGAAATGGCGAAATCGAATATATTAAAAGCTAGCAAAAATATTTCTTCTTCAAACTGACTGAAATATTTCTTATTTACCCCATTATCACAAGACGTGACCTTAGGTAGATGATTTTTAAATTTTCTCTTTAGTGCAAAAACTCAGGTAATTTCGAAATATCATCTTAAACATACGTTTGCTAATTTATTATATGATAACATGACAGGATTGCTCTTGCTCCTAGCCATAACCGTAATTAAGGACTTTCTTTGTAAAATTTGTCATTTTGTGTTGTGTTAGCCACAAAGGTACCAAATTTGTCATTGACAATAATTGTAATAACTGGTGTACAATGTAGGAAAACAAATTAGGTACCTACCTCAAACTATAAAAAATTTTTTGAAAAGACATTTAAAATTAATCACACTATGTCCTACATTTTTTAAGAAATTTTGCGCTAATCACATCAAATATTTCAATTTAAGGTCCTTTATTATTCAGAATTTTACTGTCACATCCGGCTCTGATAGTTTATAAACAGCCCATTAACAGTCAGTATGCCAACTTTATTATGTGCGAAGTAATTAACCGCAAATTATTATTCTTATGACTAATGTAATAGAAATTATTCGTATTTATCCTTAACTTGAAGGCGAATATTTTGGCGAAGGTAGGAGAAAAAAATAATAAAATTTTATGGGGTTATTTATCTCTATACTCCACACGCACATCTCAGAGATTACTGACCTTTACGATGCAAGAAATTGAAAAACACTATCGTAAGTTCAATGATTTAACGATTCGTTTCATATAGGTATAAATTTCCTCATTATTCGATTTACGCTGGGATTCACGAGAATTTGTTTCATACCGTGCTTTAACTATATTATTTTGAAAATAGTTTACCAAAAGAAAGCAGAAAAAGCGTAAAATTTACAACAATTTTAAAGTGAATTTGCTGTATTCCAAGGCCATTCCGCGAGGCATAAAACATTGGTTTGTCGTACATTATGCCAGCAATTTATCAGACGCATAAAATGTGTTCTTTTTTATCACATTTGTTGGGGTTTCCAAGATAGCATAAAAAAGACCAACATAACGCCCTTAAACCTATTTTTATCTCCTCCCTTTTTACGGCATAAATCTGGCAGCAACGATTATTTAAAAATAAAATTATACTTGGTATTTGAAACGGATTCCTGACTGTTTCAATTAATTCTGATATATAGTTGTCATTGTTATTGTTGGTTTTAAACTCTGGAATCTAAAACTGCATCGCGGTTGAATAACCTGTAGCTGGCTAATCTGGTGATATTATTTTAAGAAAATCTAAGTAGACAAACATCATAGTGCGAGTAAGCGTAAATGGAGTACCTTTTAAAAATGCTATTTGGCGCTGCAAATATACGACACCACCATGAAATTTTATAGTAAATGTTATACTGGGATATTTGTTTATCAGCGAAAAAAAATTATAAATATGATTGTATTATGAGTATTTCAAGGGTCATTCCCACCTCTAGTCCAATTATTATAAATGTCATTGCTTTGTGTGAATAGACGAGGATCTATAGGTTTTACAATACAGGGTGTATTCTAAAATCACCGACAAACGGAAACTGGAGATTCTGTGATCCAAAATAAGACGAAAGTTGTTATAAATGTATTTCCGAAAATGCTTCGTAACCGAGCTAGAATTTTGAAAAAAAAAATTTTTTGGAGTTTTTTGGAGTTTTTTCAAAAACTGCATAAGATATTATATTGAGATTTGGTACACTCGAATATCTTAACTGAATACAATTAATGAGGTGAGTTTGAGGCGATTGGCTCAATCCAGTGGTGTAACATCGTTTAAGTTACTCCCTCAAATCACAAAGAAACGTACGCCACTGCATTTTTTTTAAATGTTTATTTTTAGATTCACTGTTCTATTCTGCAAATAAAATCATACTTTGTGTTTTTTCGATTATGCACTACGTTTTTTAAATAATTTGTATTAAAGTACGACCACACATTTTAACAAAAAATAAAATTTGTTTTTTATTTAAATAAAATTTATCAAAATAATGCAATTAACTATTACATAATAAAAATATTTTAAATACATTGAAAAAGGAATTATTAATTTAGATACTGTTCAAAATGCCCAAAATGCAAGCAAAACCCTGTAGCTCGGTTAGGAAGCATTTTCCGCAATACATTTATAACAACTTTCGTCTTATTTTGGATCACAGAATCTCCAATATCCATTTGTCGGTGATTTTAGAATACACCCTGTATGTACTAAGCGATAAATATACTAAAACTGCCTAAATTCCTTTTCTTTATGGAGAAATATGAAAAGAATTCTTATGAACAACCTGGGGTTTGTCTTTCAACGTAAAAAGTTTTGTTGATTCCCTGACCAAAAATACTCTTATTGAAAAGATCTAAACCTAACCGTTTTCAAGAAAATCGATCCAAGTCAAATTCCGCATGTCGCCCATTTGAAATTATTATTTTAACTGCCTTAAATCGCTGCAGCTCTGTCAAACAAGCATCGTGTAGTTAAGTTTTTGGTGGTTTCCAACGTACCGAAATTTTTAAAATCATGCTGCATGTTAATGTTCCCAGTGGCGGATATTCATTTATTTCACGAGCGAGTTGTGAGGTAAATCTACATATATTATTAAATCTGTGTATTGTCTACGTGTCTTTCCAGTGATTTTTTCCAAACTTATTGATGACATAGAAATATAATATGGGGTTTCCTGGGTTAATGATATAAAAACCCTTAACCCGAAAATTTAAAAAGGGGCCAAAACCTAGGCCCAAAAAAGGTTACTAAGGGGCCAAAACTTTTGTTTGTTCGACTGCACTTTAAATCAGGTGTCCGATACTCCTAAACACAACGATGGTATCAGTTTATCTAGCTATTCGAAATCGACACCTTAGGCCAGTCAATACCTATGTCATCTGAGGTTGGAAGTTATGCGACGTCGACGATATTTTCAGGGCTTGTAGGGGAGCTATTGATAAGTGTATTGGTGAGTTTGCGTGAAGATCGGCTCGTGGGCTTCGCCGCCATATTGGAAAATGAGTCGCCGGCAGTTTTATTTAAATGTATGTGTAATCGTTCAAGCTAGAACGAAATTAAGAGAAGTATTTTAAAACTCTTCAAAAGTACCACAACTTTGTTTATGTGCACTTTTTTCATACGAAGAATGGTTTTTTAATTATTTCGCGGAAAAGTTTTAATTTGGAACGAAATTACTTTTTTTCCATTATTCCTGATGCTTTTTGTAACTTTTTGTTCTTCATCTTTTGGTTGCTCCCGTAGAAATTTCTTCGTTTTCGGTTATTATCTGTTTGTTGTTCTAATGCTGTGTTTATCGTCGTATCTTAGCTGTACATGTCTATCGCATCTTTTTCGCACCATCTAGGAAGATCTGGGATGTTTTCGCAATTTTCGCCGCTGCAATTTTGACAAATAATCGAACACTTCAACCCAACTTTTCAGAATCCGCAAGTCTGCACACAATTTCCTTTACATTTGCATGCAATTAGTTTCAGAAATGCATCTGGTGCAATTTTTCCTGTGATGGTAACCGCTTCAAGTCCATTCCGCGTTCTACTCGTCCCATTTTGCAGGATCAATTTGGTTCCCAAGCCATGCTGTGTTGTTTTGCTGCATCGGAAGTCGGTGGAAGAGATATGCGTCAATACAACACAATTTTCGATCACACCTGCAAGTGCAAGCATGGACAAGCGGCACCAGATGCACTTTTGAAACTAATTATGCAAATGTAAAGAAAATTGTCGGCAGGGTTGCTGATGCCGAAAAGCTGAGTTGAAGAGCTCGATCATCTGTTAAGATTCAGCTGCGAAATTGCGAAAACATCCCAGAGCTTCCCAGATGATGTGTAGAAGACGCGATAGACATGTACAATATGTACATCCAAGATACGACGATAAACACAACTTTGGAACAGCAAATAGAAAACACGAAATGAAAAATTGTCTACGGGAGCAGAATCAACCAAAAGAAGGAGAACAGGAAGTTACAAAAAGCATCAGGAATAATGTCAAGTAATAGTAAACTGTGGTTTAGGTGTCCTGAGGAAACCACATAAAAGAATCACACCCAAGGACTGCCTCCCGGATGGTGTTGAAACGACTTTGCCATGTGTGCGCCGAAATGTCGACTTTTCTGGCGCATTACAGGCTATAGCATTCATGCTAGACAAATAATTAATTAGGTTTTGTAGGTTTCTTCTAGAGCTGCAACTTTGGTATCTTGTATTTTTCTAGTAAATGTGACCGTTTACGAGAAAAAATTAGAAAAGGAGAAAATAAAGCAATTTTAGAGCAAAATTAAAACTTTGCCGCGAAATAACACATAGTCAAAGTTATAGTGCTTTTGAATAGCTTTTAAATGCTTCTTTAAATTTCGTTCTAGCTTGAACAGTTGTCGAGATATTTGAATAAAACTGCAGGCGCCTCATTTTTCAATATGGCGGCGAACCCCATGAACCGATCTTCAAGCAAACACACCAATACACTTATCAGTAGCTCCCCTATAACCTCAAAAATATCGTCGACGTGGCATAACTTCCTACCTCAATATGGGATTTTGGACATACTGACTGGAGTACCGACAAATTCAAAAATTAAAGTTTCCGTTCAAATTTTGAAACATTCTTTATTCGATGTTTCTAAACACTGTTGAACAATATTGCTGCTTAAGTATTTCGTATTATCTTAGCTCCGTCTATAATACCTTGAGCTAATGTTATTGGATTTATTTCTTTTATCATGAAAATTATAAAAAAAAATTTTTGGGAAATAAGTTCACAACCGATGGACACCATCCACAACCTCATTCAAAGGTTAGCAAATTGCCTCGTTATAAATGGACTAATGTTAGTAGGAAGACTCACATGCGATGAAAGGAAAACACAGCCTTGCCTGTGGCATCCACCGAAACCCTATCCAACCTATTGAAAGGAGTTGTCACACCCACGTCACTCCCAATTTAACCTGCCGGTCCTACTGGTAGAAATGTCCACATCCAGCATTATCAACATCTGGATTGATCCGTCATAGCTCAAACCACGCACTTAACACAATGGATCGGCTCTTAATAAATAATGAAAAATTCTGGTGGAGAGGTGATCCTACGTGGTGAAAATTTCCAGCAATGCCTTCACGTTGTACCTCTCGCAGAATATATGTGGTCAAAACCAGCATCAAGTACAGCATGCCATTAACAGAGATCCAGAATTCCCCAGTTGCGCAGAAACGTCCAATTAGTACAGTTGGTCTAATAACAATATGATCATACTTCCAGATGATAGCATCATCAGCAGTATTCTAAACTATTCAAACACGATGTTCTTGCCTCCTTAATGAATACGCTACAAGCTTCAACGTTGTGGTTCTGAACTCCTTGGACGGCAAAATTATAATGTATCTAGGCAAAACTCAATAAATTCAAGGCGCCTCTGAAATAGACAACAATTCAGTAGAGTTCCAAAATAGTTTAACACTTGAAGGAATGTCGCCTCAGAATTCTACCTAAGGGGTAAAGTAGACGTAATAATTATGCTACTAAAAAACTTAAGTACAAAAACGACTCAGTTTTAACCTCGGTTTTAACTCAAGGAAACGCAGCTCAATCACCCAATTCCATATCCAAAATAAAAAGTAACAAACTAAGAGGTGTTTTTTATTAACTTGGAGTTAACTTTGGAATATATTTACCATTTACTTGTATACAGGCAGGTTGGGTTTTATTCTAAGACCTTCTCGAATCTGATGATGTGTAGAAGTTTCCAAATTCTTTTCCTTGACGTTCCGACCGTTATTGTATTCGTGGTCTTCTGGTCGTTTTACTTTAGTAGAAGACCGCAATAAGTGGTGAAGATGTTAAATATTCAAGATTTTCAACGCAGAAGGAAACTGGATTTGTTTACATATTCGAGTTTGTTATAATTTTTGTTAAATATTGTGGGACAAAAAAAACAGAATGAGTTTTGGGCTACCTAATCATTCTTTATTCTACCTTTAAGTTTGGTGGTATCATTTGCAAGTTCTATAAACTGGCATGTCACTAACATATAAGAAAAAAAGTAAGGGACCCCAACATGGTTTCCTGTGATATCCCGTTTGATATGGTTAAATTTGTTTTTAGTGGCCCGCATTGAAAATAGCAGCGATAAATTGTGATCTTTTAACATTTAAGAAGGTCCTCGTTTGAATTGCTTCATATTTAATTTATTTATTTATCTACTCCTCAGATTTTTAAGAAACTATTTTAACAAATTTTCTATAATTTTCCAATATTGAAGACATTGAGTCTTTCTAAAGATCTTTAGGAGAGCTAAAAATTCACTAAATTAAGAAATTTAAGTGATTTATATTTCTATAAAGCGTCACCTTTCGACGCTTGTGTGTAGCATAAATCTAAATTATACAAGTTTTTCTATCGCTTTATTTATATTAACGTTCAGGCAAAGTTTAGCATAGGCTATTCCACCCACCTATCAACTAGAACACAACACAACCGATCTCTAGGGACATCACAACTTGTCCCACTTGTTCCAGATGAGATTCGAACTCAGGGGAGACATGCAGAGGTTAGCTTGTGTTCTATAACTACTTGTTATTGTCACACTGCACATTTCTTCTAAATATAATTGAAGCTACAAACGGGAAAGTAAATGGGCCTTTATACAGGGTGAACCCCAACTTATTTAATTTCGTTTAAGGGGGGTCTCTGTTGATATTTGTAACACGAATTACGACTAGAAAAATATAAAAAAGAAAGTTGAAAAACTGACTTATCTTACGTAAAAATCTATTGAACTTTTGAGGACCACTGCATATCTACCGATCCACTTATGAGGTGAACAACATGCTTTGTTTATCTAAGTTCATTGCAAATTCCAAAGATATAAAAAGAAATACCATAAAATCACCGATAAAGTTGTCTTGGGGCTTCATCTACTTCGAACGATACCAAAAAAACTACACAAAAAAGCCGCTAATAAAGTTAGCCCGGTTAGCCCAAGGTGATCCGAGCTATCTTATTTTCTTTTCGATTGAGATAGGTCAGTTGTTAAGTTTTCAAAATGTTGACGTACTTTAATTTTTTTTTCTCGAAAACTGCCGCGTGTATTTCTTTCATTTTTTTTAATGGATTTATCATTAACCCTTAAACCATCCCTTAAAATTAAATAAATAAGTTGGGGTACACTCAGTATTATAGTTATTTGATATTGCACTTAATATCGTGTATTCTTTAGAGGTTTCTAGCTGCACGCATATTTAAACAAATACATAAAAAAACAAACAAGACGTAATCATGTCGCTTTTAATAATCAACAAAACTCCAGTTATAAATCTTAAATCCTTTGGAATAGAAAAATTTGGTTAAAAATAAATTATATTGAATCATTCAAATGGTATTCTTATTTGGTATTGATGTATGTAGTAACATTTAAATGACACTGGCAGAATTCATGGCTTGAGCTAGACAAATGGCACCATTTGGATATAAAAGATGTATAAAACGAATTTATCGATAAATTCTGTCATTAATAACTTATCAGACACTTATGTAATATCTTATTCGTTACGATCAATTTGTAGAAGTGGTTAAAAGCCTCATAATCACTACTCAAAGGTAAAAAAGTGAGCCTGGGATTGGAGACATTTCAGTATTTAATTCATTTCCTTGGGTTAGTCTGCAGCACGGTGTAAGACAATTAGGTGATGAAACGCCTCAATGTATCGTATGGTTAGAGTGTCGCCAAACTGTTAACGCAAGAGACGCGAAATCGTAAGACAAAGAGAGAGAGTAGGTGGCCGCGAGGGCCGCGCGGGCTGCGCCTCGCATCGTCCCTAGTTAATTTCCACTTCATTTTACCAGGTCGAAAAATATACCATTCGATGCAGAAAAATATGTAGAACACGATTGTTGAAAAATTATGTGTCTAAAAGTCGGCTACTGTGCAAAAAAAAATAAAAACCATAAATGAAATTGGACGCCGGCACGTTTAACTCGAAACGCTGCCAAAACCGTTAGAGTTATGAAAAAAATGGACATAAACAATTTTATAGAGAATTAAATTTCCTATAAAAAAGTCAGTGACGGCATATGTCTATCTTGAATATTTTAGGCGTGAGGGTGGCTCACGACGGTGTGGCTGAAAGTTGTGCGCTGGAAAACGATAAGTTTAATTTAACAAAAGATCAGCGCGCGAGTTTGAGGCGCCCTCACACCAAAACTATTAAAGATAGACTAATGCCACCACTGACTTTTTTATAGGAAATTTAGTTCTCTATAAAATTGTTTATGTTAATTTTTTTCATAACTCGAACGGTTTTAGCAGCGTTTCGAGTTAAACGTGCCGGCGTCCAATTTCATTTATGGTTTTTATTTTTTTTTGCACAGTAGCCGACTTTTAGACACATAATTTTTCAACAATCGTGTTCTACATATTTTTCTGCATCGAATGGTATATTTTTCGACCTGGTAAAATGAAGTGGAAATTAACTAGGGACGATGCGAGGCGCAGCCCGCGCGGCCACCTACTCTGTCTCATTGTCTTACGATTTCGCGTCTCTTGCGTTAACAGTTTGGAGACACTCTAATTGAGGCGTTTCATCACCTAATTGTCTTACACCGTGGTCTGCAGTTTATGTCCTTGAAGAATTTTTTATAGAAATTTGACGTTCAATACATAGGGTGTCTCTTTAATGCTTCAAAATATCAGAGACATGCATTCTTGTAGTAAAAATGATGGTAATTGACCAAAAATATACTTATTCAAAAATGCTACGTGGCAAATGAAATACGCAGAACGCTAAATATGTTATTAAAGTGATTGCACCCTCTAATTTTTTTTCTATTACTCTCAATGAAATCGTTTTGAGAAAAATAGTATCGGAGAGAGAATAACGTTTGAACTATACATTCATTATTATACATCTTGTCAGTTCCAACTAGCCCTGTAAATCTGGCCTGACGCAATCATGTCTAAAAAAAGGGTCTTAATGCTCAAGCTGTGTAAGTATCGCGAGTATCAAACTTTTATTATGAAAAGTAAGGAACTTCTGAGAGATAATCAATTTTCCTGTGTCGCCCCGTAATGAAACGGTACACTAGTGTTGGGCGGTAATTGTTTCCATTGTATTCCTGACATGTATTTTTCTTATGACTATACATGAACTTTGGAAGTTAACAGACCCATTAATTTTCAGCAAAAACCCATTCCCTTTCAGCAAACGTCTGAAGTGACTGTACTAAACCGGCGGCTTCCTAATGGCACAATGGCACGTTACCCGTTTACGTTACCATATCGATTCCAGTGCGAATATCTGCATTTCATCGTTTGCATTACTCTCTGCTTGTACAGAAATGGTTCACCACGTTGTTTTACTCTCCGGAAGACCTATCGATATCGAGTACTCATCGGCTGTCTAAACATCCTCATTTCACATAACTTGTTACTTTGTTAAAGTTTCAAGGCGTAATTTAATGGAGTTTCTAAGTTACGTTTGTTAGGCGTTAGGGGTTTTGTTGATTTATTATTTACGGGTACTGTTACAAAGGGTTTTCCACAGAAAATGATAAATGATAAAAAAAACTTATAAATACTTCTATCAGTTTTATTCTAAATAAATTAGTATTTGATGTGGTTACTGATATTTGTAGGTAAAGGAGAATAATAAAACGATGGGTGTAACAAGAAAGCCTCATTTCTGATTTAAGAACAATAAGAATTGTAGAATGAACTCATATTTAATGTAAAGGGGGCGGGTGGAAATCTGGCTTAGCAGCATACGTATTTTGATACGAAAGTTAATAATTAGAGACATAAAAAGGGGTCTTACCTTGCAAAGGATCAAGGAAAGTTTATACTTTATATTGTTCTTAAGTTTGATGTAGGCTAGGCACTAACTAATATTTTCAGTTTTTGATTTTGAGAGGATGACGCAACAATGCAAAAATGGAGCAAAATCGCGAATATTTCCTTGCAGGTTCCAGTTACGTGAAAAATAGCTCTTATGAAAATTGCTTTGCATAAAATTCCTTACATATAAAACTTTTCCTCTTAGCGAATAGTTTCCGAGGTATAAAGAAGTAAAGTGGAGTACTTCTTCCAATTTATCAAAATACTCTATTTTCTCTGGAAATTTTAGTTAATTATTACATTTTTTCCTCTTTGCGAATAGTTTCCGAGGTATAAAGAAGTAAAGTTTAGTATTTTTTTCCAATTTGTCAAAATACTCTATTTTTCTCTGGAAATTTTAGTTAATTGTTACATTTTTTTGCTCATATTCTCATTCTCAATAGAGTGGTGTTTCGCGTGGTTTCCCTAGTGCACTGCCTCAAGGAAGTTTAGTTTATTAGAAGTTCTATCTAAATGAACCAGGTTAATCGGAACCGATATTTTTTCTTCCTTCTCTTCTTTGGGACTTATTAAATGATGCCACAAATAACTTTTAGACAATACCAATATCTTGCTGAGAATGTTCCTCTTCCTCCTCTGTGTTTTTGATTGATATCAGTGTCTACTCACCTTGGACACCAGAGTTTGATAAAATTTTGAAACGTTTTCACACGAATCTTCAGTACAAAAACACATATGTATAATAGATCACTTTAATTTCAATAGTGCTTCAGAAGCGGGGTCTGCTACTGATGTTATTAGAGGAAGGCCAATTTTACTACCTTTCCATCAGCATTCTTGTGTTGAATTGTGTTGCTAAATTGAAAAACATGAAATTTATCTTATTTTATGAATAAAATACTACATATATTCACTTATTTCGCTGTTTATGAGTGGATGCTGTTTTGTTGTTTTAAATGTTTTGTCGTTAACTAAAACCTACATGATTAATCTAATCGTGGTCTGGAGAAAGTTGGACGTAGATATTAAAATGAGTGATTCAACACACAACCGCAGACGGGCTGTCCCATAATGAGTAATTTAAGGCAATTCTCTAACCGCCTTAGAACCAGAAAAGGGCAATGTTTATTCAAACATTTGCCAATATCTGTGTTGCAATTTTTTTGTATATAACAGGAAGTGTTTTCCGATATGAATATTGTTTATTTATGTATTCCAAGAGATTCAAATTGTTTAGCATAATTAGGTATTTCGTATAATTTGTTGTTACCATAAATAAAGTTATTGTCATTATCCGGTAAGTACAGGGTGTCAACTCTAATTTTGCCCCCCCTTCTATTTCCTTATTTGAAAAGATATTTTAAAATTTTAAAATGTAGCCTTATCAGACATTTACCGAATTTTTCAAATATAATATTCAAAATTACCTCGCCCCAATACATACAGGGTGGTGAAAAGAAAGTTGATTTTTTTAAATGGAACACCCTGTATATTTCTTGACAGGTTTGTAGTACTCTTTGAGCTGATTTCAAAAATGTATAACTCCCTTGAGTTTAGATCAAAATCTGTCGAGATATTCAAGGATAAACATGAGAAGTAATTGTTTTCACACTTTCGAGGTGGCTTGGCATTCTGACTTAATTGTTGACTTTTACCTGTCAAAATAATGTTCCTTAGCAATAAATATCAAATACTTAAAGATCTCTCTAAAATCAAACATGTATTTTATTAACAAATAAAAGATTTTTAAGAAAATATAAAAATAACAATTAACAGAAAAATAAACTTCACATAATTTAACAAAATACAAAACAAAAACCACCATGATTTACTCGAAATTTATTATACACATTTTTGAAAGTATGTTTTGCAGGGACCCGAAGTCTGGGGAGTCATCTAACAAATTCCCTATATGCTGCAGCTTGATTTTTATTACACAAGAAATAAATTTCGACCATTGCACATCTTTCTTCTACAGAATATCCCATTTTGCCCGTTAATTATATACAAGTTAAATACAACAAAACATTATACATATATATAATATGAACAATGTAAAAATTACATTCACAATAACATTCACAGTCAATTATTTTGACAGCTAAAAATCAACAATTAAGTCAGAATGCCAAACCACCTCGAAAGTGTGAAAACAAATATTTCTCATGTTTATCCTTGAATATCTCGACCGATTTTGATCTAAACTCAAGGGAGTTATACATTTTTGAAATCAGCTCAAAGGGTACTACAAACCTGTCAAGAAATATACAGGGTGTTCTATTTAAAAAAATCAACTTTCCTTTCACCACCCTGTATGTATTGGCGCTAGGTAATTTTGAATATTATATTTGAAAAATTCGGTAAATGTCTGATAAGGCTACATTTTAAAATTTTAAAATATATTCACAAACAAGGAAATAGAAGGGGGGGCAAAATTAGAGTTGACACCCTGTACACAGAAAAAGTTTAGATATGAGCAAGACTCTATTGGTTTTGTCATTTTATCGCAGTGTCCCCAATTTCCTGCCTCATTTATTTATCTGTCTGCAGCTTTTCGCTTAAAATTGTGCTACATATTTTAAATCACCAATTAATAAAATTTAGTAATATGAGTTTTTTTAGGACAACTTCTTCGTTTATTTTAAAAACTTGAATTTTCTAAAGTTTTTATCTCATACAATTTTCATTAAAATGCATTTTCCGACCTTAATTTTCCAATTTCGACTAAATAATGAGAATCAGCAACTTTGAAAACCCCTTTATAGGTTTTTAAACAATTCTGTAAAATTAAAAAAAACTGCGACTCAAAAAATCCCCTGAATAAGAATTTTAAGCTGTTTCGTTAAAAACTAGAATTTTAGATAGTTTTCCATACGATTTTCCGAACAAAATTTTCAAATTTTCACAAAAAATTCAACAACCTCAAAAACCTATTATAAAATTGTTTAAACTGTAATAAAGAAAAATGAAAATACCGCCATATTGGATTTTCCTCGCGGATATTTTTAGTTTTCACATCTAATTTGTAATTAGCGACCCCGAAAACTCCCATAGAGCGTATTTTGAACTTTTTGCATAAATATTTGAGCATCTAGAAACATCTGAGACTGAGAGTACTTGTAGAAAAAAAGTACAATTTTCGAGGCTTTTCATAAGTAAAAAAAAAAAATAAGAACTATATCAATATTCCTCACAGAGGATCGATGACGAGTATGTTAGAATAAATTATATGAGTATTTAAAAAAAATAACTTGAATTTATCCCAAAAATTGCATCCGGAATGTGGATTTGAATGAAAAAAAAATATTTTGAGGAAAAATATGTAGGTATGTTTACGAGTAGAAGATTGTGATTATTGTACGAGAATTATACTGATTCTTAATCGTACAGTATGTCCGAAGTTGGAGATGTATGGCGTATGTATTGCTATCTTGGTTATTGTTGCAAATAGGACGGTTAAATGGAAAAACGTCTGAGGTGTTTATGAATTTTTGAATGCCATTTTTAAAGGATTCCTCACAGATTTTTTCAATTCGCAGTTTGGCACTCTGTATTATTACACCTTTGATAAGCTCTAAATCTAAAACTAAGGCATTTGGAGCTTTGTGCAAATCGACGCATGCTGAATCTGGATCCTGAATTTTAAAATGATTGGACTGATGGAAGATCTATAAGGAGTCTTTTAACCCTAGTTATCTCCATTTTCGGAATAATTCCAAAAAAACTAAAATAGTGCATTTAAAAAAATGCTCCGTATCTTTCTAATTTGACTTGATGACTTTCTAATAAATACATCGGAAAGAATGTTTTTTTAAAGTGCTTTTTTTCAAACAAAAGTTATTTTCACCCAACCAACCAACCATCGTTTAAAATTTGCAGGAAAATTACTAAGACAAAGCATTCGGCCTTCTGCTTTTTGTTGTTTTGAATCCGTTGTCATTTTATATTAAACAACTTGAGTAAACTTTCCAGTATTTATATTACCGTCCAAAGAAAGGTTTTATAATTAACTTCATCCACAAACATGTAATTCGAGACGAGTCGTAAGAAAAGTATTCATTACAGCTTGTGTAAATTAAAGAAAAATATACTCTTTGGAAAAATGGGGCTTCCTGAAATACTATACGGTAATATACTTAGCTTTGCAGGATTATACATTAAAGATCACGGAGATGCAAGCAAAGGAATAATAAAATTCAAATGTATTTACGTTTTGATAGCCCTGAGGATGGTAAAATATATTACCGAAATGTCGGTAAATTAAAAATTAGTGCTTTCTTTAAATACGGACCCACAACCTAAAAAACTACCTAAATAGTAAAAACTATACAGCTAGCTGGTCTAGAAACTTTTTAAAAAAATATCAGAATAATCTTCAATACAATATAAAATAAGGTTTTCTTTGAAATATTAATTTTTGGAAAAGTTACCAGCATTTGAAATTTTTTTAAACTAAGATTCAAGTTATTATAAATTTCATATGCTGGTAACTTTTTCAAAAACTAATATTTTTTCAAAAGCAAATAACATTATCTCAGATTATTGTATCGAAGATTATTCGGATATGATGAAATATATTAATTTTCATGATTTTCGGAAATTTTTATTTATTTTTTTTTTTGTCAACATTCCCATTTTGATCCCAAATAAAACCTGGAACCTTTTATAATTTGGTATAGGTCCCATGTAATCGAAATTAAAATATCGACCATCGAAAATTCACCAGCCACCACTGCCTTTGTGCGAACCTCGGTGATACAGACGATCATCCATAAACTTATGTTTATAAATTTCTTTTTAATATAACTGGAGACACCGGATATTTCGTTTTAATTAATTCTCTGTGCTGGTATGTAACAATATGAGACATATTTTAAAAACAGATTCTTCGTTTCAAAATAAGTCGTTTAATAAGCGTTTTCTATTTAAGGGACTGCATTTTCTACTCTGACAATAGAAAAACAAATACTGTATAAAAAAATATTTACAATTTTAATTTCTTTTTCGTGCGGTGAAATATATCAACATGATTTTCAAATTCTGTATAGTTTTGATTTTGAACAAAGATAAATATTTCGTAATATTCATTTCGTTAACCTAGAAATAAGATCAATTTCGAATTCTAATAAGCCCAAAAATTCGGTAGTTTTTACAGTTTTTAGAGACAGCAGTGATAACAAAATTAAGATATTAAAGAGAAAACATAAAATTATACATATTGTTAATTAAGATAAATAAGCTTAAAGACCTTTTTAGACTCCAGAAGAATAACCAATAACCATCGTCGAAAAAATTCAGTTGGTAACCAGATACACAACACACAAAAAAATATTGTAACGAAGTGATTTTTCCAGTCAAGGAATGTCTGTTTTTGCTTTAAATATTACCGTCACTTGGGTGCACCCTGCCACCGTTTTTTTAATAAGTCCGGTCTTAGTTAAGTTAGTATTGAGTTGTAAAAAACCCGCTGGTAAACAAGCAGTCAAGTAATTAATTGATTAATTTTCGATAATTCCCCGTATAAGTAAAATCCGTGAATTATTATAAATAATGACCGAGTCGGAAACAAAAATCATTAGTTACTAAAACCGGTTAAAATTTTTAATCCGTGTCCGTTTTAATCCGTTCCGTTTTGCAATATAGTCTAGAAATTGCAAGGAACTCATTTCCGGTTATTGATGCTACGAGTCAATGTTTTTAATTACATAATACGCTCGACCTCAGTAAGTAACGTTGTGAGTCCTTCGTTTCAAGTCGGTGACCGCCCCTTTAACACGCAGTCTGGATACGTCATAAAAGTAATAAAACGCCTGAGGAGCGTCCAGTCCGGGACAGTCCGCATCAGTTCCAGATCAATCCGAAGCAGTCCGCATCAATCCGAAACTATCACCGTTTTCATATTCGTCCATAACCGCCGCTCCGAATTATATTAGTAAATTTTATTGAAATTAATACTGGTAAGAATACACCGTGGTCCGCCACTATCCGTCCGTGCCGCCTTCAGTTAAGTATAGATATTGAGATCTTATTGTTTGTGAGTACCGCTGTATTATACTACTAAATCAAACTAGAGCTAATTAGTAATACCTCTGTTGGTCTTTTGTTTCATAAAATATGCATCGGCTGGTTAGATTTGCTCGATCGGGCCATCTATAAAGCTCCAATGCATAAAGTTTTACCGGAAAACTTAACTTACGAAAAATAGTAATTGGTAAATAGCTCTATGTTTGTGGCAGTAGTTCACCGTATTGTAAAACCCTCTGTATAGACAAGAATATCTATAGCTAACCGACTGCCCGCCGTTCATACTATATCGTGTTGGAAATTCCGTTTGCTTGCCGTCCGAAATAATTTCAGCCGCGAAAACAAACACCGGTTATCCAAACTCACCGTCTTCCGAAATAAAATCGTATTCACGCGTATATACTCTTGATTGTCAGCCCGCCTATTTATTATCGTTATCAAATTTGTACATACTCGACTGCAAAGTCGCTGAAATATCCAATTTATTGATTTGTTCATTACTGTTTTAATAAATAAATACGTTGGTATACATAGGTAAAATTCACGAGTTATTATTTCAGTTATTTATTTCTAATTAACCCGTTTGACAAATTGTCCAAGTCCAGTTGACAAGACAATCATCTTAAAATCCCTGGAAATCACCGTATTTCCATCTGTTTAGCTACCCCTAAACGTTCTACCCTTGGAGAGCCAAACAAGTGCTGTTCCTTGCACTTAAAAATAAGGAACTGGCGCCCGAGTTTCCGTCTAAAAAGTGTTGCAAAGCCAGAGAGTCCTGTTTGTAAGCAGCCAGTTACAAACAGTACAAGTTACGTAAGTAAACAGCGTCACGATATATAATTAGAGGCTCAGATTTTCTATCCTTAGGGTTACACTAACGTTAATAAAATGAAAATAACTTCGTGACTTATAGACTATATAAAACAGAATTAGGTCCATTGTCGATGAAGAGCAATGAGGGAAAAACTGATAAATTAAATTAGGTTGGTTAAAACACATATTTTGCACAAAAATTTGCCACACTAACTTTGGAAATGGCAGAAAAAATTAGGTGGAGGTACAAATTTGAAGCTTGCCACTTGCGTATCCTGTTCTATAAAGAATGTGGTAACTCAACGTCAAATTTTGTTTTATCCATCTCTAAATTAAAACACTGATTTTATTCCACAATATATTCCTATTAAAACATTATTTAACTTTATTGATTTATCCTCTTTATTTGAGGTTTATTCCTTTATCTTATTTACTTATTTTCGAATTGTAACACCTTTTTAGAGCTTAGTTTTTAATATTAGAGTGATCCCAGAAATTTATTTCCTTTATGTATTGGCTCCTACCAATATATTGTGTATGTAAAGGAGTCGATGTCTAATGCAGAATTTTAAAAAATAACTAGTAGGTACCTACCTACCATGAGATGGTGCACTAATTTTGGAAATCCTACAAAAATTGGAACAGTAAGCTCTAAGATTAGTGTGTGCAAAATTTTACACAGGGTGTACAAAACTTTTCAAAATGAAACGATTAAGGTAGCACAAAAATAATAATTATCTTGGTTGTGAGGTGTTTTTCGTTTGTTACTTATAAAAATGTGCCAAAACGTGGAAAATGTCACACTGTCTTTGGATAGGCTAGCGCAGACTAAAAAGGCTGCTGGTCTATCTAGCTAGAGGTAACCATGGGAAAGGATCTTCCGAAGTTTGTTATGGGCAACCAAGCCTTTATTCTTTATCAGTTTTATTTCTCGTAAAAGGTGTACTTAATGCTCCTTGGAACTTTTTGTATTCATATTGTGCCACCCTAACTGTTATATGATAAATAATAGAATGTAAAGCTACCACGATGTTTCTATATTTATTAAGAACATAGCAGGGTGATGCTCATTCATCTATAATACAATTAAAAAGTCCTCGCCTTTGTGTATAAAAACCATTTATATATGTTTCAAGGCATTCATTGGCTGACATCAAAGTGAAACTGCCTGAAAACAACATTTCTGAATGAGTTTCCTTAGGATATTCTGTAAACAGTGCGACTGAATACAAGCGGGATACGTTCATTAAACTCATTTCCATGGACAATTTCAATGGGTTTGTGTAATAAAGTGAAATGTTTTTAAATGTTGCGATAAAGATTACATCAAACAGATTTTAGCGGCAACCTATTTACAATGATTGTAGCATATTATTCGGTAGGTATCGATGATTTAGTCTAAATTCCACGATTACAAAAAATAAATTACAAATTTAATAGGAGTTAACCATTAAAAACATGTTTTCAAGAATTTTTTTTATTTTCTTTAAATAAAGCTTTTCGTAAAAGCTTTTTTGTCAACTAGTAACAGTTTTGTTTCATCAATTATTTAAATGCCTAAAGGAGTTTTTTTGAAAGAATCTAAATTGTCTTTATAGTAAATACAAATAATCAAATATAAATTGCATATAAATATATTTGTCATCAATAGTTAATGGAAAAAGTAAACTAAACGACGAGTGTGAATGTTTTAGAATCCTTATTTAAAAAGTTCTTGAATAAATAATATACCTATCATTGTTCTATGTTAAATATTTTTTCGACATTACTCAGTAGAGGAATCCAGCAAGCAAAAGCACAAATTTAAAGATTTTTTCCAGTTGTCAAATATATGAATTATAGTAACTGAAAATTTTAGGGCAATCTCTCCCAGTTTGCGCAACCGACATTACAAAACCAAAAGAAAAAACAAGCATACTGTCGACAAACTTTAAACAAAATTCAAATACTTTGTTTTTAGCTGTACAACATTAGCAAAGAAAATGCCACAACTCAAGCTTTATTATACTTGTTAAAGACTGAAGATCTTACCTAATGATAGTTTTTGTTCAGATTTTTCTGCTCTTTTGCCCGAGACCTAAGGGATCGAAACTGTCAGCTGTTACAAAGTATATATAACTTTTTCGTAAACACGTATTATAATTGATGACTTCGTATATCAAAGTAATTTATACGGTGTCGTTTTGTATATTGAGAAGTCGTACCTCGTTAAAATCTAATAATAGAATTCTTTAACATCTTAGTACAAAAATTTGGAGAGGTCATAATGTGACATTAATACTGTGAATTTTCCGATTAATTCGGGAAGTTATGGAAACTTATTTTATGTACTGGGAAAATTGCAGATGGATAACACGTAAAAGTTCTTTGAAGTTTTACGTCTGTTCTTACGAAGAATAAAAGTCACTAAATCGATAGCTGTAGCATGCCTCATATAAAATATATAAAATAATTTAAAACGTTCTTATTTTGTATTTTACTTCGCTGTAAAATAAAATGTTATCCAGTATTGTAATCGTCAAAAAAGAACGACATGAAACTTATTTAAATGTATTCGGCTGTATCACAATGTACTAGAGAAATAATCTCTTTATTAAGTATTAAAATAGAAAGCATAGAGACTAATTGGTTATAAGATACATCAGAATGATATCCACTCTCTTATATTTTTTTCGTCAATATAATAAAATCAATATCAATTTCGTAGGTGAGAGATTAACCGAAAAAAAGTTTCCACATCTTTCCAAAATTTATTTATTTATTAAGTTACAATGATATTTAATAAACGGTTTGATCCTTCAGTCCTTCGTTTTAACCACGAAAATAATGTCTTCGAATTTCTACAATATTTTTACGTAAAATTTATTGTAAAATATCTTTTTTAAATCATAAAACATGTTCCGGTGCAAAGCGCATTTAATACCAACTGGAACAATAATACATTTTTATAATCAAATTCTTATAGAGATATGTTCTGACGCAATTCCTTTATGAGAAAAATATCAAATCAACTTTCTTGAAATGTTTATTTTACTTTAATTTTCCCCCGATATCACTGTTTGTTCGCTTTACAACGTAAATAAGTGAGTATATTCACAGTAATATATATTCCCGGCTTTATTATCTTATGCTTCGGGTCATATTTTGATTAGAACGACACCGAGATAAGATAGAATGAAGGAACAGTCAGAGGCACGCAGGTAAATATCGATTTACTTGGCAGGGTAATAGAAAAAGGTCGGCATTCTCGACCGTTTTCAGGAAGGCATCTATTTGATCGCCAAAGATTTCTCCCTCTTTTTCAATATACCTAATTAGAACTAGTAACAGGATACACTTTGTTCCCGACATTTTTTACTGTCCACCGAAGTAAAAAGCACTTCCATTCTCAAGATTTTAACGAAATTATGCGTTTTGAGAAAAGGTTTTGTGGATATCGTTTTTTCCAGTAACTGTCAAAAGCAAAGTTACAATTTTTAGAATATGGTTATTGTTAGATATCTTTTCATCATGTATGATTTTTACGAATTTTTTGTTTGCTCAACTAGTAATCAAAACAACTTGTAGGCTGAACCAAAGCTTTGATTTCTGATATGCAAAAGATATTATTTCTGAAAACTTTTTTTAAGTTAGTTACTTTACAAAATACAAAAGTTTAGTGAAAACATTAACATTTTTGTATTTTTCATATTTTAAAAAATAAACCCAATGTTTTCTCAATTAAAAAAATAAACTTTATTCAAAAGAACTAAAGTAAGAACAGTCAATAACGAGTGTTGCTCTCTCTTTCAATTGTCATAATTGAACACGCCTTGGCATGCCTTAAAATATATTCCCAATATCCCAAAAGCAATATTTAGCTCTTTAAGGTTTCTGGGGTCCTCAGCCAAGCGCTGCCAAGCTCATCCCAAAGTGTTTGGTGAAGTCTTTTTGTAGGCCACTTCTTTCTATACCAACTTTGTCCTATGAGCGATGAAAAGAACCACCTGTGTATGTAAAACGTTGAAAATATTTGCATTTGCATCTGGGCAAAACGACAAGGTCAGTGCCAGTATCTTGACCAATATCATTACGACACCTTCATTAAAGCTATGTTTTTCGTTGATGACACACTATGTGAATTTTTCTCCGGTCCTTTTCCATGCTCCTTCACGTCGATCCAGAAAGCTTAAAAAGAATCTAAACTCGTCTGGGCAATACCCGAGACCAATCTCGTTCATTCCAGTCAATGTGAGTACCAGTAAAATTTCAAAGAAATTCTTGGTCCAAAGCTTTTAGACCAACTTTACGAAATGTCATTGCACTGTCGATTTACTTACTATAGTGTTCCTCACCTCTCCAAGTACCTGTGTGTTCTCACGACAGTTTGCCGTCAATTTCTTGGCTTTTGCAGGCGAATGAAACAATTGTCAAGGCTTCAGTCTTACTAGACCAACCAGAGCCAGCTAGTATTCCTGCATCTTTATACCGTTGTATTACTTTTTGTACGATAGTCTGATGAACACCTATACTACGCCACATGATAATAAATATTTTAATTGTAAAGGAAACTAAATTTAACAAAGAGCTTTACAAAGCAGAAAAATGGTAGTAGTTCTCAAGAAAAATAGATATGAGTTAAGTGCCTTCCTTCCATTCTTTCCACTCTTCTAAATGGTAACATTGCGAGAGGAATATCCGGATTTCATCATAAATTATTTAATTTAATAATTATTTTGAGATTTTCGTTGATATGCCCGACTTCTGAGAAAGTAATTCAACGTAGTCAAATCAGGTGATCAGGGTGACCAGTTTATGACAGCAAGGCCTAAAATTAGACGAAAAAGGAAAGTTGGTTACACAGTTACATCTGCTGTATGACCATTGACCAGTTCTCACGTTAATCATCACCAAGTTGAGGATCAAAAAATTTTCTCATCGTATCTGTATATCTTCGACGTAATAATCACAGCATGTTCGTTTTCTTCGAAAAAATATAACACAATTTTCTTATTAAAAAGAAAGCATACAAAACTGTAACGTTTTTTGAATGTAGAAATCGTTGATGGAGTTCAAATAGGATTTTCTACGACAGTTTTGTTTATTGACAAATAAAAATGAGTTTCATTGAACATAAAACAGCAATGTTTGTCTTGATAATTTAGTTTCTGCACCAATGCAATTTTATAAGGATGAAAATTAATTTATGAAGCTCTTCGGGGCGGGCGGGTGCATTATATTTTTATGTCAAAGAAGGATCATATTCGTTTTTATACGTACATACATACCTACCCTATAAATCTTGCAGCACTCTCGTAACCTCAGATGATCTAATGTTTGAAATTTTAGGTTATGTTTTCATGGCTTTTATAAAGAAGGTTAAAAAAATAGTGATTGATAAAATACATATGTTGAAACTATTTAAAAGTGTTAAAATAAGTCAGTATTAGGTGTTTATAAGCATGAAGTGAAAAATTTGGTGAAAATAAGTAATTAGGGCAATTGAAAAATACGACTTTCAGAGACTTTGGGGCCAAATATCTCGAAAAGTGTTGACCAGTGGCGATTTTTTTATTAAACTCTTTGTTTATGAGGCAATACTACGTATATCGATAGCAAAAAAATTTCAAAAATCGGACGTTCGCTATTCTGGAGATTTACCCAAGACTCTATAGACAATTAGACACTCATCCATTTTGACAATTATCACCATAACCTAAGATATTTCTTGCACTTCGCGCGCTCTAAAAAGACCACTGTACCTTAACTATAAAAGCGACACAATAATAATTATGCTATCAAACTTTTTTGGTCTTTTGGCTTTATTTTGTTCATAGCATGTTATAAAAAATTTCAAAAAACAAAATAGTGTCTTGATTAGTGAAAATTGTACTGCGTTTTTTCTGAACTTCCAAGGTCATCTAAATTTATAGCGTGTTTAAATTTTTTTCTATTAACAATACTTATGCACACTTAGAAGAGCTTAAGTATGTGTTTTATAACAAAAAAAAATGACAATAGATGTACAAGAATACATGATTTTTTATGAAACGTAAAATTTCATACTTTTTGAAAATAAAAACATCTGTGAAGACTAGAAAATGTCGTATTTCGTGATTTCTAATGAATATTGACCTACTTAATGGAATGGTATACCGGGTGTAAATGAAATTAGGCTCACCCCTATAACTTTTTTGTTTTTCAGATATCACTTTGAAATTTTGGTAGTTGCAATAACAAGTAAATTTGAATTAATGCATGTTAATAAAATAATTCTAGCACACTTAATGACCGTAACATCTGTTTTTTAAATGGAACACCCTATATATTTTTACATTTTTGGATTCAGGGATTTATTCTGCATACGATGGTATCAACATCGAGGAAGAAACATAACCTCAAACATTTTTTAGGATAATTTAAGTTGGCATCTAGGGAGCCATGACTGCTGAAAAATTTTTCTTTCTGAGCCGTTTAGTATTGGAAAAATAAAATAGTGATATAAAGTGAGCTAACTGTGCTTTTATAGCCATTTAAACATCTCGAAAATGGTTTTTTCGATTTAAGAAATTTGGAACCATTAACTATTTTAATAGAGATTTTCTTTACCTACATTTCGATAACAAACACTTCACCATTAGTTCATAAATAACTTACAAAAGATACTTTACCTTGGTTCAAATTTATTTTCTTATACTCTACTTATATCGAAAAGACCATTTCCGAGATGTTTAAATGGTTATAAAAGCAAAGTTAGCTCACTTAGTATCCTGATTTTATTTTTCCAATACTCAACGACTCAGAAAGAAAAGTTTTTCAGCAGTCATGGCTCCCTAGATGCCAACTTAAATTATCCTAAAAAAATGTTTTGAGGTTATGTTTCTTCCTCGAAGTTGATACCAACGTATGCAGAATGAATCCCTGAATCCAAAAATGTAAAAATATACAGGGTGTTCCATTTAAAAAATAGATGTTACGGTCATTTCCGGTGAAACCGGAAGTGCTAGAATCATTTTATTAACATGCATTAATTCAAATTTACTTGTTATTGCAACTGCCAAAATTTCAAAATGATATCTGAAAAAACAAAAAGTTATAGGGGTGAGCCTAATTTCATTTACACCCGGTATGTCTGGATTTGTTCTAAAGTAAAAAAAAAAATTGAGAAGGTATATACTTTTTCCCTATTCTTCACTGCACTAAACTTACTTTAGTGTACGTCTCCCAATTTTCATTTCAATGGTTGCAACTTCCTCCAGATTTATGTTTCATCTATTTATCTTTTATTTTTTTCCGAATGCAAGGTTCTTCCCCTAACTAACATTTACTTATAGTACAAATTTCTATAAGATCGAACTTTCCATTCTCGAATCATCTTACTTACAAGCGGCGACGTCACGAACAGGCAGGAAGCACGTAAAGAATTCATCTTATAGCAGATGATGCTATTGTTTACATTTTTAAGTTCAAGTATAACATTATCAGCTTCATGGAATAATTTCAGATGGTTTTAACCGGTGCAGGAAACCGCATATACACCGCAGTTAAATATAATAATTATTATTTTTATAACTATCGGTCAGAATTCAGCAAACTTTTAAATATAAACAGGCCAGTTATTCTCGCAATTACTAATCGTTCTAATTTGACCCTTATAATAAGTATAAGCGTAGATTTTCTGAATTATCAGTTCTTCTGTGTGTCTTGTTGACTACGTATCTCCTGAGTAAAGAAAAACAACTTCTTATCGTAATAATATTATGACGAACACGTAGCGTCTGCGTTATTCATTTATGCAAATTTAAAAATCCCAATCAATTTACCAGTGGCCTTTACAGTGAAGTGCAGTTTAAAAATATACTTGCTGCGAGAGTGATTTTGGTTACCGACGATAGTTATTGTTAATCTAGTGCGGTCCTTTTCCTTGCAAACGGTGCCGGTGTGTCGGTTAATTCCTACAAAAATCTGTTGTTGGATTTATTCCTTTATTATTTGTAGTTATTGGTAAGTTGCTTTATCTTTTTATTCTATGAGGGTGTCATTGTACCTCTTTTGAAAAAATAATTGCGACTTCTGGCGTGCCGCATTTAAAATAACAATTTAAAGAACGAATTCAAAGGGATAATCCGGCGTGAGTTCATTTAGCTTCGACTTTTATCTCATTGTTAATTAAAAAGCAGTAAAAAGAATTTTAATAATAACGAATGAACTCTATTACTTTTTCATTTGGTATGGAGTTTCTTAAAGACAAAAAAAATGTATATTTCTATACTACGTAAAGTAGGTATGGGATTGTTTAAACAATATAAATGCACAACAATTAAATTATTGTGAAATTAAACAAATAAAAACCGTGGAAGGAAATATCATAAATGATTCATTAAAAATTGCAGAAAATTACAATACTTTTTTCTGTGAAATAGACCAACAAAAGTGTGGTGGATCCAAATTATGCATACTTAAATTTAAACGTAACTTTGTAATTCTTTTTATCTGGAATGCACTATCAGAAGTCAAGCAGATTATTAAACAATTAAAGCAATGAAAATCTCCTGACGTCGACGAAAAAAACCCTCCAAAAAATATCTGAATTTATGTTTACTTTACACCACTCGTTACCATTTATAATTAATTCGTCCATGGACACTGATGTTTTTCCACAACAGGTTAAAGAGGATCTAATGAAACCTTTAATAATAATAATAATAATAATAAGAATAAATGTCGGAAAACAAAATATAAAACCATATTACAATTAGATACAATTCCTGATTCGATTTTTGAATTTTTTAAATCTTTTGGATGAAAGTAAAAGTCACTTTGCATCTTCACTGACTTGGCCAAAATATTTGATACTATCAGTCATGCAAAATTCTTAAAAACTCTTGAGAACATTGATTTTCGAAATCTATTATTAGATTGGTGACAATTTGTTTGATAGGTGCAGTACAATGAGTAAAGGTCAGAAAGAAATTTTGACTATGAAGTGCCTCAAGGCACAATGTTATGTTCTTTACTTTTTAACATCTACATGAACAATTTGGTTAAACTGCCTTCTCTGGGAGAGGTCGGAAGGTTCGCAAATGATGCTGTAGATTTTACAAAGGCAGAAGTTCGTCAGATTTAAAACCGATAGAACTTAACTGTAAATATTATTTTTCTCGTCAACAATTTTCTATCCATTAACTTGACAAAATAATTTTTACCTCTTAATTATACTCTTCCAACGTAAGACATATTATTTTTTCAAATATATCAATGTACGCGGTGTTCAACGTAACTTGCTACCCCCATAATTTCCTTATTTATAAGGTAATAAAAAAATTAAAAATTTCATGTTATTGCATTTTTCACATACTTTTTAAATATGTTATCAGATCATATCTCGTCTTCTTCAAATAATGATTGTTGGAAAGATAAAATAAATATAATTTATCTGTTATTTCAAACGGTTTTTTATTAATAACTTCCTTAATATTACTCGAAATATGCAAGTATTATATATTTTTGAAATCAGAAAAAATAGGCAAATCCAAATATGTAAAAATATATAGGGTGTTCCATTAAAGAAAAGCACGTTTTTTCGCACCCACTGTATATTTTCTGACATGGATATGATTTGATAACATATTTAAAAAGTACGTGAAAAATGCAATAAGATGAAATTTTCAATTTTTTTATTACCTTGTAAAATAAGAAAATCAAACTTACTTACGTCAAAATTTAACAATGACAATATTGCTATGGCCTACTAATTTTAAATAAGTGACACTAATCATTGAAAGTATAAATGAAACTTCAAACTTATAAAAAAATTCAAAGATTATTGTTAAAGAATACTGAGAATTAGGTATGTTTTATAAACCGTGATTTTAAATAAATGAACTACATAAAATTAAATAACTACATTTAACGTTTTTAAAATAACATGATTATAATAGGTGCTCTAATATGCAATTTTTTACTATTTTACTTTACGCACTAGTGCGTAACGAAAAAATACTTTACGTGCGTAAAGTTTAACTTTACGCACTGTAAAGCGTGCTGAAAGTTAGTACTTTAAGATCGGTAGTAGAAAAAATAATTATTTGAGCAATATCTCCATATAAATATTGTCTAAAAGTTATTTGTGGCATCTTTCTATATTTTCCTTCTGTTCTTATTTGGGATTTACGGCCACACTTCTGAACATTACCCAGATAATCTGAAATATATCTGGATTATTTAAAAAATAACCTTTACGCCTGTGACTTTACTTTTATTTTAATTATATTTTATGTCAAAAAAAACAACCTTTAACTGTTCCTTTGACGTAAAGTCACAGGCGTAAAGGTTATTTTTTAAATAATCCAGATATTTTTCAGATTATCTGGGTAATGTTCAGAAGTGTGGCCGTAAATCCCAAATAAGAACAGAAAGAAAATATCTCCATAACTAAAAAAGAAATATTAAAGGATTTTTTTCAAAGAGTTTAACGTATCCGTTAAAAAATATATCTCTCCCAAATTAGAAACGCTACGAATATAAACTATTTCTTTAAATGGAACATATTATGATTTGTATAAAAATCAGACAAAAAAACTAAATATACACTCGAGTATACACTTTTATATAAGTATATACAACATATTTATCTTTTTTAGTTTTGAAGATATTGTCCAAATATTTATTTTATGAACAAAAGTGGGCTTTGAATTAAAAGTTTTGCTCAAACAACAATTCAATGAATTGTCACAGAAATACTAGTTTGACATATCTACATTGTTTCAATAAATGTCAAAGTGTCAAAGCCTACTTTTGTTCAATTATTGTTGTGCTGGCGATAAATATGTAAAAATATAAAATAATTATTTGGGCAATATCTCCAAATCTCCATAATTAAAAAAGAAAAATATATAAAGGTGTATATTTTTGAAATCACAAAATAACGGCTGGTCTGATTTTTAAATAAAATATAACGTGTTATTTCCATTTAAAAGAAAATATTTTACATTCGTAACGCTTCTACTTTCGGAAATATATATTTTTTAAAGTATACGTTAAAATTTTTGATTAAAATCCTATAGTTTAAATCACGAAAGAAGACCGTTACGTCATCGTTATAATTCGTATGAATCAAATCAGTACTGAGTTAGTCAAATTCATGCTTGTTGAAATGACATCCGGATGTAAACAAACTTAAACGTCAAAACAAAACATAACCTGCAATTTGTCTGTTAAATGTCAGAATAATTTAACGATCTCGCCTGTCTAAATTTGAACTAATTGTATATTCTTATCGAGGTTTTCAATATATATAATTTGGCAAAATGCAGATGTTTTGAAGATTAACTATCGTTAATTCCATAATGAACTATTTTTAATGTGCAAAAATCAATGGAATAAGGAAAACAGTAACAATCAAACTCAAAGATAAACAAATTCAAATTTGACAACTATGGCTGACATGCATAAACAGGAAACTATGAAACATGCGACAACGGCGCTAGTCAAAAGCGTTCGATCAGTTGATCGAATTCTTGCTTATTACTGAGACATACGAAATCGGGCCTTCTCTTTCTATTGCGTCAAGGCGGTTAGGTTTTCGTATAACGCATCAACAACGTCAGTCGGAGATATTAACAGTCACATATAATGGACTCCCTTACTCTGTCTCTCTCGTTTTACTGTGTTGTAAACAAAGAACGCTTGAACAGCGTACGTTGAAGATTAGAAATTAATTTGTGACGTAACGGTCATCTCTCGTGATTTGAAGTATATATTTAAATTTTTGAAATTTTTAAAATCGTTCTTAAATGGCCAAGTTAGAGAGAGTAAATTTATGGAGGATCGCCCATACCATATAAAAATATGATAAGATAAAATACTTAGGTTGTACATACCTATACACTATACAGTATGACCCATTTAAAATTAGGACACCTCTGTAAAGTGGCTATTTTTGGTCTGATTTTGATCAACTTTTTTTTAGATTGTTGCTTATGGGAAACGGCATTTTGTGGCAAATTGATAAATTTCTACTACAAAAATCAAAGCCTACTTTGCAATTTTTCTGGAGCGAAAATTCAAGAAGTATTACCGATTTTTTTACATGAAAATTAAGTACGCGATTGTATTTAGCGTCCCCTGAGATGGGTCTGTACCAAATGTCATCCTAAAGTACCGCATAATTATTACTTTTAAAAATTAATTTATACCCGGAAATGTATTGAGAACATCAAGTAACTCATGAAATAAGTGAACTCATAAAAATTATTTGAGCATCGATGCAAGATGAAAAACACCCATAACTTTTTACTAATACAATAATATTCTTTTTGCAATGACTAAATAGTTTGATGGACAAACATTTAATTTCAGTAGGTACTTAATAAAATGAGGTCTTCTATTAATGAAACCAGCCACATCAGAAAAGAGTTGTCAGAATGAAAATATTCCAATATCATAAATCTCCCACTTTTACTTCAGTCTACGTAATTGTGGAAAATTATAACACACATTTTTCTTTTCCAGGAGACATGAAAGCGTGACCCCTTTCATAACCACAAGAATGTCCTACTATGCGGGCGTCGCCTTGCTGCTGGCAGCTGTGGCGTTACCCTCTTTGATTTTCGCAAACCACGAAGAGGACTTCGCCTTTGACTTATCCGACGACTTGGAAGTAGAATTCGATGCAGATCAATTAGGAAAATGGAATAACAGGGACATTATAGCGAACGTAGGACGGACTTTTCATTTATTAGTGCCCAAGGAATCGTTTGGTGGAGACGTAAAGAATTACGAGGTAAGATTGTTGTTTCTCACAATTTGCGAACTATCAGTTCAATTTTCGGAACTTTTGTGGAAATAAAGCAAGGATAATGTGTGTAAAATAATTTTTTGTAAAAGGTAATTAAATGAAACTGATCGACTATTTTTGTGATAATATCCAAAGTTTTCTGCTACAGAAACAAAGCTGGGGCAACTTTTTTAAATCAAGTCTAATAGCAAATTTAGAAACTGGTGGACAACAGACGGTTTTTAATTAATTTTAGGTCGCGGATACCGAATTTTTCAGTTGCCAGGCTCAAGTTTTTCAAATAACGCCAAAAAATGCCAAATCTAATAGATATGGAAAAAATCATAAAAAGTATAATAGTATGAATAGAACATGAACCCAAAATTTATACTACAATAGATGTGTTGTAAAAGGGACAGTGTCAATCTTATCCTTTGTTAAAACCTTCAGATTTTGGCACGTTTTAAAGTACTTAGTTCTATTAGGATTTATGTTTCTTTCTTCAAAACTAGTATTTTATTAATTTGATGTAATTTTATCGAAACATTAGGTATGGAAAAGTAAAAGAGCAAATTTTAAGGCCTTAAAAAATGTAAAAAGAAGTAGATTCAAAAGAAAATTGTATTAACCATAGATCATAGATGTTCTGCAAGGAAGGCAAGAGTGAAATATTTTCGATCTTTTGCGATAATTTTCTGTACTTATTTGTCTTAAAAATCTTATTTTTATGTGGTGTAAAGAAATACCAAAAAATTATAACTTTAAGTCGAGCTTTAAATGAAGTATATTCAATAACGCATTTGATAATATCAAATTCATATACAAAATCATAATAGGTAAAATATTTATAATGAAGAATCTAAAATAAATATCTATACATTGGTAAAAATGTTCGTTAAATTTCTAAACCTTATGGAATGGACATTTTTTCTGTCTAATATTTATAACTGGCTACAACATAATATTATTTTAATAATATGATAGTAATGATGATGATGATTATTCAATGCAAATTCAAATATTGATTAATAATGGCTGCTAATGACCTTAATATAATTTCCTATATAAAATGCACCGTATTTAAATTCACTATGTATTTGTTTGGAAAAACAAGTCTCATGAAAATCGAAGTACTTTCGACTCACTTTCTTTTAGCAGCTTGTAAGTAGCTGTAGAAAATACAACAGAAGAATATCCGGACGTCTTTGCGAGGAAGTCGGGGATAATGACAGAATTGACACTTTCCTACATCGGATTACGCTCCACACAACAAAACCGTTTTGGAATGTTATAAAGCCAGTGAATGAACAAATTTAAGACTAATCGTTGACACCAAAAATTAAAATTTCAAAATGGTAGACAACTAAGTATTAAAAATGTTTACGTGTATTATCTAATACACTCAATCGTAGAAATGTAAGAAAAATCTGTGAAGATTAAAAGTTCCTAGAGAGTGATAACACTACTGGAAATTTGAAGGACAAGATACTTAAAATCACTGCTTGGACTTGTTGATCAAATTAAATAATTTTTTTCATTTGATTTCCCTAAATCTCTATTTTGAAAATTGTTGCCTGATTTGTATCATGAATCCATATCTTTTAAATGTTTATGTCGTTCTTTTCTACAAAATTTGTTTTTAGGACTCCAGGCTTCTCTTAAATCAAATCAATCAAATTTTAGTTTTACTATACTTAATCGTCTGAGTATGCAATACATATTGTAAAAACCTTTATTTTACAAATTCAATTATTTATTTTTAAATGCAATACAGTAGATTTTAAAATTTTAAAACCTAAGTGACATCCCTCGACCACTGCAGTGGTGTAATTTTAATTATTTCCTGTTTTCTGGATGACGCAAAAAAAGAGTCCAACATGAACGAGTTCTAATTTAAAATATAATAATTGGATTTTATAGATCTCCTTCAGGAAACCTCCATTTATATAGAAAAATTAACTGGAGACCTAAATATGAACTTGTTGAACTCTACGAATAAAAATAGATTTATTAAGATTAATCATTTATATAATTTTGGATTTGGTGTTAAAAAACACGCAAGAATATGTGAAACGTAATAACGTAAAACACGTATTGATAATATCATAATTACTTCAACAAAAGCAGATTATATCGCCGTAGAAGTTACCTATTGATTACACCTTATCCGATCACTTTTGGTATTGGTAGTGACACGAAAATGTTTTACAGGCATTATTTATTAATACAGTTTGGCACATGAATTATTGAAATCATCAATTAAATAATAAAATATATATAATATTGATTTACCGAAACAAAATTTTTAAACAAAATTAATCGGAACTCCCATAATTAAAAATAATCGTTATCTACACGAGGCAAATGCTTTCTTATTAATATGGCATGAGAAATTGTCCAAATGTCCAAATAGCAGGGTACTTGATTATTTTGAATAATATAGTAATAATAATTAAAAGGTTGATATACACCAACCGTTTATTAAGGCTGCGAATTGAGTGTATTTTTGGTTGCCTAATATTTATTAAAATTGATTGAAACAACGACGTACTATTTGGTAAATAACTCCTTTAGAAATATAAAATAGAAAAATACCATGTGTCCAGCTTCATAACAGAAGATACTAACACCTAATGAAATAACGATTTTTTCTTAAAGTATAAGATTGTCCCGAGAAAAATTATTGAAGTTCTCCTATTTACGTAATTTGCGAATCATAATTTTTAACTACACAAAGTAATCAATTTCAATAAAATATGATTCAAGATACTCTGAACACAAGTTATTATCCGAATAGAAAATGTAGTAAAAGTTATTTTATGAAGTGTAGTTTACTGAATACCTATATATTTTACTAATAAATGGATGAATCATCTCAATATTTTAGCAAACTGTTCAACATATCGCCGAGAGAGGGCGCTATTTCTTCTTACAATGGAACTGAGAATTTATGAATGGGAGAAATAGTGCGGCAATTTTAAATTCAATTATACAGAAAAAACAGTGAAATAGGAGTAGAAGAGTAATACCGGATCGCGGGCTCCCCCCACCACTTTTGCTCCCCCCACCACTTTTTTTTGGGGTGGGGGGCAATTAGAGTGGGGGTAATTTGTAATTGCGTAATTAGTAATTTGTAATTGCGTAATTAGTAATTTGTAATTGCGTAATTAGTAATTGGATTATTGCGCTGAGAAATGAAAGTAATTGAATTATTGCGCTGTAATTGCGTAATTAGTAATTTGTAGATGTGTAATTAGACTATTTGCGCGTTAATTACACTATTTTATATAGTCTGGAGGGGGATAATTAAAACCCAATTGCCGCGAGAAATGAAAGTAATTGAATTATTGCGCTGTAATTGCGTAATTAGTAATTTGTAGATGTGTAATTAGTAATTTGTAATTGCGTAATTAGTAATTTGTAATTGCGTAATTAGTAATTGGATTATTGCGCTGAGAAATGAAAGTAATTGAATTATTGCGCTGTAATTGCGTAATTAGTAATTTGTAGATGTGTAATTAGACTATTTGCGCGTTAATTACACTATTTTATATAGTCTGGAGGGGGATAATTAAAACCCAATTGCCGCGAGAAATGAAAGTAATTGAATTATTGCGCTGTAATTGCGTAATTAGTAATTTGTAGATGTGTAATTAGACTATTTGCGCGTTAATTACACTATTTTATATAGTCTGGAGGGGGATAATTAAAACCCAATTGCCGCGAGAAATGAAAGTAATTGAATTATTGCGCTGTAATTGCGTAATTAGTAATTTGTAAATGTGTAATTAGACTATTTGCGCGTTAATTACACTATTTTATATAGTCTGGAGGGGGTTAATTAAAAAACCCAATTGTTGCGAGAAATGAATGTAATTGGATTATTGCAATTAAACTAGTATAATTGCAATATATCTAATTGAATTGGTACAATTATATATTAATTAGTACATCAATTGGAGAAAATGAAAGTTTATTACGCTGTAATTAGACTAGTATAATTGCAATATATCTAACATAATTTCACGAAACAGGTGCCTATCTGAAAATCAAACCACTCGTATTTCACATACCCTACTGTCACTGTGCCTTTACAAATTATTAAAATTCCAAATTGTAGGTAGTCTTCGACCAGCATTCCATTGACATCGCATTTATTTCCTAATGATCAAAGATTAAACCAGCTTTTTAGTTTTTACTGTCGCATATCTTGAAACAAAATAGTTGGTTAAATTTATAGCTCCCATTTGCGACAGACAATATGTCTGCATAGAGGACCCAGCTACGTAGGCCAGGTGGCTCACGCGAACGGTACCTGCCTGAAATCGAGGTAATGCCATTAAAGCGCTGTGGTCACCACTCATCAGTCGGTCGACTTTCCCGTTAAACAATATAGCATAGGCACTAGTGCAGGCAGTACATAAGGGTATTACATTGTTATAAGACACTTCTTCTATAATGACTTTGTCATAGGGAATTAACTATCTCGTAATTATTAATATTGTTACATTTTATTGTTTGGTGTCTTTAAATCGGTTGGGGGTTTACTGTTGCTTTTGTATACATTTAATGACTACCTACATAGGGGTCCGTCCTTAAAATTTTAAGTTAGCAAGGTTATAGACAAAAGAAATTTGACGGATTCTACTCGATCAATATCAAAAAAAATTAAACAGTCCGCCTTTGTTGATGCATTTTCCCATGAGATCGAAGATAGACAAGAAATAGTTTATCTTACTAATAGGACAATAATCTATTTACACGATAAAGATCAATAATTAATAATAATTTTATTAATTTATATCCCTTTAGACAGTAAACGTCTTCGAAAATTCTCAATACTACTAAACACAGAAATACTCAGATACAGAATACAGAAGGATAACACTTAAAAATAAAAAATTCTTTTAGTAATTTTAAATAATTCTTCACTCCTGACAAAATGTTATTTATTTCGATACGCAACGAGATAAATATTCTATTGGCATGGTATCTCAAACCAGCTAAACCTCTTAAAACACGTTTCTGAACGATAAAAATAAGAGGAATTTCCCCAGAAGTAGACACCGTGTCTTAGACGAGATTCAAATTGTGCAGGGAAAATAATGCATTTTTTTTTTCAACCTCCGGGTCCTCAAAGTCGAAATGCATTCATTTTTCTAAGGACAAATATATTGCACAAAAGATTAGCCATCTCCTATCTAAACACAAGATACGTCGATTTTTACAAAACAAAGCCACACAATTACCTGAAATTTTAAACTTAAAAATAACAGGTGAGAGTGTAATTCGAATAGGATGGAAGGTTTAGAACTGCCTACTATAAAGAAGTCATTAAATGTCTTTATTGGTAATAATTAAATAGACAAAAGGCAACCCGCCTTTGTTGCACTGACGAGAAATTTTTCAGTCCTTTTAAAGCAATAATGTCACAGCTTAATGGATCCATTTGAAAGTTAAAATATAGCTATTAGATTCATGCTTTGTTTTGCTGTCAAGGGTCGATAAACATAAATGTTTTAAATAGTAAAACTATTCAAAATCCATTTAAATACAAATACGCTTGGCAAAAATAACAAAAGGACACGGTCAAGATCTTTCAGCTTAAATAAACATTAATAAAATTTTCATTGATTTACAAATTTTAACATACAGGGTGCCCCGAATTGTACAGATCAAACATATGTTCTAAAAAATATATATGGGGTGTTCCATTAAAAGATACACTTTCTATACTTTCCAATGTTGCTCTATAAAGAACTACTGATAATAATTGCAGGTAATTGATGTGTAAAAGATGATGGACAGTAGGTCGGCAATACACAAAAAAAAAAACCATTCAACTCAAACATGAAGTCTGATAGAAGACATTAAATCTGCCATTGAAAGATTGTCTTGTAAACTAGATGACATAAGGAGGGATTCAAATAAAATACACATTAAAAGATTACAATAATTTTATTTCCTATTTTTTATTACACAACTAAAAACAACCATAGTATAATTAAAACAGTTTTATTTTAAATACACAATTACATTTTGAGAAAATAAACATAGACGCTTAGTAGATCAAACTTTATGGTGTGATAAACTACCAAAATAATATGAAAAAAGTTCATATGTAAATGTGGGCCGGGAACACATAGTTCCGAGATACAGGGTGTTAAAGAAACATGCAAATTTTTTTTTTTTGTTGTTTGAAACACTGAAGTGATGGCACACTATATTGCGCTCTAATTAGACTAGGTGCAATTTCTCGAAATTCTATGGTTTATTACCTTATAGAAAAGCAGTATATCTTAAGATATATTTACAGATCAGTATACATCCAACTTGACGGCGTTTTAACAAAAGCAAGCGGAAACGATGACTACTTTGATAATGCATTAAAATGCAAGATTTTAACGGAAATTACAGCGATGCTTTAATAAAGCTCTGGATAATTATATGCCTCTTTTAATCTGTTTTACAGAATAATGGGGGTGGCTCTCTTCAACCGTCTGTAAAACTATTTAATGAAACCTAGTTAAAAATTCAGTTCCATAAAGAAGCTACGATAATTTATGATATAGTTAATCACGATCCATTTTATTATTCAACTCAAACATGAAGTCTGATAGAAGACATTAAATCTGCCATTGAAAGATTGTCTTGTAAACTAGATGACATAAGGAGGGATTCAAATAAAATACACATTAAAAGATTACATTCAATTTATTTCCTATTTTTATTACATAGCTAAAAATACCTTATTATAATTAGATTTCTGTAATTGCAATGTATACGCTTGTATACTAAAATATAAGGGTAGGTAGTTACACCATTCAACAAAGCATCAATATTTGTTAACTGTATAATAAATAGGCGAAATAAATCCACAAAAATCACCTGTTAGTACAAAGCCCATAAAATATTTTTTCTTTTGTAAAAGGGACATTAAGGAAGACACTATAGTCAGTAAATATTGATTGTTATCAAATGGAATCCCTGTCTTTCGATCGACCTTTCCCACGAGATTGATTAGATAAGAAAGATACGTTAAGATACATTTATATCGGTATTTGTTTAACGATCAGATCATTTTTTTTTTTGCAAAACTTTATTTTCCCATAGCTTAATTAAAAAAAAAAAAATGCCTCGTCATTATAATAGATCTACAAATCAGACAGTTTATTGGTAATAATTACAGATGAACTAACTAAAGATGATGGACAATAGGTCGGCAATACACAAAAAAAAACCATTCAACTCAAACATGAAGTCTGATAGAAGACATTAAATCTGCCATTGAAAGATTGTCTTGTAAACTAGATGACATAAGGAGGGATTCAAATAAAATACACATTAAAAGATTACATTAATTTTATTTCCTATTTTTTATTACACAACTAAAAACAGCCATAGTATAATTAAAACAGTTTTATTTTAAATACACAATTACATTTTTGAGAAAATAAACATAGACGCTTAGTAGATCAAACTTTATGGTGTGATAAACTACCAAAATAATATGAAAAAAGTTCATATGTAAATATGGGCCGGGGACACATAGTTCCGAGATACAGGGTGTTAAAGAAACATGCAAAATTTTTTTTGTTGTTTGAAACACTGAAGTGATGGCACACTATATTGGCGTATCAAAGGTAGATATTGATATAGTTTTAAAACTAAAAAAAAAATGGTTATCTTCATATGCAGTTAATGGTCATATTCTTTTATTACAAAATATTGAAATTATACGATTGCTGTGGCTCTCTACGACCCTGAGATTTGAGATGAACATTAAACACAAATAATACAAGGTTTCGTAAATAACCCCTACTTTATTTTATCGATTTCAATTCAAACAAATCTAAATAATTATATGCCTCTTTTAATCTGTTTTACTGAATAATGGGGATGGCTCTCTTCAACCGTCTGTAAAACTATTTAATGAAACCTAGTTAAAAATTCAGTTCCATAAAGAAGCTACGATAATTATGACTTAGTTAATCACGATCCATTTTATTATATTTTTTATCAGTTTAAATACACTAATGTAAACAAACAACATTACTCGTCTGTCAAAATTTGGTACCAAAAATACGTTTTTTTTATTATTTATTCCCTAGTTCGTTGAAAAATATCAACCAATCTGACAAAGAAGCTAATGTAGATACATAAATAATGTTCTTTTATTTTTATTACCATATTTATTACATCAAATATTGTATGTATTATGTAGTTATGATGGTATATTTTATATTATATTATAAGGTTAAATAAATGAAATACACATTAAAAGATTACATTAATTTTATTTCCTATTTTTTTTTATTACACAACTAAAAACAACCATAGTATAATTAAAACAGTTTTATTTTAAATACACAATTACATTTAGCGGCTCGCTAGTGTGAACGTGTACGACATGATTGATGTAATTAAATTGCGTTACCCAATTTATTGTGGATTACAGCAATAATGGTATAATTCCCCCCCTCTTTGAAGTTGATGGTGATATATCAACATTGTTATTGGATGCCACATTTACATCGTTTACCTTACAATAGCAGCAAAACATTTTTCGAGGTATTGGACCGTCATTAGCATCAAAACTGCCTTCATGATCTTTAAGGTAATGTTCTGTGCAGTATTGATATTTTATTATATCGACATCGTTCTGAAGATGTGTAGGTAGCTTATCCCATACTAATGCAATTTCATGTGAAACCAACCCAATCATCACTTCTTTGGGCATATCAGCAAGTTGTTGTTTGCTCATCTTCAATAGACTACGCAAACGGGAGAATGCAATTAGTGAGTGGCCCATTCGCTTGATATCCTCTCGACCCATTGCTGGGGTTATAGTTTTCAGCTCCATGGCGTTTTATATTTCTTTCGTAGAGAGAAACTTTAAACACAAATGTCCACACCACACTGTGTTAAAATTCTGTACACGTTTGTAGTTATAGAATATTTGGTTGCCCCTCCTTGAATCGTTATTGAAACTAATTCTATAGGTGGGGGTAAATCACCAAAACTATCAAAGTAATTTACTAAACTACCTCGTTTTCTCCTTCAGATGTCTCACTTGAAGTCTTGTTCTACTACCTAGCAGTTTGCTCGTCAATTTTACTGCTCAAGTGCATAATTAGAATTGTTCAACGTAGAAAGTATCTGTTTATGCTAAATTAAAAAAAAAATACGTAAAAACATCATGTGTGACTCATCAGTACCAACATCGCTAAAAGAAGCTGTCGATATGCTGCTTACTTCATTAAAATGTGGCTTAGGTGGTGAACTACATAAAGACAAATATAGTCTGGGCATAAATTATTGTGAACTTTATATCAGTGATTATATTACGCTGAATAACTTTTGTGATTCAATGGTAAAATGTGGTCTTCATGAACAATTAAAGCAATATGTTTCCAAGTTTATAACTGATGAGGTACTCTATAATAAATATATCGACGACGATGAGGTTGACTTAATAGAAAAAGAAAGCTCTCCACATCTCATTGCAGAAGCAATTGATTCGCTCCGTTTTATTTTGAGTCAAAGCCTGCAACTATATACTAATCCACTTGATGAAAATCGCCGTACCTATCTGAATAAAATGGGAATAAAATATTGTGATCTTTATATCTGGCACTATATTACGCTAGATAAATTTTGTACTTCGATGAACCAATTGGAGCTGAATGATCTATTAAAAGAACATCTATCTGGACTTGTAAGTGATGAACTTCTCGATCTACTTCCCGATTACGAAGGAGCACTTTAATATAAATATTTAACAAAAATGTATTTTATATATGAATAAATATCTTGTAACAATATCTGTTTTTATTTTAAGTAAAAACTTTTGATGAAACTGTACATTTTACAGTTAATAATAGATATTTAAATCATAAAAACATGTAATAAAGAACTTTGTTTTTAACTAGGTATTTAAAATACATAACAGCAAGTATTATACTCATGTCTAAAGAAATTGTAGTATATATAATAAACTTAAAAATATTTTTATTTTGTTTACATTTTAACATTAAGGAAATAAATAATAAAACGAATGTACTCAATTAATGTTTGTCTAATTTATTTATTATACATAAAAAAAATATTTCATATGACATAACCATGTAATGATACAATAATATATTTTCTAGACAGTGGCAATTTTAAACAAGAGAAGCTCTATCAACCCACGAGTTGCATTCTTTAGAGAGTCCACAAAGAATCCATTTGAATCTTTATTAAATTTTAATTACCCTTAATTATCCTTAATTATCCTTAATTATTATCCTTAATTATCCTTAATTATCCTTAATTATCCTTAATTATCCTTAATTATCCTTAATTATCCTTAATTATCCTTAATTATCCTTAATTATCCTTAATTATCCTTAATTATCCTTAATTATCCTTAATTATCCTTAATTATCCTTAATTATCCTTAATTATTATCCTTAATTATCCTTAATTATCCTTAATTATCCTTAATTATCCTTAATTATTATCCTTAATTATCCTTAATTATCCTTAATTATCCTTAATTATCCTTAATTATCCTTAATTATCCTTAATTATCCTTAATTATCCTTAATTATCCTTAATTATCCTTAATTATCCTTAATTATCCTTAATTATCCTTAATTACCCTTAATTATCATTAATTATCCTTAATTATCATTAATTATCCTTAATTATATTTTAATTATCCTTAATTATTCATAATGATACAATAATATATTTTTTAGACAGTGACATATATTTTAATTATCCTTAATTATTCATAATGATACAATAATATATTTTCTAGACAGTGACAATAGGGACCTTGCATATAATTTCTTTTACTTCCAAAAATGTAATAAAGCACATCTTTTAATAAATTTAAGAGTCTCTTCGCATATATTTTTGAAAAGAGAATTTCCAGTCTAATTTTCCATTTAAAATTCAAACACAGATCTTTAAATTGACGTCACACGAAAACGCCTTGCCATTGGTGGTGATGTCATGAAGCAGGTCGCCATATACGTTTTTGATGCTTCTCGTCTAATGGCACTTTAATAAATGTTTTTTTTTTTTTTTTTTTTTTTTTTTTTGCTGGTGTGGAAATCGTAGTACTTTTACAATCGGGTACCATGCAATATCGATAAACCATTGTCTTTCAATATGACGCTCTATGAGGATTACACAGCTCAATTACATTCAAGAAAATTAAGAAAATAAAACAACGTGCAAACCGTCCAGTGTAAACAATCAGCACCTCCTAAAACACGCGAGGACTCAGCGCTCATTATTATGCATCATTACATCTTGGCTGAATATTACTCAGCGCTCATTATTATGCATCATTACATCTTGGCTGAATATTTGTTTACTTTAAAGGATAACCTGAATTGAAATTTACATGTTTTTCGATTTAAATATTTAATTTGAGTTTTCAGTGCATAACGTTTGAAATTTAACAATTAATCACTTTTTGCTTTAAAAAAAAAAAAAAAGATTAATAAAAGTATTAATAACCTCCAGACATTGAACTGTCAATTTCGACTGTCAAACACTTGTTGAACTACGCTGCTGGCAAGGCTTGCGCTGCTGACTACCCAAAGTCCATCTTCATGCGTCAACTGTAGTGGAGGCATTCATTAACAGTATGGTATTTTTGTTTTGTTTTGATACAACACTAAAATATGACAATAAAATATTTTATTCAATAATGCCCATGTGTCGTAAAGTGTTTATATATATTTGAAAATCTACGCCTAGGCGCATGTTAATTCTTATCGCCTCAACTATATCTCGTGGGTTAGTTTCAAAGTCCCAGTCTAATACTTCTTCATTTTTCATCTTCTCCAAAGGTTTTGTAACATGTTCTTCGATTGATGGTGTCTTTCGAGGTGCTACAGACGGTGCAGCAAATTTTTTCAACTCTCCATTTGTTTGTGTTTTATTTCTTGTAATAGATAAATATTTTTCTCTAGGTGAGGATACATTAGACACTTTATTATTGTAATTTTCCCTTTGATCTTCCTCGTCAGTCGTTTTAAGTGGCAAATTAATGTTTTTGCAGGTCGCCTTCATACTATTGGATGAAATATGCAACTCATCGACGCGATGTACTCTTTGCGCATGAGTAATTAAATTATCTTTTCTATTAAATGTTTTATCGCACAAATCACACTGGAAAGAGATGTTTCTATGAACAATTGCATGTCTACTTCGACTACTGGCCCAATGGAATGTTTTGTTGCAAACATGACATTTATAATACATGTTTATCCTCCACTATATGGCATCAAATAACTAAAAAGTAATAGGTCTTCCGTATATTATCCTCATATTATTCTTATTGTCCTTAAATTTATCCTTATTTCTTATCCATCCTTTTTATCCTTAATTTTTATCCTGACATTAACCTTATTTTATTCTTAAATGCGGATTTTCTTTATGAGATATGAATTTGGGCACAAAGAACTTTAACAAATTCTACAGCGCGCGTCACCCGACTAGGAACACGGGACGGGAAATGAACGGGCAGCCGCACTCGATAAAGTGTCCTCATTACGGGTGAGAATCGGATTGAACGCACAACGGTACAAAGGACGAGACTCGATCGAGGTGCGTTTCCCATTCATTTTGAAGCCCCATGTTCCTAGTCGGCTGGCGCGCACTGTATAGTTGGTGGTGACGCCCCTTTCTATGACGTCAGGGTCCTATTATAAAATAAGTGGCAACCACAAAACGAACATCATTAAAACTTCATACATAGCACAATAACGTTAAAAGGGGGAATATAATGGTTTTACCAAAGGAATGGAAATTAAAACCACTAATTGCTGCACATCCATACAGCTATAATAAGTCAAAAATGTGTCATAATTGCTTTTGTGCTTGGCGTAAAGATAGGATTAACCCATATACCGGCCTATGTAGAAGATGTTTAAAAGAGAATCCCATACAAAATAAAGTGAAGAATAAAGAATTTCAAGGTAGCCGTCCAAGTGGAATGCAATGCCGAAGTTGTCTACAAGTGCTCAAATGGGTGAATTTTGGCATATGTCGAGATGTGTGTGAAGCCTGCAAAATAAATAGATCGCAATTAAGGCAGCGGTGTACATATTGCAATAAATATGAAGACGATTGTTGGAATAATATGTGCATGAAATGTATGACAGGAGCAAGTATACTTTGTGATCGAGTTGGTTTATTTTATAGCAGCTGGAATCACCACAATAAAAATTGTTGGTGCCATAATTATAGGTAAAACATATTGAATATTTTATGTGTTTATATAGGTACTATATCTATTGTAAATATATTTTTTTGAAAATGTAACAACATATTTATAGTAAATTTTCATAAAATAAATAATTATACAAAAAATTACTCTTTTTTTTTTAATTAGTTCTTTTACCCCATAGATTAAAGAACGCAACTCGTGGGTTGATAGAGCTTCTCTTGTTTAAAATTGCCACTGTCTAGAAAATATATTATTGTATCATTACATGGTTATGTCATATGAAATATTTTTTTTATGTATAATAAATAAATTAGACAAACATTAATTGAGTACATTCGTTTTATTATTTATTTCCTTAATGTTAAAATGTAAACAAAATAAAAATATTTTTAAGTTTATTATATATACTACAATTTCTTTAGACATGAGTATAATACTTGCTGTTATGTATTTTAAATACCTAGTTAAAAACAAAGTTCTTTATTACATGTTTTTATGATTTAAATATCTATTATTAGCTGTAAAATGTACAGTTTCATCAAAAGTTTTTACTTAAAATAAAAACAGATATTGTTACAAGATATTTATTCATATATAAAATACATTTTTGTTAAATATTTATATTAAAGTGCTCCTTCGTAATCGGGAAGTAGATCGAGAAGTTCATCACTTACAAGTCCAGATAGATGTTCTTTTAATAGATCATTCAGCTCCAATTGGTTCATCGAAGTACAAAATTTATCTAGCGTAATATAGTGCCAGATATAAAGATCACAATATTTTATTCCCATTTTATTCAGATAGGTACGGCGATTTTCATCAAGTGGATTAGTATATAGTTGCAGGCTTTGACTCAAAATAAAACGGAGCGAATCAATTGCTTCTGCAATGAGATGTGGAGAGCTTTCTTTTTCTATTAAGTCAACCTCATCGTCGTCGATATATTTATTATAGAGTACCTCATCAGTTATAAACTTGGAAATATATTGCTTTAATTGTTCATGAAGACCACATTTTACCATTGAATCACAAAAGTTATTCAGCGTAATATAATCACTGATATAAAGTTCACAATAATTTATGCCCAGACTATATTTGTCTTTATGTAGTTCACCACCTAAGCCACATTTTAATGAAGTAAGCAGCATATCGACAGCTTCTTTTAGCGATGTTGGTACTGATGAGTCACACATGATGTTTTTACGTATTTTTTTTTTTAATTTAGCATAAACAGATACTTTCTACGTTGAACAATTCTAATTATGCACTTGAGCAGTAAAATTGACGAGCAAACTGCTAGGTAGTAGAACAAGACTTCAAGTGAGACATCTGAAGGAGAAAACGAGGTAGTTTAGTAAATTACTTTGATAGTTTTGGTGATTTACCCCCACCTATAGAATTAGTTTCAATAACGATTCAAGGAGGGGCAACCAAATATTCTATAACTACAAACGTGTACAGAATTTTAACACAGTGTGGTGTGGACATTTGTGTTTAAAGTTTCTCTCTACGAAAGAAATATAAAACGCCATGGAGCTGAAAACTATAACCCCAGCAATGGGTCGAGAGGATATCAAGCGAATGGGCCACTCACTAATTGCATTCTCCCGTTTGCGTAGTCTATTGAAGATGAGCAAACAACAACTTGCTGATATGCCCAAAGAAGTGATGATTGGGTTGGTTTCACATGAAATTGCATTAGTATGGGATAAGCTACCTACACATCTTCAGAACGATGTCGATATAATAAAATATCAATACTGCACAGAACATTACCTTAAAGATCATGAAGGCAGTTTTGATGCTAATGACGGTCCAATACCTCGAAAAATGTTTTGCTGCTATTGTAAGGTAAACGATGTAAATGTGGCATCCAATAACAATGTTGATATATCACCATCAACTTCAAAGAGGGGGGGAATTATACCATTATTGCTGTAATCCACAATAAATTGGGTAACGCAATTGAATTACATCAATCATGTCGTACACGTTCACACTAGCGAGCCGCTAAATGTAATTGTGTATTTAAAATAAAACTGTTTTAATTATACTATGGTTGTTTTTAGTTGTGTAATAAAAAAAAATAGGAAATAAAATTAATGTAATCTTTTAATGTGTATTTCATTTATTTAACCTTATAATATAATATAAAATATACCATCATAACTACATAATACATACAATATTTGATGTAATAAATATGGTAATAAAAATAAAAGAACATTATTTATGTATCTACATTAGCTTCTTTGTCAGATTGGTTGATATTTTTCAACGAACTAGGGAATAAATAATAAAAAAAACGTATTTTTGGTACCAAATTTTGACAGACGAGTAATGTTGTTTGTTTACATTAGTGTATTTAAACTGATAAAAAATATAATAAAATGGATCGTGATTAACTAAGTCATAATTATCGTAGCTTCTTTATGGAACTGAATTTTTAACTAGGTTTCATTAAATAGTTTTACAGACGGTTGAAGAGAGCCATCCCCATTATTCAGTAAAACAGATTAAAAGAGGCATATAATTATTTAGATTTGTTTGAATTGAAATCGATAAAATAAAGTAGGGGTTATTTACGAAACCTTGTATTATTTGTGTTTAATGTTCATCTCAAATCTCAGGGTCGTAGAGAGCCACAGCAATCGTATAATTTCAATATTTTGTAATAAAAGAATATGACCATTAACTGCATATGAAGATAACCATTTTTTTTTTTAGTTTTAAAACTATATCAATATCTACCTTTGATACGCCAATATAGTGTGCCATCACTTCAGTGTTTCAAACAACAAAAAAAATTTTGCATGTTTCTTTAACACCCTGTATCTCGGAACTATGTGTCCCCGGCCCATATTTACATATGAACTTTTTTCATATTATTTTGGTAGTTTATCACACCATAAAGTTTGATCTACTAAGCGTCTATGTTTATTTTCTCAAAAATGTAATTGTGTATTTAAAATAAAACTGTTTTAATTATACTATGGCTGTTTTTAGTTGTGTAATAAAAAATAGGAAATAAAATTAATGTAATCTTTTAATGTGTATTTTATTTGAATCCCTCCTTATGTCATCTAGTTTACAAGACAATCTTTCAATGGCAGATTTAATGTCTTCTATCAGACTTCATGTTTGAGTTGAATGGTTTTTTTTTGTGTATTGCCGACCTATTGTCCATCATCTTTAGTTAGTTCATCTGTAATTATTACCAATAAACTGTCTGATTTGTAGATCTATTATAATGACGAGGCATTTTTTTTTTTTTAATTAAGCTATGGGAAAATAAAGTTTTGCAAAAAAAAAAATGATCTGATCGTTAAACAAATACCGATATAAATGTATCTTAACGTATCTTTCTTATCTAATCAATCTCGTGGGAAAGGTCGATCGAAAGACAGGGATTCCATTTGATAACAATCAATATTTACTGACTATAGTGTCTTCCTTAATGTCCCTTTTACAAAAGAAAAAATATTTTATGGGCTTTGTACTAACAGGTGATTTTTGTGGATTTATTTCGCCTATTTATTATACAGTTAACAAATATTGATGCTTTGTTGAATGGTGTAACTACCTACCCTTATATTTTAGTATACAAGCGTATACATTGCAATTACAGAAATCTAATTATAATAAGGTATTTTTAGCTATGTAATAAAAATAGGAAATAAATTGAATGTAATCTTTTAATGTGTATTTTATTTGAATCCCTCCTTATGTCATCTAGTTTACAAGACAATCTTTCAATGGCAGATTTAATGTCTTCTATCAGACTTCATGTTTGAGTTGAATAATAAAATGGATCGTGATTAACTATATCATAAATTATCGTAGCTTCTTTATGGAACTGAATTTTTAACTAGGTTTCATTAAATAGTTTTACAGACGGTTGAAGAGAGCCACCCCCATTATTCTGTAAAACAGATTAAAAGAGGCATATAATTATCCAGAGCTTTATTAAAGCATCGCTGTAATTTCCGTTAAAATATTGCATTTTAATGCATTATCAAAGTAGTCATCGTTTCCGCTTGCTTTTGTTAAAACGCCGTCAAGTTGGATGTATACTGATCTGTAAATATATCTTAAGATATACTGCTTTTCTATAAGGTAATAAACCATAGAATTTCGAGAAATTGCACCTAGTCTAATTAGAGCGCAATATAGTGTGCCATCACTTCAGTGTTTCAAACAACAAAAAAAAAAAAATTTGCATGTTTCTTTAACACCCTGTATCTCGGAACTATGTGTTCCCGGCCCACATTTACATATGAACTTTTTTCATATTATTTTGGTAGTTTATCACACCATAAAGTTTGATCTACTAAGCGTCTATGTTTATTTTCTCAAAATGTAATTGTGTATTTAAAATAAAACTGTTTTAATTATACTATGGTTGTTTTTAGTTGTGTAATAAAAAATAGGAAATAAAATTATTGTAATCTTTTAATGTGTATTTTATTTGAATCCCTCCTTATGTCATCTAGTTTACAAGACAATCTTTCAATGGCAGATTTAATGTCTTCTATCAGACTTCATGTTTGAGTTGAATGGTTTTTTTTTTTGTGTATTGCCGACCTACTGTCCATCATCTTTTACACATCAATTACCTGCAATTATTATCAGTAGTTCTTTATAGAGCAACATTGGAAAGTATAGAAAGTGTATCTTTTAATGGAACACCCCATATATATTTTTTAGAACATATGTTTGATCTGTACAATTCGGGGCACCCTGTATGTTAAAATTTGTAAATCAATGAAAATTTTATTAATGTTTATTTAAGCTGAAAGATCTTGACCGTGTCCTTTTGTTATTTTTGCCAAGCGTATTTGTATTTAAATGGATTTTGAATAGTTTTACTATTTAAAACATTTATGTTTATCGACCCTTGACAGCAAAACAAAGCATGAATCTAATAGCTATATTTTAACTTTCAAATGGATCCATTAAGCTGTGACATTATTGCTTTAAAAGGACTGAAAAATTTCTCGTCAGTGCAACAAAGGCCTTTTGTCTATTTAATTATTACCAATAAAGACATTTAATGACTTCTTTATAGTAGGCAGTTCTAAACCTTCCATCCTATTCGAATTACACTCTCACCTGTTATTTTTAAGTTTAAAATTTCAGGTAATTGTGTGGCTTTGTTTTGTAAAAATCGACGTATCTTGTGTTTAGATAGGAGATGGCTAATCTTTTGTGCAATATATTTGTCCTTAGAAAAATGAATGCATTTCGACTTTGAGGACCCGGAGGTTGAAAAAAAAAATGCATTATTTTCCCTGCACAATTTGAATCTCGTCTAAGACACGGTGTCTACTTCTGGGGAAATTCCTCTTATTTTTATCGTTCAGAAACGTGTTTTAAGAGGTTTAGCTGGTTTGAGATACCATGCCAATAGAATATTTATCTCGTTGCGTATCGAAATAAATAACATTTTGTCAGGAGTGAAGAATTATTTAAAATTACTAAAAGAATTTTTTATTTTTAAGTGTTATCCTTCTGTATTCTGTATCTGAGTATTTCTGTGTTTAGTAGTATTGAGAATTTTCGAAGACGTTTACTGTCTAAAGGGATATAAATTAATAAAATTATTATTAATTATTGATCTTTATCGTGTAAATAGATTATTGTCCTATTAGTAAGATAAACTATTTCTTGTCTATCTTCGATCTCATGGGAAAATGCATCAACAAAGGCGGACTGTTTAATTTTTTTTGATATTGATCGAGTAGAATCCGTCAAATTTCTTTTGTCTATAACCTTGCTAACTTAAAATTTTAAGGACGGACCCCTATGTAGGTAGTCATTAAATGTATACAAAAGCAACAGTAAACCCCCAACCGATTTAAAGACACCAAACAATAAAATGTAACAATATTAATAATTACGAGATAGTTAATTCCCTATGACAAAGTCATTATAGAAGAAGTGTCTTATAACAATGTAATACCCTTATGTACTGCCTGCACTAGTGCCTATGCTATATTGTTTAACGGGAAAGTCGACCGACTGATGAGTGGTGACCACAGCGCTTTAATGGCATTACCTCGATTTCAGGCAGGTACCGTTCGCGTGAGCCACCTGGCCTACGTAGCTGGGTCCTCTATGCAGACATATTGTCTGTCGCAAATGGGAGCTATAAATTTAACCAACTATTTTGTTTCAAGATATGCGACAGTAAAAACTAAAAAGCTGGTTTAATCTTTGATCATTAGGAAATAAATGCGATGTCAATGGAATGCTGGTCGAAGACTACCTACAATTTGGAATTTTAATAATTTGTAAAGGCACAGTGACAGTAGGGTATGTGAAATACGAGTGGTTTGATTTTCAGATAGGCACCTGTTTCGTGAAATTATGTTAGATATATTGCAATTATACTAGTCTAATTACAGCGTAATAAACTTTCATTTTCTCCAATTGATGTACTAATTAATATATAATTGTACCAATTCAATTAGATATATTGCAATTATACTAGTTTAATTGCAATAATCCAATTACATTCATTTCTCGCAACAATTGGGTTTTTTAATTAACCCCCTCCAGACTATATAAAATAGTGTAATTAACGCGCAAATAGTCTAATTACACATTTACAAATTACTAATTACGCAATTACAGCGCAATAATTCAATTACTTTCATTTCTCGCGGCAATTGGGTTTTAATTATCCCCCTCCAGACTATATAAAATAGTGTAATTAACGCGCAAATAGTCTAATTACACATCTACAAATTACTAATTACGCAATTACAGCGCAATAATTCAATTACTTTCATTTCTCGCGGCAATTGGGTTTTAATTATCCCCCTCCAGACTATATAAAATAGTGTAATTAACGCGCAAATAGTCTAATTACACATCTACAAATTACTAATTACGCAATTACAGCGCAATAATTCAATTACTTTCATTTCTCAGCGCAATAATCCAATTACTAATTACGCAATTACAAATTACTAATTACGCAATTACAAATTACTAATTACACATCTACAAATTACTAATTACGCAATTACAGCGCAATAATTCAATTACTTTCATTTCTCGCGGCAATTGGGTTTTAATTATCCCCCTCCAGACTATATAAAATAGTGTAATTAACGCGCAAATAGTCTAATTACACATCTACAAATTACTAATTACGCAATTACAGCGCAATAATTCAATTACTTTCATTTCTCAGCGCAATAATCCAATTACTAATTACGCAATTACAAATTACTAATTACGCAATTACAAATTACTAATTACGCAATTACAAATTACCCCCACTCTAATTGCCCCCCACCCCAAAAAAAAGTGGTGGGGGGAGCAAAAGTGGTGGGGGGATCACCCTTCCGGTATTACTTATCTACTAATAGGTACTAAACCTTATACTCATAGGTATCAAATAACAAAATAAAACTTATAAATTTATTTGCCACTATGTCTAGCCAGGTTGATGTAGTAGATATTTAGGTATTTTATCACTCTTGCAATATTATTAGCATAATTTCTGTGGTCAGCATGAAAATGCTTCAGAAAAATTTGAAAATATTTTATTAACTTAAATATTGTAATTATTGTTTATGTTGTGGTTCTCCGGTCACTGCGTACATTTTATTGCAAAGAAAATCTTACATTATTGCAATTTTAAATTTTATTTCCACTACCAACTACCAAGGCCGAATTTTTACGTTTACAATCACGGGACAGGAAATTTGTATTCAACCAATCAGCATTAGTTCTTACCATGTTCCAGTCGCAACGCAAAAATATGCCTCAAATCACATTTGTGTATTCGTTGGCACAAATATAGAAAGAGTAAAACGTCGGGTAAACAATTCCTGCGTTCAAGGTCATCTTTACAACTCTTTACTAATAAAACGCGCTATTACCAAATCGGTTAGAGTAATTATCGTTTCCACATTACACATTCTAAAAAATTTCTTTTTGTGGTTTTTTCGTAATATTTCCTTTTTTTTCTAATTATAATTAGTATTAATTTTTTTAAATAATTACGATACTACTGTCACCCATGGGCCCTATATTTTATTATTTATATTTATAATATACCTACCTATATATACAACTAATAAAATGAGGCTAGTATTAATCTTTATATTTTTCTTTGTCAAGAGGGATTTTTTCTTTCATCTGGCAATGCTGCTGCGGGTCTGGTAATCCTCGGATTTTACAAGCATTGGTACAGTCACTGGCATCTAGTGTCGATAAAATATACTACGAGTTTTTGACATTTCATTCGCACCCTTAACCGAAGATCTTCCTAAATTACAATCACAGTTTATTAAATAGAAACAATTTGTGATAATATGCACTGTGTGATCATTTATATTTTTACACCCCTCCTTATCTTTTTTATTTTTGGAACAAGAAAAGAAGTGTAAAGACAGAAGTTTTAGTTATTTTTGTGTAGATTTTAATCAGAGAAACACTATAATACAAACTTGTTTTTTGTATAGTAACACGCTGCATGAAAAAGTAAATAGTTCAAAAATACAGTGTTATATATTTTTGAAAAGCCATTTTCATGCTCTTTCATATTCCACAAAAACATTACAGCATATTATCAAACAAAGCGCACAAGTTTGTATTTAACTTTTTTTTACGTTATTCAATTGTTTTTATGATATTGTATTTAAAATCTACGTAAAAATAACTAAAACATTTGTCTTTACACTTTTTTCTTTTTCCAAAAATAACAAAGTTAAGGGGTGTAAAAATATAAATGATCACCCTGTACCTAAAAAAACGACTATGCTGTTTATTAAGAAGATTTGCCGCTGTTTTGGATCTCTGCATGAATATGCAGTATTTTGCTAATTTCTCTATAGTGAAAGGTGATCTTGAAAACTTCTTTTGAATTGTAACAATTCGTTCGTGAAACGGTTCTAGGTTTCTACTAATTTCAGCTCTTTCATAGTTGTCTGTTGGCAATTTATTGCAGTATTTGCCCATATTTAATAATAATAATAATAATAAATGTCTTTATTAAAGGCAAAGTTAACCTTACAATTAGGTTCTCTACCACTGAACACTTTCAACATATGCAACGGGTTTTATAAATTTTAGCTGCTGTTTTTAGATTGACGCCATTCTATTTGTTTATGTTAATAAAGAAAAGTATTTTGTTTTAGTTTTAATCTTCTTTTTAGATTAGTTTGCGTAATGTTTGAAATTAATATTGTCAGTGTGTATTTCAAGGTATTTTACTGTAGGTATAGGTATATCACATTATTTTAAACAGCAATGGTTGGAGATGTTTCGTTGGGAGCGTGATTAAGTATGATGTGTAAGGATTTTATAGAATTATTTGCTTTCTCAATTTCTAAATTTGGATTAGTACTAGGCTTCCTCCTTCATCTTTCTTTATTTGTTATCGAGTTCCCACTTTTTTGCGTTTCATCCCAATTCCTGTAACATCTGTTTTATGTTTCGTTTCAAGCGACTTTGCAGTTTATATTATTTTTTTCCATAAAGTTGTATAAAATATGTTTCCGTTTCGTTTAAATATTGCTTTCGTTCTGTGTTAGGTTTCGGTTTTTGATGCATTTTGAGAGTTTTCGGTTTCTGATAATTTATAACTTTATGTTACTACAATCCATACCAAAGATTACGTCGTTTTGACTGTTGATTACCTATCATATAGAAATCAAACCAAAATGTTGTGATATCACATGATATTCGAGTTCAGAAATATGCATTAACTCCTTTTGAAAGTTATTCAAAGAATACTTAATCGGCGATATCCCATCTATGTTATAGCTTATGCACGTGAACCAATGAGCTCCGTTCTCATGGACAAATTTTATAATAGAATAATAAAAATTAGATATTCCGGTCTCGACGCAGATGTTAAAGTAATAAAATTATTAAATTCCCTTGAGAGTTCGAGAGTCCGCGAGCTTCAGAAAGCTGTTGCATATTTTTTATCGATATACCTCGTCTCATTTCACGCCCAGGATTCTTATTCAGGGCACGAATTTGATCTCAGTAGCGCACCTTACAGAACATCTTATGTCTTACTTGTCACTTCCTAAAGAAAAATTTGCTGCAGAACCTGACCTGGAATATGGTACGCTGAAATAGATTGTTTGCTATTACATTTTTACAAAATATGTGACAATATATTTCTTTATAAAGTGCTTACGGTTCACAATCATTTTATAGAGGAAACTTATTTGAAATACAAAATCCAATCGCGAAAGAAACTACATTTTCTTAAGAATTTGTATTTTTAGGACATTTTATGGAGTTTATGTTGGGATTTGTAAACAGACATAAAAGTATCGTTGTTTGATTATTATTTTTTTAATTATGAATAATTTTCTTCATTCCAGCAATAGTAGGTACCAATAACTTAATGCACTGCTATAGCAGTTATGAATTCAAATTTTTTTAGATAGTTTGATTTAAAATGGGTCAAATATGAAATATGAAAAAGGAATAAGGGTGATTTTTTATTGGGGGGAGTTTCATCCCAACTAAAGGGTTTCGAAGAACAAAAGGAGAATGACTATTGGAACTTGTAGATCGTCGTATTCTACCCCCCCAAAAAAAAACCTATAACGTTAATTTTGCTTTAATACCCGCCGAGTTACAGAGGGTTGCAGACTTTCATTTTTAAACAAAAAATACTGATTTTTCAAGTTTTAATCATCTCCCGATGATGCCAACTTGGATGACGAAACGCGCGTCGTTTGTAAAAGTGTTTTGGTGTGTGTGGAAAACTACTCCAAGTGCAAGTTTTACACCAAAGGTTCTGTAACCTTCCTTCGTTATGGCGGAAATTCGGAGAATGTTACTGTGACGCCTGAGGGGCGGCGATGCATTTTAGGACGGTGTCTCGGGCGCCAGTTTCTGTTTTAGAGTGTAGAAACACCACTTTACTCCATTAGCAAGATAATAGAGGCTTCAGGTAACTGCAGTGAAGACACGGTTAAGCCAGGGGTCTAATTAACCAATAAAGAAAACTCAGAATTTCGGATTAAAAACAGAACATGCTTTATTTAAGATTTAATACAATACAATAAATTACGGATTACTGGTTAAATAAGGCACAAATATGTACAGGCAAAATTTAAAGCAGACCGGCTAGGCAATACTAAAAGCGGCAAACTACGGTTAAAAAGAAAACGGAAAAGGCAAGCAAATAATACGGTGGAAACGAGAAAACAAATCTACGGTTAAGCGGTAAAAAGCTCTATATCCAAAAGGTTACCAGTATAGCTCGGATGTTAATCTATATTTGACCAGATAAGGTAGTACAATTTACAGGCAAAAATGATCGAATTATTTTACGGCAGGTTGTTTTAATAAAATAAATACAAACAATTATACAAAGCGTCGACGCCCTGATAACGTTGTTGCGAGCGATTAAACACGTCAAGACAGCAAGCTACCAAAACATTGTTTTTGCGCGATCACAGACTTGAACAATATAAATCGAGTGGAACAAAACAAAAGCGGTGACACCCTGGTAACGTTGCTGCGAGCGATTAAACACGTCAAGACAGCAGGCTACCAAAATATCGTTTTTACGCGATCATAGATTTTTATAATTTCAATCGAGCGGAAGAAAACAAAAGCGGCGACGCCCTGATAACGTTGCTGCGAGCGATTAAACACGTCAAGACAGCAAGATACCAAAACGTTATATGCGGGAGCACAATTTGCTCGGAGCCAGAAAATTACCCGTGACGTTTTATTAACTTAACACCGATCGCGAGTCGTACAAAACAATTCGAACATAGAAAAATAATTGAATAAAAATCACCGGTCAAATACAATAGATTAACCGGACTTCTTCTCGCTCTCGGACTGGATCAGGCGAAACGCCAATTTTTAAACGGCGGGTTTGTTAGTTTTATAGCTGCTTGATGACGCGTATCCCTACTTAATCTTGCGCTCTGAACGCAAAGCTGGCTTCAAGCGTTGTTGGCGTACTTAACTGTAGGCAGGCACTGCAGGCTCACTGCAGTCCGTGCTATTTCTTGCATAAGGAGTGATCGGATCAGCACCGGGATTGTTGCATTCGTCGCGGCAAAATTTAAAAATGTATAAACGGAAAAGACGCGGTTCAGAAGGCTAAATTTGAAGTAAATTAATATTAGTTAAATTTTACCTGCCTGTTTTATACATTTATAATTATATTTTAATTAAAACTAACAATTTTTCGGTGCTAAAATTCACTTCGTTACAGTATATTTATTTCAGGAACTGATTTTTCAAATCAAATTACTCAAGGCGATTACATTTTCGAAAAAGTTTGTCATAACAAAAAAGTTAGCTTATGGAATACCGAAAATAAACCATGTTAACGTTAGGTGCATTTAAACGTAGTCCTGAAAAGGTCACACGCTTCAAACAGTCGCAACTCTCGTTTAAAAAAACCTTTTGCCATGTACCTTGAACCAAATTAAAGCTTATTACAGTAGCTTAAAATTGTCTTCTGGCAAATTTTGACATCTGCTAAATAAAAAATTATACAAGGAAAATAACGGCAAAATTTTCATTTTTTTACACAAAAAACTGTCCGTTTTTTGGTTCCAATAAATTTCAAATTGAAAAAAAATTCCTAATCGTGTTTTTTTGTTAGTTTTTTAACTGTGATGAATGCATTACCTAAAAGATTTTACACTTAATGTATTTTGAAAATTTTTTAAGAAACTAAGTTTTGTGCCAAATAACTTAAAAGGGAAGAATCTTAGCTGAATGTACTAAAGACAAAAAATATGGCAATAAACGAAGGAAAATCTTTCTGTTTTTATTATTTTGATAAAGAAAATAGCCTAGGAGAATTGTTTAAAATTAACCCATAACGTTCTTTTTTTTTTAAATTGACGCATTTAAGATGAATACAGAAAAATTGACAACCTCTGTACTGTTTTGAACTACCTGACCTTAAATACAATTAAAAAACCATCAAAATGCTTTTTTTGATGATTTTTAGCGTTAATTACAAAGAAGATATGACCGAAATCAGAGGCGCGCCTCGTTTTAGCAAATTACGATATTACTGCGGTAATTTATTCTCAGAACTTCGTTAATTATTGAGTTTTTAAATTTAGGGGTGATTTTCAGCCTCTAAGGGTAAGGCCATATTTTTCATAATCTCAAAATGTAACAATGTGTTAAGAAAGTCCCAATTTCTCAAAATAAACAAAAAATAATAAATTCATCTATTTTACCCCTTTTATAACGTTCATATTGAGGATGCAACATAAAATTTTTAATTACTGACTTCACATTCGTGATTAGCGACTCCAGAAAACATAAAAAATTTAAGTTTCAATAATTTATTCTTGTACCTCGTTAATTGTTGATTTTTTAACTTTAGGGGTGGTTTTCAACCTCTTAGGAGTAAGAGCAATCATTTTTCTTATTAGGCTATAAGATTAATGTCCTAAAATATAAGAACTTGCAAAGAAAAATTTCTACTTGCTCAAAACCTCGCTCAAAACAAATAAAATATGTTTTTCCATTGTACCCCTATTATATCGGCCATATTAGGGATGCAATCGCGATTCTAAGATTCTGACTACAGATTCGTAATCAGCAAGAACATGCATATATGTAGGTACATGCATTTTTTCAATAACTAACCCTTAATACTTGAGTCGGATTTCAGTGGCGTAACCAGAACTGAATTGAGGCCAAGTGATAAAACTAACTGAACGATGATTTTTTTAAAGTAAAGTATAGTGTTCACTGTTTTGGTTTGGTTTACGTGGATTTTGCTAGGGGGGGGGGGCAAGGCCCCCTCGCCCCCCCCCCTGGTTACGCCACTGAGTCGGTATTATATTTTGTCCTTCAGAGGTGGTTTTCGTCCTCTTACATCTGCTCCTTTTCTATATTTTAAATCTCAATTTTAAGAATCTGTAAAAAATATTCCAAGCAGCTATAGAATTAGTTCGAAGTTTGGGTACTTTTTGACACCGCCAAGTGACTGTATTACAAAGTTTTTGAGGTGTCACATTTTCAAGTTTTCTAGAGTATTTGAGTATTATAGTATATCCTATGATGAACATCAACCCCTATTTATAACTAGTTTAATAGCGTGACATGCTCTGAAATACAGATTGTAAACAAGGTATCATCTAACTTAAATGTCATTAAGGATAGACGAGAGTGACAATATAGGTTCAAAGCGTAGTCTACCGACAGATCGTCGCAACTAATCCATGGACATTGTCTTGAGTTTACACCTGCAAGTTATGGCATTAAACCGAAACTTTAATTATTACATTAATTATTTATAAATGTAAATTGTGAACTGTTATTGGAGAATACCTACATACTGCACATTTCAACGTACTATAGTGTCACGTACCAGTATTATTGAGTCCCGTATTTTTAAGTACATAATTACATAATTACTTAATGTGTAATATATTTCAAAATTTTACACATTACTGGAGATTAATGCATACAATTGTGTACCAGATTTTTAACCTTGGGTCCGCGAAGTTTGTACAAGAGGATCGCTGTGTATTATTTATCTCAACTTTGCCCTTTTTACAATTCTCTTTCTATTTTTAGACATTTTGGATTTTGTAATTTTTAATCCAATGTTCATCGCATGTATTAAAGAAAGTCCAATGAATTTAATAATAGTATGTTTAGAGATGAAACATCAATATAAGTATATCAAATTGGATATCTTTGTTATTATTATGCCTGTATAAACCTAAATAAAGTCATTTATAAACTTTGCCCTTTTTATTAAAACATAATTTTTCTGTTTCTGTTTATTTGTGTTATCATTGTAATGTTTTTGAAGAGTATAAATAAAATCCCTTACAGACTGTATTCAACAAACTGACCTGGATTCGTTAAGTAATTAATTTCAGTTTTGGTTAGATATTTTAGAAACGACTTGAAGATCTGCGGCTTGGAAACGTATTTCTTTAGACGACTGAAAAATGCTGAAAAGTGCTATATCTATTACATAATTTCCGAAATTTCTACGGTAATCATGTCTGAATTACGAAGGTTTATTATGTAGTAACTACCTTGATACCGAAAGATCAACAAAAAATGCGATCAAGGCACCAAATATTCTCGACGTCTTTTATTAAACCATTTCTGTGATTTTATTGTCGCCAGATTGAAAGTTAAAGGTTGGGTTAGGAAGGATATACGAAAATAATGGTGTAACTAACATAAAATGAATATTTTTGGTGTCTATTGAATAATATATAAGTTATGGCAATTGGTGGAAATATCGTCTCCATTTTGTGGGCAAAGATGCATTCGTTCCCTCTTAAACAAATTGTGCGATACCACTCGAGTAATTATCTCCAGTTTATCTCGCAATTTCTCAAGATTGTATCGATTGTATCAGTAAACCCCGTATTTTAAGTGAGGATATTTGGAGAACGGGGATGGTCATTAATTTTTGATGATTATTTGTTCTTCGTAAGACTTTCTCAAAAAAATGGATAGTGGTTCGGTTCGTGCCCCGTTGAAAAAACTCTCTATTAACCCCATCATCGTGTAATTGCTGATTGAATATAAAAATTTGCATTCACAAGAAACTTCGAAAAGACCCAGGAGATTTTAATGTATTCATGATAGTTTTCCGTCGATGAAATTTTCATATTTTACCTATTTACATAGATAAACCCATCGTTGGTGGGATAAATAATTTCTGGAATAAGTATCGTAATTGATTTATTTCTTCATAAAACAAATATTCACAAAAATTAATTTGGAAAACAACCAAATTTAAAAAAATATATTTCTCCTGCCCTGAATAAGCTGCTGTTCTTTAACTAAAAAGTTTTAGATATTTTACGTTCAGTTACGTATTTGGTTAATCCATCGTTTATTACTGGAAACGTTAAAGCCTATAGGTAGGTAAAGTTAAATCAATCAACCGTAACAGCAAATTGCCCTCGAAATCGCCAAAACCTTTAAATCTTTAAGCGATATCTATGTTTACCACCAATATTTTAGATAGTTAGAACATGTTTACCACCAAAAGTTAAAACATGTTATCGCGGTCGACAAATATCCTGTTTTGCGATCTACGTCAGTTTAATATACCTATCTAAAACTAATTCACTGTCGACCTGGTATACTGGTGTCCCTCAAGGTTTTCTAATAGATCCACTACTGTTTTTATTATACACAATATTTCGGGTTTTACCAGCGGTGTTCTAGGAGGTTGAAGGAGACGTCGTTTTACGTAAAATATCCATCGTAAACTCTTATTCCTAATCGCTTCCTATGGGACCTACCTGGAAGCAAGCAATTTTTTGATATCTCAATAAAAATATATCCTAACTCGTGAATACATTTCTGTGTACTATTGAAGTATGGGTATTGGGTAAATAATATATCCAACTAGTAAAAAATGTATTCAGAAATAATCGAGAACACTTTTTGATAGTTTTGTTAACTAGTATGAAGTAATTAATCTATAAAGTAATAATTTATAAAATATAGTTTGGTTGCGAAAACAATAGAAATATTGGATAAAGAGATTAACAAGTAAAAATAATACAAACAGTGTCTGATGCATAACGTATAAAACTTTAATATGTATATTATTTTTCAACTATATGTGAACTTTAGAACATAAGAAGCTTGAACAATCTAGTGGATGGAGCGTACTTCGTAAACTTTAAAAGTGTTTATAACGCATAAAAGAATATTCTTGCTGTATACCATAACCATACCACTTTACTTTTACGGATAAATATGTTTCTCTAAAAATCGACAATCCGTAAATTGTAATCTTAGCGTTGTATGTTTTCAGAAATGAATGAATAGTAAGAATATTCTTGCTGTATACCATAACCATACCACTTTACTTTTACGGATAAATATGTTTCTCTAAAAATCGACAATCCGTAAATTGTAATCTTAGCGTTGTATGTTTTCAGAAATGAATGAATAGTAATAATATTATTAACTTATTTTATCAGTATTCCGCTGACCTTTTAACCTGTCATACGATACCAATTCCTAAAATGCACCTTAATCAAGGTCAGAAAAGTTTATGTTTATTAGATTTGTAATATCGCAATCCCATCCCATATCCTATAACAGAGAGAAAATTTGTAATATGCTATAGTAAGAGGTACGAGATGTCTAATGATAGGTGTACGAGATTGTCCTCAAAATCATATAAGTAATATAACTCCTACATATATTTATTGTATATACATCCCGATAATTGTGACCAATATAATAGACAAACCAAGACACATTTTATTTTATTATAAAGTCTTAAAAGTAATGTAAATTTGTTAGACGTTAACATTTGGTACTCGATGAAGAGCCTATATGGGGGGACTATGCCCCCTGAAAGGCCGCTACTGTCAGTTATGTCAGTAACTCTTTATGGATGAATTTGTAGCTTCTTGGGGGTTTCAACAAACAATATGATCAATAATATCCTACCTTACCCATCTAGTCCTTAATTTTTCATGGCGCGACTCTCTACCGAATTAATTTCTCTGAATTAATTATGCAGAGTGGTCTTTAAGTAAGTAAAAAAATGCAGGAGGTTCCTCGACTTAAAAACATAATATGTTTCAAAATCTTCTTTAGGGCGTTAAAATTATAATACTTAGAAGTCAGTGTTTTTTTAATCTCGAAAATTTTTGAAAATACTTTAATGAAACTTGGTGAAAGTTAGTACCTACCTAACTCATAAAGAGGCATTCTTTGGCAAAACTGAGAAATTTAGACCTATTATTTCAGCATTTAGCGTAGCCAATTTAGAAGCCTCACTTTTATCTACATCTCTTTTTAAAAATGAAAAACGATACAAATATAACTAACATTCAACATTATCAAGTTGGTAGTGTAGTGATCCACGCTTTTCAAACTTGTTTTTGTCACATTAAAAAATATTATAGGAGATTTTAATTCTCAACCAAAACTGTATGAATTAATAGAATACAGAGCGAGTTTATTATAAGTCCTAAACTTTAGCAATGCATATTCTATTGGAAAATAACTGTAGTACCTGTAATATAGGTACCTTATAATCTATTTTCATAGGCGGATTAGTTTTCAAGACACAGGGCGTTTTTATTTTTTTCTTAAAGATTTTGACGAATAAGTTTGGTTCGATCGGTTTTTCACAAATTTCGGTTTTACTTGCCTGTAAAATAATCTAATCATAAATAGGTAATTCCGATAAACAGACGTGGACTAAAAATTATAAAACAAATATTAAAATATTAGACTAAAAAATGTTAGGCGAAAGGATGTTTATTTATTTTATGTCTAAAATTAGCAATTAGCACAAGCTGGCTGAGTAGCAAATAAACGTTTATGATCATTACAGTAAAACTGTGTTTAATTCGATTATCTCGAAGACTCTATAAAAATTCACAAGAAACACTTAGTGGTAAAAAAACATGGAAGAATCAACAAATCGTGATCCCCATACTTATACGTAGGCCACATATTTAATATTTATATATTTTTCCTACGACCGAGCATTCTAAAACGAACTTTCATTTCGATGTGGAAAAATAGTAGTTTACCACATCATAATAATAACTATTAACGAAACAAATTACAAAGCAATCTGAATTTTGCAACATTGTTGCATACTAGATTTTTGTTTTCTCGTAATTTTAACAGTTTACATATTTTTTTACTAAATTCCAAGGAACATGATGACGTCATTTTACACGTCCCAGTTAAGTCATTTTTGGTCAGCGACGTCATATGACTAATTGTTGACGTCTGTACGACGTATGTTTTAAGACGTCTTTGTGACGTCCTTCATGTGACGTATTTATGACGTATATTTCTGATTTAAAACTACAGTAACAAAAGAAAATTTTCACGTATAATACCAAATCCAAAGTTTTCTATTAAAGATTAATGAAATATATTTGGCAATAATTGAAAAGAAAGATCCGTATAAATTATAGCTGTAAGTACATGTTCAGGTTTTAATTTTTTAATTTCTTTCTTTAAGAAAATTTAAAAATTAAGGCTGTATACAGCTTTAAATTTGTTGTTTTTCTGTTAAACTCCCAAACATTTCTTCTTAATCTTTAATATAAAAAATATGTTTTGTTAAAGAAATGTTCTATTTAGGACCCCCAAATGCGCCAATGATCGCTGTCGAGAAATTATAAAATACGTCAAAAAATGGTTAAAAGGAAGTCGCAATTACGTCATGTAAATACGTCATTTTGTGACGTTCCTGGGTTGTGACTTTTGGCGATCAATTTGACGTATTTAGAGTAAAACTATGACGTCGGTAGTTCGTCAAAATTACGTCACCATGTTACTTGATCTATTAATCCATTATTCAAATATGAGTTGATTACTTTTTTAAATAATTTGAACAAAATTTTTTTAATATCTAATATAATATATATTTTGCTTTGTTAAGTTTTGTTGATTTGAGTTTTAGAGAATTAAAATAATTCAAAGAATAATATTTTAGTCCTATTACGAAATGCAAAATCCCGTTTCCTTTACATCTTCACTTTACGTCAAAAGTTACACAGAACTCTTCTACTTTCCCACAATTGCTTCAAAGACACAATCATCCTCAAAAACAATCGCCATAACATTCTTATACAATAAGTTAGTCCAAAATTGTCTTTCAATATTTTCAGGGCTGATAGAACATCCAAAAACCAACTTTTATATAAACTTTTTTCCCAAAAAATAGAAGAGCCATGACATAAACCCCCTTAAAAATGAAGATAAATATCACTTTCTCTCTGCTATCTTCCGAACTGTTTAAAATATCATATTCTTATTTTAATCAAAAGACACTAATTTAGATATTTCTAGGTAAACAGTTTATAATAAGTATAAATACTACTATCTGGTTAAAAGAAAGTCCCACTGTCGAAATTAAGCACTGTATTTTAAAATGAAAATTATTTGTTCAAATTTATCAATACCATTATTTTTTTGCAGGTGAAAAGACATGGTGGAAAAGGTCTTCCGTCATGGCTTTTGTTTGACAAGAAAGGTGGTATTTTCTGGGGTATACCACTCATTGAGGACGTAGGTATCTTACATGTATCAGTGAAATCAATTGGTGGTAAGAGTGTTACTGAGGAACTAAAAATAAACGTGGTTGAACCAACTCAGGATCCAGTAGGAATAGAAAAGTGTCCTCAAAATGAGGACAACACAGTTTTGACACTGCTTCTTGATAAGAACATACGTGCCATTAAACCTAAACAGAGAGTGGTTGCAGTGAATAATATTGCCAAGTTCTTCGGCTTGCCATATGTAAGTAAATATTATTAATTAAATAGTACAAAAGAAATATCTAGGAAATTGATTTTTTCGTTTTTTCCCCAAAGTTTAATCCTTTGAATTTTTTGTTGGTACAATTTTAGATAAAAATATTTATATGAAATTTAATACAAAATTAATAAATAACAATTATTTGTAATTGAAATAAATTTTCCAATGTACCTATGTGGTAGTATACCGGGTGTAAACGAATAGTGGGCCACCGTTGTAACTTCCTCGTTTTTAAAGATATCGGGATAGAATTTTGTATGGTGAAATTAGGTAAGATTTCCAACTTTTTGAGACCTATCTGCCATATTTGTCACTTCCGGTTTCACCGTAAATGGCCCCAATAGTCTTTTCTAAATGGACCACCCTGTATGTTTTTACATTTTTGAAATAAAGATCACATTTTAGATACTTTTATACTATTTTGAACAATTTATACAGGGTTGCAAGAAAAATAATTCGAATTTTAGTTGTCAATCTAGATTGCTCCGAATATGTTAAAATTATTTTTGTTCCAATGTAATTCATATAAAAAATACGAAAACGTCAATATGTCCAATATATATGACTGATGGTCGAGATGGTAGCGTACCTGCCTCTCACCCAAAAGTCCCGGGTTCGATTCCCGGTCGTGACAATGGAAAATACTGTGAGAGGGATTTTGCCATTATACACGGATATTGGATGTGTGTCCTTGTCTTTAAATGTGTAGCCCCCTCCCGCACAAGGCTCTTCTAGAGCCTCTGGGATAAAGGGGGTCGTAATTACATGTGGTGTATTATTATAATAATACATTATACAGGGTGCTCTAAACTCATTAATATCACATTTTTCAAAATAACTCTTTTTTAAAATATTATGATATGAGCCACCCGGATATTCAGAAAGCTCTATTTAGTAGAGGTTAAACGGTACCAAAAGTTCCGTAATGTGTAATTGTTACCGGCAGGACAATTTTTCTTAAGAAATTTATGTGATATTAATGAGTTTAGAGCACCCTGTATAATGTTATTATTGGACATATTGTCGTTTTCGTATTTTTTATATGAATTGCATTGGAACAAAAATAATTTTAACATATTTCGCAGCCATCTATAGATTGACAACTAAAATTCGAATTATTTTTCTTGCAACCCTGTATAAATTGTTCAAAATAGTATAAATGTATCCAAAATGTGATCTTTATTTCAAAAATGTAAAAACATACAGGGTGGTCCATTTAGAAAAGACTATTGGGGCCATTTCCGGTGAAACCGGAAGTGACAAATATGGCGGATAGGTCTCAAAAAGTTGGAAATCTTACCTAATTTCACCATTAAAATTTTTATCCTGATATCTTTAAAAACGAGGAAGTTACAGGGGTGGCCCACTATTCGCTTACACCCGGTATATTATGACCTCACGAAATTTACCTTTTTTACAAAAACAGAAAATACATTTTTTTGGAGAAAAAAAGGTCAAAGCTTTCTTTTAAATTTTTTAATTTTTTATAGAGATACTTTTTTCTTGCTCCCAACAAGTTTTTACGTGAGATGCCCTCGAAATAGACTATTTAAAAAAAACTGCATAAAGTTTCTATTCCAAGGAACACACCTTGAATAGTTCGCAGTTTTTACAAATTGACTTTAAATCTCTAAATATTGTAGTATTGTTCGCGAGGTTTCAGTTTATTAAAGTGTCATATTTTTTTTAAAACTAAACGGCTGTTAAACAAATTCTTTAGCAAGGTTACAGATATACAGTACAGTATGATGTATTCACAATTATTATTGTAATTTCTAGAGTGAAACACAATTAGAATTTTAAATTTAAAAAAATGCTTATCTTGTAATAGTGATCCCTGACATTTTGAATATTACAATTTATTTGATAATAGCCTGTTTGTCTTTTCAGAGTGCCTTTACGTTAAAACCTCAAGTAGAAAAAGACGACATTACTGATAGTTCTGTGGTGCTTGCTGGTCCAGGAAATATACATTCAAGGACATCTAAATCCACTTCACTTCTGCAAGTACCTGTCGGTTGTGACGGAAGACTGTGGCTCTCTACTGCGCCAATAGTGCACCAGCTTAAGCAACAAGCTAGAGATGGTACTATCGCAGAAGTGCTTCGCCTACCACTCATTGGCTGGCGAGTTAAGACTGAAACAAAACCTGTAGTTAGATCCAAGAGACAAATTGGTACTGTAGACGATTACGGTAATACTTCAACTTTTAATTAGTTAAATAGTGGCATTTAAAAATCAAGTCAAAATGTAGAAATTATTAATGTTACATGCACTATGATACTTATTACATTATTACCTGAAAACGAATAATTGCCAATAATTAATTCTGCATCAATGCCTTTAGTAGTTTCCTGCGAATATTCCCAATGAACACAGAACTGTATAGGAGGTTTTGCAATGTTCAAATTATATCTAAAATGTTACATTAGATTTGTTACATCGTATGGAGGCTGCATATACTTAAAAAAAGCGGATGTTCATTTAATATTACCAGTGTAATGAAAAAGAGTGGTTACATTGGGTGCAATAACAAAATGTATAGAAGGATATATATTTTTATTACAATGCGCCGATCTTTGATTGCAATTTGTGTAATTTTGCCAGTTGTTGATCTTATGGAACTCACAGCGTTACGTACATTTTGGTTTAACTGTAATGTATTTTTAAAGGCAACGGTTGGCGGTAGTGTTGAATAGATTTGTGTAGATCTATATAATTTACTCATTTTGTCGTCATATGGGTCATTACATAAAAACTTATATAAGACATAACATAAGGCTTTATTTTAGATGAGAAAATTCAACCTCGCCCTTTTTAGTTTCTATTCAGCCGTCACGCGTTACTGTTGTGTTATATTTATATCCCAGAAAAGGGGTTATACCGGTAATATCGTGTTTTAATCACTATTATCTTCATGTTATATATAGGTAAGTAAGTTTTTATTTATTTATTATACCTAAGATAAGTTATAAATTTAGATTACATCCAATCTCGATATGTATTTATTTGCACCTCGGAAAAGAAAGGTTTCTAGAGAAAATGGCGTCTACAACTTCCATGTCTATATTTTCGCTCTAAAATACTAAAATAAGTATAAAATACCTACTCATTAGGTTATCAAAATATTCTCACTCTTTTTTATTCATTATTTTCATCCTTGTGTAAGAATTTTAATGTAATAAAGATTTGCGAATCAAGTAAAACAAAAGTTTTTTAATGAAAACAGATAATCACTACTTTTAAAGCAGATGCTTTTCTTGACCGATCGTCTGATTTTCATGTGATAATAATTTACTTGTTTATTAAGCCACTGACTTCTGTGTAAGGAGCATAGAAATCAGACTTGAATTTTCAATAATAATATTGTCCTATCAAGATACTATTGCTACAAAAATATAGGTACCTAATTATTATATATGTAGTTACACATTATTTATTATAATTATATACCATAATGTAGTTAATTTCAGCTGCTGTTCAAGACTCCACTGGCGTTACTCAATATGTGATTTTGAAATTTTTGTTAAAGAGTGGCTAAGGCATTCCAAACAAAGAAGAGAGCGGGAGGAAATTAGGAATAATAATTAGATAGGTACCTATTAGGTGTACATATGTTCACATAGGTAGTCATAGCCTTAAATGTATAATAGGGCAAATCAAAGTAAGTATTTTGTGCATATTATGCAAATTTGGAAAGTTGAAATCTGTGCATGTTTTTAATATTCATCTAATTATTTGTAATAGAACTGTAATGCACATACGACATTTTGCTTTCGAGGTCACAGATGTACTGTATTTAACATCTAAAAGTGCATTTTATATTTTGAGCCTTGGTTATTTGAAGTCTGCCTATTATAAGTATGTCACTTTCGTTAAAATAATTTTTTTTTCATCGTTTTACGTAATATTCAATGTTATAAAATACATTCATTAATAATGGTTTTTTTTCCTGTAGGAAAAGATGTATGTGGATGAATCGAAAATAAATCTTGTTTTTGAATTACGCCAGTTTCAATTTTGCCCTTATTCTCCTGAATATTTTCCCTAACTTTAAACCAATAATGTTTCAAAAAACCTCAAGCCACAACAATACAATTTAAATTAGATCCAGTTATAATTTCTGCAATGCAGGAAACATTGCCACAGATGATCAAAAGACGCAAACGCACAAGAGTAATTTTATTGCCAGCAATAAAAAGTGTAAAGCGGCTATAAAATGACAACAGGTAGAAAAATTGCAGATACCAAAAACTTTATTTTATTTTTAGCAAATTAAAATAAGTGAAAATAAGTTTTAATTTAGTTATGTATACCACCTATTTATATTTAGTTAGTCCTTTGAATTAACTACTATCCAGAGAAATATTTATATTTTACAAAAATTCTCTCGAGGAATTGTGGTTTCCACAAAAATAGAATTAACATTAGAAAATACAATTAAACAGGGTATCCAAATGCTAAGAAAAAACTTTGGAAGAAACTATTTTTATATTTTACAGCGATAAATGCCAAATAGAAAAGTTTCTAGAAAGTTAATTTGGTAGTATTTTCTAAATTTTCTAATTACCAACTATTGTAACAATTTGTTTCTTTTTAAAATCTATTTTATAGCATATTTTATCCTTTTTTGTTGTTTTTTTTAATACCCTGTACATCTCATTGTACTTTTGATGCTGAGATTCTGTTTTTGTGGAAAGCAAAACTTTTCTAACATGTAAGACGATATAAAATCCCTCATGACATACAGGTGTGTCCCCGGATGGAGTTGACAAGAGAATAAAAATCTTTATTATTGGTTTCACGATGAATAGTGATTATTTATAAAAAATGTTTTGTCTGAAAGAATGTGTTTACCATTTAAAAATTAGTAGTACTAGTACCTAGCAATAAATTAGGAAAACATGAAAATGCCTCAAGAGGAAGTGGTACCATTATTTATTTTTTTAATTAAACAAAATGTTTATTGAACAAAGTTGTTTATAATTCAAAATAAAGCCTAAATACAAATTTTGAAGCCTAAATTTGGATTTTATGTTTTTATCGTTTTTATATCTTTTAAGTAGAATTTATGAAAATTCAAATTAAAAAAGATAATTTGTCGATAATATTGAATTGACAAATCTCATTGTTTCAGTCTCATTGTGTAGAATTTTTTATTTGAATTTTCATAAAGATAAATACAATGAAAACAAAATTCTAAATTTAGGCTTAAAAAATTTATTTCTAGACTCTATTTTGAATTATAAACAACTTTGTTTGATAAACATTTTGTAAATAATGGTAGACTTATCGCTTGATAAATTTTGATGTTTTCTTAATTTAATAACATCAAATTAAGATTTTTATGAAGAATGAAAAATCAATAATAAAGGTTGGTTTCCACTTGTCAACTCCATCCGGGGACACACTGTATAGGTATTATGCCGTGCCATCACTTAGCAGCTGTTCCATCCTATATTAAGGGCCTAAAAAGGACCTCAATGTATATTTGTTAGAGACTACGGTAAGTAATTTAAAGTAAACATCTTTTTTATGTCATTCAAAAAGTGCTATAGATTTTCACAAACAATGGCCTATTAACATCCAATAGCGATGTTTAAAAACTGCAAAGATGCAATGTATTATCAGCAATCATTAAAAGGCTTAAAGCACAATCACATTGCAAGGCCTATTAACATTACAATCAGAGATACTCTTAAAGTTACACAGTGGTGTTTTATATAGATGTAATTGCGATTTAAATAAGAATTCTGTCATTTAACTCTTACAAAAGTTTTGTAAGAGGTTGACCAATGTTCACAAAACGATTCCTTTAAGCTTTGTCTGTAATGTTCAACGGGGCGGACATTTCGCTGATTATGAAGCATCTTATGCAAGTTGTGCAAGACATCACAAGGGCCACAAAGTTACCTCTTAAGTACTTCACGGTGATTTTCTTGTGTTCATTGGGTTGGTGACAAAAGTGAGTCAAGAATATGAGATTGCGTTGTTTCAACACTAAAATATAATTGTTAATATTCAATGACCTAATTCTAGGTAGTGGGGATTATGGAGATGATGAATATTATGATGAGTATTATGATGTAGATGATTTGGGACCAGTAGAAGGAGTTCCGCCGTCTCCAAAAGCACCAGTCACTTTGCCAACTCCAAAGACAACTCCCATCACTACTACTACCACCACAACGAAAATTACAGCACATCCTCATAGACATCACCATGGGGAAGTTAACCCTAGTGCACCGGTAATTGTTCTTAATTATTTTTTCTAGTCCTTTCACTCATACTCGACATTTCTTTTGGTAAAATACTTTACATAGTACAAATAGAAATCATTATAGAAATAGTTAATGACATAATATGTTTGCCAAAATTTAAGTTATCATTATGGTATATACTTAATTATATATTCTTAAAAACTGTTTCATTATTTTAGGTGTTACGGGATCATCTAGAAACAACACACCAAGATTCTATAACTGAACAAAATATTTCCATAACAGTTCCAGTCACGCTAAGTACGACCACTACCACTACCGAACATATTACTGAACCATCTGTTACCACCACTACAACCTCTACCAACCCTGCACCAACAGTTTCTGTACCAGAAGAACCAAAAACATCTAAAGAAGTAAAACCAAAACCAGAAAACAGTTACGATGATGATTATGATTATGATGCTTATGATGACGATGATGTGGAAGATCCGATAGAAAGCGAGACTGTTATACCAGACTTTGCAAAGAAACCAACAGCTATTCCAACGTTCGAGGAAACAGATGTAACTGAGGGTATAACTACAAGAAAAACAACTATCAATGACATTGTACCAAGCACTTTACCAGTAACAGTACCTAGTACTGCTAGTACTACAACGACAAGTACAGTTCCTACATCTACATCTACAACTACAACCGAATCACCAACCACATTTCAAATTATTGTGGAATCTGAACCAGAGGTTTGTGAAATTTTTAAATCTATCTGTTTGTTTTGCTCTTTGTTTTTATTTATCAAATAAACCAGGTATTCATTTTAATATGGTCCATCCATATAAGTATTACATTATCTACTTTAAACATTTGAATCAGTATATTATATAAGTTTTTCACATACCAGGTTGTTTACACTACTGAAACTGAGCTGCCTCCCTCAACTTTTGCTGCTGCGACAACTCCTCAACAGACAACTATGGCTTCTACTATCCGTACATCAACTACTACAACCACAACAACTCCAGCTCCAACGACAACCACTGAAACAGCAACAACTCAAGAAGAGACAACGGTGAAAGTAACTACAGTTAGACATGTAACACCCACTCCAAGGATTACGACAACTATTCGAGAAGTCACAGAAAGTATCGAATACCATACAAATTTTGATCCGTTTATAGAAAACAGATTAAAGCAAATGTCTGTGATAGCTGGCAAGATTTTCAGATTTGTAATTCCGCACAATACATTTAAAGATTTTGAAGACGAATATAATTTGAGCTACGAATTATTAGACTCCAATAATAGAACAGTGACGAATAATTCTTGGTTACACTTCAATCCTGCACGTAGAGAAGTTTATGGACTGTAAGTTATTAACATACCTATTATTACAAGTTTTGCTTACTTATTTTTTATTTTGTTAGCTTTTACGCTAAATTCTTTGGTCGCCCTAGTTTTCTAAACTTATCAGTATGTTTCTTATGTTTCTTTTTAATTCATTTAGATGGCATAATAGCATAAAAATGGACAATAATAAAATTCCCTGTATGAAGCATGTTTTTTGTGATCACAAAGATGATCTGGTAGCGACTAATTCAATATCCTCAATTGAAAAATAATAGATTTTCAAATAAAACATGAATATTTTAGTGAAAGAGCTATTAACAATTAAAGATATCAAAATTTAATCTAAAGATTATTGACGTTAAAGAGAGTACACATTGACAAAACGACACAACGATTACTGTTTCAATTGATTGGCCAACTTTAATGGTTGTTTAATCAAATTGTTTACTTTTTCTTTATCCTTTCCCTCAACAGACTTTAGTAGATCTTAATTGGTGTCCCTACAAATTATATAATGGAGTCTGGACCACTTTTTGGGAATAATTCCTAAATAAACATTACGAGCTTAGTGAGGATCGATTCCACCTCATAATACTGATGAGTTTTATTTATAAAATAATTTCATAAAATCATACATTATATCAGGGCAAGATACCTTGCAATACTCACTCTATATATAATGGGTATATCCAACATAAATTTAATAATGTGAGAATTCGCATTTTTACAACTTATTATTTTATTTATTTGAGATTTATTACCACACGTTTAATAATTTGACTTTACAAATTACTTTTAGTTTTAGATAATATTTATAGTTTTAGTATTTTGCTATTAAATTTTTATTTTAACTGTTTTGTATGGTGTGCCATGTGGTATGTATTTAATTTAAGAATTTGAAATTTTTTTTAGACCTTTAGAAGAAGATGTTTCAAAATGGGTATTTTGGGTAAAAGCGTTTGACCATGAAGGTGGATCAGTACAAGAAAAACTCAATATACAGGTGCAACAACATAAATTGGATCTTGTTGTCAACCATGAATTTTCATTGCACATAAGAATTGAAAAACATCAGGAATTCCCACATTATGTAGATTGGTCCTTGAAGGTGTTACGAGCTCTTGGCAAAATTTACAATACAAATATGTCTGAAATTACAGTTAGGCATATTAATTACACAAACGAACCAGTTATTTTTACTTGGTCTAATGACTCTATTCCTACAAACCACTGTCCAAAGACTGAAATTGAAACACTATATAAGGTAATTATTATTATTATTACCTATTTTTTTATTTTATTTGATTTCCGATTATTTCCAGACTTTAACAGCTAACGACAGAGGTGATCCTTCAAGAGAATTAAACGTGGCCTTGGCACCAGAATTGAGGGTAAAGAAAGTTGTATATCGTGAACTAGGTGTGTGTGAACAGGCTCAAACTCCTGTTACTCCTCCAATGAATCCGGTGACGCCTCCAATGAATTTCTCACCAATACTTAGAAATCCTGTGGATCACGTAAATGCTACAGTAGGAGAATTACTAGTGTACAAAGTTAAAGATGTAAGTAATACGTACCATAAAAGTTTATATAATTGTCCTATTTTGATAAGAATAAATAATAGTAAAAATACATACTGTTTAAAAGACAGACTACTAAAATAAACACATAACTTTTGAAGGACTTTTAACAAGTTGTTTGTTCAACAGTTTTATTACTTACATTGTATTGTGTATTATCACACTAAATAATCTAAATGGGAGAAATGAGATAAATTTGCTTAAAATGTATTAACGTTACATCAAATTAGAGTTTAGCTTAGATTTATCTCAAATACCAGTAGAGGATTGTATTGTATATATTTAAGAAGTTACAAGTAACACCAACATACTAAACAAAATTCAAAACATTTTTTGTAGGATACCTTCTACGATCCAGAAGATGTCGATACAAGAATGTTAAACATATCATTACTTACGAGTGACAGAAAACCAATTCCCCCTAACAATTGGCTTCAATTTGATAGCAAGAATCGAGAATTCTTTGGTATTCCAAGAAAAGTTGGTAGAAGTGAATACCAGTTGGTATGTGTAGATAGTGGTGGTCTTCCAGCAACTGATAGTTTAGAAGTTGTTGTTTATCCACCTCCAAAAAGAACTCACAACTTTGAATTTAGTATGAATATTGAAATTCCCTATGACACTTTTGTTAATAGTGCTGCTCTACAAAAGAAGTTTGTTGAGAAATTAATGGTAAGTACAAAACTTCTTTTCGGATTGTTTTTTGGGTGAATTCAAAAACGAATTACATTTTTTTCATCATAATTCTTGAGGAAGTCTCATCCATTGTTTATTTTCAGTTTGTGTCCTATTTGGATGTAATTTACCATCAACAAATATCGCTTGGCCTCTCAATAAATTTAAAAAATAGTAGTTCTATTGGGTCAATATTCATTTAATATACCTTCGCTCTGTCGCGGTTTGATTTATTACAAATGGTAGTTCCATAAGATTGTTCAAGTATATTTTACTCCAAACTGTGACAGAACCGTCACCTAACGGTATTTTTTTATATCTCCTCAATGTGATAATAAATTATTATATACATGATGTTCAATAAAAGCCGTGTTTGATTTTTACAATTAAGCAACAGTTTTTTTCAAAGATTACAAATTTTTCAGACAGAGAGTGCTCCCGCTGCGTTGACCCCTGTATAGCTCTTATCGTTCCGTCCTTTGCTCGATTTGGGGCATTTAGTTGCTTTCCATAGTCCATACAGTATAATAAGATCCTGTATAGCCTATTTATACTAGGCTCCAGCGTCCCCTAACCTTAACTAAGAAAAATTTCTTTACAGCATTTGTTTGGAGAAACAACACCAGACAACATACACCTACACCCTTTCAAGCAATCCTACGACTCGACAATCATTACCTGGTTCAACAAATCACTGTCAACTGAATCATGTCCACACGAAGGAATCAAACATCTGGAGTCAGTCTTACTCAACATGAACGATAAATCGATTTCACACAGAGTCCACAACGTAATGGAACCTGAATTCCGTGTATCGACCATTAAAGTTAATCCCATTGACAACTGTAAACCTAAAATGCCTCAGATGCCTCACGAAGCTCGTCCAGAAATTTTAGTACCTGTTGAGGAAACTGCACCACCATCTAGTAGCGATGAATATCTGATAACCTTCATTGTACCTGCTGTTATTATATCAATTATGTTGTTCTTAGCTGCCGTAGCTGCCTGTGTTTTATACCGTAGACGACGCACTGGAAAGATGAATGTTGAAGAGGACGGAAGACAAAGTTATGGAAATAAGGGTAACCATCCCTCATTATATTATATTTACTAATGATATACCTACAGTCCATATTTGATTTTATTTTAATATTTAAATTTAAATAATTTATATCCATGGCATTGAAATATAGAGAATGTTAAAATGACCATTTCATCTTGTGTACAATGAAAAGCCTTATTAGCAATAGAAAATCTATAAAATTTATTACGTAGTGTAGCATAAGGTATTTGTTTTTTTTATATTCTGAGCGCTCAAGGCAAAATATTTATTATGTTTTACATACCGGGAAAAATTAAGTTTATTATATTCACTACATCCAACAGTGACATACAAATGATGAAGTGGCAAACAAGGAACTAAATTAAAAAAGTAAAAAAATTTTTGTTTACCTTGCCCCAGACCCTAGACATTTTGTGGTACTCAAATAGGTAGTTAAATATCTCCGGATTTCTATTAATTTTCTTTTAACTTTGTAAAGAATTAAGCAAAGCAAGTGGTGAAATAATTAATTTTTTTTCATTCAGTCTAATTCACAACATACGTAAAAGGAATATATTAAATTCTCGCTAAATACTATCATTTTATTATAATATTTTTAATTATATTAATAGATCTGCCAAGTTCTTAAACAGAATGATTATTATTGTGTATCTGGTTTTAGGTATCCCGGTTATCTTTCAAGAGGAATTGGATGAGAAGCCAGAACCTGGCACCAAAGCACCTGTGATTTTAAAAGACGAAAAGCCACCACTAGCCCCACCAGAATACAGTAAGAGTGGTTCAGTTAAGCTTACTGACGATTCAGAACCGTATCAGCCACCACCTCCATTTACACGTACCCAAGACAATGGCAGACAGCCTAGACCAAAACCCACTCCCACATATAGAAAACCACCCCCGTATGTGCCTCCTTAACAATTGCATTTCACATTTTTTCAGCAATAATTTTTTTTGAGGAACTGCCAATGAATACATTGAATCTCTTTTAATTTTTTTTTGGATAATTTTAATGGTATCCCAGAGATTTTAGCTGAATGGTGCGACATATTCCACGTTCTGGTAAAATGACTGGGTTATGTTCTCGATGCCAAATTATATCACCCACTCTTTTAATTTGTAATAAGTCGCTTTAAACCACTATATTTAATTGTTTAACATCATTCTCTCTTCCTCTGTGATATTCACTGCTATTATTTATTATGATTTTACCTATTTTTAATTTTCTTGTGGGTGCATTTTATTAATTTCTTTGAAGCTAACATCACAACTTTTAAAGTTATTGTGTCGAACCAAACTTTTGTTGGTTTCTGGATCAACAGTTTTTAAAAATAGCTTTCGACAACTATTATATATTTTTATTGCCAAAATGGCATTTAGCTTGTAAGTACTCTACTTATACATATGTTAATTTGTATGATTAGTATGCAGGATATTAAAAAAAAAGAATTAACATAGACTTAGTAATAAATAAGGCTGTTTTTATTTGCTATGATGGCTTAATTTGTGAACAAAAAAAATATACCACACATCCGTGTCGAATATATTTAATTCTTCCTATTATACATTAATTATTTTTATACATTTTTTTTTGTTCATAAATGAAACCACATTTTATAGCACACTTTTTGTATAAATAATTGTTTTATAAATATATCTACGTAAGTACGTTTTTTGTAATTAGTTACCAGTAACCTCGATTTTATTGTAAAAAATATTTTGGTATGTTTTACAAGAAAACTTTTAATACCTATATATTTAATTCATATCATTATACTGTAAGGTTAAAAGTAACTACTTTTTCTTGATAATATATTTTAAAATGGTTAAATATATCATATCAAAATCTCATAATTGTCTCCCTCATATCATACTTTTGTATTAACCAGTCATAATAATTGTTCAATAAATGAATATTAATTATTCAATATTGTGCATTTTATTTTTGGCAAATTTGTCCCTTGCATGAATAGACCAAGAAATTTTCCCCTCTATACGATATAATCAATGAAACTTTAATGTTGTATATACAGGGTGACTCAGGTTTTACTCGGAAAAATTTAATAGACGATAGATCTCGCAAAAATAAAAAGCAGAAAGTGTATATATGAACTTGTATGTTTTAAGGCTTTGTTTCCGAGATACAGGGTGTTAAATTTAATTTAAAAAAAGCTTATTTCTTAGAATATCTTAAAAACTGCTTCACTGATTTTGATAAAACTTGACACTTTTTGAGGCACTTTTATAGCGATAATTAGAGATCTTAATTTGAAGTAATTAGATTTAATTACTATTAACTATTCCAGAAACAGCGCTGGGGCATACTAACCAGATGTTTTAAAGCATAATTAAAAATGCAATTCTTTTGTCTCTTGAATTTTTTGTCTACCTCGCTTACTTTTCGAGAAAAAAAATTAAATTTATTTATCCGCCCGCGGCTGGAAATTTAAATAGAAAATTGAAGAGATAAATAAATTGTATTTTAAATTACTCAATCTATACATCAAATTATATAAGCTCCTTATTTATTACAAAAATGTAAAAAGTTTTATCAAAATCGGCCAAATATTTGAAAAAATAACACCCTGTATCTCGAAAACGAAGCTTTTACAAAGTTCATATGAACTTTTCTTTTTATTTTTGAGAGATCTATCGCCTTATTAAATTTTCCCGAGTAAAGCCTGAGACACCCTGTATATTTTGACAGTGGCGCAACTAGGCTTAATATTTTGGAGGGGCTGGGTTTCAAAACACTTTTTTTTTCATGTTTTGAATTTGATGAAATAATATTATTAACTTATTTAAGATTTATTTATTTTTATTTTACTTATTTTCAGATCTACATAGACAGGTTGTTACTTGAGTTTTTATAATATATAGTCATCCATGTATTTCGCTGTTACCTAATATTTTGGGGGGGGGGCTAAGCCACCCCCTAATTGCGTCTATGTATTTTGATTACCGAAGAGACGGAGTTGTGACTCGAATTTCTCTCATATTTTGACACCTACAGACACGATCTTATAAAAAAAAATAACTTCTAGTATTTTTCATGAATTACCAAAATTTTGATGAAACATATACAGCCCGCAGCTCATGCATAGAAGGGGTCTACTAATGTTTTATTTTTAATTCAAAGTTATGATAAATAAAGGAATAATTTATTGAGGGTATGAAAAATATTGCTCTAATCACTCCTATTATAAGGTGGCACTTTACACCATGTTTTGCAATTTCCTATACCAAATTCGAGATTTTCCCAATCTGTATAAATTTTCATTTTGCATCAGTAGGTACTTAGGTGCACTGCACGCGGTTTCATAAATTTGTCTTAGGGTTGTATAGTATACAGAAGACTGAGAAAAATAAATTATTTCATATAATTTTGTTACCTCACTGAGTTGCCCAAATACAACTAGTGATAATAAACCAACGGATACCACACATATTAATCTTAAACCAGGTGACTGGACCAACCACTCTACTTCTATGCCTCTATTTGAAAAAAACATGCAAATAATTTTTGAACTCTGTCTCCATGGGGGAGGGAAGGGGATACATTGTAAAACTAAATAACACAACTAAAATTAACCGACTACATTTTTAAACAAAAAAAAAAAAACGAAACAATGACACAATTAAAATTCAAAATTCTATTAAAAATATTCTACCAAAGGCAAAAATTTGGTTATTTTTAATTTGTAATTTATAGATTGACTGGCAATACAGATTGCTCTATTGACACATTCTTTTTGGAGAAACTCGGGAGAAACCGCACACATTTCAAAGGAGTACAGTATTAGTATATTACGTAATAAGAGTTGTAAATAGCGTATTACGCACGAATGGAAAAATTATGCACGAGACGCGTTAGCGTCGAGTGTGATAATTCCATGAGTGCGTAATTGCTTTACAACTCGAATTATGTACTATACTTTACCTACGACCGTATTTATTGAAAGTTTGTATTTCATTTTTATTATTTATCGCTTATGTCAGTTTTGACAGCGTCAGAAAATTAAGTATTGCACTTGTCATTTTTAATAATTTTTAGAGAATAAGTTTGTTTGTATTGACCGTTGCTAGGCGGTTGCTAGGAAAACTGTACGAACTGTGCGATTTTTTTTCCAAGTTGTGCGATTTTTTTACCGTGCGTAATAGGAATCTTACATTGATCGCAAACGGTGTGTTTTTAAGTACTTACAGTAGTGGTCGTAGGTAAACATATATATATATATATATACCTAATCCACCATGGTGAGAACAAATGGTTCCTTATGCTGTAGCATGGTTGAGATTATCTCAACCATGATGCTGTCTGTAGTAACCTTGTATACAAGCGGAGTAACAACAGAGTGAATAAGGTAGGTACCTACCTATAAATCTGTGTATATCATTTCTGTGCTAAAGGCTATAGTTAAATCATAAAAATGTGCAATACTTACATTATCTTTTCTAAATTAAGAGCCAGTGCTGTAGCTCTTATTAAGAAACCACCTCTGAATGGAAATATGCTGGATTTGAATAAGTCCATTTTATATTCAAAAGTATCTACTAGTAGCGCAGTGGGCTAAAGCATGGGTGATAGTCTCTGGTTACACTGCCTTATATCGTGTCCGGGTTCGAATCCTGGCACCAGCATTGGCAATGTCGGTGGGTATGGATGTTTGTCTGTGTTTTTCAAATGTGTAACCCCCTTCCGGAGAACTTGCTTTGGATTTGGGGGTTGTCTAATTTTTGTGGTGTGTTTATCTAGATATACCTACATAGAGCCTCACCCTAACCACAGGGTTAAATGGGCTACAGTCCTGCGTCGCTAGCCTTTTAGGGCGGCAATCTTACTTACACTCAAATTCCTGTGTATTTTCTTATAAAGACGGGTGCATTATTGTTAGTAGCTCATGGACGCGATCGAAATATCTTAGGGCGGCTCTGGGTATACATACATACAAAGTATAAACAGCAGTATTCATATTCATTAATCATTCAGACAAATTATAATGGACAAATTAACACCCAGTAAATAATTCCTATTTAGTTAAATTTCCACAAACACCAAAACAATATTTTTGCGAACGATGCGCGTTTCGCCAACCAAGTTGGCATCATCTGGAGATGATTAAAACTCAGTTTTAATCATCTCCAGATATATGATGCCTACTTGGTTGGTGAAACGAGTGATGTCGACTGTAAAAATATTGTTTTGGTGTTTGTGGAAACTACGTCGAAGTTACTGTCATACCAAAATAAGGTTCCAACTTCCAACCATCTCCAGGATCAAGGCTGCTCCAGGATCAGTTATAATAAAACAATTAGGTGAAACACTAACCGCAAATTGTCTATGTGAGCACTGAGCAGTAAGTGCTCCAGCCGATGAGGCTCCAAACGTACAGTACATATAGGTACTCATTTTTATCTTGATAACATATTTTGATCTGATATAACTTTTTCATTTTTAAAGTTATTACTATATGAACCAAAAACCAAACTGCAGGGATCGCTTAAGTTTTTACATAAAATTTGTGCGATTAAATTGGAAACTGCTGGAAGTGCTGTATCAAATTATAAAGTGTGTCAGAACAAAATATTATGCTATCCAATCGGTTAAAAATATATAGGGTGGTAGTCTTTTGTTTTTCTGATGACAAAAAGAACTTGGTAAAGGACCCTGCAATTTGTAATTTGTAAAAAGTTATATCAGATCAAAATGTTATCAAGATAAAATGACCACCCTGTACATAAATGCACCTGCGAATTGTCACCACCGCACCCTGTGGCAGTAGCACAGAATACAGAACAGGAGTAGATTGAACAGTTCACTAAAGAACAGAAAGAATGACCAGCAAATGATTTGTTGCTAGGCAACAACCAATAAGATTTATCTATTTTCGAATAAGATCCAATATATCGGCGGTTTATTTAAAATACCAGCCTTTTCTGTTAATCTAATATTATTTATTATTCCCACCAAACTTAGTTCGCTCTAAGTCTGATCATCGAGATTTACCTACATTAAATGAAGTAATCTTTCATAGTACCCTATGAACAACTTAAATCAATTTCTTTAGATTTTTAGAATAATTAACTCTCAGCTGTTTATTATCTCAACTCATTATCAGAGCAAGATTCAATAACCTTGAAGTTTATTATTTTTATTTCACACTAAACATTAATTTCTAGGAAAGTAATGATTCATTTCACCACTAAATACCTTTGAAAGTTATCAGTTATAACACAAGAATATAGGAAAACAATTTTATTTACCTTTAGGATACATTATATGGAAAAAGTTAAAGCTATTACAATGATAGACAACTCGCATACAATTATACTAGATGAATTGTCTACAAATAAAAAGAATTAGTTTTGAAAATATGTAAAACCGAACATAATTCTTAAATTTACAAACATTAACTTTACTAAAAATAAAGTTAAGTTCTTGCACCATAGAATATTTTTTTGATAATACAATTACTAAAAATAAAATGTAAATACTTGGATAAATAACAATATAACTAAAAAATGATCTAAATATGTGGACGTTCTGAACAAAGTTTGTGCACTGGACACTTAAATTTACTTATTTACCACTGTTTCTGTATACACAATGGATATATTTGTTACATATAAAAATATAACCTAAGAGCAACGTGTTGTCCACAGATAGGAAAGGAATTTAAACAAAACAGAATTAAAGAGAAAATGAGGGGTTTATTTTGTTAGTCGATACATCATGCAGAAGCCCCCTTGAAATTAATAAACACACGTAACGATTATTAATAATATAAAATATATAATATGTGGTGGCTCAAAACATTACACAACGATGCTTCTTCTTCTTTTTCACCTGTAGAGCAGCACGTGTGGCATTTTCAAACACTTCTCGTACACCTTCCTTGCTTTTAGCAGAGCACTCCAAATATGCAAAAGCGTTAATTTTTTCAGCCATGGAACGGCCATCCTGTGGTTTGACTGGCTCCTGTTTCATTTTTTTGAGTTCGTTTATAGTGCTCGGATCATTACGAAGATCCTTCTTGTTGCCTACCAAGATAATTGGCACATTTGGGCAAAAATGTTTTACCTCTGGAGTCCACTTTTCTGGGATATTTTCAAGTGAATCCGGCGAATCTACCGAGAAGCACATTAAAATGACATCTGTGTCTGGATATGATAAGGGCCTTAAACGATCGTAATCTTCTTGCCCTGCGGTATCCCATAATGCGAGTTCCACTTGCTTACCGTCTACTTCTATGTCCGCCACATAATTTTCGAATACAGTAGGCACATATACCTCAGGAAATTGATCCTTGCTAAATACAATCAAAAGACATGTTTTTCCACAAGCTCCGTCACCAACAATTACCAGCTTTTTTCTAATTGCAGCCATCGGACCTGCCAAAACACACAAGTTAACGCCTATTCAACTACCAACTAAAGATGGCGGACATTAAATCATGAAATGAGAGCGGGGATATAGGAGACAGATAACGATCATGCAAAAACCCCACCTTTTCCGTAGTCCTCCTGATCAGAACAGCAACAAAACATCCAGCAGCTTTTCCACAGTTTCTGAACGTATATTGCACTTTATTAAACTATTAAAGGCCACTTCTTTACTTTATTATCTTAACAAAAATTACTTTCGTGGTGAAATATAAACAAACCAAGCAAAAAGTCGTGTTGTCACTGAACAGCGCATGCGTCATCCGCAGACAATACTCTTTATCTTTGTCATACTTTTGGCTCAGACTTTCCCATCTCTTTTAGTGATGTCATCTTGTAGATTTATATTTTGGCGTCACGATTTAAATTATTTAATTTATTCCATTATCACTTACTCATTCATTTTCTAAGAATTTTATGGGAACTACTTTTATTATATTTTTAAATAATTAATAAGTACAGTAATGATGACGTATGAGATAATTATAATTGTATATAAAAAATAGGTACCTATAGGACCCATGGGTGCCGGAAGGGTCAAATATAGGGGGTGGGGGGGCAAAGAGTAAAATAAATTAAAAATTTTACATTTTTATTATTATTAAAAAAATACAGCTATATATGGTATTCACATTTTATTTACATGAGGGGAGGCTATGGAAAATCTGAATTCTGTTGGTATGAATGACTGTTTTAATTACTGAGGTTATGTTGAAAAGTCAAAAACATAACCACAAATTCAAATTGGTTCTACTTGCCAGAGTGAGACCCTAAAGAAAGCAGAGCAATGTTATCAATAAAAAATTTGGCAATTCAGCCAAAACTAAGTGACAGTGACGATCAATTAAATCTGATACTTCAATATTTTGTCAATAGTAGACATCCCTGAGACAACCTAAGAAAAACATATCATATAGCCTCCCCTCATGTAAATAAAATGTGAATAGCATATAGCAAAGTAAATTCCAAGGGGGGTGGGGGGGCAAGTGCCATGCTTTGACCCCCCTTCCGGCGCCCATGATCATTTTCAAAATATTCAATATTTTGACATTTTTAGATAGGCATATTTTTTACACCTATACTTGACACTCTAGCACCCAAAAAGTTCGAAACAAAAACTTCAAGTAATTAAAAGTTTGCATCAAAGGAAAACAAAATTGGATAAAGTTTATTTCACTTTAGCTCAAGGTTAGTGTCTTTTTTACTCTTTTCTACTAACCTTGACATGACTTTGACATAGGCTGACCTGATTTCGACAGATGACAGTACAAAATGTAGTAACTTTTTGTTGGTCACAAACAATTAAATGATCCGATTTTCTGTGCGATGTGTAATGAATAATGATCATTGACCGCGACCCAACTCGCTGGAGCCGCTGGTTGATTGGCTTTGACTTTGAAGCTTGAAGCATTGAGTAAATAAAAATAATAATATTATATTTATAAATTTATTTACTCATGTGCTTTGAAGTGATCCCTTACTTCGATCCCGTACATTCATAATCATAAAACATATAGAATATCATAATGTATGGGATCGAATTCGAAGAAATAATATAAATTATATTATTATTTACTCATTTTCAATGCTTCAAAGTCAATCAAGAATCAAAGGAAGGAGCAAAAGCGAGTTGGGTCTTGCGGGTCGAGGTCATAGTGATCATACAACATCTAAATTCTAAACCAGAGGTTGTCTCTGATCTAAACTAAAAAAAGTTAAACTTTTCAGACATAGAACATAGAACAAGTTAAATAGCTATACTCTGGCTAACGAATGTTAGTCGTTGCGTCACAACTGATTGAATGTATCACAGACATTGCAATCTAAATGCTGTCTTTATTGCACGCGCACTGTGTTTATCAAACTGAAATAGGCCCAAACGTCGTCGGCATAACGCCACCTACTGAACAGAAATACGTCTCTCGCACGCTATGCGTTAGACAAAGGTGGATGCAAGTTTGTCTGAGCGTTTACTACGCGGTACTGGTTTCACTCATAGACGTTCGTTTGTGTCAAGAATAAGCAGGCTATAACAAACGTAAAGGCAAGTATACACTGAAAGTTTAGGTCAGGAGGTGACTGCCCATAATATTTCTCAACATTTTACACATATTTGCTCTTCCAAAATAGCAATACGTTAATTAATAATAATATTTAGTGTTTAATAATTTTATCATTTAATTTTTCATTGCCGCCACTGGTAGAATCGGCCGCCTTGATACATACGATTAGCAGTGATGACGCAACGACTAACATTCATTAGCCAGAGTATAGCTGTTCAGCCGTTCCACAGAATTAATAACTATATAGATAAGGTTTCTGGGTACCTCTCAACGATTTCTTGTCTATCGTTCTTGGGCAAGAACGAATAATCGTTTTTTAGCGTTGACCAGGTCATATCAAGGCTGGTAAACTCTAAAGGTTACCCCATCATCTGAACCTGACCTACTCAACATACGCCTCTCGGCGACCGCAGGCCGTCGTTCTCTGTTCTACAACAGCAGAGCAGTATTAGTGTCTCTTTTTAAGCATATAGAATCGCGGTCGCCAGCTCTTCCACACCCCGCATTTTCCTCGCCCTAATGCTGCTCATTGAGGCAAACTGTACAAAGTCTATAAGCCTTGAGGTCATATGATCAACGACCTTGGTCAAATATATGTTTATTTTAGCGTTTTGGTCAAACGTTTTCTAGCCTCTTCAAAGGTCTCATTTTTTCAAGCTGGTCATGAATTGATTGAACAAGCTCTGGAGCTTGTTAAAGTATTTGGTCAAAATGCTGTCATGCTGTCACTGCTTTTAGGTTAGTCTTATATCTTCTGTATATGGCAGGGAGTGTCAAGATTTATATACGTATAGAGGTACAGGGTTAGAAAATTGTGTAAAATTAGACAAATTATTCTACTGGATGAAAATAACACAAAATATACAAAAGTGGTAGATGATCATACATATAAAAGAATTTATGAAGAAAAAGGTAGGTAATCTAAAACTATTTCATTATCAACGTCAAGTCTTGTAAATAAATAGGTCACGTTAGCAAAGTACTCTGCAAGGTTAATTTCGTACAGAAAATGTGAGGTTAAGGAAGACCGAAAATCACAAAATATACATTTTCGCGCTTTGGTCGTATGACCAAAACCAAACTGAAAGTGTAGTTGACCAGGCATTGACTAATGATGACCGAAATCTCTTGACCTGGTCAACGCCAAAAAACGACTATTGTCTATAGTCGTTGGACTCGTTGGTTCTTGGGCAAGGATTTGTTCTTGGGTACCTCTATGTTCTGTGGTTTCGTTTCTGTATTTTGACAAATGACAATTGACATTAAGACATCGCCGTTAAAAGTGTGGTTAAAAGTTAAAAGAATTATCAATTATTATTTATTTGTTTATGTATTAATTCCATCTTCCATCTGCAGTGAATTCAATTAAAAGTACATTATTATTATATTTGTAGTAAAGACTAATAAAAATTAATACATATTAATCATGGCTAATATGGTACATTGTCAACTCTGGATGGGCAGCGTAATATATATTTATTATTGAAAATAGTCCTTCATTAAAACAATTTTTTTATAGTTAGAACCGTATATGACGGAAACTTTTATTTTGTCCGCTTTTCGCAAAATGGGTGAAAATCCTTTGAATGTTAAAGTTATGAGGAATAAATTTACTGGAGAACCAGCAGGATATTGCTTCGTACACTTTGCTACAGATGAAGAAGCAATTGATGCCATGCACAAGCTTAATTCAAAACCGATACCTGGTACATCACCAATGGTTAGATTTAGATTAAATAATGCCAGCAACACAGGAAGATCACTTGTTGACAGAGAATTTTCTGTTTGGGTAGGAGATTTGAGTCCTGATGTCGACGATTATAACTTATATAGGGTGTTTTCGTCAAAATACAATACAATAAAAACTGCAAAGGGTAAGAAAATGTTATCGTTATACCTGTGTAATATATGATTCAATAGTAAATGTAATTCAGTATTAAATATTATTTGTAACAATTCTTTCAAATATGTGGTTCCTAGAGTGATAAAATTTATATATTGGCTAATTTGAACCTAGTATTCGATAATTATATATCGAGAGCCTAAAATAGACAATTTTGTCCCGCATGTCATGGCAAGGGTCAAAATTGCTCATTGCACCTGAGATGCATATAACTTTTTGCTTTAACGGAAGCTCTTTATTTGTTGCTTTAGGTCTCGCTTTAGGTAGTTTCAATTATTTTGAATTTTGACAATCAAACCATTGATGAATTTTAGTGATCTCGGTTTTTTTTTTTACTGACAAAATATGCGATGTATGCTCAGTTTTTTTTATTATAGTAATTTTGGATAACAGTGGATTTAGTAAAGGCTACGGTTTTGTAAGATTTGGAAGTGAAGAGGAGATGAAAGACAGTTTAGTGTCCATGAATGGTTATATAGGACTTGGAACAAAAGCTTTAAAAATTTGTAATGCTGTACCTAAACCAAAAACTCTCACAACTGGAACTACTTCTAGTACGACTTCTACACAATCCTCTAACGGAACAGATTATAGTCAATATTATGATCCCTCAACATATTGGCAAAATTATGCTTCTTGGCAAACGGTAAGTAACATTGCATTAAATTTTCATTGTGTATTTTTTTGAAAATCGTTTCAGTTATAAATTAGGGTAGAGTCAGACTGATGTTTCTCCAAATGTGCTATAATACAAATTTGTTGCAAAAGATGTTCAGTTGGAGCATATTTAGATATAACCCTAAATCCATATCCTGACAAATGTTAATCTACCTACTTCCTTTGTAATTTTGGCTTCTAAACTCAGAATTAATAACACTTAAGATAATATCAAAGTGTTTAGCCATTCTTGCACCAAATATTTTGCAGCAGAAGTACTGTGAAAGCTCCCATAAGCAGACACTGACGGTACCAATTTTTTTATCCGCTCATGGGAACTGTCCGCTTATAAGAAAGCTCAAATGAATGAAAATTATTTGGCTCCAGAAAAATTGTCTGGTCATTAGAGCTGTCCATAAAGAGAGCTTCCACTGTATTAGATTTGCAAACACAAGATATACAGATTGCGAAAGTTCCCATCTTGACATAGCCAACCTCAAAATATATACGACGTGAAGTGCGGCTGTCTAGAAACAAGTACTTTACTGCTCGTACATGTCCGTCCTTGGTCGCCGTATGCTAGCATCTTGAACTGTTTACACATTAGAGCTGCGATACTAAACAAAACTAAGCGGCAAATTTAGGTCCTATGTCAATATGAGGACTTTCGCATTCTGTATGATGGCATATACAGTCATTCGCAGAGATATTTCAGAAAACGCTCAAAATTTTCCTTAAAATGAATATCATAAGAAGTTCTTTACCCTACAAATTTCAATAAAATTATGTAAAAAAATTCTTGTTGTCCGAGGACGTGCCAAGCACAATTAGTAGTTCCGAAACTAATAGCTATAATAATATTTTGAGGGACGATTGTTTCTATTAAACATAAATTGTCGAACTTTCGCAACAAGTCGATAATAATAATTGTTAAAATAAGGTTACTGATTGTTAAATGATTTTCTTTTATATGCAGCAAGGATACTATGAACAGCCGGATAATACAGCCCACAGTGAAAGTGCCCATGTAGTGGGTGTTATTGATGCAAAAAAAGAAGGAGACGACTTAGATCTAATCGGTAATATTTTTTGTACATTGATAACGTTTTTATTTTGACATGTTTATCACTTTGTAGATCATTCCATTCCTTTGGATATTGATAAATTGAACAGAGAGAAAATAGATCAAGACTGTAACCTATGGGATGCTTTAGAGAGTTCTAAGTGGCTGCCATGCGAAACGTTAGAAGTAGCCTGATATTAGGCATAGTTATTTTTTTATCTTGACAATTACATTCTCATTGTATATTTAGATTTAATTTAAATTAAGTATTTTGTCTTTGCATGTTTGGAGTATTTCAGTACTGTAGATGGATGTTCCTGACATGAATGAATTAAATAAAGATGTTTCTGTAATTCATTAATTATGTCGTTATATTCTTTCTTCCATAAATAGTGTGCCTATGACATTGTTGGTGATAATGGTGAATAGCCATTTCAATGATATGAATAATGAATAAGTATTATAATGCTTCATGAATCTTCAAAAATAGGTATATTGCGCACATCAAGGCGTCTTCCCACCACATATTTCGAAAATATTTTTTAATTTTATTAAATATATTTTACAGTTTTATTTTATTTATTATCAAATTTAATTGTAAAGTATACTTTGTACCTATTTTTAGTTTGCGTTCCATATGATAAATTAAACAATTCTTTCAATTTGGTGTAACTGGTATTTAAAAGAAATTATAAGTTGTTATATGAAAAAAAGGACCAGCCGCCAAAAAAGTACATCTTCAAGCAGCTCTGTGGTTTAACGTTACGACGGTCGAAATATCAGCACAAATAAATAATAGGGTCCTTGCAATATAATATGTCTTTCGTTCTACTTACATGTGTACGCATGTTTTTTTGACAAAAAAAGACTAGTCGAATTTCAATTAATTATATATACATACATATATTTTTGTGTTTCAAGATGTGTTGGAACGGTAAAATTACTCCTCTGAATACATAATAAATAGCTGTTTTTTATAATTAATATTTTTTATTATACAGTGCGTTCACAATGAAAGGAATAAATTCAATATAATCTGAACCACGTGGTTGTGCCAAAAACGCTCGGACACGTCGATTTGTAATTTTGAATTGGCACATTTTGAGTTATACGGCAAGTCAATGTCACTTCCGGTTTTTCCGGAAGTGACATCAACTTTGTTATTTTAAATGCAACACCCTGTATTTTTGTACTGATTTGTATAGACGATAAAAAGACGTTTCCAAAAATGTAGTTAACACGTTTTTATTATGAAACGTTATTGTATTATTTACAACTTACTGTAGCAACTGTCTTAAAAATTCCTAAATTATTAAATGTGGAATGTGTTGCATATTTTGAGTCACACGGCAAGTCAATGTCACTTCCGGTTTTTCTGGAATGTCACTTCCGGTTTTTCCGGAAGTGACATCAACTTTGTTATTTTAAACGTAACACCCAGTATTTTTGTACTGATTTGTATAGACGATAAAAAGACGTTTCCAAAGATGTGGTAAACACGTTTTTATTATGAATAATTACTTTTTGTATTGACTTGCCGTATAACTCAAAATATGCCAATTCAAAATTACAAATCGACGTGTCCGAGCGTTTTTGGCACAACCACGTGGTTTAGATTATATTGAATTTATTCCTTTCATTGTGAACGCACTGTATAGTAAATTTACAATGAAAAAATGGTTTGTTCTTGTTTGCCTTCTATACCCTTTGGACCTCCATGTTTGATTCAAGTTCCTGCCTCTAACCAATTAACTATTCAATGGTCGCAGCGATTTCTGACATCTGGTGTCTAAATTTAAGAGGAACCAAAATTTCAGCGAATTTTAAGCACAGTGCACTGATATTTTTGATACATATTAAATATTTTATTGTGTGAAAGGGCACGTTTAACATGGACATATACTCTGGCTAACGAATGTTAGTCGTTGCGTCACAACTGATTGAATGTATCACAGACATTGCAATCTAAATGCTGTCTTTATTGCACGCGCACTGTGTTTATCAAACTGAAATAGGCCCGAACGTCGTCGGCATAACGCCACCTACTGAACAGAAATACGTCTCTCGCACGCTATGCGTTAGACAAAGGTGGATGCAAGTTTGTCTGAGCGTTTACTACGCGGTACTGGTTTCACTCATAGACGTTCGTTTGTGTCAAGAATAAGCAGGCTATAACAAACGTAAAGGCAAGTATACACTGAAAGTTTAGGTCAGGAGGTGACTGCCCATAATATTTCTCAACATTTTACACATATTTGCTCTTCCAAAATAGCAATACGTTAATTAATAATAATATTTAGGCCCGATCTTTTCATCTTCCCATTAACTTTATCCGGCAGTTAAAGTTGTTGAATTTCATTGTTGTAACAATTGTATCCTAGGTAAATAACTGCTGGATAAAGTTAATTGGAGGTGAAAAGACCGGCCCTTAGTGTTTAATAATTTTATCATTTAATTTTTCATTGCCGCCACTGGTAGAATCGGCCGCCTTGATACATACGATTAGCAGTGATGACGCAACGACTAACATTCATTAGCCAGAGTATAGAATGTAACATTTCCATGCTATGTCCCTCAAAAAAACTTAACAAAAATCTGACAAGCATATTAAAAAACTAACTTATTTTCAAAACTGTATGTTCATTTTATATAGTTTTTCTTACTAAGTACGTTCTTTGTGCTAGTACGTTAATAAAATTGTTTAATCTGCTGTAGTCTACAGGTGCTCGAATGTCTCTGTGACACTCTCACCTCCTTCTAAAATCGAGATCGCAAGACCAAATATTTCTGACATATATAGAAATATTGTACCTGCAATATGCAGTTTACGTTGGTGTATATAAAATGGAAATTTACCACTTTCAGATAGATATGTCCCTGTTCCTACTTTTATATTTGTTTCATGAGAAAGGGAAAAGTGCAACTGAATTTATTTATTTCAAATACGGGACACGTTTCCTATTTAAAACAGGGAATTAGAATCTCAACTTTATAACCCGGTAATAACTGGTTCGAACACTCGAATTGGTGTAATGATTGATTGGGTTTATCATATTCCACCTATTTGACAGTATCCCTAGTTTCCACTTACATAATGGAATGTTGGAACAGTATACAATATATAAACTAAATAGAGGGTCATAATCTTTTTGAAAGTATTTCTCGACATAATCAAGCAATCAAAAGGTTGATTGGAGGGAATTTAAAGAGCAAAATCAGAAGCGCAATGTTTATTAACAGTTCAGACCATAATACTTTTATACAAATATTTTTAATGAGTATATTTACAAAATAGCCTTATATCTACAGAAATATGGTACAAACTTTAACATAAATTAAAATAAATAAAATGTGTGGCAAAAAATTGTACAGAGTATAGACGACGCTTAAAAATAATGTAAATAAGTCTTCCTGCAAAAGAAAAGAAAACATTAGTATACGAACTAAAACTACTGTTAAATATCCTAAAGTTAATCAATCTATTGTGAATTTCTTAGAACAGGTAAATTAAAATTTCTACTGGCCTCTAATAATGACCATAGATATGTCACGCGTAAAGACTACTTTACAGTCAGCGATACCGTGCAACGTCTTGTTTGTAATGATCTTAGTTGGGAAATAAAGTCATTATTATTATTATTATTCTTGCGCTTTTGTTTCACAGCTGCAATTCTCTTTAATTTGCAATATTCAGTGCAGGAATTGCAGATATTTTTAATAATAAATTGTACTATTAACAGAATTTAAAAAATTTCTCATACTTGTTTTTGTATTTTGCTACTTGTCGCCAAGATGAACTGTCTTAATGAATACACTTTGCAAAATGAAAATAAATACTGCAATGGTGAATGTGTATATACATTAAAAATATTCTTACAATAGCAGTTTCACACATTAGTCATATGCTTTATTGTTTTAACTTAAAATTTAAATTACTTCAAAACTTACATGAATTCAAATAAAAGATGATGTTTTTACAAAATTCATGAAATAGTGGCCTATGTGTGGACTTTTTGAACTTCATTAAAAATTAATATTTAATGAAATTAAAATGTCACAACTTTCCTCCTAATTTTGAGAAAAATGAATTATAATGAAATATTTTACAAATATTTTTCAAGAGATTGTAGTGTACTAGTTGTAAGTTCTTCTACAGTTAAATTGCCAACCATCCGAGTTTCTCGGGGTGAACTTAAGTTTTTAGCAAACCGTAAGCAATAAGCTACCACGCGCTGTAATGTGGAAAAATTAGAAAACCGTTCAAAAATGTCTGTTTCAATTTTACACAGAAAAGAATTAACAATTCGTTTATATTCTGGTATGTCCGAGTGAGAACGAGTATAATGAGAAAGATGTGATTGGTCTGGCCAATGTTCGGATTTGAGGAAAAGATATGAAGGTCCATTCCACCACAACTTTGAATTTAGAATTCCTTTGGGATTTATACCACGTGATATGATATCTGCTGGATTATTAGCAGAATTGACATGCTGCCATTTTATTATTTGAGACAATTGTTGGATTTCGGAAACTCTATTGCATACAAAAGTTTGCCAAGTATTAGGCTCCGCTCCCAGCCATGAAAGTACTATTGTCGAGTCTGTCCAATAGAAAGTATCGTCTATTTGTAAATTAAGCACTACTGTAGCCTTTTTTACTAACTGTGCTAATAATAATGCTCCGCATAATTCAAGTCGGGGCAAGGAGACTACTTTTAGTGGTGCCACTCGTGATTTGGCGCATAGTAATCTAACTTGAACCTCACCATTTTGATTTTCGCTACGCATGTTTACGCAACAGCCATACGCTTGCAAAGATGAATCACAAAATCCGTGCATTTGTATATTGGTTGACTTATTAAGAATAATATGGCGAGGTATGTGTATCAACTTGATTTCGTATAACTGTGAGCAAAAACGGAACCACAGAGTATATAAGTCAGTGGGAATAGATTCATCCCATGTTACATGAAGTTGCCACAACTTTTGAATGATTATTTTAGCTATTATTACGATCGGACCTAAAAGACCTAATGGGTCAAATATTTTCGAGATATATGAAAGAATTGTTCTCTTTGTAACATTATGTGGTGGTGAATGTGAAAATACTTGTGAGTTATATTCGAATTTATCAGCTGAATGATTCCAAACAATTCCTAATGTTTTCGTATCTTTACTATCGGTTATAACGTACTGAGATATGTTTTCATTTTCATGTTCGAAAAATTCACTTAATACTCGCGGATCATTTGATGTAAATGAAACCTGCATTATGTAATATATTTGTAATATTTTGACGTATTCGTATTAGGCTCTCGTAATCATGAGACCCGGTTAACAAATCGTCCATGTAAAAGTCTGTCATTATTATATTAGATTCTTAAGGAAAATTAAGCATGTTGTCTATGGCCACCTGCTTCAAACAACGTGTCGCGAGAAAAGATGCCGATGATGTACCATATGTGACCGTATTCAATTGAAAATGTTTTAAGTTAGTTTCCGGTGATTCGCGTCATACTATTTGCTGTAGTGCTCGTTGATGGCTCTATTTGTATCTGACGATACATCTTCGCAATGTCACCTGTCATTACAATATTATGCTTACGAAAACGTACAATTATTGAAAATAAATCATCTTGTATCGAGGGTCCTACCTTTAATACGTCATTAAGAGAAATCCCCGAAGATGTTTTTGCTGATGCATCGAAAACTATTCGTAGTTTTGTGGTTAAGCTATCCTGTTTTTCTATACTGTGATGTGGTAAATAACACATGATATTTTGCGAATTTTGATCAGGATCTATTTGAGTCATATGTCCCAGTGATTGATATTCATTTATAAACTTAACATAGTCGGCCTTTAACTGGGGTTTATTAATTAATTTTTTTTCGATTGAATAAAATCTTTGAATCGCGATTTCCTTTGAGTCTCCTAGTAACGAGTAATTATTCCGCAATGGTAGTTTAACAACAAATCTGCCAGTATTATCGCGAGTAGTATTTTCAATAAAATGGGTCTCGCAATCATCTTCTTCCTTGGAATGTTTTGGTTTACTATCAATTTCCTCGAGCCGCCAAAAACGTTCAAGTTGCCCTTGTAAATCTACATTAAGAAAGCACGACTGAGAAGAGATATTTTTTTAAGTATATATCTCGCCAGACACAATCCATCCCAGTTTTGTTTTATGTAATATGGGTTGCCCGTGACCTAATCTTATTTGCCCAACACAGAGTAACTCGAAAAATATACTGGCGCCTAATAAAATATCTATGCTCGATGATTGATTAAAGTTAGGGTCTGCGAGAGTAATTGAATTTGGAATATTTAACTCTGATCTATTTAATGATCTTTGAGGTGCAATATCCGTTATTTTATCGATTATTAAAAATGTTAAATTCGCTTTATATTCATTGTACAATGATTTAAGCTTAATTTTTGTTCGTTCTGTTATGTTTGTGACAGATTTGTTTATACCTGATATCGGTTGATCTATTTTTGAAAAATGTAAACCTAACTTATCCATTAATTCTTTGGTTGCAAAATTTGATTGTGATCCGCTATCGACTAATGCACGACATTGTATAGGCTTATTATGAATATCATATACATATACAAGAGCAGTTGATAACAAGACAAAAGAATCTGCATGTGTACAATGTGAAGTTATGCTATATTTAGTTTCTTGAGAATTATGCGTTGATGTTGATGGTACTGCAGGAGATTGAACAGTAGTATTTAGGTTTTCAATATTATGATTATTTGCTATTGATTTCAAACTTGTATCGTGAGGATCAGACTGGTGTAAAAGCGAATTATGTCGCTTATGACACACCCTGCATAGGCTGGATTTACATTCTGAATTAGTGTGACCAGAACGAAAACAATTAGTACAAAGTCTCATTCTTTTTATCTCGGTGTATCGCTGTGAAACAGGTAAGTCAACGAATTTTATACAATTATAAATGATGTGTTGTCCTTGACAAAATGGACATGTGATTTTATTTGAAGAGACGTGAGAGTATTTATTTTCGGGTCGTCTTTTAATAAATGTATCGCTTATATGCGGGTTGGGATTTAAAGATTCTAATATTCGGCAACGCTGTGAAAGAAATTGAATAAAATCATTTACTGTTACTGAAACTGTATCTTTGATAGAAGTTTCCCATTCTCTTTTAGACAAAATATCCAATTTCGTATTTAATAAATATATCAAAATAGTATCCCAATTTTCAACCTTTTCGCCCAAACTACTTAATGATCGATAATGTTTTAAAAATGTGTCTAAAAATGTTCTCAATGACGCGTGAGATTCCTTCACTATACTTGACAGTTCAAAAATAGCTTTGATATGAGCACTGATAATGGCTTTTTTATTTTGAAATCTTTCTATCAATAACTTCCATGCAATGTCATAATTTGCATCTGACACTGACAGGGATTCTATTACTTGCGCAGCTTCGCCTTTTAATGCTGCCTGCAAATAGTAGAATTTCTGTATATTTGTCAATAAGGGATTTTTATTTATAAGGCCATCAAATGTATCATGAAATTGCACCCATTTATCATAAGAACCACTATACTCGGGCAAATTTATTTGAGGAAGTTTTATGTTAAATTGAGAATTATTGTTCGGCATAATTTCACTATTATTATCACCTGTCGGTGTAGACTGACGATTAGTTTCTGTCTGTGGAGACTGAGTATCAGCTATATCGTTTGATATGAGTGACGGAGAACGCCCCTGTGTTAAAAATCCTTTCGCACGTGCTATTAATTCGAAATATTTATTTTCAAAATCTTCGCGTTCTTTATTTTGTTCATCTGCTTGGTCAACAATGCAATCTATTTGTATTTGAATGTTATCAAATTGTTCCAAAATATTTGCGATTGCATCAACATGCATTTGTAATTGTGCTCTCGAATTGAGACTCTCGACATAATTGTCTAGAAAATTGTTAAACCGGGTTAACTTAGTTTTATAGGTACCACGTTGAACTATTAACTTTTTTAATTCAGTTTCTGACATATTTTAATTCGTCAATTAAATATTTACTTTAAATATGTCAAAGTGACTATTTTAATTATTAAGTTTTTGTGTTTCGTGAATTATGATTATGATTATAATTATTATTATTTGTTATTATTAAAATGATTAATTACAACACTTGAAACAATTCTGTAGAAATTTGGTGTATTTAAAATTGATATTAAAATGAGCAATACGTGAATTATGATCAACGTAAATTATGTACGTGATCTATTATTGAAACGAGATTTGAAATTATTATAAATTATAAAAATACACAAATGGAAAAGACAGACCTTTGTATTTCTTATCCTTTGAATTTCAATCTTTAGTCCTATTAACTTTAGGAACTTCTTTGGGAACTTGGATACTTTTGAGTGTCGGCCTTTAATAATGTTGAGGTATATTGCTGCTGCAATCCTGGACGAAGGACCAATGTTTATTTTGCTCGGGTTATTTTCTCTTTCAATATAAATTTGCTTTATTGTGAAAACTTACATTATTTTATCAAAGAATGATACATTGACATTTTTTATAATTTTTCGTCGTCAATCAACAACTTTTTTTTGTTACATATTAATTATTAATAATGTCATTTTTACATAACTTGATTTGTGAACAATAATAGATTTAAAACTAGACAGGCACTATCAGTTAAAATTTTTGTGACATGTTTTATATCGTTGGAAAGAGAAAAAATAAACGGAATTAATGGTGTCATGGACTACTTTGAGATTTGTTCTTTTAATTTTTGCACAAGAGCGTATGTCAAAGCCAACTGCGTTTTTCGAATTTTTTGAATTTTTGATACATATTATTATTCTTATTGTCTTTGCCGTCAACTATCATCTCTTTAACTTTTTTCGTATCTCCTCAAATAAGGAAGCTATAACCGTTTGTAGTTTTCCTACTTTTCAGGTTTTTGTAATATATCTCACAAAGTAGGCTTCCTTCCGTAGGATTTCTAATTTCTTTTTACTGAAATATAGCTCACAAAAAATGGAATTACTATTTCTAAAACTTTATTCCTCAACAATAGATATTAAGCGAGATATTTGGTGTGGCCCTCGTAAAATAGACAGCCTGTATATGACATCATGCAATCCCACTTTATATAATAAATGTATATCCTACCTTATGTTATTGTCCCAAATTTGTCCGTATTTTCTGAGATATTGCATCTGAATCTGACGAGCTTTCTGACCTAATAGATAAAATATTGTTATCAGCTGGAACCGTGATATTTTCGTTGGCTGGTATGGTAACATTGTCATCAGCTGGTATTGTAACATTATATTCGTCAAGTGTACCATCGTGTTCTTTGGGTATATCAGTTGTGCTACTTAAAGAATTATTCCCTTTTAAAGATGTCACAGTTTCATCTGCCGGTATAGTTACGTTATTTTCCTCATATACTGTATTATTTTCACACTCATCATCTGTGACATTTGCCGATATTGTCATGATATTTTGAGCAGTCATTCCTTTTTTAAATGCAATTACCTTCGACACTGCCTCTGACGTTAAATTCAGAGGAGTCGCATTTTGATCAGGTGTAACCATAAATATTTTATAAATAGGCTCACCATTTGGCCCTTTCTCGGTAATTATCATTATAGAACCTGGCTCTATATTATTCGCTTTAGTTTGTTCACCAATTTTATTTGTCTTCATAATATTTTTTACACTCATGGACTCAGTACTGTCAAATTTTTTTGATACCTTTGGAATTCTACCTGATCTTGTTGGTTTCAGCGGCATTGAAACTTCATCTTCTGATTCACTCTGAGTTGCCATGTCGGATTCATCAGCATCACTGTTTTCCAGGATGTTTTCTATACTTAATTTCTTTACTCTTTGCTTTCTTACCTTCCTTATTTTTGGTAATTTGGGTTTTAAAGGTCTTACGGACTTGGATTCTTCAATGCTGCAATTTGTTAGAGCTGAAACAAACACATTGAATTGTATCATTATTAAAAAGTTCCTAACAAAAATATGATCTACCTTTTCTTTTTCTGCATAACTTCTGTTCGTGCTTTAATTTAACCTCCTCCTCTTTTATTTTTTGTAGCTCCTGTAATTCTTTTTCTTCCATGTCCATCTCATGCTTTAATTCTGCAAAATCAAAACTACTAGGCTGCATAACAGCTCTATCAATAAGAGTCCTATTTATTCTCTCCTCCTTTTTAAATTTCATTTTTAATTCTCGTCTGGTTCTCTTTGGAAATAGTTCACCCATTAAATAGAAGTCTGTACCGATTGTATTTAGTGCTTTATAAAAACGGAGTGTTTCACTATGTGTCCAATCTCTAGCTCTCTTGTTCCTTTTATAAAGGCCATATCCAGTGTCAAAGTCTCCATCAACAAGCTGGGTTTTCTGCAGTTCCTCTCTCTGCTTTTTGACTTCTTTGCTCTCGATCACGAGACTTTTTTCATCGAGGATTATTTCACCAGATGGTCCAATTTTAATTTGTGGCACAGGCATTTCGTTTTCTTCGTCGCTTTTATCAATGTCTTCTTTTCCCACCTGGGGATCATCAACTTTTTCGCTTTCCTTTCCTGGCTCAGTATCCACATTTTCTTCAATATCGTCAATTTGATCTTGTTTCGATTTTATATCACTTCTATAAATAAGAAAAGATTAAAAATAGTAATATGGGCGATGGACAAGGAGTTTTGTCAGATTGAAGGAACACAGTATGGTTATAATATAATTTTAATATCAAAGCTTTATTCTTCATCGCTAATTTTAGTATATAGTTAAATGAAATATATACAGTAGAACATTAACTTACGTCATAGGATTTGTTGCTGGATTATAAAATATCAGATCAATCATCGTAAGTCTCTGTCTATCAGGTTTGCTCACTCCAAACCGTCTCTGAAACTCACGCCGAGCTTCAGCAATCTTTCGAGACTGTTCAGTGCGAATACATTTCTTCTGCACGAGAGAATTGAATTCCTTGGGTCTTTGTGGCGACATACATTCTGCGACAGATTCTGGAATGCCAGATGCAGTGGAACAAACCTTAAAACAATTTCATTTAAAATAATAACGAATATGTAATATATAATTTACTGTCAGTGACTAATTTATTGCACTCATTTTAATTCAAACATTGCTGGTAACACCATGCCTTTTTCTGCATGAATGAAACGTGAAAATTGGGAAAATCAAATCAGTGAAATTTATGCACAATTGTGAGGTGATGTAATATCTGAATTTAAATGTTTAAAACAATTTATTAGGATATTTGAAGTATATTAGTATTAAATCATAAAATAGGTTAGCTAATGAATACGTTTTCTTTAGAACCACAACTTGATTACAAAGCAAATCATGGGCAGGCAGTTGATTTAAGTTTGGGGTTCATGCATACAACTACCTATATGCTACGAAAGTGATCAAGTATTACTACAAATATTGAGTTTTATATTTAGAAAAGACTGTGGTTTATTGCAAGCATCTTAACTCATTTGTCTTGGTTTCTTTTTGGAGATAATTTAGATTTGATTAATGTAAAAATAAGAAAAAAAACACGAAGTTAATAATGTCGACTGAAAGATTCCAAACTTATTGTTCCCAATATTAATTAATTAATATTATTAATTTTTAATAGAAATACCTGTTAAAAAATTCAACACCTTATTTTTGATATTTATATTGCGTTAAGTAATATATGGAAACTTTACTTTAATTCGGGTAGATTTAAATTTGTTTCTGTTAAAATCTGATTTTATTTTATATGGCTTATGATCCTTATTAACTATAATCATGCATACCAGGATTATAGAATTTCATTAGTGATATAATTTTTTTTTCCAGCAAATAAATTCTAAAATGTGTACGGTTTAGGTACTGTTTTACCCTCATATTATTCATTTTTTTAAGTATTATATTAGGCATCAAACATTAATAATAATTAATGTTTAATTTATGGCACCAGTCTGTATATTTTGTATTTTTCATACGGTTCTATAAATCTTAATCTACATCATTCATAAAAGTACAGCTATGTTCAAAAGAGTAATTTTATGGTCTGGTGCACATTATAAAATTTCTTAAATCTGTAATTCTTACAGAATACTAATGATTTTATTATATTAACTTTCAAGATAAAAATTTCTGAATTTAATTATGCATATTATCCGTATTATCCTTATCTATTTATTGCTTCTAAGTCAACAACAAAATATACAATAATAAATAATTTTGTATTTAATTTTAATGAAATAATCTGTTTATTAGATTAATATCTATTAGTGTAATAAAAAATTTATAACACTTGTAGATACTGAAATACCTTGCTGTATTTCTTGTTTTTGTTTTAATTTGTTTCACATTTTTTCTAAAATATTTCAAGGATGGCATTATTTTAAGTCCGTCACGCACAACATAGGAAAATTATCCCGTAAGCTAATGTTAATATACAATTATCTCGCTTCAACAGCTAATAAAAGTTAGTTAAAACTGACAATGAAATAACGCTACAATAAAATAGAAACGGGCATTTTTTATATACGCATCTCATACAAGTATATTGAACATATAATTGATAATATAATATTATAATAAAAATTTTGATGATGAAACATCCATAACAATGATGCAGTCACACAAAAAGAATTAAATTTTATAAATATTATTAACATGTTACTGCATCAGCTTCCACCCACTTCGATCGGAGTAGTCATTACTCCCTGCTTCAATGTAAACCGTAAAAACATCTGTCAGCATCTGAGCATCGATTAAACTTCTTCAGTCAACCTGCCAACAATTATTTATAATCTACCAAAAATTATTTCTGTTCCGGTAATTATGAAAAATTAATATGGATTTACATAAAAATCAAGAAAGTGTAGTTTATCCCAAAAAACAAATGCTGTCAGATTAAGAATCGAGTTAAGAATACCTCAACTCTAGATCTAGTGGGAACCAAGATGGATACCTTGATTAGAGATTTACTTACCGAATCATTTCTATTTCTGTTACTGTTCCTCCTGCTTTCATCTTCAGATTCGCTAGCACTAAAGCTGGTTTTCCGGTAACTCAATCTTGGTATTGCTTTTATCCTGTGTCGATTAATTTTATTGGGGCTAGGAGGAGGTGGAGGATATTCGCTGTCAGAATTATGAATATGATTTGTGTAGGGTGCGAGTTTCTTCACGGCATTATCTAGAAATAAATTAAAGTAAATATGGATGGCAAGGCAGTATAATAAAATATAAATATAATAGTTGATATATGCATCTATTGTTCTCTTTAGGTTACATTTTTTCTTTATTTTAACTTAGTTTCTACATTATTTTTGTGTGTTGTTTTAAATGTATCTAATGACAATTGAAATTGAAATAAAAATTAATACTAACAGAGGGTCATAATTATTCATAATTATTATTATTCTACAAGCATACTCTTATAAATGATGACACATCAGTAACTGAGCCAGTAGTTCTGTCCCAGAAAATTTTAATCGCCAATTTGATAGATCAATAAGTAGGTATATTCAGAAATTAAAGAACTCAGAACAGCCAGGTCAATTTATTACTTAACTTTAAGTAACACCTTCCAACAGAATTGGCAGTCACCCTTACAGATGTAACGAAAGCGAGTACCTACATCATCCTCAAAGGCAGCTTATATTAGCCAACATTTTGAAAATTCAGCAATTATCATAATAAATATCTAAGTACTGTAAGAATTTCAATTACAAGTACCTACTTAAAGAGCATACATGGTATAACATATGGTATGTTACCCACCTAAGTATTATTGATTGTTAAAATGTTTGACTGTTGTGCAATATCATTTTTTTACAAATTAATTAAATTAATTCGACTTACATAGGTAGGTATCTAGGAATTCTTAAATAAATATTGTAATATAAAGCGCGTATTCCAATGAATTTTAACGAATAGTCACTTACCTAAGAGTGTTTCTGGCTTTGTTGTCACCTCATTTTGTGGGGTCAAATAGGTTTCATCTAAAGTTACTTCATTAACGTTGTAGTTTGCCACTGATAATAGAGGCTGCTTAGGTTTTAAATCGGCATTTTTTATTTCTCTGCTTGAAACTGAGTCTGTTACATTTTTAGGAGGAGTTATAACTTTATCTATAATTTTTTCTCCCTTATCATTTTCTTTTAGTGATACTCTCAAACCCTCGCTCAAACCTTCGGATTTAACTATGCATTCTTTATCTGCTTCTTGTTTGGGTTTTCTATTAATAACGTTGGCTGAAATTACGGGTTTAATAAATTTTCTACGTGTTAACAAAGGCTTAGGCTGCTGAATACTTTGAGGCACAATTACTTTATTTTCAGTTTCAAGTTGACAATTCTTATTACTTTCAACTTTTATTGCGTTATCATTATTGATCTTATTATTTATATCACAATCCGTAATTATATTGGAAGTAGTACTCGAGATTGAAATATTTTGTGATATGTCTGCATTACACTCTTTAGAATTTGTGCTTAACTCAGAAATAGAAGTATTTAAATCATGTTTTACAACTATATTAGGAGGAGACAGAGGTTGAATTTCTGTCTCGGCTGTTTTGCCTAAATCAAAAGTGAGGTTATCGTTTTCATGCTCAATTTTTATTTGGGGCTCGCTAGGGTCCTCATTTGCAACATTATTTTTCCGTCGTTGAGGAATATTAGCTATTCCTTTAATTCTGGTCCTTCTGGATGCCATGATAAATGATTTGAATGAAAAAATGCGATAAATGGCGCAATCAATATCAATTAATTATAATGTTCGTATTCGCGATGCACTGTATAATATGCACTTCCATATGGAATAACTGGAGCACCACACTTTTATATTATGGAAAGACCACATGGCAAAGAAACTTGAAAGTTTTGTTATTTTTTGGCAACGTTCCCGTCAGCTTGGTGGGGATTTCAATAATTTTCTGTTGTTCTGTTTCGTTCTGTTTCACCTTTTCTTTCTGTCCGAGCATGAGCAGAATCAATGAACATAGGCAATACTTAAAACACCTGGCTGTTTTAATGATTGTAGCCACAACAGCGTTACCCTTGTAAATATACAAGTCACTTACTTCCTTTTCATCTTGTTACTAGGGCAATTGCTCACTAGAGGGGCATTGGACACTATTATTGAAGGGTTTTTTGGCGATCCAAACCATATCAAACGCGGTTAGCTTAGATTTGCTTGTGTATAGCTACGTTCTTAAATTCGCTTGATTGGCTCTTTTAAATCCTTTGTCGTTCTTTTATTACATAGAGAGCAGAAAGAATAAATCCGCTAGTGTTCTTTTTTAATCTCGGCGATGCTTTTGAGCTAAAATCTTTTTGCTCCGAGCAAGAATGCCGAGCTCGGAGAAGCATCTAGCCTAGTCATCGTTCCCCGTTCTTTTATTTATCCGCCGATTCGGAACTCGAGTACCACGTGACCCAAAATCCGCTCTCGCTCTGCTCTCATCTCGGAGCGAATTTAAGAACCTAGCTTTTGAAGTTAGAGTTAAGCCAGCGCCACATATGCGGCATTCGGCGAAAGGCGAGCGGTTACTCGGCGAAAGGCGAGCGGTTACTCGGCGAAAGCCGCATGTGTGTACCTGACGCTCGCCTATCGATCGGCGTTCGCCATTCCCGCTTTGCGTCGGTAAATTGACGCGAATCAAAGGATTCGCGCATCATACATTCGATGACAAATAACAAAACTCTACCCAAATATTCGTGTTTCCCACATTCGCTCGTCATTCAACAAATAAACAAATGTGTGTATCAAAGCGTTCGCCTTTCGCCAAATGCCATTCAGCCGGCGCCACACATGCGGCATTCGGCGAAAGGCGAAGTTTGGCTTTCGTCGAATATCATTTGGCGAAAGGCGAAAGCTTTGATAGGCGAGCGTCGTTTAACCACTCCATTTTATTAAACAACTATCGAAAACCAACACAAACGCTGTCAAGTGGCAAGACTGGCAAAAAACAATCCCAAACATTGGGCGAATGTGTGTAATGATCGAATTTATGACGCGCGAATCCTTTGATTCGCGTCAATTTACCGACGCGAAGCGGGAATGGCGAATGGCGAACGCCGAGGCGAGCGTTAGCTACACACATGCGGCTTTCGCCGAGTAACCGCTCGCCTTTCGCCGAATGCCGCATGTGTGGCGCCGGCTTTAGACGAAAGCCAAACTCCGCATTTCGCCGAATGCCGCATGTGTGGCGCCGGCTTTAGCAAGTGACAAATCACATCACGAAAAAATTCTTTTGGTTTGGATGGGTTTAGATGGCATACAATGGTAATTTTTTTATTGTTAATTTAAAAAAATACTTTGCAAATAGATTCCATAAATTGTTGATAGTTTTATAAATTGTCGGTAATTGTTAAGATAACGGAACCTCCGATTTTCGGAATTTTTTTGCTTTTAACATACCTACGTAGTTTTGCCTCCTGAACAATAAATTTTAATAAAAAAATCGCCGCTCGGCAACAGTTTTCGAGATACTTGGCCCCAAAGTCTCTGAAAGTCGTATTTCTCCACTGCCATAATCACTTATTTTCACCAAATTTTTCATTTTATGCTTATGAACACCTCTAATTTATTTAAACACTTTTAAATAGTTTCAACACATTTATTCCAATCAATAACTATTTTTTTAACCTTCTTATAAAAGCCATGAAAACATAACCTAAAATTTCAAACAACATTACGATCATCCGAGATTATGGTAGTGCCGTGAGCCGTGAGATCTAGGGTACCTACGTATAAAACGAATTTAACGAATATGTTCCTTCTTTGACGGGGGCGGGCGGGTGCAGTATATTTTTATCGTTTTTTCTCAAAGAAGGAACATTAGTTTTATGACTTTTATGTGTAGGTATCCTAAATTTCAAACATTACGATAGTGCCGCGAATTTAACGAATATGTTCCTTCTTTGACATAAAAATATTCTGCACCCGCCACCTGCCAAAAGACATTAAATTTTTGTTTTTTCTTGCTTTACTGAATTAAACTGGAAACATGGGAAAATATCAGTGGCGTACTACTTTTTTTAAAAAAAGAGCCTTAGTAAATCCATATATCTATATACGCCCATGGTTAAGTAAAGTACCTAGTAGTTTGTTATTCTAAAATAGGCCTCTAAATTGTATGTAAAGAATTGGTAAGTTTGGATTCGATACTTCTTAGCATTCTGGAAATATAAATATAAATCCATATTTACTCGCATATTTATTTTCAAACTTTAACACCCTGTATCTCGAAAACTAAGCATTTCTCAACCTATGTTTATATGAACTTTTTTTAATAATCTTCAAATGTCTATCGACTGTTAAAGTCCTGCTACAAAAAAACTGGAACACCCTGTATATACACGGTTGGCCGGTTTGGCAAACTCGACGTAATCGGGTGGAGGCTACGAACCGCGGGTTAACTTAATTTCTCGCCAAAATGGCTAACTCTGCTTCAAACCACACTAAACCGCGTTCGCGGTTAAGTCGCCAAAAAACCCTTTATATGACAAATCCTAGATCCTACATAGATATCCATCATATAGGATACGATTACGATTGGTTTTTGAGCAGATGAGAGGTGCATGATTTCCGGCGCATTTTCGAGAAAAAAATAAGAAATACTAATTATTTTAATTTTTATGGTGTATACCTTGTAGGCTTACCTATTTAGGTAAATGTAATAAAAAAATCACCTGTAGGAGATTTGTTGAAGGAATTACATTTTCCCTACATTATATACAGGGTATATCTGTTTAATGCTTCAAAATATCCGAGTTGGGAATTCTTAAGTACAAATCATGATGGTTGACCAAATATTTTGTCATCCAAAAATGCTTCACTGAAAAGTTATAGCCCGTCAAAGTTGCAAAAAAAAAACTCAGATAGTGTTATACCTACCTACCTATTAAATTGAATACCTACTTGCTTATAAGCTTCTAATTCCTTTGGATTAATTGATTTTTTGGAATATGAGTAATTTTCATTCATGTTGGATGAGGAAGAAGACCTCTCAACTGAATATAAAGTTACTGAAACTATTATTGAAATTTTTTGTTTATTGTATGCCATATTATATAGATTTTTTTGCATAATAAACTTGTTTGATACCCATCAAAGCAAAGTTTCTTTGTGACACAAATCATTGTATAAACCCATTTCAGCGTTATTTTTCTTTAACAATACGTAGGTATATATTTTTTCAGTAAGTTAAAAAATTATTGCTATTTTACAAGAGCTCATACAGGTATAGCTAAAACAAAATATATCATACTCATTGGTACTCATTTTGTACAGAAATTGACGCTCTACAAGTTTCTAATATTACTTGGCTGATTTCTGCTGATTTATTTCTGAGAAATCTTTAAAAAACCGCAAGAAAACTTCACTTCAGGTCACATTTCTTAACTTAGAGCTCACCTTGGTGGAGGAGGAAAACCTAGAATAGTCATATTGGGACATAACTGAAGTAATTAAAACAAAAAAAACCTTACCAGGATTTTTTCCAAATTACACTTGTCCCCCAGCATTTGTCTAACACTTATTTTTTATTCGAAAATATACTAAATATACTATACTAATAATAATTATTGTAAATTAATTGTTATATAATTAACATCCGTTTTTTAAATTTAATAGATTTTAAAAGTAAAGTAAAAAGTGTTATTGACAACAAAATTAACATTACAAACAAATTAGGTATTTATGGCACAATTGGTTAGAATATTGTTCCTTTATGTGCTACCTACCCAAAAATAATTTCCATAATTCCATAGCAGTTATTGAATGGGCACAGTAGCGTAACCAGAGCACTATTTTGGGGGAGCATTGTTCAAGATCAGGTTGAATTTCAAATTGATATACCAATAAAATAAATTTAAAAACTTAATGGTCCCGGGTACCTTTGACCAACTAAGGAGGGGGCACGTGCCCCCTAGCCCATTCTAGTTACGCCACTGAATGGGCGTGGAAACACTCCATAATAATATAACGTAAAATTTATTTTTAATGTCTTTATCTACTTCATTTTTCTGTTAAATCCCCTTATAGATTTTAGTATAGTAATAGAAAAAATGCTCTGTATTACAATTTCTACAACAGAAAAGTTATTGGTATACAACCGGTAATATTCTAGGTAGGTTAGGTAAACAGGTATCCCCACTATTTAATTATAAACATTTGTGTAAAGTCTTCCTATAGCTCACACAATGCACAGGTAAATGCAAAGTGGGAGTGGAACCTCGATGTGGCTCAGGTGTGCCGAGGTAAAACCTCCACACGTCCGAATTTAGCCGCGCTAAGTAGAACTTCCGCCATCTTTTACGCTATGCCACCTTTGTAGTCTAATTTCGACAATAAGATGGGTTCTAAAATAGAGTACGTCGATTCGTCTCAAATTTATGCCACAAGCTATGTACGTAACTCGAAAGCCATCGGGGTGCTGTGGGCTATTTTCACGATTTGCTATGCAATTATCGGGGTAGTTTCTTTCGTTACCCCCGAGTGGATTGGTGATATTGAGAGTGAAAACCCCGGTAAATTCGGTTTGTGGTCCATTTGTTATGCTGAGGAAGATGATGAGTGCAAAGGACGTCTGGACGACTTTATGAGCATTCCTTCAAACGCCTTTCAAGCTGCCACCGCCTTTGTGGGACTGGCTGTTTTGACAGCTCTGTTGACGATTTGTGCCATGATTTTGTTTTTTTTCTGTCACTCGACCACTGTTTTTCACGTGTGTGCATGGCTGCAGTTGATTTCTGGTAAGTTTTCGTCCTACACTTATAATATGTAAAAATAACGATGAAATGCTTCGAATTTTCTATTAGGAACTATGATAAAATTCAATTAAAAGGAAAATCTTACGATTACAATTACAATTATTTATTATTATTATATTAATAATATTGTAATATTTTTAATTTATTTATTTATTGTAATTATTTTAGAGTAAGATAACAAATTGTAGTTATGTTGCTTGAAATGGATGATGGATGTCACGAATTACAAAAACTATAAATTTTGTAATAACTGACTAACTGTCTTTTATTCCTAGTGTTCTTTTACCTATAAAGATGAAGTTCAGCTGTAAATTGTGGGTTTCAATGTGGTTTACATTTTTTGTAATAAAATCTAAATCATGAATAAAGCTAATAACAGAAAATGGTGAAAGATGATATGCCACAAATAAGCAAAATAATAAATAACTAGTTACTCAATCGGAAAATTACGTTCGCCTTTTTTAGGAAAAAAAATGAATACCATTTGAGAAACGAAGAAAGAAATATACATAAATTTAAGTACTTTAAATATATTAAAGAAAAATAACCTTTTAAATACGTACCTAAACAGTTTTGTATGTTGGTTCTATGCAAACGTCAGAAATTTTATTTCTCATAAAGAAGGCTTCTTAGATAAATGATTTATAGACAATGTGACTATCTGCATCTGCCTCCTATTGAAACTGGCCAAAAGCAGGTCCAATATAATATCTAGTGTATTGTCAAGGCATTATCAAGCAAAAGGATCTATTAAGGACTGTATTTACAATTTTCTGAAAATTTCAAGGCTTTTGGGAATTATTTATGGTAGTACATTTTTGTACAATAATAATTGAAATATATTAGAATTACATAAGTAGACCTATACAGTACATAAATAATAAAGAAATAATACTACAGGTAATACTACCCCCTTTATCCCTGAAGACTCAAAAAGAGCCTGGTACGGGAGGACACAGAACACATTTAAGGCCAGTTAAGTGGTTCAGCTGAACTTGGTTCAAAATCCAAAGATACCATTCTTGTAACAATCGGTATCCTTGGATTTTGAACCAAATCAGCAACTTTCGTTGAACCAGTTTTGTACAACTGACCCTTAGAGACAAGGGACGTGTGTCAATATCCGACTATACTCGAATTAATTTCTTTGTCCGAAAAAATCCCAGGGAAGCGAATCCTGGCTGAGAGTCAAGTGTCCTTGCCTCTCGACCAACCAGCCATTAATAAAATAACAATTTAGAACAAATGATTGTCGTGAAAAACAAACATAGCTACTAATTTTGTTTGAGATGACAAAAAAATATGGCATATTATTACCTATGTGAAGCGAATCAAGTGTATATCAGTCATAGTGCAGAATACTAAGCAATTATAGGAGACAAATGCCAAAGATTATAAATAGTGTTTATTTAACCTTTTGAAGCATGAAAATATTAACAAATAAGGAGCGGTAGAATAAACAAATACAAATTTTCTACTTAACAATGCGGAAGACTCTGAACAATCCTATTCGGTGTTAGAAAGAAAAAAAATTGTGATGAGATTTTAGCAGAGGTAGATCGAAGTGACGAGGTATAATTCGACATAACATTAATAAAATATATAAACAACAAACTCTGTCAGTTTTGGATAATTTGTTCAAAAAAACTTGTAACAGATGAAACAGAAATTAAGTGTGGTGGGACAACGTTGTAGAAGTGCCTTCAATGCATAAGAGACAAGTTATTATAAAATCGAAACCATTTCAAGAATAGTGAATGGAATATTTGAAAAAATCAAACAATTTGAACGAAAAACTAGGCCTATTATCTACTGAAAAGAAATATGGTTTGATAAATACAGGGTTGTTCAGTTTATAATAGCAAGGACTTTACCATCAGGAGCTATAGTTCAGCGTAAAATAAAGACAGTTTTCCCTATAAATCATGGTCGAATTCTGCTTCGTTTATTATCTACAGGGTGTTAAAGATGGACATTTTTTAGAATAATTGGCAATAATTCAATATTAACAAAATATAGCTTTTTGAAATTTAGCACAAATGTTGTTTTGTATTCTTTATCGGATAGTGGTTGCATCAAAGGTACGCCCCTGTTTTTTCACAAAATCTATATGCCTGTGAGATTTCCTGTGCTATTTATAAACCTTTTTGTATCTTTCAATGTGTGAATTAAATGCGCCGTTCTCGAGTAAATTGACTTCAAAGATGAAAGAAATTAGCTCCAAATGCTGACTTGTAATAAAATAATTTTAATAACAATAATTTTTTAATAATAAGAACTACAAATGATAATAATATAATAATAATAATAAAGAACTTTATTTATTTGAAAAAATTTACACTATTAAATAACAATAATATTTAGGGCGAAGTTCTACCACTTAACCCCATGAGTTCAAAATCAAAATTAACAAAAGAAAATTAAAAAACTATTTATATATTTATATTATTATATAACTTAATAAAATTTGAACAATTTTTTAAAATTGTTAAAAAATTTACCAAATAAAGAAAACCAATAATATCTAAGTAGTAACCTAACTAATAATAAAAATAATGTAAAAAAAGAGAAAAGAGTGTCAAAATATTCTACAATGTAATTCAAAATACGTATAACTTTTTTCTGTTACTGATTGCATAATATTATCACAAATATACCTATTTAATAAATGTTCGAAATGAGAACCATTTTGTTGAATGCACAATCGGTATTGCATTTCGATCTGTTGAGATAGATTTTCGATTTTTTCAACAAATTTTTAAAAAATTTCCAAAGGCCTTTGAATTTTCATCAAAATTTTTAAAAAATTAGGGGCAAAAATCGAAAATCGAAAATGGGCAATTAAAAAACGAACATTAAAAAAAATTTTGATTACTAAAGAAATAAAGTGATATTTACATAAAAAAGACGTTTTTTGATGAAAATTCAAATAAAAAATATGGCTTGATAGATCGATAGGAAATTAAAAAATGAGGATTTCAAGAAGAAATGTTCCAATAATTGCTTAAGTATTAAGTATTATAAGAACTGCAAGACTGATGATTTGAAAAAAAAAGTCTCTTTGGGGCCACTATGCACACTGAAAGAAATTTCTATTAACTATAAATAAAAATTGACTAACCCCAAAAAAATATCTGCATTAAATAGGCTCCAAGTAGACTGCTTTATAATCGCAACAAAAACGATTTTGCTAAGATGCACTTATTTACCATTAAAGAAAGTTTTTCTAAATTTATATTTATTACTGTAGGTTGATAGCTTTGCAATCACGAGTCAGGGCCCTGTTTTAACCTTAATACGTGTTTTATTAGAGTTAGTAAGCTCCAATTTCTTACACCATGACTACCTTGCAACCAGAAAAAGAGCTTCTCCTGCCGCTAATAGATGATTTTGTAACCACTATAAAACGTTTTATAAATATATAGTGGATCTAGCAAAATGTTATTCCTGTCACTAGAAAATAAAATTGTTACCATAGAAAGAATTTTTGCAAGTTTGCAAGAGTATTTGCGTGTACGCATAGGGCATAGGGTGATAGTTTTATTACTAATAACTTTAACAATTTTGTTAAATGTCAACAAAATAAGGTTATTTCCTATATTATAGTATAACTTTCTCATATAGGGTTATTTGTCTTTAATTTCTATTTTTGAAACTAAATAAATAAATAAATATATAAAATCATATCATATTTTCAAAAACCGAAAAAAAGACTCTCTTTGATACCCTTTATTTGAAAAATGCATGAAGATCTTTACAGAAAAAAGTTATACCACAAAATACCTTTATTTTGCCGACATTTATCGACTGCTAAAGTTATCGGCATTAAAACTGAATCACTAGGCTACTTTCTTCTACCTAATAGGTACTTGGATGTATTCTTTAAGGCCTCAATCTTCTAATCTCAACTTGTAAAACATTTTCACAAAAATCTTCGGATATTGTGAGTATCCAAATAAAATATGCATACAAAATGCCAACGACGTGTAACCACTATGCTTAAGCTGAAAGAAAAATGGCGACTGGACTAACGGCGAATCCGGGATGAGCGCATGATAAAGATTTAATTGCGTTTGCGCAATGTGTACTAACTAAGTAAGTAAAACGCTAGGATTAGCATGCACATATTTATGGTTAACAGGTGACTTATTAACTGTAAGCATGTGCTTTTTAATCACTAAAAAGTCAACTCAACTAAAGACACTTATTTGCCGTAAGAAATTACTTAGTTACCCCTAATAATAAATAAGTGCTGTTATTGTGATAATTAGTCAAAGATTTAAGGTTGCAAAAGCTTATAAGCAAAATAGTTTTTGTTATGCTTAGATGATGATAATGTAGTCTTAACAAAAAAAATATTTATGATAATGCAGATCATCTTAGCAAAACATTTTATTTGGTCGATTTCCCTCAGCGCACCGTGTTACCATTATAGAAAATCCGAAGTATTTAAGCGGACGCAACTTAATAATAGGTAAAAGAACGTAAAATTACTAAAAGTTTAAAAAATAAATGCTTTTACGGCAATTTTGCACTCAATTTTAAAGAGTTTTGCCGTGTTATTGTGTATTTATAATATTATCGAATACATATGGCACGAAACAGAATTTGGAATTCTCAATATTTACTTTAAATGGCAGATAGTATTGGAACTAATTAAACATATAGGTGAAAAAATTTCTTGTGGGTGCTGGAATAATTGTATTTTACATGATTCATACATTTTTATTGAAAACATTACAGAAAGATTTATTAGGTATACCTATTTATACTCATCGTAGGATAAGTACGAGTATTTTCACATTTGCTGCGAATTTCTAAAATCGTTCATATCGATCGCAGAATAAAATTTTCACACCGTGATGTTAGTCATCGAATTTACAACTTTTAAAATGTCATATGTATGTAATTTTTAACTACTTAGAGGACGAACCCTTGTGAAAGAAATCGATAAGTAGATAGAAAAGTTGAGAATCATCTTAATCGACAAAATGGTCCTAAAACTTATAACCTCTGATGTGTGATAATAATTTCTACAAAAAAAAAAATAGTACACAGAACATTTAGCCAACTGTGAAGAGTATCAGTGAAATTCTGTACTAATGTTACATATTTTAATGTTAAAAATCTTGGAGTCAGCATCGCAGCAGCTACGGAATTAGTAGCGCAAAATATAATCAGTAACATTTAATATACTTAGATCTGTGCCATAGTTGTTCCGTTGCTATAACTTGACTGTTATTTACATGGATACTTGGATAAAAAGTGTTTCAATTGACTCTGGATAAACTTTAACGAAAAATGTCAAAGCGGTTTTATCAGATTTGGAAACAGCAACTTATCCCACTGATTTTGGTAGGTAATTTCGATGCTCAGTTAGGACATAAACTATAAGAAATAAGTATGTTTTTATTAAATAAATTCTCAATAGGGGTAAGGCTGTGGCTAAAGTGTAAATGAGGTAAATTATGTCACGGAATGAGAATTGAAATGTGAAATTCATGTGTTAAAAAGCATTGTGTAAAAACTCGTTTGGGAATGTCGGTACTGGTTTGTCCAATAAATTTAATATGGTTTGTTGAATATAATGAACACTTTCGGTTTTAACAAAGGACGAAAGAATTTTGTACCAGTAAATTTGTAGTTTATAAATAGTAGATAACCTTCAGTTGCTGAAATTGGCGTTCCGCAAGATGGATAAAATAAGTATAGAATTTTTATTGCGTTAATTTAGATTCGATAACTGCTTTTACTGTCCTTTCCAATCCTATTTGTTTTTACGTAAACTAGTGGAGAACAATGAAAATTATATCAATGTTGATATTAGAAGAATGTAATTATGTGATCTACGGATGCATCAGTCCAAAAAACTGATCAATTTATTTTTCCATATTCGCGATAGGTATTTAAAAAGATGCGAATTGTAATAGGTTATAGATATCTGGGATGAGTGCAGCTTAGTCTTGATTGTAGCAATTGCGATAGGAGAGGTTAAGCACAGAGTCGCGGGTTGTATTTGAATGGTAAGAAACACAGCGACTCGTCCCATCATCTAGCGGGTGGTAATCAGTGCAACTACGCAAATTTAGGCGAGAGTTGTGTAGTTGATATACTTACCATCTTTCAGAGAAAATGTAAAGCAATTGGTTCCTTGTCTACTCTTGCTGCTGCTGCTATCGTTCCTTGTCTACTCTTGATGCTGATGTTAAATAAATAAATATAAGTAAATGTAGATTGTAAAGGTAGCTTCTGGACATTGACAATAATAACTCCTTAAATTAAATTAAATTTAAATCCTTTTTATCTTCTTTGAATGCAATTTAATGGTTGTAAGGAGGATAAGAAGATACAATTAGGTATAGGTATAATTTTTTGGAAATAAAAGTCTAAATTTCTCTTTATTTTCTAAAAATGAACAACTTTCCACTCTTGTGTGTATATAAAATTATGTTTAAAATATGCACATAACATGGTTTTATAAGTACCTATTTCGGCGCTACCGTATCTGAGTTTATAGCTTTAAAACTTGTTTCTGGTTTAATGTTCGAAATCTATCAACTAATAATTTATTAGTAGCAAGTTGTATTTCAAAACATTATAATGGAAAAGCTGCCAAATTTGGTTAATTCCTTAATACGACATCATTTATAAATCTCACGGTTTAATTGATTTTTTTTAACCGTCACTAAATTCTTAGTTACTGGTTTGCATTAAAATTTCTTTCAATAAATAATACATCGGTATAGAAATCATTGTTATAAATTATTCATAAATATATCTTTTAATAAACAAATAATTAGGTACATCAATAAACAAAATTGAATTAACTTAACACCCATTAATGTACAATTTATGAAATAGCCTTTTCGCAGTACAAAATGGGTAACAACGATAAGTTGTGTTTAACGATTTTTAATAGATTATAAACTAGAATATAATCACGAAATATTGAAATCAAATTACTATAAATTTCTATTATAACCACTCTCAAGGTTGTTGTGGAAAATGTAGAATTTAATAGCATATAAGACCATCAAACGAAATACATGTGTTTATTCGTTCATCGTAAGGAGAATTGAAACGTTACTTTTTCTTTAAACGTTAAAAACATTTTCCACATCATAACTCGATTAATTCTTTAATCAAGTATCATTATATTAATTAGTACGGTTTTGCTTCGAAGACCGATTCAATAACCAGATAATTTTTTAATTTGCCACCAGTTAAAATCTATTATTCGTGCAAATATAGCTTATAACAGCGTCTAGTCCAAGAAAGTCATCATGTCACGTCAAATAAAGTCTTGTCAATCGATGAGTTTCGCGCGGGGCACGTCCGTAAAATTTCTTTAGTCCATAACAAATTAATATTGAATGAATTAACACATGATGGTTCTTGTTTCTGTAGGTATTAATCAAATATTACAAAGAAAAAATAGGCGGCAAAAAGAGCTGATTTAAGTTTATTTTATTGTTATCATTTAATATAGAAAAAGTCAATAAGATATTAACTGAAAATAATAGGATGTCAAGGGAAACATGCGAAATAAGGGAATGCAATCAGGAGTGCACAGCAATTTACCCCTCGGCATAAACTCTTATGGCAAATTTTACAATTCAATTACTGCAGACGCTATTGATAGAAAAGGACGCTATTATTGAACTGCGTGTAATTTATTAAGTTTGATATCATAATATACAGGGTGTTTGATTTATTGTTTTAGAGCCTGTAACTTTTAAACGAATAGTTTTAGAAGAAAAGTATAAAGGGAAAAAATTATAAGTATATCGTGTGAGCTACATTTTCGTATTTCCATAAAAACAAATGAACATCTAATAATTCTAGATAAATAAAAAAAAAAAACAAGTTAAAAAATGGTTTTAGGAAAAAATTAATTTTGAAATTAGGTACCTATATTTGAAATCAGCGCCCAAATTTAATCTAAATTTATTAATAAAATTTATTTGTCAAATCACAGCTTGATTCAATTTTGGCAATTATTTGATTTCCTATAATTTCCCTGTTTGATTTATCGTTCTACAGCCTGTAACTTTTAAACGAATAGTTTTAGCGGAAAAGAGTAAAGGGCAAAACATTTTTATATTATGTTAGCTACATTTTCATGTTTTAGAAAAAAATATTTTTGATACGTATATGTATGTATTTTCAAAATAACTTTTTTGAAAAAAATCAAATGTTGGTATATATATTTTCAAATAATTAACATTTAAATTTTACCCTGTTTCTACATAAGATTTTATTAACAAATTGAGACTAAATTTGGACACTGATTTCAAATATAATTTCAAAATTAATTTTTTCCTCAAATTATTTTTTAACTCGGTTTTTTTATTTTTTAAAATTGTTAGACGTTCATTTGTTTTATCGAAAAAAAAACGAAAATGTAGGTCACATGATAATATAGAATTTTTTTTCCTTTACACTTTTCCGCTAAAACAATTCGTTTAAAAGTTACAGGCTAGAACGATAAATCAAATACCCTTATAATTGCAATTTTTCAATTTTAACGGTCATCTGACAGGACTGAACCGGATTTATTTTCTCACCATTCTTTGCCATCATTTTATATATTTATTTATTATGATCTGCTGGCCACTATTTCTAATCCTGTTTTTGAAGATTCTCTCTGACGTTCCACAGGGATTTTGTTATCAACTATAAATCTAATAATATAATTCGAATGTTAATGATTCCAGAAACTAAGAAATTTGAAAAGGTATCTAAGATTTTTTCACGGTGGCTTTTTTGCGATTCTTGTATTTAATAAATATTCTCTAAACATCTAAATGATCAAATTAACTAATTTTGTCGGTGAATTTGATATACCTACTTATTGCTTTCTACATGAAAATGACAAAAAAAATATTTTATTTTTGGCGACTTTCTTTTTGTTCGAAAATTTGTAATAAGCAATTAAAAACGATTTTAAAACAAGCTATTATATCGTTCAGTGAACGATATCATTCTTCCATTTAACGATTATATATTGCAATAAGTTGCCACCTAAGGCTTGTTTTATTAGGTTTGTTATCTGACTTATCGTTAAATTCACTGAAGCATAAGGTAAATTTTAATCTGTAACAGAGATTTTTCATGCAAATTAATAGCTCAATAATTTTAATTTCTTGGCATTTATAATGTATTAATCAATACATTATATGAATAACTTTCAACGATGGTGAAAATCAAAACTTGAAACATATTTTATTGCAAATGTGATACATTCCTTTCTTTATATAAGTATACATATCTTTCGGATTCTCTTCCCCGTTATATTGAATTCTTGACATTTAAAATTTAATGAAAAAATGTGTGTTGTTATTTTGCTATTATTTTTAATTGTTAATAGGTAGGTACTATGTTTTTAAGTTCTATATGATTAAGTTTATTTAAAGGAAAATATTTAGTAAAACTATCCACCTAATTTATCTTTCTTTTATTTATTTTTCATGGGCTACTTCGATCTTTAGAAAAAAATCATATAAAAATGATAAAACAATATCTACATTAATTTCGTCATAAATCTGTCATTATTCAAATTTGTTTCACGAAATTTTGGATTTACCCGTTTGAGATGTTTCTGAATCCAGTGGTATAGTTGGATTTTTAATAAAAAATCGCTAATCAAATTTACTCGCAAATTTGTCCATTTGTAACATCGAAAAAAAAAAAATTATAGTACCTGTCTTGAAAATTGAAATAAATTTCTAAATTTTTGTCATAAAGTAAAATGTTCGAAGATCTATCTTTAAAAAAAAGTCCCGTTAAAATCGGATATAAACACATTTTTTCCAGGGGTGTTCCCATTCAAAATGGGTCACACTGTATAAATTATTTTTCCAAACGCAATACTAGCATATTTATATAAATAGTTAAAATTGTACTCACTGCACGTGCGGAAAGTAATAGTGTGTTATATTAATATAAAATACTTAGTACTAATAACGTATTAAGTAATGTGAAAGGTGTTATAAATTATTTATGCTTTTACACGTTTTGTTTGTTTTATTAATAAGGAAAACAAAACAAAAGAAATACTAGCATTTACCCTAGATATGAATAGTATAAGCAAGAAATGTCAGACCAAGCTATATACAAGGTGTCCCTCATTATGATGTGTTGTATACCGAATTGGCGAATATACTGCTTACAATGCTTACACCTGTTTTTCATATATATATTTTTTATTTTTCCAAAGTTTTTAATTGTTGGTTGTTACTTTAGTTTGCTGACTCAAGCCGAAATTAATCATTTCCTTGTTTAAGTTGGTTCTTTTAAATTTTGTGAAGCAAAATTTTCTAAGGCTAATTTATTATAATTTAATTATAGTTTGGTGGGGGAGAGGGACTATAATAATATACTTATGAAATTTAAACGTCGCGTCGTTTGAATAAATAGAGAAACAACAAAAATGTTTCAGTATATAGATTAAGAAAAACGTCCAAAATGAATATCAAATAGGGATGTTATCGTAAAGCAAATGGAATTTAAAATAATAAAGTTATTGAAATTTTCCAATTTTCAAATGTCCAACAAATATCCTCAGGGTTTGACTTTGAGGTTGTGGGGATGCAATTATTTATTGATGAGACCAGTCTTTTCTCTCTTAGATATAACCATATCATCACCTGAGGCACCAAAATATGCATGACCATTTTGAAATATACAATTCATTTCGAGTTACATCTTTTAAATTACGTATAGGTAATTTGCAATTATTTAATCCTCTCTACTCTTATCGAGATGTTTACATCGTGTGACATGCTAGACAGCCTGTATATCATATAGTAAGTAAATATGCATAATAAGTACCTAAGTAATACTAACAAATTGAACTATAAATACCGCATTTAATGCAAATTAATCATAACATAACATAGGTAACAAGCTGCAGCGATAAATGCATCATATATAATTTGTATTAAATTAAATAGCACGTATTAAATTTATTCTAACAAGTGCGATTCTCGTATTTCAAACATTTCTTTAAAATATCTTAAAGTATACGTTGATTCTTGTAAGATGCCCACTCTTTAGGGGTTAATTTCGGCCTTATATAAAAATATATTTCAATAACTATTTAATCATTTCGAAATTATTTTTCCCAGGAATCCAAAAATTTGGTAGAAAAAAAATTGGGAGTCTAATAAAAAAGTTATATATGAAATTTATGTTTTTTAAAATAGAACACCCTTATATTTTATTTATAAGGACAAGGAGTTTCACAAGGCCCAACATTGGAGGCACTTTTGAATGTATTTTTTACTAATGATATAAATGTGGCTGAACAATTTAGCTTAAGATAATAATTGTCTATTACTTCTCTAACTTCTTCACTACTATTAATATTATTAACTTTTGCGAGATGTTCATGTTGTCGACGATTAAAATTTTTTACATTTATTTATATAAGAAAATACACTGATCATTTTTTGAAGTGTTACTTTGATGAGTTGTAACTTTTGAACTTCTTATCAGAAACAGAGTTCCTTCAGCAGAGTGTGCATAATTTCATTCATTTGTGATTATTTATTTCGATTTTGCAGGTTGATTTGTAAACACTTAACATGCTCACATCGTAAATATATGGAATCCACAATTATGCATTCCGTTTGAGAGATATTAATTTGATTTCTTGCTTTGATGCGAAAAATATAAAAGTTGTTTTATCGCTAATTTTGTTGTATTCATGATTAGGTAATGTATATTAGTCATGCCACAGATTTAGTTGAGGTAGAATCTATAAAAGCTAAGTAGGTTAACTTTTATTTTTATTTGAAATTCCGTAACACATGTCATTCATTTAGTAAACGTTGTTACACTTTTGGCAAACGAATTTCAATAATTTTGCAATTAGCATGCGGAACTTTCACTTCTTTAATCATATAATACATAAATGTAGAATTTTCTAATAATTATGTTCAGTTGTTGGAGACTATAAATTGCCACCGATTTCTTATTGCATTTCTAAATTAGCCACAAATTAGTAGTAAAATTTCTATTTGTTTGATAATTAGTGCGTTTAACATTTGACTTTTGATGCTAAATAACAGTATGATTCGCAAATATTGAATAACTGTTAAAATATCGAAAGTACCTGTTACATCCACAGGCTAACCTCGATCGGTTATTGAAAAACTGCGTCTTCTGATGCAACTATATAGGCAAACTCCGTATTTTAATGTCAACTACGCAAGGAAAGATAATGCTTACATAACGTTTACATAATTACAGCTACTCAAATCTACGAGTACAGTTCAGCGAACCAAATCCACGCCCTAGTAAATTCAGGAAATCGTTGTAGTTTACAGATTTCCTAATAGTTATCGACATTTATTTTATTTATGACATTCAAATGGTCTAAAATGTATAAACGTATTTATGAGTTCATCCGATCGTAATACTAATGATTTAAATAAATTAACATTAATATGGTAACGCTCGAAACGCCTGTTTTTCTTTACTTTTAAATTGGCTGACCTGCATAAAATTAGAACTTCTCTTGTGACGCTAACTGTTAGTGGATTCTATTAACACCAAGACTCCAGCCACCAAGATGGCATGATCTAGAAGTGAAATTTATTTTCATAGTTTGCTCAATCGCGCCCTATTAATCAATGGGGCAGACGATCAGTGCTTGGTTTTTATAACATTTTATTCACATTATTTTCAAGAAGCATTATTATTCTTATTAAATTCTAAGTTTAATTTTATATGAATACACATTTTTGACATACAAAAATGCGTATTAAGCTCCAACCTTGAAAGTTGAGAAGTACATTTTGACATTTTTAGTAACTATTTAAGCATTGACTAAACAGTAAAAACAATGAATATTTTGAAAATGGGATTTGCATGTTTTTCTTGAAATTTTCAAACGTGACTAATTATGTGACAATCATAATCACATGAAAGGGCATTTTATTAGCTTTCATTAACGCTTTACTTAAGTAGAATTGGCTAATCGTTTTGCGATATAGACATTTTTTTAAGCGAAGAATAATTCCGGATTCCGGTTGATTTTTCTATTATAGTGATTATTAACATTTATTAAGAATTGATCAGTTATATTCCATCATTGAATAAGATATAACTGCGACATATCAATATAGGTCAGTAAAATTAGGTTAAAAAATGAGGCTGCCTTTTAAAAATCGGTGGAGTTGTGGAAACTGTTTTAATCACACAAGTAGATTTCTGATATAAATAGTCTGAGTTTGCCCCGATTGCTGAGTGGAGCTTTAGCAGTGATGTAAAATTTTTGGACTTTTCCCGACTTTTCTCGAATTCCTCCGAAACTAAGCGTTTAATCGACTATCACCAAAAATGTAGAGCATTAAATTCTGCATAGATTGGAATTTAATCAGGTGGACTTGTAGAAAAGCTACGTCAAGAAACGCCAATTTTTCACATGTTTCGAAAAACACTCTGTCCTTCTCTATAAAACGTACAATATCTATGAATCGATCAACTTTAACGCAAAATATTGTGGAACCAATGTTGTAAAGCATCAAATTATGTTTTCAGAAAGTTCAAAAAGGTGCCGAAAAACCTAATAGTAGGAGACCAGGATTTTCGATCTCATCGAGACACGAGAATTCCATTTTTTTTTCAACAGTTTATGTCAATATGAAAGAAAATTATATTGTCTATATCGTTGCTAAAGGAGCGAAAAAAATTATCGAAGATGTAAAAAGAAATGGGTCAGTTATTATTATCCGAGCTCAGCTGCGGATGGATATTGAGCAACGAAATTTTCAGGGATTCGAGTGGAAGGTTGGTTCTGGCTCTCCTGAAAGTTCGGTTGAAATAATCCTCCGGGGAGGGGAGCAAGGGCCCCCGAAAAAGTACAGCTTTTCGGGCGCCCCTTTTTCGGCTAATATCGGAGATTGACCTAAAATAAAAGAGTTCTTCAGTTTTCCTTCTTCTTGCCCGCCCCGCCGTCCGGGTCCGGATCCTCTAGATCCAAAGGGAAAGGCTGTGACACGTTTCTAAATGTTTGAAAAATCGCTAAAATCCAACAAAATCGCCTCTTTTCAAAAACTCATAACTTTTTTAGGAGGCAAAATCGGGACAAACGATTATGCCACAGAATTCTCTAAATTATCTAAACATAGTTTTCAAAAAAAAAAAAATACGCCGCCGGTCCATCTCGAATGAGACGCGAGTTATTAAGCTCGGCCCAGACGCGTATTAGGAGAAATTTGGAAAATTTGAAAAAATTGCGAAAACGCGAAATCTTTAAACGCTATTTCCAAACGAAAAATCGCCATCGCCGCCGTTATGGTAAGAAATCCAAGGTGGAGAGTTCAACTTAGAACTACATCGTAAATCGCACGGTCTCGCTGCGATTTTCGAGGCAGTAGGAGCGAGCGAAAAAGGGGAATTTTGAAGTTTTGACGAAAATTTTGAAGTTGGGTTAAAATTTGCAAATTTCCTGTAGCGGTCATTCTCTTCTAATCTCACAAATTTTGCGCAATCCTCCAACACGAGGGTATTGAAACGTTAATAACTTTCTTAATACTCGAAGGTTCGCTACGAAATATAGCCTAAAAGATTTTCCCGACGCGAAGACGCCTATAAAATGCGACGCCACGCGCCGACACTCCCCCGGAAAAACCTTTGAGGCGGCAAAGTACATAAAAAACTCACATGAAATTAGAGCGAGTCTGCCTGATCACCGTAATTTTTTTTACCAACTGAGAAATTATTTTCACCCTTTCTGCAACATCCTGAGACTTTCCTTCATAAATAAAACTTGTTTCTTTTCACTCGAACCAAACATTTTTCATAAAATTACTAGGGTTGTATTAACTCGAAATTTTGGTCGAAAACGGTGCATTTTACCGACATAAAATAAGTATTCCTTTTTGACGTAGAATTGAATGTTGCATTAAAAACCAATATTACTTTTCTAAAAAGTTGATGCTGAAAAAATTAACGACTAAAACAAAAGAAATAATTAGGCGTTCGCAGCGCCCTCTACGTTATTCGCCACAATTGTTTACACTACTTTTCTCAGCGGCCCAAAAAACCTCCATATACCAAATTTGGATGAAATCGTGTTAATACTAATAGAGATATAACAAAAAATTTAAATAAAAAAATTGCTTTTAACGGTCCATAACTTTTTAAGGAAGCAAAATGGTACTAAGGTATGTGCAGCTAAAATGATTTATTTTTACTCAAGGAACCTACTCCTACAGTTTGGCCCATTCTTTAGTAAACACCCTGTATAACACATGTGTGTGTTGAGAGATTATTGCATATTGGTAAATGTGAAAAAAAAAAATTAATTGAATGTTGGAAAAAATCATTGAAAACCAAACATTAATGTTGGCCATGCTATTGCCAGAAAATTGAAGAAGGCTAATTACTACTTACTGGTTAAGTTTTTGGGCACCTTCTTGGCCTTCCTGAAAACATAATTTGATGCTCTACAACTTTGGTTCCACAACATTTTGCGTTAAATTTGTTCGATTCATAGATATTGACGAAAACGTTTTTGTCTCTATAAAAATAGAGACAAAAAGGGTTTTTCGAAAAGTGCGAAAAATTGGTGTTTTTAGAAGTAGCTCTTCTACAAGACCACTTAATCAAAATATTGGTGGTCAATCGACACAGGGTTGTCGTTATCACCGTTTTTGGAAGGCAAAACTCTAATTTGCCTGGGCTAATAGAGCAAACTTAAATTTTTCTCGAATTTTACTGGAAAATTGAGTTTTTCCGGTTTTGTCAATTTATGTGGTCTATTGTAAAATTAAGATAGCATACCTATTTCTAATGGACATTTTTAACCTATATTAAATAATTATTTCTGTTTTGAAATCGAACCATTCCTGAATTATTCAACTTTTTTGAGAATCAATCATAACCTAGAAAAGGTCATCTCCAATCGATTCATTGCAACATCCAACAAGAGGTTTTGTTAAAATAGAAAAATATTTTCAAAAGTTATTGTTACGCGTACGATTTAAAAAAAGGCAGTTTTCATCGAAAACGTGCAATTTTAGTCTTTTGCCTTTTTCAGAATATTACCTTTTTTATACTGATAGTCGTCAAGGGTAATGTTTCGCTTCTTATTGCATCTCGATCCGTTGGATGTTGAGCCATTTCTGGTAAGCCGACAACTTTCCGTCTTCAGAGTTCAGGTTTTCTTTGTTAGTATCTTTCATTATTACTTCCTCACCAACAGTGAGGAAGGTATGTATTCGTGAAAAAATTTTTGAAAATTTTTATTGCATTTCTGGATGATTCTCGACGAATTATGACGATACACAAAATTTCAGACAAAAAAAAATTTCTGTCTGTGTGTGTGTGTGTGTGTCTGTGTGTGTGTATCGCGATAGCAGCTACAGTTTTTGAGATAAAGCTTTAAAATTTGGTACACACGTTCTAGAGGTCAAGGAAAAGATTGAGTTCGTTGATGAGCAAAATCGGTCCACTGGTCCACATTTTTATTTCTAACTTTACAAAAAAAAATTTCATGATGAAAGATTAGAAATAAGATCTAATATACAAATCCATTATAATAATGTGTCCAAATGTTGAAATAAACAAAATACGCCAAAAAAACCAAATACGTCAAAAAAATCAAAATACTAAAATACGTCATAAATTACTTTTATTATAAACTCCACCACACGGTGAGGAAGTTTTGATCCCAGAATTGGCAGCGGTTTGTGAATTTGAATTTGATAAATATCAGACAAGGGATTCGGGTACCAACTTTTTGTGATAGATTGGCAGAGCGATAAACCGACAAACAGACTGGCATAATTTTTTATATTCGATTAGAAATCAATGTATAATATTATATTGTAAGGTATCAATATCAGTAACCATTGTTCATAGGTGAATGTTCTAAACATCTAATGGATTCTATTAGTGTAAACAGTTACTTTAGCGGAATCTAATACCTATAAGGAAAGAAGAACTCTTAATTTCATAATATGCACATGTAACAATCATGAATTAGTTACGAAGGTATAATAAATCTACCGTAATATAATAATTGCTCATTGTACATTTTTTCCATTCTTTATATTATGATATTTTGCTTTATATGGATAATCGCAGGAGTTAGTATATTATTTATGTTATTTTACGGCTAATTAGGAAAGTAATTTAGTATAGTAGTATAGCACGTTGAAAATTATTAATTAAGACTAACAATAACTATTCTTAAGATTTCAATTATTTACATTTGATAGCTGCGAAAAATACTGATTTGCAGTTAAATGCATTGACTTTAACCAGTAAGATTCAGATTCAAGTGTCAGTTATTTAAGCCAGGATATAAACTTATAGGCACTTGTATAAACAGTAACACTTATTAAAGTTTATTTTTCAAATTACCACTTTAACATTTAATGTTCATCACATCGCAGATATATAAAAGTTTACATCCTTTCTTGGTGGAAGGGTAATCAGCAGTAATTAAGTTTCGGATTTTATTACACATTATATATTTATAATAAAATACAAATTTGCAACATAACGTTCCAGTATAAAAAATTAAATATGAAGATCAATTACAGCATAACAAATTACCATTAAAGGTTAAAGAAACAAAAAACACAACTAAAAACTAAAGTTTAATTAACATTCTAATGTAATCGTTATTTAATTATTGTTGCAGAGCGTAAATTTGTTCCTAAAAGGAATTCATTAAAAAACCGAAATAATTTCTAATTCAGTATTAATTCCATTGTTAAATGTGTCTTCGAACATGTCACTGTCTATCGAGGGACTGAATTTGATCTTCAGTTCCGTCACTAACAATGTCGGCGAGTAATTAATGTGTGTATGCATTTCTTCAAGATCGTTTCCTTTAACAGTCTTGGCTTTGAATTTTTTGCCACGAAAGAACTCAAAACGCTTCTACAAGAAACATATCTGTACAAATTCAAGCACTAAAACAACATATTTTTCACTTGTGCTTTTTATTTGAAGGCGACACGTTATACATGGCAGACCATATTTTATTTGAAAAAGAGGCCTTCATATCACACTCTGACTTATGTCGAGAAATACAGAATGGCATTTTTGTCTTCAAGGGATTTGTTGATGATGTGGACGATTCTGTGGCATTGTTGAGTAGTTGAATGACAATGGCGAAAAACAAAATTGGTGATGTGGAATTTCGTCTCAGATGGGATTCATTCTATGGAGTAACAGTTTTTCAAACAGTTTACATACAGTGGATAAAAGATTAATGGGCCTGTATGAGGTCACCTGATTTGAATATTTCCTGACTTGGGCACTGGAATTATTTTTGAAACTTTAAGTTGTTTGGGTCGCGATTGAAGTCTCAGTACTGCATTCAATAAGCAAGACAGCATTACCATAGCTTTTTTGGGAGTTATTTCAACATTTTTGCGCTTACTTGGTCAAGTCCTGGCAGATTTTTTTGTTGTTTAGATGGAATATTTCTTCTCTAATTTCCTTACGTGCAAACAAAACTGGTCTCAAAATTTATAATATTTTCGAAACAAGAATTTGTCATTATCGTGACTCTCACGTAAATATTGAATGCATTAAGTAGGTACCTATCCATATTGAAAGAAACACTTCACCTCCAATAACATCTTTATTCTGTTCGTCTTATAAAATCCTATTAAGGGTCAGTTTATCACTGCTAATTATAGTTTATAAGTAGAAGATAACGTCTAAGGGAACACCTGTAGCAAGTCAGCTAAGCATTGATAAACGAAACGTGAAACCGCACTAAGATTATTTCTGTTATATTTTCAGATGCTTAACCTACTGCATATTGATATTTTATATTTACCAGTTCTTCTGTTTGTAATGTCTACCTACACCGCTTAACACAATTTCTCTCGGGTTTGACATGATTTCTTGTACAATATACATAACGTTATTACGCTTTACGCAAAGGACTCCACGCAATTATTTGGCGCAATTCACATTTTTTTGTTATTTATTTAGTAACGTTATTACCATGCTTTATATTCATTCTACTAATTGGATATAGAATTGATTATTATTATTATTAACATTATCGTTACCGTCATTAATATTTTGATTCTGGCTGATTGGACTACTTCCCTAGCTCCACATAAATCCGTAATTAAAGCAGTTTTAAACCTTTGTCTGTAGAAATAAAATACGCAGCTTAATTTCCGAGTGATATTTTCTATTTATCATGAAAAAAACCAATTATGGAAATCAGTGCAATAATTCGAAGGTCGCGAAATTTTTATTTGGACTATACTTTCACATTTACCTAATTGTTAAACATTTTCCAACATATTCTTGGATTTATTAACTTTTTAGCAAATCTGCCAATGTAAGATACTACTTTTAGCTATTGTGACTACTTCCTGTGTTGCCTTTTATAAACATTTATAGCAGGCTTACGTAAGTTTTAGCAGTCACAATAATTTAACTATTAATTTAATCTAAAATTAAAACAGAATCTATAGGTACGTGCTGGAAATATCAAAGGTATGAAGTATGACAACAAAACTCTACGTATTATTAACAAGTTAGAATTTCATCACATTAATCTTGCTTACTGTATAATATATGTACGCTTGCCAAATGTCTTAATAGTAATTTAGATTCTTTCTATTACGTTCATTTGATAAGTCTGTAAATATCAGTAAAAGTACCGTTAGAAATTGTATAAATAACTTTCTTGTCATTTAGAATTTCCAAACGTATTTTTATTAAAAGTTGAATTAATTGTTTATACAGGGTTACAAATATTTATACAGCCACCATGGCATCTCGAGAACCTGAGATACGAGATCGATTAGATTAGACAAAAATTGTCTAATTATGTACTCTTTGAAATTCAAGTATGATATTTTGAACATTTTCGGTGGATCTTCAATTATCCTGAAAAAACTGAAAATCGGTTATTTCATTTTCTCAAATATCTAGCTATCGCTTTGAGAAACGCAAAAATGTTTAATAGATTTTTTTGTGAAGTTATAGAATTCATCCAATGACTAGAATATAAAATACCTACCACCTCGACGGTAAGCGTCGCGACGCCCAACTTCTGTTTTATGGACTCCGTATTTTTTTTCCTATATTTCAATTAAACAACCGATTATAGACACAACTATCATAAGAGCGGATTTCTATCTTTTCTCTTCCAGAAGTTACAGACAAATTAATATCATAATAAGAATAATAATAACAATATAATTTTTTTATTTTAGATGAACAAAGAGAGCAGTAGCAGTTTTTGTCCTCCCATATTTTCAAGACATAACCTGGTCCGATCAACTGTGGATCTTGTAACTCTTCTGATTATCTCAGGATTGATGGATTGCAAAACCTCAATAATATTTGGCCTCCGGCTGTAGAGATCTTGAAAATTACTTTTAAAAATTATCTTTTTCATATAACTCCATAAATTTATATCCGGAGATTTAGCTGATCAAGGAACAAGACTTATTGTCGATCCACTAGTTTCGAAATCTATCATTCAAATGATCTCGTGCCTGTCTCACTCTATGAGGCGGAATGTTCTAGGAACCTTAAATAAACTTGCCCACCTTCTATATTTACCCTGTGTTATGTTGTCATTGTAAGTTGTTAAGATATTTAACGTGAAACGAGTATCCCAGTCTATTCCTGTTTATGGTTTATGTGATTTTAGTAGTTGATGGGTTAGAAATATGTTGTCGTAGCTGAATGAACTCTGCTCAAAGCCAGAGAAAAAAACTTGCCCATTTAAGTTTTCTTCAGGAAAATGAATGAACCTGTGTTCTACAATATCACAAACTTCCGCTGAATCTTGAATGTTGATGATTTGTTGGTTTTCTAATACAGGTATGATATTCAAGAAGTACACATTAGTCGTTGTAGAATCCTACAAATTTGATGACACTTGACAGAACCTATTATTCGATTATTCGGAATTCCACACCAAACATTCACTTTAAATCGAATTTGATGTCTTGTTACGTATATTCCTGACTCCAATAATGATGATTGCGAAGATTCAATAATCTGTTATTAGCGAATGTGTATTCATCAGACCAAGTTATTTTAAAGTAAAGAAAGGGATATTCAATAATTCTATTTTGAAACCATGAACAAAACTCCATTCTTCTCTTGGTTCTTCTCCCATAGTTGTTAGACCTTAGTTGTTGGGGAAATTTGATTTGTAGAAAGGTTTGGATTAATATAAATTAATGCCAGGACATTTATGATATTTGCGTTAGGATTAACACTATATTTACCTCTTCTTTATAAAAAATCCATTTTTCCTTAAGGATTTTTTAATATTTCTGAACAGTGCTCTATTCGGTTGGTTCTTCTTAAATCGATTGGTCAATCGTATTATAGAAAGAAATACCTAGGTGTCCATAAGAAAAACAGAAGTTGGGAGTCGAGGTAGTAGGAGTGCTATTTTCTAGTCGTTGGATAGATGATTTATCACCTCATAAAAAAATCTATTAAATTTTTTGCGTATCTCAAACCGTTAGCGAGTTATTTGAGAAAATTGAAATAACTAATTTTCAGTTTTTTCAGGATAACTCAAGACCCACTAAAAATTTTCAAAATATCACGCCAGAATTTCAACTTTTCGATCTCGCATCTCTAACGATTCTCGAGATTCCGGTGGTGGCGGTTTAAATATTTGTAACCCTGTATTTAAAGGCATATTTTTCATATTGATCCTTTGACGTTATCCTTGTCATTTTGTTTAAATGCATTGAGTTATCATATTATAACGTTATTGGTTGGACAGTCCCTCTTTTTAACTTTTTACTCTTGGTTCGAACTCACTATTATTATTTTTTAAACTCATTATATAAACAAAATCTTGCACCGGGGCGGAAAGTTCCCTTGATACGTCCCTGCATGGACAGGTGTTAATGTTAAACACAGGCATGGGTGATGTTTCTATGTCTGTATTTAACATTCAACTAACGCAAAATCTACAATTTGTTCATCTAAACAACCTTGATTTCAATGTTATTCATCGCCAACGTTAGCAATGTATTAAGGTATTAAAATGAATACTTTTGTTGTACTGTCATGAGAATAAGATAGTCCACAATGATTATTTAAAGGTGAATTGTTATTTACAAACAATAGACGAATTAATTTCTTACTTTCTCAATTTGCAACTGTTTGTTGTGCCACAACTAGTATCATTAATCGTTTGTACACATTCAGATCCGGAGAATTGCAAAAAGTTTATCGTTAGTCTCCCTTGGGGCGCAAAAGATTTTCTTTGATAATCTGTAACATCAATTTTTAAACTTATGTGAAAGTTTTCAGATCCGGAGAATTGCAAAAAGTTTATCGTTAGTCTCCCTTGGGGCGCAAAAGATTTTCTTTGATAATCTGTAACATCAATTTTTAAACTTATGTGAAAGTTTTCAGATCCGGAGAATTGCAAAAAGTTTATCGTTAGTCTCCCTTGGGGCGCAAAAGATTTTCTTTGATAATCTGTAACATCAATTTTTAAACTTATGTGAAAGTTTAAAATTTTCCAGCACTTCAGCAAGTTTTAATAACATCAAATCCAGATCCAAGTGTCGTAGCCCTTATCGAGTTAAAACTTGACATATTCAGTAGCATCTGTGCAGAAGCAATATATTATGTCGTCCTCGATTTTGACAATAATTTGTTTGAGGTGGTAACTTAAAACGTATTGTGAGAAGGACTAGCAAATTCGGTTTACTGAGTTCGAGTAGCTCTTTAACTGTTTTTTTGCGAGTGATAGATCGACTTCATTGATTGTTTGTGTCCTGGAGTTGGTCTCAATAGAAGGATTTACTTTCCTTTTCCCATTTTCGAACCTAATCCGTTGCGTGAATTCACAAACAGTTCCGTTCAAGTGTTCCTGCCTTTCCTAGCGAGGCGGTTCATAGTCTTAGTCCCTTCTATTCCTTGATGCTCTAGGACCCTACCTATGTTAGTCACTTTAGTTAGTTGCTCTACTGTTCGTCGACATTCGCAGAAAATCTTAACTTAAAGGTAAACCAGTTTTGAGCTTTAAGTACTGCCTGACTGCCTGAGAAGATTCTTGCTCCTCTTTTCCCCATTTTTTTGCATACTCGGGTGCAAGTTTCTATGTCATGAATTTCTGTTTGGAAGATAATTGAGCCTAAGTCTTGATAGTCTACATTGATAGCCTATCAACGCCCACACATACACTTTGCTCCCTCTTTAATCGATGTGTATGTCAGATGAGTTGTCCATTATTGAGTTTCATTGTCTTGAACTCTTTATTTGGTGGTTGGTTAAAACCATTTCAAATATCTGTTCACATTCGAACCTGCCTGACATCGTCAGTGGGTTTGGTCATCGAGCCAAATTAAATTTCATTTAGTGCATTTGAGTTGGCTAACCAGATCACCTAGTTTAAAATTCTTAGCAGTTTGAATACTACTTGAAGAGCAGAATTATTCACATACATGTATAATCCTCCTGTCATGCTTGCCCATTCCTTTAATGACTAGATCATCAGCATATCCTTGGTCGTTGAATCCAAAATCGTATAGTTTTATGAGAAATCCCTTAATGATTGTTACTGTTTTTGAACCATTTTCGACTCTACGGATTTTAAGTATGGGTCGAATCCATCCAAAGTCTCAAAACCTTTGCGCAGTTCAGAAGTTCTCTATATCTCTATAAATGTTATGTAGGGGGGTTTCTGTCGCTTGTCCTGGTCGATAAGCATACTGATTTTTGTTTCTAGGAGAAATGACGTCAGACTTATGGAGTAACAACAGGATTTGGAAAAAGCTCTTGGTCGTCTTCCCCCTGTGGGTATAAACCTCCAGGTCTTGAATACGTAAACCAGATTACAGTTGGTTCTGTATACTTTTACCACGGTGGGTAATTTTTGCTCGATAATCGTGTGTCGTAACAGGGCTGGAAATATAATCTTTTGCGGGTGGTTTGTAAAACTTAAATGTACCAATAAACCAATCTAACATTGTTTGACGTGAAGATTTTTCTATAGATACTTTTTTCCGGATTCGTACTGCGATGCACGCCCTTAAGAGTTCAGTTTTCAATCCGTTTGTCTTTCATGACATTTGATTTGAACCTGGAAAATGAATATGCAAAAGTAAACTATCACTTCTTTTATCTCTACTGTCTGTATAGTTGTCGTTTGAATGTTGTAGCAGTCGAATTCTGTTTAAGCTGTTTTTTTTAAAAACTTTTTGGAGTACCATAATTGGAGGCAATTCACTGACGCTCTTACAGAATTCTCTCTAAGTTCTTCGTATTCTGTCGATACCTTTTTATATTTGCAGTTTGTTAAAAAGTTGTCATATTTTGATTTCAAGTTTGATAAGCTCTCTGTTCTATCTCAGCATGTTTCAATTTCAGTAGCCTTTTGTTTTACAGGACAGCCTTTCTCATATGATGTTATTATGAAAATTGACATTTATATAGAGGTAGTAATATTTGGTTACCATTTCACCTATTCATTTCAATTAAGGAAGATATTAGGGTGACGGGTGACATCAAGAAACCATTACATAAATGTATTCGAAACATTATTGGAGAATAAGAAAAAATTGCAAGTAACAAAAATAAAAGTTAAACACCATTTGTATCTGCGCGAATACCATCTGCACAAGTTATCTTCACGCGCACCGCGCACCTAATATCCTTGGCAAAAACTCTTGGTGTTGTCAGGGTGAGAGCCAAGCGTGCTTGCCTCTTAACAGGGAACAATACCATTAATATCGACTAATAATATAATTATCTTTATTTCATTATTTGTAATTATTTCTATGTTTAATTCTTTAACTTTGTAGTAACTAAAGCATTATTTTAACTAGTTTATTTTCTTTTCAGCCATTTGCATGATTGCTGGCTGCTCCAGTTTTCCAGCAGGTTGGTCTGACCAGAGCGTACGAAGGGTATGCGGTCCAGCATCTGACAAATACGCACTTGGTAGCTGTGGAATTCGTTGGGCTTACCTCCTGGCCGCCATTGGGTGTCTGGATGCTGTTATATTGTCTACTTTGGCCTTTATTTTGGCTACGAGACATGTTAGGCTACAGCCGGATCCGCATTATGCGGCCGCCAGTCTGTTTAAAGGTAGGCGAAGAGTTACGTAATTATGAAAATGCATCCGAAAAGCTTAACCTTTTTGAAATATCATCAGATCCTTTTATAAATAGGATATGTGTAGGATTATGCTTTGCATATTGCATCATTTATTGCAGTGGCGTAGTTAACGAATTCTCGAGGGCATGAAGTCCACCTCGAACAAATTAAAAATTTTAACATAAAAAAGTCACCTTTGAGCATATCTATTCTTTCTGCACCTCTTTTATCGGAAATCTATGTCCCCATAACTGAAGATGTTTGCACATATTTGGGTATTCTATTTCTTTGCAAACTGAAATAAAGATATATGTGTTAACTAATTAAATAGGTATTATATTTTCGCCAGCTCCAGCAATTTCTTTGTTCCACGATCTGTCCTCATGCCCCTTATGAATTCTTTTGTTAAATAAACTGTCTCGTTCTGTCCTTTTTTGATTATTTTAATTCTCGCCGATTTATTCCTCGACAGAAACCTCACTAGTATAGTCTTCATCTTCAAGTTGATTATTGTCTTCTGTATTTTTTTGAATTCATACGGTAGACCCTCTACAAATCTCCAATACAAGCACAAATTCGCATAAACATTCCACAAAAAGCATTTTTCGTATAGATATTGATTGGATTTATATACTTGTAATAAGTTTTGTTCTCAAGAAAATAATATTACATAATAAATTTTATTTGAGTCGGTTCTCCAGCTTCGTAAAACTTTAGCTACTCCAGTGCTTAATACTTTACGCCTAAGGTGCATATTGCAGTCTTCTTGTAAAAACTTTGACCCACTTTACTTTCACTTCACTTTGTATTCTATTGTATCGTATCGTATAGTATATTGTACTACAGTGCATCTGCATTCTGCACATTTATCTGTCTGGGGTAAACACCATCATTCAAATTTATTTAGTTACTAGAACTGAACTTCTCTCAACACCATAATCCAGAAGTAAAATAATTAAAGAAACATTTTAATTAATAAGAGATTTTTTTTTTAAATTAAGTAATTATTGACTCGCTTGAATCACTGTCTTATGTTAGATAGCAATTTATTAAGTTGGTTATTGCTTGCCTTTGTGCCGGAAATCTTTCTATTTTAGTATTCAAAAGTTTGTTAATTGCTAAAGACAATTTCTTTAGAAAATTTAAGCATAGCTTTCATTAATTTTATGAGAAGAAAGAAGAGGAACAGATCTCTTTAGTCTGGCTTATTGGCTTGAATTTGCCGAAGAGTTAGAAACTAGTAATTTCAATAAATCTGATATTACTCGTTCTCAAAAGTTGGCTCTGGAAATGCAAGGCAATATACCTCTTTAAGGGTATATGAAAACATCGTTGATTATTTTAATTTCACTATATACATTAGAGAATAACTTGATGTAATATTGTTATTTATTTTTCTCTCTTCAGGTGAAATGAACAGCGCCTTCATTGGAGACTCGGCGAGTGTGGCGGGATCAAGAAAATCTCTAAGTGTACATCCAGTTCTACTGATGCATCCTGGCCAGGACGACACCTACTCTCAATTTTCTCAAAGAACTGTACCTAGATCCACCCATTCAGGGCATTACTCGCATCCCCATTCGTTGCATCGAAATTTTCAACTCTAAGCAATGTGTAGTAGTGTTGACATAGTTACGTTTATATATATATATAGTGAAGCAAATATTTTTTTGAAAATGTTGACAAAACAAAATTAGTTTATACATCTACATAATAGTATTTATTAACACAAGCAGTTTCCATTTATACCAAAACGTTGAACGTTGAACACTACACTCGATGCGGATTTTGCCCATCAAGTAGTATTATTCATATCTAGATGGTGCTATTTACAAAAAAGTTTCAATATACTTCTTGTTGTAAATAAAAAACTCTTTAAATTATGCCTCAAGTGAAAGGTTAATAACTATGTTTCCTTTTCATTATATTTATTTGCAATTTATTGTTGCTAATAGTTTCTAATTCAACTACTATTTGTAAATTACAGCCAGGAGTATGTTGGCAGATATATGTATTTCGAAGAGGATTTTGTATGGTAACTTGACTGATTTTAATGACAAATAAAATAATTTATTTGTACAAAATGATTTTATATTAGGTTTATAGTGTAGTAGTTTACTTTATACAGTTTCAAAACTTGATTAATTTGGTTTGATGGTGACATTAATTCTTTGTGTAATACAAATTTGGACTGTAAATGTTTAAAATAAAAATAAATATATATAAAAAAATATATATTGTTATCGTTTTCTAGCATTTTAATTTTTAAATAAAAATGAAATTTTTTTCATAAATTCTACCTTCCAAATTATTTAGGGGATGTAGGCAGTTTTGTCAGCCTGTTGCAACTCACCTAAAAGAATTTGATTTTTCAAATCATCAAATGCAATGCAATGCAAATGTAAAATATGAACCGAATGAAGAAAGCATTGCATCCAAATGTTGAGAATCCAATTACTACAAATGTTTCGTTTTTATTATAAATATGATTTTTGAAAAAGAAAATTTTCACAAAGCTCCGTGCAACAAGAAGACCTTTTTTATTGATGAAATTTCATAGGAAATAATACTAAAGACAAAATGAAAATTATCCTTGTTATTATTTTTCGACTGAAAAAATTTTGATTTTTTTCGACTCATTCGGTAGATGGTAAATTTACGTTGAAATAATAAAACAAGAAATAGTACTGAAACGAATGTTTATGTGGAGAGTTAAGCCACAAATAAGTACATCTGATACTACTTTTTTGACAATACCAAAGATTCTCTAATTGACAAAGAGGAAACTACGAACTGAATATTATCATTTACTCGTCGTCAAAGAGAAGTCCATACGCGCCTTGCGCCAAAGCAACATCAGCTTGGGCCCAGAAACGGTGATAAGTGAAAGTTGGGACAGGACCTCCATTCAAGTACTCTTCTACTTTGGGCCAATCTGGATCTCCCTTATACCATGATCTGAGTTCGATAAACGTAGAAGAAGAATCGATGATATCTCCGTTGGGGTAGGTGCCAATCCATCCAGCTGGAACGTACACAGTCTCATTGAATTGACTGTAGTCTGCACGAGACTCTTCTATTGAGACTCCATATGGAGTCTGATAATTCTCCCATATAAAGTCCAATAGTTGCTTAGCGACAGCTTTAACGTCTTCATCACCAGACTTAGCAGCATAGTAAGTTAGAGCGCGAGCTGTAGCAGCCCCTGTACCAACATCGGAACTGTAACTGTCTACAGTCACATGCAGATCGTTTCCAGGTATACCTGACCATTGGAGACTATCGGGAATCAAGAAGGTGTTATCATCAAACTGAATGTTAGGAATTATCCAGGAGACCCAGTTTTCCAGAAGTGCTTGAGCAACTTCGTCACCTGTTACGTAGTAGTATTGTGCCAACCTATCTGTAGACCAAGCCTGCATGCCGTACCATTTGTTGGATGGTGGGCTGTGGTATACTGGCTCCCAGTCGTAGTACATACCTGTAAAGATAATTGAAATAATATACTCCATTTTCAAGAGAAAGGAAGTGTATCCAAGACTGGTAGACACCCTTTCAATTGATCCAGGTTGATAACCTTTACATACCATAGAAAGTGTTTGTTGTCAGATCGGAATCCGGATTATCATATCGACCGTTCCAGCTGTTGGTAGCACCGCCAGCGAACGCTCCTTCTGGGGTCTGTAAGTAACCGTAAAATTCCAATTGTCTTTGCAAAGATGCCTGCCAATCGTCAACAGCGGTCGCACCTTTAGGCGTCATAGTGGGCTCATTAGCTAAGGCGTAAGCAGCTAAAGGATTCTGGTAACCAAAATGAACTGCTCCGTCTCCAATACGCCAAGCCCAACCGTTTGTTGAGAAGAGAGAACCACCCCAAGCGTAGTACCATGACAATAAGTAATGGGCGCTGTCTTTACCAGTACCTGCCGGGCACGTAGTTGGTCCAACACAGTTTCCTATTTTTTTGAAATATTTATCAAAAAGAGCGTATCGCAAGTAGTCACCCATTTTTGCAGCCTTGGACAGAGTGCCTGTTATCGTCGAGATCTGATCACTTTCTTTGGCCCATTGAGCGGCCCAGAAAGCTCCTTGGATGGCACGTGCGTCGGCGTCGGGTGCGTTGGTATACTTCCACTGCCTGGCGTAGTTGCTGTCATCTAAAAATAGTCACGATTTGATTAATAAGGGGCGGAATAAACATTTGATCTTATATATATTTCCTTGCACTTGCTGTTTAGTGCGTTTACTAAATTTAATATCTAAATAATGGGGTAATAATGAAATAAGAGACAAATCGCAAGTCACTACAAATAAACAATAAACCATACTTGCAAACAGATCCAAGAAACCATTTTCAGCTCCATATTTAAAAGCTTCGCAAGTTGGTTGAGGAATAGTTCTCCAAACAGATTCTTCGGGTCCTCTTTGGAAGGTGTTAATGAATGATGGTCCTGTAGCATATGGTCCAGCCGAACATCTCCCTACAGATAAAACACAGTTTTATACTTTGATTATTTCATATCCTAGTAGATAATCAAAGCTATTGGTCATCGCTCTCTCTTGGATGTCAAATAACAGAGAAGTTTTACAGTACAATGAGTTAAAGTGAGATGAAGCTTAAGGTGAGATCCAGTTATGAGCTATGAAATTAAACAGTAGATCTGACTATCTAGTGTATACAATGATCGCTGACAATACGAAGCATTGTTTAACCTTAACATATTCCATTTATAAATGTACCTAAAATTGGAAAGGAGCACTATAAATTAAAAACGAACATGTGTTCTCTCGCATAATTCTATTAAAGCTATTTATAAACAAGTTGTGATACCTGCGAAGACGCAGGTATCGATTTATTGATTTTATTTTATATAAATTACATATTCTATAGAAACTTCTCGTTTCCATCCCCAGGTCTCAGGTGTCAGCTGATCGCCCAATCATATTTGTTGCAGAAAGAATATGTATGCATGCTCCAGCAGCATACAGGATAGAGCCTCTTGTTGGTGGCAAAGATGCAAGATCTGGCTTCAGCTTGTTAGCAGATCTTAAAAAAGCGGAGTACCTGTGGTTGTTCAGGTCTGTTTGACGAGCGTTGTACGTTATTAAAAATATCCGCTCAGCTGCTTGTAAAACCGCTTCATATGTTGATGAATGGCTATAAAAAACATCTCCAATGGCCGTGAGGTTTACATCTTTCTCAAACAACTTAACAATTCATGCTTTACCTTTACTGTGCATGCATGAGGTGGTGTCGCACCCACTGAACCCACGTATGAGGAGAATGCTTTTTGCATATCCCAGCACATGTAACTCTAAGGAGGAATATGTTTTAATCTCCACTTTCCCTCTTCCTAGTTTAACGAAGAGTATATTTCTTTGTGGTGGAGCTAATGCAATCAACAAGACCAGCAAATCAATGTCTTCGCCTATTATTGCTACCTTGTCTTCAGAAGTGGAGACTAAAACATATTCCTCCTTGGAATTACAGAAGCTGGGATTTGCAAAAAGCATTCTCTTCATTCATGGGTTTAGTGGGTGCGACACCACCTCATCCACCTACAGGAAAGGTAAAGGATTGATTGTTAAATTGTTTGAGAAAGATGTATGCCTCTCAGCAATTGGAGATGAAAACGGATAGACGGATACTTCTTCCACTATCAGTTCAATAGTACTTAGTTCCAATAAGTACTTCTTGAACTTTTTCCTACTGATCACTGGACACACTTCTGACTCTTCTAAGGCTCTTGCCTTCTATCCACTGAACTCGTAGATTCCTTTCTAGAAGGTGTCGATATTGTCTACAGTCGGTGATTTACGCTGTGGCTTTTGGAACAGACAAAAGGATTGTTTTCTTTTGTCATGAGTGCTTGAATCATATCTAGACAGTGCTGCTTGATGGTCTGATAGCACGGTCTGTCAGATTTAGAGTGGATATTGGCGTCTCAGTCTGGTTGTCACACACTGGACTTTCTGTGTAAATGCCCTACATGTGATCATATAATCCACCACACTCTGAACTAGAGAAGCGTGTTCTCTTGCCGGAATATTGGGATATTTAGAAAACAAAACGTTATCTCGAAATAAACGTTCAAAGTATATGTTAGGGGTGGTTGCACCGTCCCGTTAAAAATATACTAGTGTTTTAGTCCAAGTTACTAAATTTATTGAAGAGAGAAGAAAAAAAGCAAACAAAGCTTTCCAAATTTTTCAGTACTATAATGGATTTTCGTCAAGAAAGAAAAATACTAAATTTATTCCTGAGACCTTTAGACCCAATAAAAGAATAGTTTGCCCTAAAGTATTGGTTTACTTCTTTCTTTCTCTACCTAATTCGTAGTTTGAACCTTGACGGGTTCAGATTTGGAATATACATAAAAAACTAAAGAATTTTTTGATTTTGTATTAGATAAATAAACAAGGTGGAAGATTTCCATTTACTTGATACCCAAAATAATTATCTTGTAAGATATAAATGATTCTAATATGTAAAACATATTTAAAGTGGATTTACGTATGTATACGGTTATATGATGTCATAATATACGTACATAGGCATTTTAAAATTTATTTTGGATTCATATCGACTACTATCAAACAATTTTAAAAATATAATCACCAACCAACTTAATCAACTTACAATATATCTTTGAAACCTTTTAAACATATCATAAAAATAGAAATTGTTATCTAGAGGTGAACAAACACTTAGTAGGTGTCAGTTAGATTGTACATTGAAGCAATCTGAACAATTGCAGGGTAGTTGACGTTTTTGATACTGTTAACAAATTGGAATAATAATTAATTCTTAGTCTAACTGGTTGTGCGTCGAAGAGTTTCTTTTTAAAAAAAATGCAAGCTGTTAAATTCAAATAAAACAACATTGAACTTGTTACAGTCTATTAAGTTTTTAAAATGAATACAAAATAAAAACAAATGACGTTGACTCTTTGCGGACGATAGATTTGTTACATTTCTTACATAAACATTTTAAATTTTGTAGGATAGTTTTTTGGAGATAATGCCATGTTTTAAATAATTCTCGGACGGAAGTACGGTTGCTCCGCATCAGATTTTTAAAATAAAAATACAATGTTCGACTGATAATATTAACGATTTAAGAAGTTCGCTGAACAAATTACTTCACATTGGCTTCACTGTAGATAACATTTCAGGTTTTTATTTATTTTTAAGTTTTAAAGGCATTGTTGGTTCTTATTATAAATTCCAGATTTGCGGTAATATTCTGGTCTGACAATCTAATGAAGTTTAGTTTTTAAACCAACCTAAATCTTTTCGTGCTTCACCATATATGAATAACTTTTTAAACAAAACTCTATTTTTCAATAATAATTGCTTATTTTAAAAATATCAACAATCAAGAGTCCTGAATGTAATAGTTTCAAATTATGGTTTGTTCATGATTAAATCTATCAAATAGCTTAGGATTTACGTATTTCAGGTTCCAATTCTTTAAGAAAAATGAGTAGTTCAATTCTTTAAGAAAAGTGAGAGTTAAATGACTGGTCGTTATTGAATTTCGAATTCTTATCTCAAGAAATTATTTATATAATTTTTTAAGATTGGGATTGGGTAATATTTCTAATTAAACTCAAAGTGTAACCTTCTTCTGGAGGTCATGTACGGTTATAAATTAAATAATAATTTAAAGTATCATTACCAGGACTGTCACCAAATCCATAGACGTTGTCAACGTCTTGAAGCCAGTGCATCCCGTATACATCTGAATTGCCATAAGCATTGACCAACTCTACATAAATTGGGTCTCTACCAACAGGAACATCGGGATCTGCTTGCGTTGGATATTCGCTAGGTAGGTCCATTTCCGCTGAGAAAGTTGCAGGGCTTCCTGGATTATACATATTGTTTGTGGGCTGGTTGGCGGAACTGGGAATGATGTACTTCTCCATAGTGTCCCAAGCTGTGTTGAAAGTGGAGAAATCCCCACTGATGGCGCCGAACATGGCTTCCAACCATATGTAGTAACTGTATGCTTCGGAAGTACTTTCGTGGCCATGATCAGGAGCCTCTACGATTAGAGTTTCTCTGGAATGGTATGGGATACCTTCCGGGGAGAAATATCCATTTGCTGCATCGTGAATTTTGTCGTACTGGTCTAGGAAACGCTGTGTGTATTCACCAGCGTTACTGACGCTTACCACACATCCGATGAATAGAATGGCTAATGGCAACCTCATTTCGAACCTGAAAGTAAATTTCGAAGTATGATCACAAATATTCTACTAGTCTTGCGAATTACAAATTGTATGAATGATATTTTCATTTTAGCAGGTGATGGAATGACAACGTCAAGAAAGAAATGCTTTTAGTCCAAGTGGACGAAGTTGTTAACTCAGTATTATTGTATTGTACGGCGAGAACAAGTTCTATAGAAAATTAGATAAAATGCATCTAGCCTGTACCAGATACGCATCTTTGAGAATGCTAAACCTCGTTTTAAGGAAAATATACACCAATGATTAGATAAAATAATAATAATTTTAAATTTCTAGATGGACTTTGAACAGAAAGGAAATGCTTTTTTATTCTGCTCTGTCTTTTTGAAATTTTTACATCGGGAAACTATAAATGAAACAATAGTTAAACGCTAAGCTAATATAATATAGTGTGTTCCCGGATAGGTGAAACGACTCTTGCAAAAGACAAAAAAATTTCGAGTTGGAATTTCATCTTCTGGAAACTAATTTGTTTCTTATGTTTCGAAAAATCAAGTATGCATAGGAGATTTAGAAAAAACTGATTTTTTCCACTAGTAAAGTCCCCTTTGTGTAGGAAATACGATGTTATTAAGAAAAGTTGTTCAAAATGAAAAACTGAGTAAGGGGGTAAAATTTCAAAATCCTCGGCCAACTTTGATTATTTACCTTTTCTCTTCATTTTTTAAAGATAAAATTTGTTCTGTGACAAATACCTTAAACTTTTCTGGGTAGAGATTTTTATTTTTTTTAAATAAATCAAGATAAACCTTTATAGTAGAGTAAAAAATTTTATTGTTTTATAACATACTTCAAATAATGTTTTTCCACTACTAGTATTAGAAGATATCATTATTTATGCTGTGTTCGAGTCGAGAAGATAAAATTCTCTCCTAGTAGTAGCTAATTTTTCATTATGTCCTAGTAGGAGAGAAAAATTAAAACAATAATTGACAATAGTAACATAAAAAAAATATATGCAGAATGAACGAAAGATGTTTATATAATAATCTTTCGATTATTCGGGCAACAATTTTTCGTAGATTTGTCCTGCTTCCTTACGAATTTTAGGAGGAGTGCAAACAATATCTTCATCGCTACTTGCCATTTTTAAAACTCACAGTGCAGTTGACATAAGGAAATGTCAATTTAATTTATTGAATTTTCATTCATTTGTTTTCACAAACTACTTCTTTTCAATTGAATCCTTTCAAATACATAAAGAAGTCCATAATTGTAAGATCTGGTGATCACGACGGCCATGGTATTAAGCTGTTCCTACCAATCCATTTGTTATTAAGTATTTCAAATTGCATTAAACATGTTATTATTTGAGTTGTGTTGTAAAAAAATAAAATTTATTATACTCTACAATGAAGGTTTATCTTGACTTATTTAAAAAAATAAAAACCTCTACCCAAAAAAGTTTAAGGTATTTGTCACAAAACAAATTTTTTACCGCAATAGTATATTCAAACCATAGAATAAATGAGTTATGCAAATCATTTTCTGATTTTTTTAATCTTCTGAAAAAGAATCTAGTCTAGTAATTTCGTACACTGAAATTTTCACCCGCAAAATATTCCAGAACAAAAAAATTCCAACATACTCTCATTAACAGTATGAACCTCGGTACTTTAGGACCTTCAGGTCCAGAACGCGTAAGAAACTGCTGACGGAGAAAATGTATTTCCATCCATCACCATTACTCTTGGTAGAAAAGAGTGCATGCAGAAGTACTGTCCTTATAAATAAATTGGTGCAATACAAATTGAATTCGGTAGTTGCTGTGGTTCCAGAAAACCAATTTTGTAGCTTCACCATAAGACTTAATGTTCAGTACGATAAAATACGTTTTTCAATGTGATTTGGAATGGCGACTCTTTTGTATTTTGTAGCTGCCATTATCTGCTATGATGAACCTATGAACACCCTGTATAGTAATCATGTGATGGGATCCCTCATATCGGTTTAGCACAGCAATAAGAGTGATTATAGAAGACAGTCCTGTCCCAATCGACATGGATTTGTTAGAAATTTTATATAAACCGGACTCTCTTCTTCAAGATATCTCAGGAGGACGTGAGACCACACTGGTGAGTGCCAAGTGGGTTTGGCTCTCGATTATCATTTACATATCAACCCTACTGTGGAATTACAGATTTTGGTGGTTTCTTAGATGCAGAAAATGATAATGTGTTACTTTTTCATTTTATAGCATGTGATTCTTGCATCATAATATCTATAGATAATTCTTCTGGATGTGGCTGTTGAGATGTTGTTTGATTTGGAGGTCATGGAGAACTATATGGGAAGAGAATCCCGTAGAAACAGTGATTATTTAAAATAAAAATGGCAGCCTTCTTCACCATTTCAGAGAACAAAGTCGAAGTATTAACGTCTATAAATTATGTTGCTGCAAATGCAGACAACGTAGAAGTTATTTATTCATAGTAAAATCGAACGCAATTTGCACTTACACAGTTCCGACGTCATAAATATTCACTGTCTACCTTACTCACACATTACCGGAATTGTAATGACCCCAAATTTTGTAGAATCAATTATTTAATTAATTAAAATAAAACAAAATTTGTTTCTAAAACTTTCGTTTAAAAATTAAATAATTATTTATAGGTAATTATAATTGGGATTTTAGGCCAAATAAATAAATGGAAAAACCAATTTTTGTTGTAGTCGACGTTTCGATTTTAATTAAATCATCCTCAGGACTATTCAAAAGAGGTTTTCCTTGTTAACTTAAAAACTATGTAATAAATAATGCAGACAAACATTAGGTAAATCAACAAAACTGGAGGCTTAAGGTTAATTTTTATTTAATATTTTTAGATTTGCAAATGCCAACCAATTGCAAATGCCAATCAAGGAAAACCTCTTTTGAATAGTCCTGAGGATGATTTAATTAAAATCGAAACGTCGACTACAATAAATAATTATTATTAATTTATTTACTTTTTTAACTTTCTAAACCATAAGAGTTGGGTTAAAAAAATTTAAATTATGTGCATGATAAATAAAATAATCTGGCGACACTGCTTCTGCAATAGGACAAGGTTTCTTTTGTATCGAACTGTTCTAGTACTACAGTAAAGTTGATTGAGAATATACCTAATCATTCTGCGAAATAAAATAAATTACATTAGCAATTGGTATGAACTAATTTTTTATAATAAGGGGTTTTCGGAAACTTACTCCCTGTAACCAGATCACTATCTCTGTCTTTGTTATTCTTATAGTTTTAGAAAAAGAGAAGTATATTTGCAGATCACTCAGGGTATGTTTCCGAAAACCCCAATAGTGTTTATAGTCAATACAGCCGTGTAATTTAAAATTCTTAATAATATTATGATTCACCGATAACGCTAGTACAAGCTGATCGACAAATGTCTCAGTAAATGAGACTTGAATTTGTCGCCCTGACTGGCCTTTATAGTACCACTTATCAACCTGAATTTTTTTGATTGTCTCAAAAAATATTTAAAGAATAATTATTACAACGAAAAGCTTCCCTTGAACCTTACTGGTTTACTAATTTGATACGCACGTGGGTTTGTATCGAGTCGTTGCCAACATAACTCTTCGTTGGCGCTTGGCAATTGGCACATTTAGATTATCCGTTCGGAATTGTAAATTCGCCTAGTTCCTATGATCCAACAACGTTTACGTTGTCGGTATAACTTAACACTTTAGTTAAGTAGAAATATGGTAAATCATCAAAGGGTGAATTATTATTTTCAGGAGTATATCGGCTATATTATCATTATCTTATTTGTAGGTAGATGGATCTTAATTTCTAGAATTATCTTTATAAGATGACAGTATGCAAACAATATTATAGCAATAAAGAATGTAGAAATAGAAGTTACGAAAATAAGTGATAAAAATACAATAAACATAACACGAAATGTACAAGTGGCACTTGACGATACTTGAGATAAATTATAAATTATTTTTGATTAAAAGGTGTGTCATCGAAGAACTCTATACGTTCAATAACAAAATTTAAATTTTTACATATTTTTGGTAACAGTTAAAGTTTTAATACTTTTACGGTGTAACAAAAATCCAACTTTGCAAAAAAATATAAACGTTTAATTCTAAATTTACACTGAATACTCACGCAATAGAGGATACGAACATTGATTGTTAATTACTTTTGGAATATTTTCTGAGATAAGAAGAAAATTTCACTCCGTTGTAAACCTATTTCCTAAATCCTAACAATAAATTTACCTGAAATGAGTTAAAAAAATGTATAATATTAAAAATAATACAAAAAGTACTTATATACCATATTTCAAAACTACTGGATTTTTTACGATTGCAAACTACTTAGGTAAAGTGCCGAGTTGTGAGTTGTCTATATGGTAAAATAATCTTACTTACCTGTGCGACACCAATTACACTGGTATTTGCACTGTTTTTATATAATTCAATATCTCCACTTCATTTTCCTTAAATTGAAATCTAATCAGTCACATAATCAAAGATCACGTTTCAATATGAACCAGTAGCTGTACATTGCGTATCAGGAAAACGAATTCCAAATATATTTTTGGAAACCTTGAATTTTTTTTCGATATTTTGAAAGCAACTAGGATACCCATTTGAAATAAGAAAATTGGATTGATATCTCAAAATTTACAGTGATCAAAAAAATGTTGAGAGATGTATTCTTTCTATGTTGAAAAAATAATCACGTTATGACGGTTTTCGAAATTTGCCAAATGTCAATTTTTATCGATACCTATCTCGAAAATGGTTAGAGATATCGTCGTTTCACGAAAATTAAGCTCTTATCACTGGTCGATAGGAGAGACAGTCAAAATCAAGCAATTTGGGACACCCTGTACTTCTAATTTACTCCTGAAACGAGAATTCCGATATGAAAATGACGTAAATATTCGATAAATAATCTTGGAATTTTCTTACCATTGCATTGATTGGTTTCCATACTGGGTAAATTTCTACAAATGAGATGTTTACCAATTAATAAAAACCTTAATTTACAACTAATAGTACTATTGCTGTTTGAGCAAAAATATACAAGTAGTATTTCTACTTGTTCTAATATTTTCTCGTATAGATGTAAAAAGTCTGTGTACCTTTTAAATGTTATGATATCTTCCTATATTGAATTTTTCTTTGTCTTCCCGAGAGAAACATCATCAAAAGAATGTAAGTATTAGACAGCAAAAAATAGACATATACGGAAAATATTGATATACAAATATTTTAACGGAATAGGCCTCCTGAAGTTATCGAAATACTTCAGCTTCAGCCTTCACCCGGCAGCAGCTCAATCTCCCTAGTCATTACCGCACGGATGTTATTATTATGTTATTTAAAAGGAGAAAAGGTAATCTTTTAAAAATTAACAAGAACAACTAAAATTACACATACAAGACAATACAAGAAGTATTACCAAGTCCGAGTTCTTTGGAAAATCATATATTGAATACCATTAGAAAATAATATTTTCGATATTATTGATTTGTGAAAAATGTATTCTAAAAAACGTAAACCAAATAACTCGAGAATATCCTAATTATAATATCGGACAAACAATAATGGGGTGATAGTACAGTGCACTTGAATATATTACTTAAAGGTACCTTGAGATAAAATCGACACACACTCATTATAATCTTTAATTATTAGCAGTGAAATGATAATCGGATGACGCGGATATGATTACTTGCAGATGATTCAAATTTAAAGAAGCAACTTGAATATTGGTGAAATTTAGGTAAGCCAATCTTGGGAACTGAGCATGGAACTCACGCCACACTTTGATACATCACTACCAAGAACAAATGGAGAAGTTTTGCAGAAAACAAATTACAAATTTGCGAGAAAATTTTCTAATGGGAAGGGAGCTACTTGAAGATATTCGCAAAACATTTTTAGGCTATTTCAATTTTCAAAATTAGAAGAACTTGATGGAATTGATCGAAGGATTAACATATTTATTTGAAAAAAACTTTTTCATTTGGTTTTGGTGTTGATTCCTCAAAGTATGACTTGGACAACCAATGAGTAGAGAAGATAATGATCTATATCTCAATTTGCTTAAAACATCCTTGAACCAAATCCTAGGGTAGAGCACGAGTACGTAAATGTCAAAATTAGGATTTGCTAATAGGTGACGAAACTCTACAACTTTTATTCTGCAAAGTTGTGATTGGAAGAGGTAAGCAGTACCCGAGCTACATGATTAAAGCAGAAAAATGCAAATTGGCTGAACTGACAATGAATTTAAATAAGCGTAAATACCTGGCAGTAGTAATGGCTTAATAACAGAATTATAAAAGGTGTGGAAAAATGTAAATACTTAGGAGGCATTATAAATTAACAAGTAATCCGAGAAAGGATCAGCCAATGAAGAAAAGCTATTTGAGCCCTCAATTCTATGGGAAAATTTTACAAAGGAAACTAAAAAGCGTATTAATAGAATAAATGAAGTTATAGAGAGAATATACACATGGTGGAGAGTGACTTTGTGGAAAAATTGAAAGAAACCAACTGATTTAATTTGGACACAAAACGAATGTTTGAAAATATATAGCTTAGAAAAGTTGTATGGTGGGTTATATCACAGCAAATAAAGAAAAGAACATCAAGAAGACGTTAGAGGATATCTAGTATGACAGAGAAAAGGAGACTGGAGGCAGAGACACATAGACCATATGCTTTCATGAATTAAACTTCCCAATAAAACTTTATCAATGAATGAATGAGTATCTGACGTTTTAAACATATTGTTGTAAACAAGTTAAATCGATAAAAATATATTTATCAATTCTTTAATTTCGTTATTGTATGCAACTCTCATTACAGTTTATTGTTCTTTGAATCATCTCATATTTCGCTTGCTCTATGCTATCTTGTTATAGTCATTGACAACTATTATTCCATCAAACTAAATGATCCCTTTTAAATTTTGAATGAGCTCTACGACAAACCATTTGAAATCAGTCTCCAAAAAATGATCCTAATTGCCCAAAATTAACTTTATTACTTTCAGATTAATGCCTTCCGGATCTTCCCACATAAAATTGATGGGGGAAAATACTGACGCTTGAATTCCCTGTAAATCTAAAAAAACAATACTTTGACCCTAACGAAATTATGACCTATGATGTTAAATCTCAAATAGTACCTACCAATCTTTTTTGGTCCAAACATTACAATAGGTAGTGTGAACTTCGAAATTCTATATCTCGAACACTGTTTCAGTTAGAACATTTTTATTCAGTTTCGCTGTGAATGTTATATATTTTTCTTTCAGTAGTCATATTCCGAAAACAATTGGTTCCGAAAAAACTTCATATATATTCCTAAAAATTATCCATATGGTCCACGTTGAAAGGCCATAATTTAGGATTTCTTAAGACTAGATGGAAGTTTCTTTTCTGGATCTACATACGAGTTTAGGAGCCGTATCTCTTGCTGAATCAGAGATGAGCTATTTTGAAAAGACGACACTATGTCTTGACCTAATTCATAAAATACTACTTCAGAAATCCGTCGCGGTCGAAAACTTTGAGCCTTTATTTTGATTCCACAATAGAAGATTTAGGCAAAAACTATTTCTAAGATATTTTCATATGTTTGTACTTAATGATGAAACTACTAATACTAATAATGTTTTCGTTAAACAATTAAATATGGTTTTTTAAAATGATTAACATGCAAATCTTCAATTAATTAAGATCGAACGTCGCTAAGGTAAGTTCGTTTGATCTATCAATTATTTAATATAAATGACATTAAAATATTGAAAGTACCTAATATAACTAATACTCCAGGAAACGTAGGCTCAAGGTGGAAAACTAATAGGATTTGATTTTTATTTTTTTTTATACTGGTCTTGGGATGCTCAATTTGGGTCTGAGTTTGTGGGACACAGCTGTCCCCGGAACATCCCCATCCACCCCCCCAAAGGGCTTTTTTTTGCTTTTTGCTTTATATCGAGCTTCCAGTGCATGCTATCGCAAAAGTACCTATATTGAAAATTAAAGAGGAATAAACAGTGTACAAAATGAGCCATGTTTGGTTGTTGTACGTCAAACCGTTTCTTTGCACGGGCACCTCAAAGTTGGCCCTCCCTTTGAAATAGACACTTCGTAATTTTTTTATTGTGGCTCACAGACAATACTAATTAAAAATAAAACATATGGCAGTTTATCACCGATAAATACCTGATTTTTTGGTATATATCTGTTTTTTCTGACATTGCTCTTTTTCGAGATACAGGGTCGTCCATCCTAAAATTCACTCCATCGTATCACCGGGGTTGTTCATATAGGATAGTTCAAAATTTATGGTATTATAGACTTCAACGTGCTGTTTGAAAATACGCAACTACCCCTTAACCTAAAAAAGCGTTTTTAGGTTAGGTTTTTTTTAATATTCGCTCTTCAGGGCACTCTATGAGAAATCGTCACGTATTGTTGTATACTCACTTATATGGTTTAAGTATAGGTTTCATAATTATTTTTTTTTACAACACCCTGTATTCGAATTTTTTTTTTTTATAGAGGGTTATAAAAAAAATATTTTTTTAACGTTTTCTAATACACATATGTTTTTACTATATGCCATCTACTTTGTATATCTCTATATGGTTTGTTAATTAGAGTACCCCTTCACCCCAAAATCGATGCCGCGGCGTAACAGTTTATCAGAAAATTACATTATTCATGTTATGCACATATTCTATACGCATGTATGTATTGCAAACGTTTTCCTCAAATATTTTCTCTGAGGGTTATTAAAAACAAATATTCTTTTACCGCATTTTAATACGCATATATTATGTAGCTACTATGTACAGTATTCTTCTGTTCTAAGTGTATTTACGACAGAAATACATTGACAATGGATAAACGTTACTTATGCTGACTGTACTCCTTTCCACACCACCTGAGAGGTAGAGTATTTGGCGAGTTTTTTTTAATTGTGGTATCCCCATTAGGGCTACTCCACAGTGATAAATCGTCCCCGTTAATAAAACTTGCGTCGCTTATTTCCGGAAGGACCCGGTTGCGCTACGTCCTCTTCGAAATCAATGTCAAGTTCGTCCGCATCTTCTGTAACGTCCGCATGGCCGATCAGTTGTTCATCGTCGTAGTCCTCTTCCACATTAATTTCGATTTCTAGCATGTTCGTACAGCCTTCGTTGCAATTTGTGCAAATACTTGAGCAGATTAAGCATGCACGCGCGGGGCCTACAGTCCTTCTTGTGTCTACACTACAGTCACAAGCTCCTGAAAAATTGCTGAGGCTTATTTCCTGCAAATGCAAGGACTGTCGCCGCGCGTGCGCCGTGCGGGTGTCGTAACGCAGGCTTAAACTGCTCAAGTATTTGCACAAATTGCAACGAAGGCTGTACGAACATGCTAGAAATCGAAATTAATGTGGAAGAGGACTACGACGATGAACAACTGATCGGCCATGCGGACATTACAGAAGATGCGGACGAACTTGACATTTATTTCGAAGAGGACGTAGCGCAACCGGGTCCTTCCGGAATTAAGCGACGCAAGTTTTATTAACGGGGACGATTTATCGCTGTGGAGTAGCAATGGGGATACCACAATTAAAAAAAACTCGCCAAATACTCTACCTCTCAGGTGGTGTGGAAAGGAGTACAGTCAGCATAAGTAACGTTTACCCATTGTCAATGTATTTCTGTCGTAAATACACTTAGAACAGAAGAATACTGTACATAGTAGCTACATAATTTATGCGTATTAAAAGGCGGTAAAAGAATATTTGATTTTAATAACCCTCAGAGAAAATATTTGACGAAAACGTTTGCAATACATACATGCGTATAGAATATGTGCATAACATGAATAATGTAATTTTCTGATAAACTGTTACGCCGCGGTATCGATTTTGGGGTGAAGGGGTAGTCTAATTAACAAACCATATAGAGATATACAAAGTAGATGGCATATAGTAAAAACATATGCGTATTAGAAAACGTTAAAAAATATTTTTTTTAGAACCCTCTATAAAAAAATATTTTGAATACAGGGTGTTGTAAAAAAAAATAATTATGAAACCTATACATAAACTATATAAGCGAGTATACAACAATACGTGACGATTTCTCATAGAGTGCCCTGAAGAGCGGATAATAAAGAAAAACCTAACCTAAAAACGCTTTTTTTAGGTTAAGGGGTAGTTCCGGTGAAAAAATTTGGTCGTCTGATACGTATTTTCAAACAGCACGTTGAAGTCTATAATACCATAAATTTTGAACTATCCTATATGAACAACCCCGGTGATACGATGGAGTGAATTTTAGGATGGACGACCCTGTATCTCGAAAAAGAGCAATGTCAGAAAAAACAGATATATACCAAAAAATCAGGTATTTATCGGTAATAAACTGCCATATGTTTTATTTTTAATTAGTATTGTCTGTGAGCCACAATAAAAAAATTACGAAGTGTCTATTTCAAAGGGAGGGCCAACTTTGAGGTGCCCGTGGAAAGAAACGGTTTGACGTACAACAACCAAACATGGCTCATATTGTACACTGTTTATTCCTCTTTAATTTTCGATATAGGTACTTTTGCGATAGCATGCACCGGAAGCTCGATATAAAGCAAAAAGCAAAAAAAAAGCCCTTTGGGGTGGTGGATGGGGATGTTCCGGGAACAGCTGTGTCCCACAAACTCAGACCCAAATTGAGCATCCCAAGACCAGTATATAAAAAAAATAAAAATCAAATCCTATATAGATTTCCACCTTGAGCCTACGTTTCCTGGAGTATAAAGAGAAAATTATTTAGGCTTTGAGTAAGTATATTGTAATTTCATATTAAATAATTATTAAATCAAACCAACTTACCTAAGCGAAGTTCGATCTTAATTAATTAGCACCTCATCGAAAATCATCATATTTATGTAATATTTCCATAGACTTATTATATTACGTCTATGAATATTTCGCTCTCGATGTTATATATACACACTATAGCAACTTTGGTTGCATACCTCCAGTCCCCTTTATCAACTTTAGGTTTGTGACATCACTCCAATTTCCAATTAAACCACTTTTAAGTTGCAACCATTGGTAAAAAATAATAAATAGGCGCAACTGTCAAGGTTTCGAGATTTTAGTGTTGTAATTTTTTTATCAATAGCTTCATGATTGTCTTTAATTTTATGGGCTATACAGCCACATTACAAATACTTGCCCGTAGCACTAAAAATTGATGGCAATCATGAAGATATTGACAAAAAACACAATAGGTACTAAAATCTGGAAACCTTGACAGTTGCGCCTCTTTATTATTTTTAATGGTTGCAACTAACTAGGTAAGGGTGATATGGAAATGGCCTTGTTCAACGAAGCACTAATATAATTAGGATCGAACCTAAGGTGACCATTTTTTAAGAATTTAAAACCAGGACACGCTTACAATAGCTAGTATAATTGTATTGTATATTATTTCCGAATCCAAGTAATAAATGTAATAATAAAGAAACAAGCAATGTGTAGTAGTAAAGACAAAATGGTTTTAATGAAAAAAGCTACATAAGTCATAAGTACCCAATCTATATTCCTAATTTTGCTTCTTATATTTTTGTGAACAATGGATTGATTTTAAAAATGAATCGTTTTCCTGAATGTTTTGATAAAAGTCTGTGAAAGAAACGTACAAGTTGAAATTTTCCCATTTTTCAAGTTATGACATAAATGTAAAGACATTCTGAACTAGTTTTTTCCATAGAATCTAAATTTTCAGTCAGAAAAACAATAACGAATCGCATTTCAGAAATACGACATAATAATTTCTCTTTTAAATATAATACTCTGTATATTTTGAAATATTTCGATTCTGCTGCTCTTTCTGAATTCAAAAATTTCAACATATCTTATGTTATCTCAAATGTTTTTTTAGATATTTAGATTTGATGATATTAAAATCTGATATATTAAAATAACATGACCGATTTTGTTAAATAAATTTTGAAAACAAAGAAAACATTAACTAAACAAAGAAAATATTAATAAATATTAAAAAAATAAAAAAAATATTAACAAAGAATTAACAATGTTAAATATTACAAGGTTAAATATAATAAATAATTTTAGATACATTAATGCATATATTCAATTTAGTAATTGCTCGATATGTCTGCCTCTATTTTCATAACAAAGTCTAAATCGCCGTCGATAAATCACCTAAATAATCACAATTATATGATCAGGAATTATCTAAACAATTTAAAACGGCGGTATAGTCTTTGTTATGAAAATTGAGCAATTACTAAATTGAATAAATGCATTAATGTATCTAAAATTATTTATTATATTTAACCTTGTAATATTTAACATTGTTAATTCTTTGTTAATATTTTTTTATTTTTTTAATGTTTGTTAATATTTTCTTTGTTAAATAAATGTACGAAATTAACATTCTATGCTTCTCAGAGATAATTTTCTCATTATAGTTAATGTTTTTCTTTGTTTTCAAAATTTACTTAACAAAATCGGTCACGTTATTTTAATATCGTCAGACTTAAATATATCAGATTTTAATATCATCAAATCTAAATATCTCAAAAACCATTTGAGATAACATAAGATATGTTGACATTTTTGAATTCAGATTGAGAAGCAGAATCGAAATATTTCAAAATATATAGAGTGTTCTATTTAAAAGAGAAAATATTATATCGTATTTCTGAAATGCGATTCGTTATTGTTTTTTTGACTAAAAATTTAGATTCTGTGGAAAAAACTAGTTCAGAATGTCTTTACATCTATGTCATAACATGAAAAATGGCTGAGTTATTTCTAAACAGGACATTTTCGCGTGATGACCCTGTACATTTCGTGTACTAGTTGCATTTCAGGACTAATCAGGACCAACGGTTCAAAAACCAGTACTGTAATGGTAAAACCAGTACGAATGGTCACCTTAATCGAACCTCACTTAAATAAGTTCGTTCTTTACGAAAAAAAATTTTTATTATTATCCATGTGTTTCGTTTTATATTTAAATTGTATGTTTTCTTTTAATATTTACACTCTTTGAATAATATGACTATTTCTACACAGATGTAAATTTGTCCAATGAAGTAAGATAAATAAAAATAATAATAATAATATTGATAAAATATATGTATATATGCTGTCTTTAACAGAAATATCCCCAAAAAATACTATTTCACAAGCAATATGCAATATCCTCATTGATTGAAACCAGATACGATTAGACTCCCAATGCAAAAAAATATACTAAATGATGATAATTACAACAATTCTAGGAATCATGGGCTTTATTTTAAAATTAAAAAATGTAAACAGCTATACACAAATCTAAAAATTGAACAGTTAATAATTAACTCTCGTTGAATCGATTTTAACATTTGTTATAATAAAGTTGGAAGCTGTCAGAAAATTTTCAAACATTATTCATAAAAATAATATTAAATGTGGGCAAATTACTCTCAATCGAATTATTATTCAAGGAATCAAATCTGTTCAACATAAGATAACTTATTTACTGCTTTTACACCTTACTATCACTTTTAAAAAATTGAGCAAAGATAAATTACAGATAACCTATGAGTGTAATACAAAATGTGCAGAAAAAGGAGACATTAAAACAAATAAGACACGAGATATTTTGGGTTTGGGAAAAAACCTCGGAAAAAACTGTATAATAAATTAGACTACCGTACACATATTAATTTCTTTTAAAAATAATAAAGAAGTAGTTAAGGACTTTATATTCATTATTTCTGAATACGAAAATATTTTGGAAAAGTTCTCAGACAGGTAAATTTTTGTTTTGATTTGTGCATCTTCTGCTTCTGCCGACGTCATCGTTGTTTCGGTTAAGACGTCATATACTTCATTTTTAATTAGAACAACCTGTATATTATTTCATTTTTAGAATATCAATGGAAACCTGATTTTAAAGATCTTACTATTTAGGGTCTGGAGTTCATAAGTTTGGAGTTACAGACATTTGAAAATATTAATTTTTGAAGTTGTTTTATTGTGATATTTTACAATAAAATAGCAAATGAACAGTAAATAATAACATAAAATATCTTGATCTTCTCAAATAGGTGGATTGGAAAATGTGATAGTGTTGAATGCCCACCCAGGCCACCGAATCTTGCCCCGCTAGATTTTTTCTTTCGAGTCCCCTAAAAACGTAACGTACTAATAATGTAAACAAGCATAGATTTATGCAAACGGTATTCAAGGCTTCTGTACATGACTCAATTTATTGTTGAGGCTTTAGATCAGAAAAATCAAGTGAATGCAATTTACACCGACGCGACTTCTCTAATGCTATCACGGTATCTTATTAATTAAACTGTAAAATGTTAAACTTTAAGTTTCTTTTATACATTTAATCCATTTTTAGCTATCTTGACAGCCCCCAGTTGGTTCAGTATAGTAGTTACTAATCTGTTGAATTTACTCAAAAATCAGGAGTGGCGCAGGGTTCTATACTGGGACCATTATTTTTCATAATATTCATAAATTATATCGTTGATGATCTTGATTTAAATACTTCATTGATGATTTAAAGATATATTTTTGCATACATTTTTATCCTGATTGCTTTTAGCATAATCTAGACCTTCTTAATGAATGAATTAATAAACATCTTCCGCTAAACATTTTCAAATATAGTGCGATTTCCTTTCCGCGAAAAGTGAATCCTTTCACATCTAATAGTAGTTATACTCTCTATTTTATGTATATTTAATATTTTATTATCTAATATCACAAAGTATTTACTTTTTACTGACGTTTCATATCCTGTAAGGCGTACATGAATAAATATTATTATTATTATTATTATTATTATTATTATTATTATTATTATTATTACTCGTAGTTAGGATCTTTGATAGGCCTTATTTTGTTAAACGACGGTACCTTTGACCCCATATTAACATTTTTAAACATATTGGGAAAAGTGCAGTTGTAGCGATCAACAGTTTAGGTTTTACTCTGCACAACAGCAAAATTATTAAGAGATTATACTATACGCATGTTGTTTGTTAGTTTTGTTAGGACCAAACTTGATTATGCTTCAGTTGCTTGGAGCATGATTTACAACGTTTATAAAATATATTTGAAGGAATATTTTTTAAATCTGAAATTTTTATTTTGGGGTACCTATCTAATTAGAGGAACGACTCTAGAATTTTAAGACAGTTTAATATGGTAGCTTGTAATGCATTCCATATTTTTCCTATAAAAAAATATTATTAATGAAATTAACTGTCCCTCTGTTACCTCGCTCAATAAATATCACACTCATAGATTAAATACCAGGAACAATATACTTATGCTTTCTACTTCTCGAGTAAATTTATTGATATTATCTCCTCTTCATCAAATGTGCTTAAATTATAATAATATCGAGTATAATCTGGATATATTTAATTGAAAAATTACTGATATAAGAAACACATGTTTAACTAGTTTTTAAGACACTATGTATTTTATCTGTGATGTTTTCTTTTCACTTTGTATTTTTCGGTTATTTCATTGATATAAAATATAGATATATTCATATTTATTAGGGTGCTGATATATTGTGTTTTAGTAGTTAAACATTATGCATTTTTGTTAGGTTTGTCTGTTTAAGTTATCCTGCAACTGAGTTTCTCTCGTTCTCACAAACATAAATACTTAGTATTTGAACGAAACTGTAATAATTAGTTCCTTATCAATACATTTTATAGTCATTCAGATACTTTTTGTACTGCAAGTTAAAAATTAGATTTATGCATAACATCATATTCCAGAAGTGGAAAGAAAGTAAACTCTCACAGTTAATTCCACTGTCCAGACCAAAAGCTGAACCAAAAACTTTACTGCAATTATTTTCTTGAATATGCTGCATGTAGTTAGTATAGGTCTTTTTGCCATATTTGATTATGGGTCTAAATCATTTTTTAAATGATTTGTTTTCATCAGGAAGTAGAACTGTTAAATAAAATCAAACTAAGTTTAACTTTTTTTTTTAAATAATTTATTATAATACATTTATATATAATCTCTGCTTATACTAAGTATTCATCTACTCGTCGAATAGAAGTCCGTAAGCTCCTTGGGCAAGAGCAATATCGGCTTGCGCCCAAAAACGGTGGTAAGTGAAAGTTGGGGCAGGACCTCCATTCAGGAAAGCTTCTACTTTGGGCCAATCAGGATCATTTTTGTAGTATGACCGAATTCCGATAAAAGTGGCAGAAGAATCAATAACATCTCCATTGGGGTAGGTGCCTGTCCATCCACTTGGGACGTACACAGGTTCAGAGAATTGGCTGTAGTCTAAACGGTCCTCTTCTGCTGAGATTCCATAAGGTGTCTGGTAATTGTTCCACATTATATCTAACAGCTGCTTGGCGACATTTTTAGCGTTAGCATCGTTAGCTTTAGCAGCATAGTAGGCTAGGGTTCGTGCTGTAGCAGCACCTGTGCCAACGTCATCACCATAGCTTTCTATGGTCACATGAAGATTATTTCCAGGTACTCCTGACCATCCTAAGTTGCTAGGAATTTGGTAGCTATTGGCGCTAAATTCGATGTTAGAAATAATCCATGGCACCCACTTGTCCAGGAGTGCCTTGGCAGTTGTGTCACCGGTTACGTAGTAGTATTGTGCCAATCTATCTGTAGACCAGGCCTGCATGCCGTACCATTCATTCGATGGGGGGCTGTGATACACTGGTTCCCAGTCATAGTACATTCCTGTAACACGTTTTGAAGAGTTATTCATTTCGAAATCATAAGGTCTAGCAATATTTTAGTTTATATTTTTATTTTAGTCGTTTAAAAAGTGCAGAAAATTGATACGTTATATACTAAGTAGAACAAAACCGATTAATTAATGTAAAACATGAGGAATACTTCTTTTTACCCTTTAGGGCATTGCTTTATAATAATCAGGCACTTTTGTTAACTATCCCGATAAAAGAAACTATGATCCTGGTTATTATATATATTTATTATTTGTCCTACTGAAAAAACTGGTACGTACCATAGAACGTGTTTGATGTTAGGTCGGCATCCGGAGTATCATATCGTCCTTTCCAGCTGTTGGTAACACCACCAGCGAACGCTCCTTCTGGGGTTTGTAAGTACCCATAAAACTCCAATTGTCTTGTCAAAGATGTCTGCCAATCTTGAACAGCGGTGGCACCTTTGGGTCTCAAACTGGGCTCATTAACTAAAGCGTAAGCAGCCAACGGATTCTGGTAACCAAAATGAGCTGCTCCATCTCCAATACGCCAAGCCCAACCGTTAGTTGCTGACAGAGAACCTCCCCAGCCGTAATACCAGGACAATAAATAATGAGCGCTATCTTTGCCAGATCCAGCAGCGCATGCACTTGCACCAACACAGTTTCCAATTCTCTTGAAATATTTGTCGAAAAGAGCGTACCGCAAGTAATCACCCATTTTTGCAGCCTTTGAAAGGGTAGCTGTAATTGAAGAAAGTTGGCCACTCTGGCTTGCCCACTGGGCGGCCCAGAAGGCTCCTTGAATGGCACGAGCATCGGCATCTGGTGCATTAGTATACTTCCACTGTTGAACATAGTTGCTGTCATCTGCATAGAAAAAGCAATAAATAATTCTTCATTTAGTCTATTAGTTAGGAGAGTAGAGCGACATAAACCTCAACTTGCTGCATCCGTCGTACTTTAAACTACATAAAACATACCTACAAACAGATCCAAGAAACCATTGCTACCACCGTATTTAAACGAGTCGCAAGTTGGTTGAGGAATGGTTCTCCAAACAGACTCTTCTGGTCCTCTCTGGAAGGTGTTTATGAAAGATGGTCCAGTAGCAGATGGCCCACCTTCACAATTGCCTATATGTACGAATAAATAAACAATTACATTCAAATAATAAGAAACATATTAGTATATTTTGTTTGTATGTAGCAAGAGTGTTAACTGTACATAAAATTTACGATATTAATTCAACTCCATTACCTGGACTGTCCCCAAATCCAAAGACGTTGTCGACATCTTGAAGCCAGTGCATCCCGTATATATCTGAAGTGCCATAAGCACTAACCAACTCTTGATAAATTGGATCTGAACCAACAGGTACGCTTGAATCTTGTTTCGTTGGATACTGACTAGGTGAATCCAATTCACCTGAAAAAGTTGCTGGACTTCCAGGGTTGTACATGTTGTTGGTGGGCTGATCCGAATGACCGGGAATTATATACTTCTCCAATATATCCCAGGCTTGATTGAATGAAGAGAAATCACCACTAATGCCGCCGTGCATAGCTTCTAACCAGATAAAATAACTGTAGGCTTCAGAGGTAGTTTCGTGACCATGGTCCGGAGCTTCTACCATCAGAGTTTCTCTAGAATGGTATGGAATTCCTTCTGGTGAGAAATATCCATTTGCAGGGTTGTGGATTCTGTTATATTGCTCCAGGAAACGATCTGTGTATACACCGGCATTGCTAAAGTGTATCGCACATCCGACGAATAGAATAGCTATCGAGAGCTTCATTTTGGAGCTGAAAATTTATAAAATTATGGTTATAGTTATCAACTATAAACAGCACGGAAAGCACTTGTAGGTCCCGACCCGAGCAAAGGATGGAATGATGAGATAGCTATACGGTCAGCGCTATGAAGAGTGCTCTCTGTCTGATTGTTCCATCCTCAGACTGGGGCGGGACATACAATTGATTTTCTAACTAACTAAACACCAAATACTAATAATTGATATATGACGACATACACTTTGGAAATACGCAGCTCGGTGCAGAGTGAGAGGGAAATTTACGAACCAGTTTACTAAAAATAAATATTCAAAAACCAAACATAATATGATATTCAAAATGATTTCTGGTACTAGTTATTAGTCTAACAAGTAGGTACAATGTAGATTTTTATTTTGTTATAATTGACAATGGATGTACTCACTTTATTTTTAGATTAAATTTGAAATACAATACAATAGTTGCTTTTTAAAAGTCCAAAATCCAAATCCTTTTTAAAAGTCCAAAATCCAAAAGTACAAACCTACTTCCCTCTCCCTCTGCAGGTATCCCAACTTTAATTATCTATCTCAAGTTATTATTTACAGTAGGTATGAATTATATGTATATAAGCAACTTTTGTATATTTGAACATGTATCACACAATTTACTGTGAGAAAGAATATTCATATTTTTTGTAATTTGCAATTTCTCTTCATTAAAGTAAGCATCCACAATGTTGGTAGCATAATTCCTCATCAATTAAGTACGTAAGCAAAACCACCCCGATTTTTAAAGTTCAAAATAAACACAATAAAAGATCTCTTGTCCTTTATCGAAAACGATTAATATTATTATTGGTACAATTGCTTTTAATATAGATAACAATTAGTGTATACGTTAAAATACATTTTAAAACATTTGGTGCAAATTATCGTTAAATTTATTTAATTTTTATTGAGCACACTTAAATTGATTTTTGGACTTAAGTATATACAGGGTGATTCACGAGGAAAGGGACAAAATGTTATGGTAAATAGAGTTCACTTAGGTGAATTAGAAATGACTATTGAAAAAAGCCTGAGTCTTTTTTTTATTAATCTACAGGGTGATTTATGAGTTTTGCCCAATACTTCTTAAGGTAACATCTTTTAAACTAATCACTAGAATCAGCTCGTATTGTGGGTATATAGTATACTATTAATTGTCAATTTACATGCATAATCAAAGACAGAAAATTCCAGGGCCGGGTCAACTAATTTTTATTTTTAGGGCTCCTATGAAAAAATTCACCCTATGTACGTGATTTTTAAATTCTAATACTGAATTATGAAACTACATACAAAAATGATCGAAAACATGTATTTTGTTGTTTTGCCACACTTTGGGCGAATTTTAAATAAACGATCAATTTTCGCCAAAATCGAAAGTCTGCACAAAATAAATTTATAAAATTACATTTTCCTCTCTTATTCAAAATAAAATATTTGTACAAAATTTTGTGATTTCATAGTTGATTAATATGAAATAAATAATCAAAAATAAATAATTTCAACATCAGATTAAGTAATTTCTATTTCTGAGGTTTCTGTGAAAGAAATCAGTCTGTATACATTTTTCTCAAATTCTGATAATAAATTATGGAACTACATTAAAAAAAACCGCTGCCAATTATGGGATCAAAACTTCCTCACCGTGTGTTGGAGTTTATACCAAAAGTAATTTTTGACGTATTTTGTTTTTTGACGCATTTTGTTTTTTTGTACGTATTTTGTTTTTTTGGCGTATTTTGTGTATTTCAACATTTGGACACAATATTATAATGAGTTGTATATCAGATCCTATTTATAATCTTTCATCATGAATAAATTTTTTTGTAAAGTTAGAAATAGAAATATTGGGATCCGGTAGACCCCATTCCAGTGGACCGATTTTGCTCATCAACGAACTAAATCTTTTCCTTGACCTCTAGAACGTGTGTACCAAATTTGAAAGCTTTATTTAAAAAAAAGATTTTTGTGTATCTTCATAATATCGTCCAGAAATGCAATAAAAATTTTCAAAATTTTTTTCACGAATACTTATCTCCTCACTTTTGGTGAGGAAGTAATTAACGAAATTGTTTATTTTTTTTATCACAGTACATCAATAAACAGAACATTAATTATCCTGTCGTTATTAGGAAAGCCGTAGGAAATTTAATTTTACGACAAAGAAAATGTATGGAGGCAGAAGGCTTTCATTTTGAAAATAAGTTATAAGGTTTTATGTTCTGTGAATTTGTTGTTTATAATGTTCTGTTTATTGATGTATTGTAATAAAAAATAAATAATTTCGTTAATTTTTTAAATGTAGTTCCACAATTTATTATCAGAATTTGAGAAAAATGTATACAGACTGATTTTTCACAGAAACCTCAGAAATAAAAATTACTTAATCTGATGTTGAAATTATTTATTTTTGATTATTTATTTCATATTAATCATGCATGAAATCACAAAATTTTGTATAACAAATATTTTAGTTTGAATAAGAGAGGAAAATGTAATTTTATAAATTTATTTTGTGCAGACCTTCGATTTTGGCGAAAATTGATCCTTTATTTAAAATTCGCCCAAAGTGTGGCAAACAACAAAGTACATGTTTTCTATCACTTTTGTATGTAGTTTCATAATTCAGTATTAGAATTTAAAAATCACATACACAGGGTGAATTTTTTCATAGGAGCCCTAAAAATAAAGATTAGTTGAGCCAGCCCTGGAAATTTCTGTCTTTGATTATGCATGTAAATTGACAATTAATAGTATACTATATACCCACAATACGAGCTGATTCTAGTGATTAGTTTAAAAGATATTACCTTAAGAAGTATTGGGCAAAACTCATAAATCAAAAGGCTCAGGCTTTTTTCAATAGTAATTTCTAATTCACCTAAGTGAACTCTATTTAACATAACATTTTGTCCCTTTCCTCATGAATCACCCTGTATATTTTAAATAAAATTGAAGCTAATAATCCGAATTGGATTACTGGATGGGGCATTTAAGTTGACAATCGCGAATAACTTGAAAATAAAGCATTTTAGAAAAAAACGTTTCAGACAGAATTAAGTTCCATTATTTCAAAAGCGGAATCTAATAGCTATAATTTTTTTAAATATGGTAGATACATGGAAGAAACAAAAGTTGTTTATTTATTTTAATTTTTTAGCGCACAATAGGAATCTAAAAAAAATAGGGATATATATTAAAAAAAAAACAAAGTTAACCCTCAAAGTGCTTCACCAAATAAAAAAAATATAGCCATTAGATACCGCTTTTAAACTTCTGTTTAAAACATTTCTCTCTAAAATGCTTTATTTTCAAATTATTCGCAATTGTCAACTTAAATGCCCCATCCAGTATAGAACCATTAGCATAGAACAAATATAAATAATTAAATAAATACTTATCCTTACCTGTTTGTAAGTCACAAACTACTCTGAACTTCATTTTGTTCCAATGCGTTTTTATACAAATCCAAATCTGATATCATGCACATGATTTAAGAAACAAGAGCCACTTCAGATATTGCCTTTAGAGTGGACAATTCACTATAAACGTAGGATAACGTGAGGTCTAAAAAAGTAGAACATATTAAATGCAATAATAATAATAGTAGTACTAAAATTACTGGTTAAATGATATAAAAAAAGTGGTAAATGATTACTGGTGTCTAATGTGGGGTTAAGCCATCTTATATTTAAAAAATGGTTAGCCACCAAGATTTAGTATCTAATAATATAAGAAAAATGGCATTTTGCATCAAATAAAAATCTTCATAACTAAACATATATACACTATACACATAACAATATTTGATATACATACTTTTAACACTGGATAGTATTATTAAATTAAACTGTGTATCGGAGAATCACCATAAAAAGAGTTTTATAATATGAGAGATTTTGTATTATAACGGAGTATATTTTTTCCGCAAGGATTGTCTGTTGTTTTTTAATATTTCCGTCACTTGTAGTCTCTGTTAGTATTTAAGTCCTGATTTAGTTAACATTGAGTTGGAAAAACCGCTGGTAAACAAGCAGTAAATTAATTGATAAATTTCCAATAATCCCCGGTATAACTAAAATCCGTGAATTGTTCAAAGTAATGACCGAGTCGTAAGTTAGTTACTAAAACTTGTCTGTTTTAATCCGGTTCTTTTTACAATACGGTCTAAAAATTGCAAGCAGCCTATTTCCAATTACAGATGCTCCGAGTAACTGTTGCAAAATATGTTACACGCTTGGATTTAGTAAGCAACGACTCTAGTCCGAGTCACGCGTTCAGATTCAATCCGCAGCTTGAACGCGCGGCCAAATACGTGAGCAAAAATTTATTATAAATTTGCTGGCAACGGACATTAAAAAATCTTTTGTGCTCGCGCCGTCGAACCTGAAATCTGAACATTATCTGTTAAATTGCCAATACCATCGCCTTAGCATAAACTGTCAACACCTAAAAATTAGCCGCCGGCCGGAGCGTATATGAACTTTTCTGCAAATTATCTTGGTCTTGGTAAGAATACAACGTAGTCCGCCGCTAGCTGTCCGTGCCACCTTCAATTAAGTACAGATATTCGGAATGCATGTCATTTGTAAGTACTGAAGTTATGTACCACTAAATCAAACCAGAGTTCATAATAACACTTCATTGTTTGCATTTTAGGTTCTATAAAACATTCACCGGCTGAGCCTACATTTCCCGGTTGGGTGGTAAGCACAGTCTCAGTGGATGCATCTAAATCATAACATGGATTTATCATTCGCCGGCGAAACTTTGCATTTCCCGGTTGGGTGGCAGCCTTTCGTCTCAGCGTATGTTTCCGGGTAAGAAAGAAAATACCTTCCGTGGTAGAATAACTCTGCGTTTGTGGCAGTAGTCCTCCGCGTTCATTAATTAGAAAACCTAACATACAGGGAAACACACATTTGCTCGCCAGCCGATCGCTTTCATCACGACACCAGCCGCTGGTCTGTTCACTACGTCGCCGAACGAAGTCTTGTAATAAATACATAGGTGCCCTTGTTTGCCAGCTCGTAATATATTTAATATTAAAATTATTTTTCATTAATTCCTTCTACATATTTTTCCAATTTTATAATGGTCAACTCTGGCAAAATTATCCCTCGGTTACCTCTCTTTAAAAATTCAACTTCATATTTGTCTCAAATAAGATCATTAAATATTTGATAGGTACGCCTGAATAGGAACTTCAAATAAACAATAATTCCGATGGTTGTTTTAAAGCACTTGTTAATTTCTTATGATATTCGCTAACCTTAACATAAGCGTTTTCAGAAAAGTTGGATAATTCTTTTCCACCAGGATAAGATTCGACAATTTGCTTTTAAAACCTAAGTATAAAGTTATGCCTCTGTAACTAAGTGTTCTACAAATATACCTACTACATTAAAATGTCATCACATTTCAATCAGATAGATATTCATGTTTTTAATCGTACATATAAACCCATTAGTTGGGATGAACTGCTAACAACAGCTGTACGCAGGATTCCGTGAACAACAATAGATACAACCTAATCCGGTTACTATTTCAAAAATAGGTACTGAATCGAATCTGGCTAGATCTATCATCGAAAATTTTAATAATTCACACCCTGGTATAAGATGAGTATGAATATTGAGACCACCTGAATCACAAAAAACATATAAGAGGCACTACGAAATTCTTGAGCATTATTATTTTAAAAAAATCACTACAAATAAGCATCCATAATTATTTTACCAAGTCACCAAAAAGGGTTAATTTGACACCCACTTTATGTAAAAATTTTAAATTATTTTCTACCTACTAATAATGTTATTGTCGGTAGACTAGGTAATTTGAATCTTGATCTTTAATCTCCTGACAACATTTAACTCGATATTTTATTGTCAATTATAACGAAGAGATGACGAATGGATATGTAAATACGGGATACATTACTGGTCATCAGATCTGTTACACTATATTTTCGAAATCAGAAAAAACTGCATCCATTTTTTATAAAATATACACGGAGTTCCATTTAAGAAATATACATATGTTGTGTATCCAAATTATTCAAATATATAAAAAAATATGAAAATTAGAGTAGGTAGGTGAATTGACAATTGAACACCCTGTACGAGTCAAACTACTCTTATCTGTTTTTTGAGCTAATTCGCTATTTATGGAGATGAATATCTAATATCATGCACTTGATCCATGTAAGGGATCATACTTTAGATATTGCGTTTAGAGTGGATAAGTAATAATTATACGTAGGTATGTAGAGATTTGTAGATAAATATTTAATTATTGTAGAAAAAGGATTTCAGAAGAACTGAAAAAATACACAAAATTCAAATCTTGAATAATGAAATAACCAATCAAGTAAATATAAAATTAAATTTATTAGAAGAGAAATTAAATAAACAGAAAGTGACATCCAAAACGATGAAAACAACGAATTATAAGATAACACCAAATTAAATGATATTAAACAAAAATCCAAATGATCAAAACTGAGAGTTTTTGGGGTAAAAAAAGAAAGAAAAGAAGATTTGAAAACGAAATTATTAGATATATTTAGTACCAAGTTGGGAATAACACATTGCGGTATTGAAAATTATCACTTAATAAGGACATTTAAAGATAATATGAAAGAGGAGAGAAACTCATATTGATTACAGATTAACAGAAACACAGCACCGACAAGAACACACAAGAAGATAGATGTAAGACTAAAAGGAGGCTATGAGATAGGTATACAGCGTTCATTATCTTGTAGAAAGACGAATTAAACGAAACTAATTAAGTTAAGGCATATATCTCGTAATAAAATAATTAAAGGAAGTGTAAATACCAAGGAAGCTATGAAAACGTTCAAGTTGTGAGTGGGGAGTAAGAGAACAGTATTACAAAAGAGTTGAAAGAAAAATTTAAATTATTGACCATAAATGGGGTGAAATTGAGATTGAAAGTAAGTAGTAAAAATTTAAGGGGTACTAATAAATGAAGCAAAGAGAGTGTGTAGAACCGTAAAGATAAATAAAAACAATAGACAAACTAAACAAGACGATGGAACCAAGAGATATAAAAGAGGCTATAAGAAAGAAAGATTTGTGGAAAAACCATATATCAGATAAATCAAAACATACATACATACGAGAAATATAAAGAGCAAAGGGTAAACGTTAAAGAAATGGTTAAGCAATCAAAACAGGAGTTGTGGAAATAATTTGGGAATAAAATGAAAGAGGATAGCAAAGCAAATCAGAAATTGTTTTATAAAGCATTGAAATCTTTAAGTAGTGAAAGGAAACATATAAGAAGCAAATAAGGAATGAAATAGAAATATTGAAGAGATGGAGAGAATTTTTTCATGAGCTTTACTTAAACCCGGAAACCGAAGGAAAAGTCGAGCACTCGACATAACTCCAATTGGAGATACCCCAGGGAAACGAAGAAGCGGAAACCATAACGGAAGAGGAATTAAAGGAGGTATTTAAACAACTCAAAGAAGGCAAAACAACGGGACCAGATAAAATTATGGTGGAGATGATAATGAGCTTAGGATCGAATGTTAGAAAGCATTGATTTGGGACAAGGAACAAATAACAGAAGAGATAAGATAAGTAATTAAATTATACGAGAAGACCTAGAAATGGAACCAGTACGATACTAGAAATACAGTAATTGACATAATTCGGACACTTGGTTAGAATGGGCGAAGTAAGGCAGGCGAGGCAAGTATACAAAGCAAAATCATGGAGATAAAGGAATATGGAGCTACCCAAGAAACTATGGAATAGCTCAATAGTTGACATACTGAAAGAGAAGAATATAGCGCGTAATGGGGTAATTGGAAAGGCAAAGGAGAGAAAACAGTGAAACACTATCGTATATTGTACAAAACACACGAATACACACTACCTAAATAATAATAATTATGCCCAACGGTAGAAAGGGCTTAGGTATTGATTATAATCAGAAATGAAAAATCCTAGGCCCATTTTGTTTAAATTTACCTCTGCTATTGATGGTAATGATGTGTTTTATGATAAAAAGAAATTGAAAGTTACTAAAACAGCGTTTACCGAAGAATTGATCAAACAATGATATGATGAAGCAGGCGAAAGAGGCATTTGGCAAAGGAAATATTTAGAGGAAGCTCGGGAAGATTTTTGTTAAACTTAATAACAGAATATATTCTGACAACTTTAGAAGACATACGAAAAAAACATCATGAAATTAAAATATGAGGTTTTATATTTATATTTAGTTTTATACAGAGTGTTTTTAATGAATAAAGATATCGCCGTAAAATTTGGGATACTGTCTGAACTAAGGATCTATTACCGGAATATGGTATTTCAACTATAACCAGTGGTGTTGGGGCAGGGTATGTCTGCGACCTTAAAGAAAATATGTGACGCCACTGTTTATATTTTAAAAACATAGGGTTTTGCATTTCGTTTTTAACAAAAATGATATCTTTCGTTTTTTTCGTATCTCTCATCTCTGACCATTAAATTCTGTGTATTAACATCGGTATTAACCAATGGAATCCCTAAAATTCTAAGATTCAAGATTGATGGATATCCAAGGTTATTTAAAAACACCACATCTGTCATTTGAGACCATTTTTGTAGACTAATATTTTTTTTAACTTCGATACCCAAAAAAAGGAGGAGGATCTCAATTCGATCTGTATGTTTGCTGACTCATTACTTCGGATTGGATCAAAGGAACTCTGGCAGTATTTGCATACTGTGTTCGAGATCCTATTGTAGTTTGATCAAACGATGTGTACTGAAAGATAGGCACTACTCGAGAACTAAATTTTATGTTTAAATTAGAAATCTTACCGCGCATTCGCCATATTCTCGATAATACAGGGTGGGGCAATAGTGCGTCGGACCTCGATATCCCGAGTTCTACGATAGCTAGAAATTTAAAAAAAAATTGCAAGTAAACTAGATAAAAAAATCTATAACTGGAAATTAGTTTCAAACATACAGGGCGAGCCAAGACGAAATTACAGGACCAAGTGTTTTTTTTTTAAATGAAATGCTATGTATGTCAGTACATTTTTTGAAGCCTGTTTCTAGGCTCTATTCATTCCTATATTAGCATTGAATATCTCCCAACCACTTGGATGTAATGATTTTTTTTGTTGAAATAATGAAATCTGCAGATGGATATTAAAAAAATCACCACAGTCACAATTATGGGTTTTAAGAAAAACTTATATAAATACCAGTTACGAAACATCTAATTAATGTTTTTGAATCATTTTCATTTCCTAAAGCTGTACAGGGTGGCCAAAAATTATTTTTCAATTGAGCTTTTTAAATTGAATTTTCTCAAATGAAACACCCTATATATTTTTCCACGATGTGATGAAGAAATGAGAAACGAATATTTTTTGTGTAAGTACTTCCGTATGGCTAATTGCAACCAATTTATACCGTATTCGTAATCTAATCTCGGGATATCACTAATATCTGCCCTCCTTTATTTGTCTCTTTGTGTGTTCCACGCGGAATTGCTAATACGTCACAGGGAAAAATCATATAAATATGGAATCCAAACCCCTATCGAGGAGACGGAGACGAAGATTTCATTGAGACGCTGCCTACAACGCCGACGCCTATCACACGTCTACTTTACTGTATAAAACCAAACTTTGCACAACGTTTGCGGCCGACAGCTCAGTACTCGCGTAATTGTAGTCACCTACGAAGCGGAACCTGCTGGACGCTACAACGCCCCTCTCAAACATAAGTTCCAACCACGAACAAGTTAGGAACCCGGGGGAACGTCACCGTAGTTCCAAGATTAGGTGAGACACACCGTATTGTATTTTATTCTGTATTTAATTTTCCGAAGTAAAAATGACAATTTACTTCTGTGTCCAAGAAATCCTCGTCCCTGTTGTACTTATTATATTTCTGTTTATATAAACCATATTTAAGGAATTTACTGCTTATTGTGAACTCTGGGCCGATGTGCAACACTTAAGAACTTTTAACACAGTTTGTACCTCTTGTATGTTTCCTTTAATGTACCCACGTCAATGGACGCTTTGACGAAACCTCAAAAACGCTTTTGAAATATGCCATCTGGTTATTGCTAATTAACCCTTTGGGTTAACGACGAGCGTCTTTGGTGGTAATTTCGATAGCACTCCCGTTAATGTATTTATGGCCTCAATATCTGTACATTTCCACTATATTACTTCACGTCTGCATACGCATATCTAAAACTACGATTGGCAGAAAGTGTTAACCTTGATCTTCCTAGTAATCACAATGTCAATAAATTAGGAACAGTTGTTCCTGCAATAGTGTTATGTAATCGAGATTTCATAGTGAGACTAGTTAGCGATAATGGCCCGGTATCGGTAACTCTACGATGCTTGTTCTAACTATCAGTCGCTCTGGACATTGGTTTTCTAGCGAAACACTACAAGGGAGGTTTCTCTTGTGCGTATGGTAAAGTTTTGCTAGATCACATTAAAAGGCCAAATGTGTATGTTCTCTTTTCCGGAAAGAGATTAATAAACATACGAGAGGGTATGGGGTGTCACTGTGTCAAGTGTTAACTTTACAAAATTTTTTTATTATCAATATTTCCTTTAGAATTGAGACTAAATTTAGATTCTCAAAAGAAATATTACGGAAAATCGATACATATTGCAATACTACAAGTAAGCTTCTGAATAAAGTTTCACAAACATAAAATTAATAAGAAGAATAAGTATTCAGAAAATGTAATTTCTGTTCCATATTTCGCAATTCTGACATACTGTATTAGAAAATTGTATCTTTACACATGATTTGCGTATTTTTCTCAAGTAGAGTGATTTTAACAATGGAATTTTAGTGAGTACTTGAATAGTTTAATTGATTATCTTGTAGATAACTTGTAGTAGGGAAGTAGTCTGGACGAGATAATTTGCAAATTTTATCTTATGTCTGGTTTTGCCGAGCTATCTAAAACTGAATGGACGACACGACTAGGAATAGTTAATATCGTAATCCAGAAACAAGGAAATTTGTATTTCACGTTGTTTTCGGTAGTGGAAGATTTTGATTTATTACCGTTGTCGTTGTAAGGGGTCGTGGTCATGGTCGTCGTTGTCTTCGTCATCATCTTAATAATAATAATAACAATAATAAATTGCCTTTATTAAATATATTGTGATAATATATTTTTAATTAATTTACTGTAACATGAGTAAGCCATACTTAACTTTTCTACGAAATTTATTTAAGGGAAAAATTTAAGTTATTATAAATTCTGTGTGGTATATAAATGATCTGGAAAACAAAGCTGAATAAAATCTTGTCAGAGATATGCCACACACTTACATTATGTAATTCGTGCTTAAACACAAACTTTTTTCGTAAGTAAGGAGGTGAAACAGTGGACAGTATGCGCTTAAGTACTGATATCTCATATGTATATATTTTTTCTAATTTAAGCCATCCCCATTGGCTTATTTTTTTATGAAATTTTATCGTATATTCTTAAACCGAAGACGAATCTGCAACAACAGTTCTGTATTTTCTGCAATCTGTATTTTGTAATTTCGTCAAGACATTTCTTCATCATCATCATCATCATCTTCATCATCATTTACTCGTTACGATGAAGCTATGCGGATTTGTAATACTTTAAGGCTACTTACTAATATGTCCAATATTCCATTTTCTTCATTTCTTCACTATACAGGGTGAATCTTAGAGTGGGGGCCATATTTATAGGAGGCGACACCGTTCACTATGGGAACACAAATCTACAATTTTTTTTTTTTTCGCGCCATGAAAAATGAATATTGTTTAAACCCTTTTTATTTAAATTTGGATACCCCGCCAGTGGAATGCGCTAGCGAGAGTTTTATATCATCTACACTTGGCAACACTGTCGACCGGTCACACGTGTAATGCAGTAAGTGCTTGCCCAGCGGCGCCGGAATTACAGGAAACTTGAATCGCGAATTTTTTTAAAAAATTCATAACTCGGCCATTTTACAACCTATAAAAAAAAAATTCGGATTCATGTTCATGACGACTAGTACTATTACCCCAAAAATATGGCCGCCACTCTAAGATTCACCCTGTATATCAAATAAAAATATTTATGTAACAAAACAGTAAACTTCAATTTCTATCTTCATTGACAGAGATCATATCAATCTGATAGTTGTTATCTAACCGAGACAAGTTATGGAAATTTTCAAGGCTTAGCACATGTTACGTTCTTCCTTTTAAAGGACCTCTACGTGTCCAAGTATGTGAAATTAAATTTTTTTATCTCCATAACAACTTTGATCCAGATATGCGATCTCTATCGAAATATTGAATATAAAACTAAGGTTGCCATTTAGTAAAAAAGGTTAACGTTTTTTAAAATTAAAATATATTTTACGTTGATAAAATAGTAATATTAATAAAGACAAATAATAATAATAATAATAATAAAAAATTGACTTTATTTATGTATTAAAAAAGAATACCGAAATAATAATTTTAAGGAAATGGCGATGTTCAACAATGCTACTCTCACACATAACCATTCCAGTTACTCCCAAGTTATCAATATTATTAACATCTATAAGAGGTAAACTGTTTATAAAAAAATCATTAAATGAGTTTGCATCAGCAACTACAGAAGGGTTTTCTACTTCAGGGCTAATATTTAAAGCTTTCAATGTTTTCCAAAATTCAGGCAAATCTAAAATTTTTTATTTGATGGCATCCTTCACATAAAACGCCACTCCACCACCTTTACCTTCTCAGTCATTGCTAATAAATTTGTAGCCAGGAATTCGATAGCACTATTAAGACTTGTTTTATCTCTGCTTTAACTTCCCTTTCACTAGAACATCCGACTTTGACAGCCGACAACTTGTTAACGAGTAAAGATAAAAATTCAAACGAGGCGGCATGATGATCAGCATCCATTTCTAAATCGATTGAGCTAAAGAAAAATGGGGGTCAATTTTCTTTTAAGAAAGTTACAGCACCTGAAAGGCAAAAAGTACCAAAAAACGGTTCGAAATCCGGGAGCTTCCGACTTTGACAGCCGATTTTATTTAACTGGAACAATATAGTAGCGTTTTCATAGACAAATTGAGAGAAATAAATTAACCGTATTAACAAATTGATAATTAATAATCACTTGTTCACTGATTCTATACTATGGACCACTACGTTATACACAGTTGGCAACCTGAATTTTAAATAAATTTAAATTTTTCACCAAAATATTTAGAAAAAGACTGGAACTACTTTAACACGACTTACTCTTGCTCATACATTCTTTCTTCTCTTCAAATGTATGCACTTTTGTATTGAAGGATATCGAGTGTTGAAATTAAAAAATTCACAGTCCTTCGCAAAGATGCAACCGGAGGAGACATTGGAAATGACGAAGTAGAACGCAAATCTTGTGATATTTCGGATGTGATAAAAATGAAAATTTGTTGCAAAGTAGTAAATAGTTATTTCATTAACACAAAACATTTTCAAAAAGTAAAATCTTATTAAGTATCAGTAGTTTTATTTAGAAATTAAAATAAAAAGTTATTTTATTAACAAAAACATTCTCATAATGAAAACTAAAATGGTATTATACAAATTTTTTTCACTAACAAACATTTTTAATGTTAATAAAACTGAAATAATTTAATATAATTTCGGGAAGATGAAAAGTGATTCCTAACAATTACAAATACCGATATCGATTAATCGCAAACTATTAAACGCAGCTAATAGTACAGGAAAAGTATCCAAACTGAACAAGAACATAGTGAATTCGTTGAAACTTGACATATACGTTTAAAAATATATACCTATATTTCAAGAAACTTAAGAGTCCCGAACCGTAAGGGCTGTGTCGGAGGTGCCTACTTGAAAAATCGTGGGATGAACTAGGTTTTTCACATGCATAATAAAAATTGGCAATTGAACCATGAGAAATTTTAAAAAAATAAGAATATTTTCATTTATAGAGAAATATTAACTTTTGAGTTCTTTATTAAATTTTTTTACCAATTTTACGTTTGTTTCCTTCATTTTCTGCTTGTTTATCTGTGAGTATATTCTGCAAAATAAGAAAAGTACATAATCATTGTACAAGTGGGGATTATCGAGTTGTTTAAAATTTTATTTATATTGAATGAAACACACTTTGTATCTAAAGAAGATCGGAATCGATAACATCTAAATCTTCTGCGTCGTTTAGATCCTCGATAATTTTATCCATGTATGAATTTAGACATCGCACTCCCTGACAATTTCCGTAAATTTGTGAGCATCTTCAACCTGCCTTTCTGCTGCGGTTGCAGGAGATAAGCTGCAATATTGATTCTGCTGTTGGCACAAAAAGTGTTGTCACAGTTTGTAAGGAGCTGTTAATTTTCTTCTATCCCCACTGTTGTGGATTTTTTTCATTGCCAAGCCATTTCTGAATTTTGTAGAATACTCGTATGAGTATTAAGCGACTGCCTCTGTAGTTGGTGGTAATAATTCCAACTTTGATTTTTGTTTGTGCAGCGATTTTTTGAGTTGATTAAATCTGTATGAGTTGAGTGAGACATTTGTGATTTTCCTTGCACCGTATACAAGTAGGAAAAGAGTTTCACCAGCCTATTTTACTTGTGAGGGGGTTGAATTCTTGCCATTGAAAGTTCTTACTACATTAACTAACTGCATTTATTTCTGAAGAAGTTTGATGACTTTTAATTTTTCTTTCTGAAATATTCTAGACGTGGTATCATAACCACTGAAGGCATGAGTCAGTAAAATTGTATTTTTCTACTACCGTCTATATAAATGAACTTTGTAACCCTAGCAATACGCGCGATAACGAAAGAAAACATTCGAGTTACCTGGTTGCTAAGGCGTTGCTATCTACGAAAATAAAACTTATGCGGCCAGGACAGAAAAGTAGAAAAACAAATTTTAAACGAAATTAATTCATTCTATTTGAACAAATTAATACAACTAAACAGTTTTAGATTAATAAAGAAAGGTCTTTCTAGGAAGTACGCCAACATTTTTGTCGGCACGTAGTACCTACCTACTCCATTTTAAAAACGCTTCATAAGTTTGCATATACCTTGCTTTGGATTTCTTGGGGTAAAACAAGGCACAAGCAATATTCCCATTTATATCGCCACAAAACATATGTACCTATTTGTTTATTTTAGTTTGAAACCACCAGAAATTAAAATGTGTAATATTTCGTTGCCATGGAAACAATTTTCACAGGCAGCCTACTAAACTATAAAATGTATTAAAAACGTCAATTAATTTCATGAAATAATTAGTTTTAAATTAGTAAATCCCATAATTTTTTTCGGTATAGTAGAGAAAATATAATACATTTCACGATGCGAAAACCCTTTTAAGTATTCGGTGTTTTTTGAAAGGTACAGCTTATTTTACAAACAATCCTTTGTTTTAAAGAATTTTTGGCAACATTGAAATTAATCGGATTTCATTTGACAAAAACTTTTCTTGAGGGAGGGCTACGATTACTGAACTTTGCCTAAATTTGGTTTTCACGTAGTTAACATACATCGTACAAATGTGGATGCAATAAAAATCCACCTTCAAGTTACATAAATAATAAGTATAGAGTTACAAAGATTTCGCAATTTTCTTGCTTATTTTGATTAATTTTGGTACATTTTGCCTGTACTGTAACCGTGTGACATATCATTGGATCAGGCATTGAGAGAGGAATTGAACATATATTTTATTTTCCTTCAAATCACCGCTATCTTTGTAAATTGCGAAAAACGACAAAATTTTAAGTTACATATGGTTTTCGGCTATACATATTTCGACGAGACAAAAGGAAATAAGCTATTCGACGTGCTTCTCGATGTTAAGTTGTCTTGGAGATTGTTGGGTGTGACTTTTTTAACGCAGCGATAAATTCCCATGTAATAATTTTTTGTTTACTTTTGCCTAATCTACCTCATGTTAAAGTAATAGCAATCAAACCTCTAACACTCCGTAATACGTACAAATCAGGTATCGGCAACCTGCCAGAGCAACCCCGATCCTAAATCCACCCCTATGATTTGTCAAATTGCAAGTCATTGACAAAATTGCAAAAACACGAAAACTTCAAATACTATTTCCAAACGAATTTCCAAGAGACTGTTTTGGTAAGAAATCCAAGGTAGAGGGTCGAACTTAGAACTACATCGTGAAACCACTGAAATCTCACACGTTACGTCATTCTGCCAAGAAACTGATTTTCGACCCCGTACTAGGAAACTAAAAACATTTGTTTAATCCTGCTCTTGAAAATGCAGTTTCTTACTTGGATACAACACTCGATACAATTAAATGTCAAAGTGAAGGAAAGGCACTATCGAGAAACAGGAAATTGTTTCGGGGTCCTGAAGTCGTCTCGAGTCCGAAACTGTACTCGGTTCCGTCCTAGAACCGATATTAAGAAATCATTAAATTTTGCTGGATCGACTATAAGGTGTAATCTATCGGACGCACTATGGATTTTTTGGCGAATTTTGCGAAAACGCGAAAATTTTAAACCTTATTCCCAAACCAAAACAGGCCACCGGGCCGCCGTTCTGGCAATAAATCCAAGCTCGAAAGTCCAACTTGAAAGTACATCGTGCATTGTGCGGTCTACTGCGACTTTGAGGTCAGCAGATCCTAACTAAAAAGTGACATTTGTGACGTTAACGAAAAATTTTAAAGTTTTGGCAAGACCTGCACGCGCATGAAATTTGGAGGGTTCTGCGCGCGCAATCGGCCTTTTTAATTTCGCAAAATTTACAAGACTCTTCGACATGGGATATTGAAACGCTAATAACTTTTTAAATATTCAAAGAGCAACGAGATATAGCCGTTGGGATTTTCTCGACAAGAAGACGCCTGTAAAAAAATAATAACATAACTGCAGGTACCACGTGATTTAGACAACCAATCAAAAATTGGTCACTCTGTTGTCACCACTGTTTCTATAAGTCATGCTTCATATTATGCAACATGAAACTGATTTTCAACCCCCTATACGAAAACAAAAACATTTCCAATGTTAAAATTATTTTTAGTTGGTTTTTATTTTACAATACCCAACCAAAATCAAATTCAAAATTGGCATGGCTATTTCCTGAGCTATTGGTAATGTTTGAAACGTAATATCAATACCTCATACATACAGAGTGATAATTTTTCTTTAATTATGCTCCCTTCTTTTCATCTGATTTTGGTAACGTTGTTTCAAAACACAATATTTGGAAAAGATCATTTATAAAAATATTTCGTCAATTAAGTTAATTATTTTTTTTTTCTGGTTTGAGAAATAAAACATTGTATGTTCTTTGTTGGATTGATTTATTAATTTATTATACTAAAAAGTGCAGGATTTTATACTTCTGTTGTTTTCTACTAATTAACATTGCGTAAATTTTGTTTGAGTTCTTTTCCCTGATTTTGTGATGAAGTAACATATCAAAGTGGTAAATTTCAGAAATTCTCCTACGTGCAGAGTACCAAAAAGTATATCGATATTTCCTATTGTTAAATATTTACGTTGCTTTTAAAATTGACATCAATTTTGGTCTTGGCACTAAAACCAAAATGTTTGTAAATTTTAACACAAAAAAGTTATTTAAAACATATATGATTTGAAAGCAATTTGATGCAATCGGTAAAAGCTATCTATATTATTGTTAAACCTAGAGGTCTATAATTTCTTTTTGAGTATCTAAACTATATTTTTGATCGGACGATCAAAATACGTCCTGAATAATTAAACTTCTTGTCAATTCCTCATTCTTGTTTATTGTTCTATTCTTCAATGCTATTAACAATATATCATGATAATTTTGTATCTGATTAGATTTGATGTACTGTTAGATGGCAATATAATTTTTTATGAATAAGTCATCTTTACTATCTGTGCATGATTGTAAAACATGAACTAAACAAATATTACCCAATATTTAATTTTATTGCTCATTTATGAATTTGTAGAAGTGCCTCTGGATAATAATCTTGGTCTATATCTACCTACTTTAAAATATAAAAAATCGACAGGGGAAATTACCACAAATAGTAATTAATTTGGTGTTTCCTTGTGACGTTATAACACAATGTTTAAAAGCAAACTGTATACACAGTATATAGCAACTAAACTGCTGAACAATTAATTGAAGTGGACCAAGCGATTTTTTAGGTTTAGTTAGTTACTTTGAGGTCAAATATTTTGCGAACCAATAAAGATGTCGATGCGCGATTTGTAGAATTTGAAAGAGAATTTAATTCTGAACAAACCTGTTTATTCCGATTTTTTGGTTTCAAACGTCTCACTGTCTACAGGAGGTAAAAGAAAAGTATGTTTTTTAACCAAAGGTTCTACTTAAGTACCAATTTTCCACAAAAAAAATGGTTTAATTTTTTTGGTTGGCATTTTTCTGGTCTTTTGTTTATAAGGAAAAAACTGATTTCCTTCGTTCATGAAATTTCGATTTTTTTCTAAAACCTTGTAATTTTCAGGTAAATTTTGGATACCCCCATTATCCATAAAACGTATCTTTGAACATTGCAGTAGATTACCATGATACCACTGTTATTCATTATAAAGATGGCATCAAATTGTTCAGGAGTTTTTGGAGGAAATAATATTAACCAATAATTAAACTTGCCTTTAAAATCTCCTGACTTAAACATCATTGAGTATGTGTGGTCTTCTTGAAATTGCGTGAACGATCAAGAGAAAGTCCGCCTCAACCATTGAAGGAATGGGAAAACATACCACAACAAATTATTAATAACCTGGCTCAGAAGTATGGCTCGGCGATGTCAGGGACTTTCCAACCTTCTGGAAGGTGCCACCAGGTTTTCCCATTAGCCCATAGTTTTCCTTTTAAACAGTAGGGAGTTAAGACATAATAATTTTGATATAAATTAAATGTATTTTTCGTTAATAAAACAGTCACAACTAACCCGTTGATATCTTTTTTACAATTCTCTTTCCTTGCTTGATATGCATTGTTTATAAATGACTTTATTTAGGCTTTATACAAGCATAATAACAAAAAACATATTCAATTTGATATACTCACATTGATGTTTCATCTCTAAACATACAATTATTAAGTTTATTGGACCTTTTTTAATTCATGACAAAAATTGGATTAAAAATTACAAAATTCAAAACGTCTAAAAATAAATTATTGAAAAAATTTTTGAACTCACCACAAAATTCATTAATTATGGTCACCAATTAAAAACGATGTCCCCAAGAAGATGCACGTGTTCTTTCGCCTTTATTTCAGATCGTCAGGGAGACTAGACCACGTTAAATTCTAGTCTCCCTCTTATTTGTCCAGCTTATTGTTGCCAGAAAAATATGTATTTTTTTGCTGCCATTATTTTTGTAATGATATTTTTAAAATGATTTATTAAAAAAAGAATCAAGAACACATACACGGGAGCGTTTCAAATGGAAAGACAAGGGTGATGTTTCAAGCGACTGTATTACTACCGATTATGGGCACGCCACTGGTCACCACGAGATGAATGTACTCATTGCAAAAGAGGTAGTCCTAGGGAGTTACACACAAAATACAAATAAGGTCTACTAGCACAAATATCTGAAATATACAGGGTCTTACAAAAAAATAAAAATTTCACGAATATCAAAAATTTAATCGGTTTTTTCCTCATAAACAAGAGACCAAGGAAATGCCAATCAAAACAATTTGAAACATTTTTTGTGGAAACCCAGTACTTCGAAACTTTGGTTAAAAGAACATACCTACTTTTCTTTGACCCCCCTGTAGACAGTGAGATGTTTGAAATCAAAAAGATCGGAATAAACAAACTTATTCAGAATTAAATTTTCTTTTAAATTCTGCAAACCGCGTTCGCAAAATATTTGACTTTAAAGTTAACCTAAAAATTCGCTTGGCCCGCTTCAATTGTCCAACAGTTTAGAAACTATACTAAGTAAAGGGTAAAACGACAAGACTGGATATCTTTTTGATGAAGATTTTTTTGACAGCAACGGTGGATGAGATACTTCGACCTGTGGTGCTTCGATGGGCAAATACTTTTAATGCACGTTCTCGTAGGACTCTCAGGATAAGGAAGATCCAATAAATTTCAAATTTATCAATGGCCTGCGCAGTCACCGGATCCTGAACCGATAGAGGCATGGTATAAGGAGAATGGTATGTCAGGTTTTATTTTTATATTTTTATTTTAATATTTTTAATCTGTGTTAGCGAATAGCACCATGCCCTGCATGTGTAACAAAAGGTACTGACCTTTCATTATCTTAAATTTTTTAATTTCATGGATCATTTTTTATCCTTTTAAATAACTAATGGAATAATAATCAAGATGAATTTGTATCCTAGCAGATCTGTAAATAATATTCTTTGACCATTACCGGTGTGTATAAAACCATCCAAAGCGATTAACACATATAAGTATGTACAATTAAAAAATACTCGTATATATATCTACCTTGTTATCTCTATATTAGTAGTGTAGTTTATGATTTACTGCTATCTGCATTATTCATTCAGTAATCAATTGTTACTTATTGTTACAATTACTGATAAAATCTAAGATATGTACTTACAAACACCTTTACAGTTATCTATTGTAATTAACTAGTTACTATTATTCACTACCTACTCTAATAATTCATGTTATATACCGTGGATCAGTTATTTTCTGATCATTCACACATTTTAACTGCTTTACTGATTTCGATCATTTTTGCACGTGTGGTATGCACAGTATTTTCAGCTTATAAAAGAGTGACCACTTAAAAAATACAGCCACACACAAAGAAAGTGGTCAAGCCAAGAAACAAAACCCATGATTTCCTTTGAGTTTTGACATGCTGAAATCGAGTCTCTAAATAACTTAATTTCACTTGGAAATTTCTAGTATGAAACGACGTGTAGACGGATAAATAGATATGAAGCTAATAGTTATTCAAAGATTTAAATTAATCTATCGAAAGCGAGGTGGTTGTAGGATCAGCTGCTCAATGGAGAAAACAATTCTCATGTCAGATACTTATATTTAAAACGATCCAGACATCATGAACTAGATTGATTTATGCTTTTTATCGTAACGTCCTCTTGTCTTCGAACGATTTGTGCAGGATTTTCGTCCCTTTTGAAGTATTTCTTGTTTGAGCGGCCAGCAGTCAACCTTAATCTGTTCATCCCCGATATTGATGCTCCATTTCTTTGATAATTTAAAGAAACTGCTGCTCTTCTTACTCTTCGCTGCAGTGTCCAAGATTTTTAGAAATATAGCCAAGATGTGAGTGGAGATCATGCAATTTGAGATCAATTATTCCAGTTGTTCTAAGTTGTTATTTCAGCAACGATCTTTTTGTAATTTGGACCTTAACTACTCCCTGGAAATTTTCAACAACCCTCACCCTCACGTATGTTTTATCCTTCAAAAGGGTACGAATTTAAGAACCGTCGAAAATTCCTTCCTTTAGTTTATCGGACATTTTTGCACTATATAGTTGAAGCATGAACCGTCCTTGTTGAACACTTTGACAAGCTGCTTCATCAGATTTATTTAATGTGGATGAATCAACTAGAGCAATGGCATTTTTAGATTCAGAATTATACGTTTTCATTTGTTTGGACAAACAGGTTTCTTATAATTATTTAGCCGCTCTTTGCTATCCCATCATAAATCTGACTGTCGTCCCAGAATCATATACAGAATCTTAAGATACAGATTTCAAAATCTTAACTAAACTTTTTGCTCAGTAACTTAAGTACACATTTTTGCTAATACATATAAGGGACAAATAAATAAAAAAACATTTTATTTTAAATTACTCAAACTTATTAACAACTTGATTATCATAGAGATATAAACAGTACATTTTTAATAACGCAATTTTTTACTTTTACTAATAAGTGTATATTGTATTGGCCTGATGGAAAATTCCTGTGCAATGCGATTTAGTTCATCCCGCTGATTTTTTATATAAAGTACGCCTCCGTCTTCATCCACCATCATCATATGCCAACGCTCCTTGTCTCCAGGTATTAATACTGTTTCATTAGGGTCAGCCTAAAAAAACAGGAAATTATATTTTAAATTATATTAATCGTCACTAGTAATAAGATCTCCTTCATTTCTGAATAAAAAAAGGCAGTAGAGGCTACACATTTAGAAACAACGGGCACACACCAGTGTTAAGTAATCTAATCAGGCAACCCAGGATGACAGTCAAGTGTGCTTGATCTTGTATTTTTCATATTTTTTTGATCACTTATTTAACGTCGGCCTTTTACTGATTTTTGGAATCCTTTCGAGCTACTGTACATATCCCTAGATTATTATCAATTTTGATTTGATAGTTCCAGAGGAATAAATTAAAATCGAAAAAAAAATGTTTTTCCTCATATTTCAAGAAATTTAAAGAATAGAAGAAAAATCTTCAAACCAAAAGTAAGAAGCAGGTTGCCTATAATAAAAGGTTAGTTTAGTTAGTTACTATGAATATCGTAGAAATAACTTATACAGGATGTTCAAAATTCAATGCCAAACTTTTCAAAATGTAATGCTATTTTTCTCCATTTTTTCAAATGGGACACCCTGTATATTTTTATCACATCGGATGCAGAATGAAAAAATGAGCATATTTTATAATTACAATTATCTTGATATTCTTAAAGGTTTCACATATATTTGTCAAAATCCACTACAAATCATAAAATTATTATCTAATAGTTTTATTTAACATTTTTTATTCGTTGAATTTAGGGGTGAAATTTTTTCGTCGCGGGCTGTCATTCCAAATCTAAAATTGATGTGTTTCGGCATTTCCTTGAAATGTGTCAAAATATGAAGATACTGAATTTATTCCATTTGGCTGTTCCACACTGTATACAGGGTGTCCCGATTTTAAACCGACAAACTTCGGGTACAGAAAGTTCACATGAAATTATGACATACCCCTTCTAACATTTCATCTCTATCGAGCCTCCTAACGGAGATACAGGGTGTTGAAAATTCAATTTATTATTTGTTTTTCTTTAATAACTTCCACAATATTAAAGATAAGGAAACCAAACTTGGTACACATAGTTAGGTTGTGAGGGTCCATCTTTGCTATGGTTCAGAGAGTTGAACTGAGGCGCGCCAGTGGCGTGCGGTGTGGTCACGTCGACATAATATTAAGGAAAAAAGTATGTGCATTAATTTTTTTCGCAATTCTGAGCAGATTTTCATAATTTACGTTTAATTTTATAAAAAAACTTGCTCATGTAGAATTTTGACTGAGGCATTTGTTTTCGAGATATTTTCGTCTGAACAAAACGATGTTCCAAACAAAATTATCATATCGGGAATAGAAACTTCTGATGAAATCACGACATACCCCTTCTAAAATTTCTTCTCTATAGCCATTCCTAACGGTTGATTTTTTTGATATTTGGATGTTGAAATTACTTTTATTATAAACTTCACCACATGGTGAGGAAGTTTTGATCCCATAATTGGCAGCGGTTTTTTTAATATGTATTTTATTCTATGTAAATAAGAATTTTATTGAACCCAAGACATATTGAACAGGTCCTTCCTATTTTCTATTATATTTCACATTTTAAACAAACACGATTGCGTAGAATAAGCAAATATAAGTTACACTAATAAATAAATTAATAAATTACCTAACTTTGAACACGTCCAGATAAATGTCAAGACTTAGAGTTTAAAGTGAAGATCTTGAGATAAAAATCAATATTTTGATTCAAGTGGAAAAATTGAAATAAAACGTTAGGACGCTTCAATGAACTTATTCGATTTTATTGATATTTTTGCTTGATTAATAAAACAGATTTAGGGCCAGTTTTACAAGAGTGGTTCTGCAAAGCTCAGCTAAACTTTTTTTAAAAACCTAGGATACCATTCTTGTAACAATCGTATCCTTAGATTCTAGATCAAGTTCAGATTAACTTTTGCTAAGCCACTTTTATACAACTGAGCTTTAATATTTTTTCCTACGAGCGTGCGGAAAATAATCACTTTTCCACACGCATTTTGGTTTCGAAAGCTGTACGTTTCCGCACTAGTGCGGAAAAACGTATTTTTCCGCGAAAGTAATTATATTTTTATTTGCATTTTTGGGTAATTTTATACAAATTTAATGAAATTAAATCATTTCTATTTATACTAACTCCTTTGAAGTAGCTCCTATAACTTTAAATATCAAAAAATCACGTATCATATAGTCATTTTGACGTTTCTGAGTCACATAACAATTAACAAACGTCAAGTCAAACAGTAGCATCTGTTTAAAGTAGAGTCTAGTTTCTTAATTAAGTAAAAAATGTATTCATCACGCTCCTAGGAAAAATATTGTTCCTAACACATGCGGAAACTGTCTTTTCCGCACTCGACTGCTTGACCGAACTCCGCTTCACGTCGTTCGGTCAACGGCAGTCGCGTGCGCAAAAGCACAACTTTCCGCACTTGTTAGGAAAATAACTTTATCGACAGTTGATTTATACAGAGATATCAATAAAAAATACTTTCAAGAGCACCTATGAATTTTCAACAAACGTTTTTGATGAGACTATTAATTATTATATTATTATTGTTGTTAACAGATCAACAAACAACAAACAAATTAAAGTAAGATTATGTTAGGAAATAAATATACATGGAAAAATATAATGAACAATGAATAAATCGAATATTTTTATTTATTGTCTGGGGCTTGTGTTCAATGAGAAATTTTTCCAGGACAACTCATCTTACTACGAGGGGACAGCCCGTGGTCGACTCGATCACCAGATCTATCACCATGTGATTTCTTCTTTTAGGTATACCTGAAGGCTTCAAGTCTTTAAACACAAGCCGCAGACAACTGACCAGCTGAAAGATGCTATTCGTCTTGTGCAATTGCAGCAATACCAAAGGCGATGACTATGCGGGCGCTGCAGAATTTCAAGTTGAGACTTCGTGAGTGTATAGCTTGAGAGAGCAGGTATTTAGACGGTATAATTTTTAAATCATAAAAAACTTTGTTTCTTAGTGAAATTGGAGCGAAGTGATTTTTCTCCGTTAAGGATTGCCTGTTTTATTTTAATATTTCCGTCACTTGGGTACACCCTGTAACTATGTTAGTATTTAAGTTATGTTTAAGGTAACAATGAATTGTAAAATCAGCTGGTAAACAAACCGTAAATTAATTGATTAATTTTCGATAGTCCCCTGTATAGCTAAAATCCGTTAATTGTTCAAAAATAATGTTCAAGTCGGAAGTAAAAATCATTAGTTACGAAAACTTGTTCAAATATTAATCCGTGTCTGTTTTAAGCCGGTTCTTTTTGCGATATAATTTAAAAATAATTGTAAACAATGCATTTCCGTTTTCAGTTAGCCCGGTTGAATATGGCAAGTTACATAACACGTTCGGACTTAGTAAACCGCGTTCTTTGTTCGAGCCACCTGTCCGGATTCCACCCACCGTATGAGCGCGCTGCTCCTATGTCAGCAAGAAAAAGGTAATAAATTCACCGGGAACGGCCAAATCCAAATCAATCGAATTATCGATACCCTGGCACCGAAAACGAAAACCGACCAGAAACATTTTCTTTTATCGTGAAACATATTGGTAAGAACAATAGTACACCGTTATCCAGCCGCACCGCCTTCGAATAAACACCGAGATTCGCCGTTGATTTCATTGTGTCAGTACCGACGACTTGTAGAACTACTTAATTAAATCTGAGGTCGGTTTAAAGTTTCTGTTTATTTGTATTTAATGTTATATCACACATTCACCGGTTGAGCCCTACGATGTTCTGCTCAGATAATAGGGCCTAGCCATCAGTGGATGTATTTCAAAACGTGGATTTATCGTACACAGGCAAAACAATTCGGTAACCTGCTCAGGTAGTATGTGACACCAGTGTATGATTTAAATCTTTATTTTCCGGTAAGGAAGGAAATAACTTCCTTGTTAGCATAGCTCTGTATTTGAGGCAGTAGAAATCCGCGTTTGTTAAGTAGTATCCGAAACCGAAATAAAAAGAATCTCTGTGGCTTATTCATAGCGCTCCGATATTTTGTTGTCATACTTGCTAGCCCCAGCTCCGGCCGTTTGATTTCTCCGCGTGGGTATATCTCGATCCGTTCGCACTTCGAGTCCATCGCCGTCCACAATTAAATTATTTCCACGCGTACTACGGTTTACCAGCTGACATATTATCGTTAAAAAAATGTGTACATAACCGATTGCAAAGTAAATCACTGCATTATTCTGTTTAGTTTCAACTTGTTTATTCATCATTACTGTTAGTAAATAAATACGTTGATATGATATGTAAAATTTACGAGTTATTATTTCCGTTGTTTATTTCTAATTAACCCGTTTGAGAAATTGTCCAAGTCCAGTTGACAAGACAATCCTCTTAAGGACCCTGGACAAATAACCGTATCTCCATCTGTTAGCTACCCCTAAATGTTCTCACCCCCGAGGACCAAACAAGTGCTGTTCCTTGCACTTAAAAAATAAGGAACTGGCGCCCAAGTTTCCGTTTAACAAGTGTTACAAAGCCAGCGAGTTCTGTTTGTAAGTAGCCAGTTACAAACAGTACAGGTTACGTAAGAAAACGCCATCACAAAATAAAATTTCGAATACTTTCGTTGTTTCTTGTTTTTATTACCGTTTCAAAATAGGGAGATCGCCTTGTTCTTTCTTATAGCGAAATAAAATTTTGAATATGATCATTGTTGTTTTTTATTACTCTTTCAGGTGGAAAACTATATAGGATTTGAATTTTATTTTTTTTGTATTGATCTAGGGATGCTCATTTTAGGTCTGAGTTAGTGGGACACGCCTCTCCCCGGAACGTCCCCATTCACCCTTCAAAGGTTTTTTTTTTTGTTTTGGCTTTATATCGAGCTCCCGGTGCATGCTATCGCAAAGGTACCTATATTGGAAATTAAAGAGGTGTAAACAGTCTACAATGTGAGTCTTTTTGGTTGTTCTACGCCAAATCGTTTCTTTGAACGGATACCTCAAAGTTGACCCTTTCTTTAAAATAGAAATTTCGTAATTTTTTTTATTTTGGCTCACAGACAATATAATAAATTGCGATAGCATGCACTGGAAGCTCGATATAAAGCCAAAACAAAAAAAAAAAAAACGTTTGAGGGGATGACCCGAAATGAGCATTCCAAGATCAATACAAAATTAAAATCAAATCCTATACAGTTTTCCACCTTGAGCCTTCGTTTCCTGGCGTATACGGTTTTGTTGATTACTGATGTCAATTTTAAAGAACTATTTTGCTTCCTTCATTGCATTGCATCAGCACTAAACCAAAAATTAAAATTAAAATTAGAAATGATGTATTACCGGCTTCATAGATCGTAGATACCATAAAAGATCAGTCAGTCTGCTTGCAAATTTTGGAGCAAACTTCTCTGGATTGATTGCAATAAACCCATGTCCAATATTTGCTCTATGTAGATCGTTTCCCCATTTGTGAATATTCGGACCATACTGTGAATCTACGCATAAAAATATGATTATTAAAGCAGATTAATAACGAGTCATAGAATTTGTATCAATTGATACCGAAAGTACTTACACCCCCAATTTCTCTAATTTCAAATATAAAATTTTGCAACTGGAGCATAGAATATAACTAACTGGGGCTATATCTGGACCAACCGATATTAAAGGGATCATTTCCAGTCTGACTGCAAGTGGCACCAACTTTCTTATATTAAATGTGTACTCTGTATAATTAAGCAACATTCTTCATAAAAAATTTCAAAATTTATCGAAGTTTTGAATTTGAATTTAATTAAAAGGGTACTCTTCAACACGTTTAGTATGAAATCGTACATATACAAAGTGCCACTTAAATATGAAAAGTCGAGGGCAGTTGCTGATTACTATTATTTAAGACATTATTTTATTTCTAATTTAATACCTGCTAGAAGTCCACTTAATGCCTCTACAAGTAAAGCTAGCCCAAAGCCTTTATAATTTTGATCTCCTCCAAATGGTGTAAGCCTGGCATCTATTGCAACTAAATCGGGATTGCATTCTGGTGTTCCGTCGAACTTCACCGCCCATTCTTTGGGAATTTTAAGCCCCTGTCGACTATAGTACTGTATCTGAAGCAAACATGTTAATGATTTATAGTATTTTTAGTCATAATGTAAATACGAGTCAATTTATTATTGGGTGTTAGTCGAAATGAAGCAAAATATTTTAGTAATCAAAATTTTAATCTAATCATCTTATTATTATTTATTATAATTTTTTTACCTTTTCGTAGGAAGCCGATGTAGTAGAGAAGTCTATAATCATTTGGTCATTTTTCGTTCCAGGGGCTGCCATTGATATAGGATTCGATCCAAGCGCTACCTACGAAATTATGATATTTATTTGTATTGTTCTCGATAACGTTTACTCCTTACATCTTTAGCATTTGTAGGGACCATTAACGGAGAAGAATTTGTAAAGCATAGTCCTATAAGACCTTTGTTCAAAGCCCGGAGCACATAGGAAGTTCCCATTCCATAATTATTCGATCCTGTAAATAAATTGGGTACATAAAAATGTCATAAGACTTTTTTTGACTGTTTGTTGTTTTGATCATTCTACACCACTCATAAATTTGCCTAAAACTTTTCCTAACACCCTGTATTAGTAATTAAATAATGTAATATATATGCGTACGTTTAAATCTTTGTAGATTTATCAGGATTTGTAATTGAAATGAAATGAAGTATTGATTGTCTCGTCGATATAACTTACTATTATTTACACAAGTGCTAATCTTACAAAATCAATAATAATTGCTTTAAAACTCGATTTATTAAAAAAAAACGGTGATAAAATTATTGAATATAATTACAAAATTGTGCTGAAATGAGAATAATTATTTTCTGTTGAATAATATAGAAATTACAAACAACAGTATTCAAAAATATCTTTTCCCGCAACGACATTCTTGGCGACTGGATTAAATACTACTATTAAATTAAATAAATAAGCTTGTATATCAGCTATATCGCAGAAGCAATACAACTGTAGGCGAGAGGATGTAAAGCAGTCGGTCCCTTGTCTATTAAATGTTAGGCAAGTAAAAAATCCCTACTCTTAGTAAGGTTCGGCAAAAATTTCCAGGTCGTCTCCTGGCGTCGATGATAGGCCCTGGTAGCGGAAATAGACCGACGTTAATAAGTGATTAAAAAAAAAAAAAATTAAATAATATTAAATATTAAATTTCGTTGTGCTTCATGCCATTTTAATATAATTCAAGTCCTTATGATGCTGTGTTTTAAGCTCCTTGGGCGCTTGATGCATGTTCCAAGAGTGTTTTGGGCTTTCAATTATTTTTTGAAAATAATTCAAGGTTCTTTGACTTCAAACAGTAATTTCAGGATTTCCACTGGGCCTTTTTTCTTAAACCGACACTGGGCACGTTAATATAAATAAGTCTATAAAATAAAAAGTTGAAAAATAAAGAAATGAGACCTTTTACACCTTTCTCGCATAATATGTAATAAGACAACAAAATTGCGTGAGAAAAAGTTGTTTTGTATTGAAGATGTTATACGAACTATCGACAAACTTGAATATTTAATATTTTTGTATTTGTCCTAGATCAGTTGATAGTAAATTATCAACATTTATCTATAGATTGACTTTTTTATTATAAAAAATGTATTGTTTTGAAATTTTAATCGCAAAAAATCAATATCTTAATTTATTTTATTTATTTAACAAGTCACTGCCCGACAGAACAGTTCCAATTACGAGGTAGAGTAAAAAAGTTGTCTAGACATGATTTTCACCCACTGTAGTTCTTGGGTTTTGAAAAATATACCTATATAAATATATGAACTACAGCGTTTCTTCGCCTTTTTCTCTATTTTGGGGAAAAACCATGCATTTTGTTGAAAAATATCAATGGAGCAAAGTTGTAGAGCATAAAATTACTTTTTTTTTAGAATTCCGCATAGTTCTTAAACACGAGTTTCTGAATATCGGTAAATTATCTCTTTTTACGCCTAGAATTTAGCATTCCATATTGCACTTTCTACTGATATTTATCTACAATACACTTATTATTTACTTAACATTTGCTACCACCATTCCTATCCCAGTATCTAATGCTTTCTCCACTGCTAGATCCATGCAAAAAGTAGCAACAACCGAGCCCAAACCATTTTGACCACACACCACAGCGACGGAAGTGCTTTCCCTGTTTATCACTGGATCTGGTTTTGGATCGCAGATCTTATTTTTAATATCTCGTAAAAAAGCTCCTAAAAATATATACAAGCATGAATATTCAAATTATTATATTATAGTTAGGTTAACAATCAATTACAATTAGAGACATAGAGTGAGCAATCACTATGGGATAGGTTTCGAATTTTTAAAATAACGTAGTACCTAGTACCTATGTAGACAAGTTACCACTTCCTTTGTAGGTCAAAACATCACCAAGGCTAAAGCAAATTTAGTTTCACGTATTTTTCTTATTCATAAAATCTTTGATTAATAAACGTACCTAATAGTTGTTTCAGATCCGTTCTTCTCAAAAACGGATAATCTCACGACTTTTTACAAAAGTATCTTTTTCACGTTAAAACTATTTAAGAATCATAATATTAATGAAAAGTATCAGGAAATAGCATAATAAATCCATTTAACAGAACTATTATGTTAAACACTTTTGAATATTGATTGAAAGAATGGACGAGGATCTGGAGACAAACGTACATTTCTATATCTATTGCAAGAGTATCAGTAAAATCTTCTATAAATTTCAAAACATCTTTCAAATGTTTTGATCTCGGATTGTTTAATTTTTAATAATAATAATAATAATAATAACTCCATTTATTTCCCATTAAAAAAGTTGTTTACATACAGAAAAATGCCATCTCACAGATACAAATTACGTACCTAACTAATTTAACAGAAAAAACGGGCATAAATTCAGTTCGACTAATAAATAGTCGCCTGTTCTTCCATTTAGCCCAGGTAAAGACGGATATTAGATATTAATATACATATTATACACAAATAACACAAATACACATATACCTATAATATTGATATACCTACCTACATGACTTAATGACTAAAAATTTCAACATTTCCTACCTACAGAAATAAATAAAATAAATAAATTAATAAATATCTAATATTATAGGAGTATGATCGTTTATAAAATGATGATTTGTGAGAAGGTATTGTTATTAAATGTTTTGACCGAATATTAACATTATGAATATTTCGTCTAAAATTAATTTTCTTAAACAAATATGGTGGTGTTTCCAGCTTCAAGATTTTGTAAAGTTGATATATGTAATTTGCGTCTATTGGACATGTTAAGCCACCCAGCGATTTGTAAAATGTGTGATATCGATTGCCTTCTACGTATGCCAAAAATAAATCTTAGACAAGAATTTTGGACCTTTTGTATACGAGATTTAACATATTCAGTTATACAAGAATCATATAAGGAGTCACAATAATTGAAACATGATAGCACCAAAGAATCACAAAGCAATGTTTTTAAATCTCTACTGAGACAATATCTATTAGCATATAAAATTTTTAAACTGCAGTATGCTTTTTGTGTACATCGTGTAATATGTTGTTCAAAACGTAAATCTTTGTTAATCAGAACACCTAAATTTTTACAAACTGTACATTGAGATAACCTCATCTACCACTTTCACTATAAATCCTTGACCAACAGTATCTCTTATGAACTTACTCCCGAACAACATGAAAGGTGATTTTGATGAATTTATTTTCAGTGAGTGCATTTTGCAATATTCCACAAGGTTCGCTAAATCTGAATCTATCAAAGTCATAGCTTCATTTACATTGTTATGCGAAAAACAAAAATATATTTGGGTATCATCGGCATACATATGAAATTTACAATGGTTTAGACTTGGATTAATATTTCAGGTGTATATTGAAAATAATAGAGGTCCTAATTTAGAACCTTGTGGAACGCCTTGCTCTACTTCTAAAGAGTTAGATAATTCTCTTTGATATTTTACCACTTGTGATCTATTAAAAAGATAGTTTTCTATTAAATTGATAGTTTTGATGTCACAGCCAATAAAAGACAAGATGGATAAAATTTTGTGATTTATGGTATCAAAAGCTTTTGAAAAATCTAAGAGAATCAGTGCAGTTAAGTTTTTATCATCTGTAGCTTTAAATATATTATCTGTCATGTCTAGACGCGTGGTGTTGCAACTATATCCGGATCGAAAACCAGACTGTGTTTCAGGTAAAATATTATATCGTTTTAAAAAATCTTTAATTTGTTTTTCCATAATTCTTTCTAAAATCTTAGACATAGTGCACACTGCACAATATGCTTATGGGACGAAGGTCTTTTAATTCATTAGGAATTTTTATTTTGGGCAGTGGTGTAACCATAGCTTTTTTCCATAAATCAGGAAAAGCGCTATTTTTCAAACAAAAATTTATAATGTGAGTAATGTACGGTACTAAATGAGGACAACATAATTTTAAAAGTTTGATATTAATAGACTCGTCAAAATTTGCTTCGGGACACCTAAAAATTGACCAAGATTTATAACGCTGTAAAATTGTTAAAAATGTATGGATTTGTGCCGGGTTTTAAGCGTCCCAAGGGAATTTTAATTGGCTTTCATCTTACCTATTTAACTCTAAGATAAAGTTACAAAAACATGTTTATACAGGGTGTCAAACGAATGCCTGTTTTTTCAGTCAAATTTTATCTTGAGCACAGCGTTAACTAAACACCCTGTATATTAGAATTTTATAAAATTTGTTTGTCTTAGGTGTCCGCTTTAAAACATTTTTTGATTTTGCTACTATCTTTTTTGTAAAAAAAGATACAGAGGTTTTAGTAAAACGTTATATTTTCACAATTCAATTCAATTTCAATTTCAAAATTCTAATATACAGGGTCCACCGTAAGAGATTTTTTAAATTGTGGGTGTTTCTCTTATCTACAGGGTGATTATCCAGGTATTTACATTTATGTTAAAGTTTATCGTTCTCAAATTATATAATTTAATGGGAAAATAATTAGCAAGAGTCAAGAATTAATTAAAAGATTTTATATTTATTTCCAATCTTCTTATATTGAGCACTTCATCAAAAATCTGAAAATAATATTTTGTCAATTTTGATAGAATATTTCAGAATCTTGGACAATATTGCCGAAATGGTTTCAGAATTTTTTAGTTCTTTATATTATTAATCGAGATACATTTTTTTGGAAAAAAAACCGTTTAATTTGTGATTGAGAGAGCCAAGATTCATAAATTAGTTGGATACTATCATAGTCTGAAGAGATATATCGGTATAAATAAGACGGATCAATCTTTTTATACCATTGGCGCACTGAAAATGTTTTCAAGGGGGTCAAAAGTAGTTTTTTTAAAATATTTGTGGTGGCAGCACAACAACTGGTGGATGATATCCTTAAGTTTTGCCATACCTACTAATAAACGTATTTAGCCTCCTCTACCTCATAGGCGTAGTGAGGAATTACAAAAAACTAATTTTTATATGTTCTCTAAACTTTGGCGATGATTTCATTCTGGTAGAGGATAATGCTAAGCCTCATAGACAAGGATAGTAAATGAAGCAATACATCAACTTTAAATTATAAGAATGGAATGGCCACCAAAATCACCGGATTTGAACCCGACTGAGCACGTGTGGTTTTATTTAAAATTAAAAATTCGTTCTCGACAGAATTCAGTGCACATATTAGAGTAATTTGTTGTAGTTATTCGGGAAGAGTGGGAAGCCCAACCTCAACAGTTTGTAAACAAGCCTTATTGAATGTATGCCTAGGAGATGTCTTGCAGTTATAACTGCCAGAGGCGACCAACAAGATATTAACTTTTTTTTGTCGTGAAGATAAAGATAACGATAAGGCTGAAGCTTTTATAACAAAGTTTAATTTTTACATCACGTCTGGTTGAAAAAAGAATTAAACTCGAAATTAAACAATCAATTCCATGAAAGAAAGTGTAATTAACTAATTTTGTTCCTAATGGAGTGTATTTAGTTACATAATTACCATTTTTTTATGCTAGAAATTAGTATTTGTGGTGGTTTTTTTATTTAAGTTGTAATGTTGGCAGTGAAACAATTATTTTTCAGTTTAGTCCGTATCTCTGTTGTTGAATAATTAAATTATTATAGCATTATTATTAAAAATTGTAGAAAGAAAAAAATTTAGGGTTTTAAAACTTCTCTAAATGAATTACTTTGCCACCTCCTTATTATACATACCACCTTCTTCACCCATACATTTAAAAACTTGTTTATTATAATTCCTCATTACGCCCATGCTTATAAGCATATCATCCACGAGTTGTTGTGCTGCCACCACAAATATTTAAAAAAACCCTACTTTTGACCCCCTTGAAAATATTTCCAGTGCGCCAATGGTAGAAGAAGATTGACCCGTCTTATTCATACCGATATATCTCCTCAGACTATAATAGTTCCAAACTAATTTATGAATCGTGGCTTTCTCAATCACAAATTAAACGACTTTTTAAAAAAAAATGTATCTCGATTAATAATAGAGATAACTAATACATTCTAAAACCGTTACGGCAATATTGTCCAAGATTCTAAAATATTCTATCAAAATTGACAAAATATTATTTTCAGATTTTTGACGAAGTGCTGAATATAAGAAGATTGGAAAAAAATATAAAAACTTTTAATTAATTTAATTGTCAATTAATTTCCCATTAAATTATATAATTTGTTTAATTTGCATTCGAAGAGGGTGTGCAGGGAGCGTTGAATATCGTGGAAAAAATTGTTATTGGCAATCGTATTAAAATGTTGTAACTTCAAATGTGAAGAATTCGCCATTTTTTCTATAAAAATGATATCTCTAAAAATAACAAAGCTATAAAAAGATACTCAACTTGGTTCCTTAGAATTACTTAGAAATCATAATGATCCCCAAGATTTTTTTGGGGATTTGGGGGAACAATAAACTTTAACATAAATGTAAGGGTCTGGATAATCACCCTGTAGGTAAGAGAAACACCCACAATTTAAAGAATCTATTTACGGTTGAAGAAAACCAATGAATTTTGCTAATGATCACAAAACACCGCATCAAGATCATCTAATTAAAAAAATATTAAGGTTCAAATATTACCCATATTTTTCCAATATCCACTTCAATTGTGCACCAGTTTATCGAAATGGGAAATACTTTTTCTGGAAGGTGTAGGTGGATTTGTTTCTTATTTGCAAAAAAAATAAGTACATCTCTTGTTCATGAATGACCATTGGGGTGTAAATGACTTATTGGTTAACCAACGTATGCGTACTTGCCCACATAGGACCAACCTGTATTTAGTAACTGCCAATGTAAAGCTTTCAGGCAAAACACGTTTGTGTTCATTCGAAAGATAAAAGAATAATATAAATTTGAGCAATATTTTGCGTTAAAAAGTTAAAAGTTATACTTCCTACTCGGATGAAATGGTTCAGTTCTTGAATCCTTGTTAACTGAACTATCGCTTTTAGTATCAGTTCTTGTCTTAAATCACACAGAAGTTTTAATAACAAATAATGCATATTACCCAGACTATGTATTCCATGGCTATATACTCCTCTATAATCGGCCTCTACAAGTGAGTCAGTGAATATTATAGATTTGTCTTCAGGTGTACCCATTTTCAGCATACACTCCAGAATCAATCTTCTAATTTCTGCTATTGGTGCCACCGGTACCATCTTAGAAATTGCACCATCGCCTTGACAAAGTTAAAGAAAAATTAAAACTTCTGTATGCTTTTACGTTAACATTTATTGCACTAGATAAGTAAATATTAATATTTGCTTACCACCATCTGAAAACTGCCGATTAGCTGCATATTTTGAAATGTTAATTAGTTGAGAGAAAAGATTACGAAATACTAGCAACATTTTGAAGTAGAGATGTTTTGAAATACTTAAATTTTGATTTTATACGTTTATCTAAAAGTCAATAAAACTAATTTGACATGTTTGAAGGAATCATTTCAGATGTCATTCTTGATATTTTCTGTTACTCGTAATAATCAGCTGATTCTTTATGTGAAACAGAGAATTAGCTAGTGCAATAGTTAAAACAAAGAGTGACGATTTGAGTCGAATGCCTTCAATAAGATGTTTTGTCTTTACATTTAAGAGAAATGTGTTTTTCAAGAACTGGTAATAAAATTTTTATAATTGAAAATATATTCAGTATTTCCGTTGATTCAATTTAAAATTAGTCGAAAGTGATGAAACACCGGAATATGTTCTTAACAAAGAATTAAAAATATTACAATAATAGTTATAAGCAGCAGCTTCAAAACACAACGCCAAGCATTTTAAAATAGGTTCTGAAGACGCTAGTACCATTTCCTTTATACAGCTAAAATTTCTGAACTGACTGGCATCACAATTGAGGCAGGTTCCAGTATACCACTTTGTGTACAATTTTTTATCAATTGTTTTTAATGGAGAATACCTGATATGCACAGTTCTTGGAGTCATCAGAATGAATCTGCCCTGCTTTACTCCTCCAGTTCATCGCTAATCTCACTTAACATTTCTCACTGGTACCTACGTCGGATTTCCCGCCCAAGGAGGTTCTTCCATATATTACCAATTCACCATGAGTTATTTTTAATTAGCAGTATATGTTGTACAGTTATAGAGAAGTATTCCTTGGGTCGTTAACCATTGTTGTTTTGGACCGAATCTCTTTCTGACTTAGTTTCTTTCAAAGTGATTTCTTAGCCAGAGACCTAATCTCCGGATTATTTTTTATCTTCGCAAATTTTAACGTCTAACATACTCAATTTCAAATGATTTTTCAATGTAAGATTATTTTTGTTCGTCACGTCAGTAGCACAATATTGAGGCTACCTGGAGGCCTGTTGTTTAATTTTCAGGAATTTATCGATTATCCCTTCGACCATCTACCCTTTGTCATCTTATTGTATTGTTCTTTGCCAAATTTTATAAATCTCCTTTAATTAATAACCTTGGAGTGCCATTAGCCAATGACCTACGGTGCCAGTCAATGCTCTCTCTTCAACTGCATGGTTGCATACAACTTGGTTCATTGTTTCCTTACAAGTACGAGGAAGAATATAAGCATATTGTCCAGCTTTATAGGTAATACGATCTTAAGGGGATGAGATCGTACATTTTATCGCACCGTCTTCATTACGTAATTTTAGCTGATCATAGTCCTCATCCAAATAGATTTAAGGGTTAATTTCTTTTTCGGAAATTACATTAATATATTTCAATAACATCATATCCTAAGTTTGTTCTGTTTTAGCCTTGTGTTGCATATTTAATGTAACATGTAACACTTCAAAGCCTACGTCAAATTTAAAACAGCTGGGAAATCAGTGATATTAACACAAGAAATTCAAATTTTTGTAAGGTTTCAGAGAAATCCCCGTTGACTTTATAACCCCATTATCTTGATTTGTTAGCAGTGTGAAGAATATTAATATGATATTTTTTTCTTCCCCAATGTGATTTTGATCTGGTTATCCATTCACCTGGTCCCTTCTCTTGGTATAACAGCAATGGTATTATCTTTGGAGAAATTGTATCTCTATACCTTTACACAGGCGCTAGCAATCGTATAGATGACAATGAAGAGACATAATGACACATTACCTGTTTCCAGCTTTCATTAGTACAGTTTGAGATTACTTTTATTAAAATTTATACATCCTAGTGCAGAATTCCACCAGATCGAGATGCACATCAATCCTCAATGTGTTTTCTTAACCGCCTTTCAAGCCGCCAAAGCAACCTCCTGAAAATCTCAGGACTTTCATACTTGTTCTCGTACCACTTAAAGACTTCTCTGTCTTCTTCTTCAATGGTATCGGGGCTGTAATATTTAGCTTCATGTAGAATTTTCCTCGGTATTAAAAAAGGAGGAAGAAAATATTCCCCAGATGGAAGGCACTTGGAGAGGGCCATGAGAAAGTAGTCGATTGACTCCAAAATTTATCCTCTCATTCCCATTGAGATTATTTTTGTTCTCTGCATCATTAATTTGAGCTTGAGGTCGGTTTTAGTTACAACGTAATTCAAACATAAATGGTAGTTGTCCTGGTTGTTATGAGGAATGGCCACCACATATCTGAATTTTGTTCATAAAGTCAGGGGATATCGGTTAGGTACATTTGAGGGAATTTACATTTTCGACTAATCCGACTTGACCCTCCTCTGTCATATACTTATAGTACTGCTTGAAAACGCAGAGATTGAGCTCATGACTTGTCTTCCAAAACTTTCTTTATCTTACCTCTAGATTAGGAAAATGAAAAAGACGTTTTCGGTGTTAGGTTAGCTATGATACCAGCACATGAAACACTGTATGTTTGGATAAGTGAGTCTTGCAAATCTTGAGGGTCACAGTTGTGTATAATTATTAGGCCGGAATTGGTGGGGAAAATTTGAATTTAGTACCTATTTACTTGGTAAATAAAGCTATTCTCCTCTATTTTTCTGACCTAACTATTTTGTGAGGATTGTGTAATTTAAAACAAATTATTCTAATACTTATTTCTCATATATACCTATGTTTGATTCTATATATTAATATTGAGTTTGGAATTCTCTATCTAATAACCTGAAGCATGTTTATACATTATCTTGAATTACTTCAGAATAATTTGATTTTTAAGCCAACCGCAATTTTTAAATTTAGTTATCCATATTTTCCAGATAATAAAGGAAAACTAAAGCCAAACGCCCAAGTATGTCACATTGCCGAATTGTATTAGAATTAATGATTTAAGTTGTACCCTTTATAATCCAGTCAAATTGTGTTTTTACCAGGAAAGTTTTGGGGTAGTTTTGATTCCTTCCATGCTACATGTTTTTTGGAATGCTGAATCCGAATCTGAGGTTTGCTAACAAAATTTCGTGACGCAACATTGAAAAAAATGCAAGAAAAGGTAAAAATCTCATTTTTTGGCGGATTTTTGCATGTAACTCGCAAACTATTAACTTCGTAAATAACTTTCCTATTCAAAATGAAAGTACATAAAATTTCCTATAAATTTCACTATATATAGGTTTTTTTCTCTAAAACTGCTGTATATATTATTACTATGTAATAATATATACAGCAGTTTTAGTAGCACTAAAATTTACAGAAAATCTGTAAATTTACAGATTTTCTGTAAATTTACAGTTTATCAAAAAGAAATTGAAAAACACGCCGGTGCAGGGTGCACCAAGTCCGGAGCAGGCCGGTGCGTTTGTCTCAGCTGACAGGGAATCTTCCCCGCAGTATTATCATTGCGTAATGACTTAACTCTTCCAGACGAAGTGCTGGAAATATTAGGAGACGATCCTGACGCACCAACAAGTTCTGGCTATATGTTACACGAGGTACTCGTATCGAGATGGAAATATGTTCTCAACAATGGTCTATTCAAGGAAGAACGTGAAAAGCTGGACGGAAAGCCGGACAATTGTAAGAATTTGACACCCCCCGAGGTGAACCTCGAACTAAAAATGATTATGCCTTCTTTGTATTCCGTGAAGGACGCGTCTCATTCCAGCCATCGAGCACAGCTAGGTAAGGGAATTTCAGCATTAGGTAGGGCAATGAATGTCCTCCTAGAGGAGGGAGAAAACATCCCCAGACCAATAAAGGACGAGATACTGTCCTACCTGCCAGACTCGAGTCGCATCCCGTGCCATCTCTTTAATGATATTTCCCGAACCAGGCGCCTCTTGATAGGCCCCTTAATTGTTAAGTAAGCAGGTTAAAACCCTTATCGACAAAACTTCCCCAGGTGATCTACTTTTCGGCCCCGAGTTAGGTGAACAAATAAAAGCCGTACGTAAGTGGCTAATAATTGTCTTCATTAATTTTGTGATACAAAAAGGAGCTACGGATAGGCCAAACGGTAAACGCGTAAATTCGTATAACTGATTGCAAAATTGAAACCTTAGATACTTCCTACAATTTGGATCAATAGGCGTCTTTGAGATCGATGGATGTCATAAACGTGCCGTGTTTTATAAACTTGGTGGCCGTCCTATGAGCCTCCATTTTAAAATGGAACGATTGTATAAATGTGTTTAGCCGGTTAAGATTTAATATAAATCGTATTTTGCCATTTGACTTATTTGTAAGAAATATTGGAGAGGTAAACTGGTCGAGGCCACTAGAACATTTTTTAATTGCCACTGAGCGCAGAAAGTCTTGCACTGCAGAATGCATGTGGATGCATTCTGCTTGCGATAGTTTACGCTGGTGGTAAGGTTTAAATTTAAATGGTATTGTAAAACCCCTTATCCACGCCAATAAAATTGTTGTATTAGAGGTTACTATTTTCCAGGCTTCAAGAAAATATTGTAGTCTGCCGGCAAAACTTACCTCTAACAAAGTTTACTAAATTACTATAAGTTACCTCACTCCTTCTCGGCACTTTCATATTTGTACATCAAAGGCATACCGCGAACACGTGTTGTTATCATAAAGCGACACGGATACCGGGTGTATTAGCAACGTATCAGCGCACGAAGTCCTGTACCTAGGTCACAGAAATCATTCGTAGAGTGAACGAGTGCCACTGTGTACATGCTAGAGAGTGATGCTAGAGGATCCCTGGTACCTTTAACCACAGGTAGCCTGTGGACGCAGGGGTCAAGAGGTAAGGGGTAGGCGAGCTGAGAAGTGGGGCAGGCGGATTCGTGCCTTTCCAAGAGTGAGGTAACTTATAGTAATTTAGTAAACTTTGCCTCTAACGTCTCCGTCGGTATTTGTCCGTGTCCCTGGAGGTGCGCCCCTTGTATGGCCTCACGTCCCTCTTCAGGTGGGCCGGGCGATACCTGTTTAAAGTATTAGGTCTTCGGCTTGTACCTACTGGGGCCTGGCTGCTACCCCCCTTTTTTTCTGAGAGAGTGGAGTATAAGCGGGCGCTGGAGAAGGCCGTAATTCTTTGCCCACTTTTTCCAGTGATTTTGCGGCTTTTATTTGTTCACCTAACTCGTGGCCGAAAAGTACATCACCTGGGGAAGTTTTGTCGATAACGGTTTCAACCTGTTTACTTAACAAGGGGCCTATCAAGTGGCGCCTGGTTCGGGAAATATCATTAAAGAGATGGCACAGGATGCGACTCGAGTCTGAGAGGTGGGACAGTATCCCGTCCTTTATTGGTCTGGGGATGTTTTCTCCCTCCTCTAGGAGGACATCCATTGCCCTACCTAATGCTGAAATTCCCTTACCTAGCGGTACTTGATAGCTGGAATGAGAAGCGTCCTTCACGGAATACAAAGAAGGCATAATCATTTTTAGTTCGGGGTTCACCTCAGGGGGTGTCAAATTCTTACAATTATTGTCCGGAAGGCTCTGCTTTCCGTCCAGATTTTCACGTTCTTCCTTGGATAGACCATTGTTGAGAATATATCTCCATCTCGATACGAGTGCCTCGTGTAACATATAGCCAGAACTTGTGGGTGAGTCAGGATCCTCTACTATTATTTCCAGCACTTCGTCTGGAAGAGTTAAGTCATTATGCATTGATAATACTGCGGAGAAGATTCCCTGTCGCCTGAGACAAGCGCACCGTCCTGCTCCGGGCCTGGTGCACCCTGCGCCGGCGTGTTTTTCAATTTCTTTTTGATAAACTGTAAATTTACAGTTTTTCTGTAAATTTACAGTTTTTCTGTAAATTTACAGATTTTCTGTAAATTATGGATAAAATATGTTTCAGAAAAACTATGGCAGCTCTGCGCTTCCGTACCTTCCTGCATCCACAATTGCGTTGCATTTACAAGAGATGCGGCGGAAAATCGAGTCTGGTGCAGGGTTCCATGTGTGGTTGGCACTGGTACGAAACCCCACTCCTGGTTTCTTCCACCCCCACTCGCTCGGGTCTCTTTGTTGCTCGGTGGGGGGGTAGTGAGGCAATGTTGGTTTTACTTTTGTACGATGAAGATACGTATTGCTTGTATCTCAAATCGTTCAGGCTAGTCTCTAGGTCCTTTCCCATACAGAGCTATAAGAAACATGTTTCCTGCTTCGGCAATCTCGTCCTGGTGTGCATGAGGGTCTTTGAAAGCATCAATGACTGGTTGCAAGTCATTGTTCTTCCGCAGGACCTTGAGAAATTTCAGTTTCCCCTGATTAAACAAAGCAGAAGTGGTGTCACAACTACTCATCGCGTGCAGGAACAATATATGGTCTGATAGGGTTTAGTCAGCGGAAAGATGAGGATTGTACTGTACAGGGTTTGAGACACCTCTCCTTTTCCTGGTTTCAAAAAGAAGACATTCTTTATATCGGGGCTGCGTAGGCCAATCAAAATCACCAAACGGTCGATATCTTCCACCACCACTGTCGCATATTCATTTGACGGGGCCAACATAAGAGCTGTTGTGATAATTAGGATATCAGCGTCCTCCACAACTTGCTGTGAATCAATTTTTGCATCATCAAATTTTTCCATTAGCAAAGATATCAACCGGCTCTTGTATTTGGAGTTTGCAAGGAAACTCTCCTGCGAGACAGTGGGCACCATTGATTCTGTAAATAACATTGCAGCAGACGAGGCAATTATAAAATCATTTGGGGAGGCCGAGGGAGAATAAATAAGATGAAAAGAAGTACAAGACGGAATTATATTTGCACAGAATTTAAATACAATGTGATTTTGAAAATGGCTTTTTTAGTACTGGAGATGGCATAACAGTTGCTACATTGTATTGTATTCAACTTAAAATTAGGAGGATTTCACTAAATGACAGCCTTTCATAATAAATCAGAATTTTGGAGTGGAAAAATTGGGTTTTTGCGGAAACAGCCGAAATACGCCAATTTTCAACTAGCGCTTGAGCCGGAACAGTTCATCGTAGAAAAAAAACCTCAAGAATGAAACTAGTAGGAAATTTTATATACTTTCATTTTAAATAGGAAGGTTATTTACGAAAAGTTGATAGTTTCCGAGTTATAAGCAAAAAGCCGCCAAGAAATTAGATTTTTTACCTTTTGTTCCATTTTTTTCAATGTTGCGTCACGAAATTTTGTTAGCAAACCACAAATTCGGATTCAGCACCTCAAAAAACATATGGAAGAAATCAAAACTACCCCACAACTTTCCCGCTAGGAACCCTATTGAGCACAAATTGACTATATTATTACCTTAGATTTCTTACCAGAACGATGGCCCGGCGGCGATTTTTAGTTTGGAAATAGTGTTTAAAGATTTCGTGTTTTCACAATTGTTCCAATTTTTCAAATTTCTCCAAACACGCGTCCGGGCCGATCTTGCGCCTCCTTCGAGATGGACCAGTGGCGTATTTTTTTTTTTTTTTGAAAACTAGATATAATTTAGAAAATCCTCAGGCGTAACCGTTTGTCTCGATTTTGCCTCCTAAGAAAGTTATGAATTTTTTAAAAGAGGCGATTTTGTCGGATTTTAACGATTTTTTAAAAATGTACCCTTTAGAAACGCGCCACAGTCTTTCCCTTTGGATCTAGAGGATCCAGACCCAGACGCAGGCAAGAAGAAGGAAACATGAAAAATTATTTTTTTTTATCTCCGATATTAGCCGAGATATAAATTTTTCAAAAAGATCGATTTTGCCGAAAAACTGTACTTTTCCGGAAGCCCCTCCCCGGAGGAATTTTTCGACCGAACTTTCAGGAAAGCTAGAACCAACCTTCCCCTCGGATCCCTGAAAATTTCGTTGCTTAATATCTATCCACGGCCGAGCTCGGATAATCTAATAACTATTATGACCCATTTTTATTTACATCTTCGATAATATTTTTCACCCCTTTAGCAACGAGATTTTTTTTCCATCCTGACATGAACTGTTGAAAAAAAAATAGAAACCCCGTGTTGCGATGAGTTCAAAAATGCTAAAGGTCTCTGCCAACTATAAGGTCAACAATAACAAAACGGTCTCCCTCAAATAAGGTTTATTTTAGGTTTTGGATGAATAGGAAAAATGTGGGAAGTTTAGCAGTAGAACATAAAATATAACATTGCAATTGTTGTATTTAACAGAAATAATTAACAATTTACTCAAAACATGAGGTACATAAATGTACTATCACATTTGTGACCTTGACTCAACGAGATTATAAGCGTGATTTGATATTCTTGCAAATCAAGTAAATTTAATTAATCTAGATACAATTTATCACAGATACCAAAAATTTACGAATTCCCATATGATTTACCATTGCTTTCATATAACGGTTAATTTTAAACTTTCCCCACTTAATCCTTTGTTTAATTTTCATGAATAATAAACACATTTACGTATATTTGGTATGTTGCATATATTTATAAGTGTAAAATCAGGACAATATGTAAAAATAAGTATACTAAAAACAGCACTAATAACGGGACACCATTGGCTTAATATTCAATTCCCTTGCTAGCTTTGCGTTAGTGTCGTGCTGATTTTGCACGTATCTCAACCCTCCATCTCTTCTTACTTTATCCATGTGTATTCTTTCTGGATCTCCGTGGACTAAGACAGGTTTAGAACTACAAGCCTAAAAATAGAAAAACGGGTTAGGTTGAAAAGTTATTATTTCTCATAATCTGATCAATGATCATTATTCAATCTTCAGTTTAGTTCTTTGGAATATAAAGTGACGCGGCTCAAAAAAATCAAATTTGAATGGTGTAAATTTGTACATTCCTTCATATCATTATGAATTTTCTTCATTCTTATCTTGAAAATTGTGAGGTCAAGGCTATTTTTAAAGTTGTCAACAGGGGTAGTTCTTGGTATTTTCTGATCCTTGATTTTAAATAATTTAGTGTTGCATACGTAAAATTTTGAAAAAATAAATATTCCTCTCAACTATTTCGCACACTTAGAAAATCTATCTTGACTCATGAAGAACATAGCTCCATTTCCAGGTTCATTTTAGCGTTGATTGTTTTGTGTTTTTGACGTTAGGTGCGACTATTTTCTCGTCATCTTGCTCTGAAGTTCATCAGTTCCACGAAAGCCTCAAAATACATATTATTTGTTATAATTTACAAACCGAAATGGCATCATAGTAATTGTTATCCCAAAAAGGATTTCAGCAATCAAGTTTTCATCAAACGCGTTAGTTTATTACGTGGAATTTATAACTCTTAGTTTACTTACAGGCTCCATGTTTCTTAACTCGCCCATTAATTTACTCATTCTCTCCTTAAACCCATCCGCAAAGGAACTTGGATCTATTGCTATGAAACCCTGACCGAGATTTGCCACCTGATCGTGGGCGCCCCATTTGCGGACGTGTGGTCCATAGGCAGATCCTGAAATGCGCAATTCAATGAAAATAAAAAAAATATAATACATTTTTGTCAAAATATACGAAGTATGATCAGTCTTTGTACATAATAAAAGTAATAGTAATTCAAATGGTCTAAAATATGAGTCGTAATTTTTAGGGAGCGACACTTAATTTTCCTTCTTGCTCCGTAAATATTATGCGTTAAAAATAGACATGAAAAGACATTGTTGTAATTGAAACCAGAAATTGTCTCAAAAATAGGTGGTCAGTGGTCATTAGCAGGGGACTGAATTCTTCTTCTTGGTTAGTAAACATTACCCCTTAAAAATTAATTACATTAATAATCCTTTAAAGATATTCCAACTAATGTACCAAATACTTTTTAATCGGTAATCAATGACGAAAAAGCAAAAGAACAGTATCGTCCTCTGGTAACCATCACCCATATTTCATACTTTTTCTAGTCTCAACAATAACAATGTCTTTCAATGTCTTATAGTTTATATGGCACTGATAAGACATGCATCCCTGTAATAATGAACACCTACCTGCTAATATCCCACTAAATATTTCCACAAGTATTCCGAGCCCGTAACCCTTATAACCGGAGTTCATTTCCACGCCTCCTAAAGGCATCAATTTCCCCGCATTGTAAGCAATTTCAGCATCTGTTTCTATACCTCCTTCCTCGTTCAACGCCCAGCCTGTCGGGATTGGTTGATTTTTCCTTAGACAAAGTTCTATCTGATCAAAAATAAGTATAAATATGTATCGACAATTAAAACAAGGAAGGTTGTATCCACTGAGTCTAACCAGAATATTAAGTAATTGGAGCAATGTCAGATTGTATGATAGTGATTTAGTAGTTTCAAAAAGAAACAAGGGATTGGTTAGTTAGTGAAACCATATAGAAAACAACTGTTTCTACGATTCTATGGTTAAACTCGATTTTTAAAACCTGTCCTAAGAGTATATAACGACACAAGTTATTTGACAGTTAATTTAGATTGTATTTATATAAGTTTTTCTCAAAGTTCGTTACTTATAATATTTATAGTTCTATGCTAGAGGTCAATAAAAATATTTTTGGTTAAATATTGGACGAGATTGGAAACGTTATAACAAGAATTGGCCTGAGATAGGAAATGCAAAATCAAAAACTATCGAACTTAGGTATACTTATAAGAAGCTATAGGAAAGTTATAAGTCATTCAATGGTGTAAGTTAAATACTTCGAAAATGAATTAGCACCTGAAGAACAAAATAAAACCAAAATTACCTTTCCAACAGCGACAGCGGTTGTGGCCATGTCCAGTACGAAACTATCTTCACCAAGTCCTGGGGCTCCGAGTGCAAGTGGATTAGTTCCCAGTGCTGCCTGTAATTTATTAGAATTGACAATTCAATTTGGGCGCAACGATTCTTAAAAAAATAAAATAAAATAAAATAAATCTTATTTTTATTTAAAAATTGTCTCTTCCTACATTTGACGACGAGGAAAACGGAGTAAATATATAATTAAAAACTTAATCGTTGTTTTTCTATAATTTCAAATGTTACCAAGCAAATAATAACTAAGGATTTCGTTCCAAAAATATAGATTTATAAATGAATTTGTGAATTACCTCTTTTGCCCTGGTGGGAGCCATGAATGGTGAAGTATTTGTGAAACTCATTCCTAAAAAACCCTCGTCGATGGCTTGAAGCGCATACATTCCAGCTATACCATAGTGATTAGAACCTAAAATTTAAATGATTATTATTAAACTGCTTTGAAATTATTGCTTACTTAAACCATACTACTTATAATTACTTGGTGAGCTATAGCCTACTACTAAAACACATGTAAGCATCAATTGAGCATCAACCACTATGTCTTCCTCTAAACCTAACGATTAATTACAAAATCAAACAATGCTATCGTATATCAATTAGTATTGTATATTATTAATATTAATTGCGACAGAAATAGTATAATAAGAATTGGCCCTAGTCCCTAAAACATAAAAATTGATACGTTTACAAAATTTTGGTTATAAATCCTATACATAATGCAGTTTAAGGATCCGAAGGGTCCCTAATGAATTGGGGGATGGAAATTAGTTTTTAAGGATGGGGAGTGAGGGAATTTAGAAAAAATAAGTTCCTCGAGTCGAAATGTGGTGTCAATTTATATGTTTTTTGCACGCAGAATCGAATAGAACCAAGGCGTTATGACTAACCATTGAATAGAAAAAAAAATTAAACTTTAATATACAAGAAAAACAAAAATATAGATACCAAAGATTTGCCAATCAAAATACAATAGTAGTTATTATTAGCTTTGCCCTTTTATATCTGCTCTGCCCTTCCACCGGTCTATCTACATGTCAATCCGATTCGCTCCATTCCATAAAAATTTCTCATGAATGAAGAAAATAATAAGTTGACCAGTAGCATTGACAGTACTCTGGGGGTGCTGGTCTACTTATTATACAGACAAGCACTGCTGTGCCATTGCGAATCAAGTTACGGACATTCTAATATTATTGATTGCTTTTAGGCTCCCTTAGATCAGGAAATATTTTTGCTCAAAACAAAAATTGATCGTACGAAGAAAACATTTTTTTCTTCTTCAAGCCTCCAGAAACAACATGTGAACTCTCCTGGCGCACTATTTTAGTGGTTGGTACACAACGAGTGTCATTTATGACAAAAGGAAGAAAAACATTTATTAGGGACTCTTCAGATTCTTAAACTGCATTATGAATGCGGATTATAACCAAAGTTTCGTGAAGGTACCAATCTTTATGTTGTTCAGACACATTTTTTTCTGGTACTAAATGCTGTACTAAATGGGTACGCTACGACCAATTTATTTATAACAAATATAAAAAATGTAATAGTTAATTTGTGTCCAAAATTGGAAATTAATATTCCAGAAAAATATGTTTACAACAAAAGGATGATGAACATACTAAATATGAGATTGTCATCACAACATGTCAATAAGATTGAGATTAATGTAAACAAATAAGAAATGCTATAATTGGCAATTGAGGAGAGTAAGAGTTGTTCAAGAGAAATGTGGAGAAACCTAAAAACTATGATTTTCTAATAATAAAAAACTACCTGGAAATACAGTAAAATTTAATAACTTTTAAACATCGCAAGAGCGTATATCTATTGAATTTAACAAATATTTTTGAAGAAGTATTAAATAAATAGTAACAAATATAAGTAAATATAATAATGGAAATAATGACATACTAGTTGAAGTTGAAAAATATACCTTTTTCTAAATTCGAAAAAATAGATTTGCCACAATTGAAAAAAATTGTAAATATTTTGCATTATAGTTAATAAGTAGTATACTTACTATGTGCACTTACTAGTCCTATACCAGCAAGTTTAGCTTTTTTTATCGCCAGATCCATGCAAAATTTTCCTACATATGCTCCTAATCCATTATTTCCATTTACTAGAGCGGTTCCTAAATTTTCTTTTTCTACGCTACATTCTGCCTTTGGGTCAGTCAAACCGCCCTGTATATCTTTTATATACATTTCTGAAAATAATTTATTTCACTAATATTTTACAGTTTATTTCCTTAATTCTATTTTTCCCAGCGAAATACCTAGGATTCTTGAAGCCTCAATTTATGCCCTGATCAAAGTTTGTATTCAAAGTTGGGATCGTTGTAATTTTTTTGCAATTTTACACGCTTTCTATTTTTACATTTAACTACTGAGCAATTTAATTACGGTACAGAATAATCAAGTGGAGAAGAAAAAAAATCCTGAAATTTTTATTTATTTAATTTAACCCGTATTTATATGGCTGCTTAGTTTATCGGTTGGAACATTTGATTCTCAAACAGAAGTTCTGGCTTCGATTCTCCACCATGGTGCTAATGAATATTTTTTTCCAAAAAAAAATTAATTTCAGCAATTTTGAATGTCGAGTGTGTTCATTGTTATTATTGAATGCGTAGCCATTGCACAACATGGAGGTCGTATGATCAGATGTTTGATTTAAAATAATTAATTAAAATGAATTGCCTTACTTAAATTGATTATTAAAGTAAACAAACGTATGAAACTGTAAGCGATATAATCCCGGGAATTAAAGATTGAAATATGATATCCAAAATCTTATTTAGAATACCCTCACTAATACATGTGTGTGTATATTTTTTCAACGTCAGATCAGATATTATTCAACTCCACTGCTGGGTTATCTAAATTCCAATCACATATGATACATACTTTCAGATAAACCTTGAGCAAATGAGGCTATATGCTAGAGCGTTAAATTTAATAAGATATACGAACGTGTCTGGAGAAGACCCGCAAAAGCGTTATGCACAATGTTGTTCTCGAGAAAAGAACACCTTTTGGAGGCAGAGGTGTTACAGTCTAGGGAGGCATATATTTACAAGGGTGTAAAGACTTGGTTCTTGTAGAAAGAAGAGCAATAAATGCTCGAAGGTATATTGCTGATTGTTTTGTAGATCACCTTACCATACACACCATTTGTAGGTTTTTATACAAGACACTGCACGTCTTCACAGTGCAAATATCGTGATGGAGTAGGTACCTGGACAAGTTGGAATCACTATTAGATAAAGTCTGGATCAGTCCGATAGAACTGGTTTGAGACCAATTGAAGAGATTGCTAAGTAACGCGCAAAGGCACCAGAAACAATTGACATGCTATTTAGATTATATCGCCTATGAGTATCAGTTTGTAGTGGACAAAAAAATAACTAAAACAAGAAAAATTCTTGGTGGAGTTTCGTGCACCTTACGATTTTGCTGTTTTAACTTTTGAACAATAATTTTCATTTTTTCCTGTTCAATACATTCTAGTGTCCAAAGTTTTTGATCCAGCACTGTATAATATTCAAATCCAAATCGAGTTAAAAGTGCAACCCAACATATCAACTATACCTAAGGCCTCAGTACACAGATGTGACGTCACAAGTGGTACAACCACAGTTTAAAGAATAGTAAACTTTGATACAACCAAGTCGACGTGATTTGCCCAGTAAATAAATAGGAATAGAAAAATTTTTACTATACCCACGCCAATCACGTCAGCTCGTTTGGACTAGCAGCTACGTTACGTCTGTGAGCTGTGTCCTTGTTTACAGGAGGTGTTAGCATTGTTCTTTCTATTAACTGGTATATTTACCCAAACGATTCATTCCATGACTGTAGTGTCCTCGATAATCAGCCGTAACGAGATTTTCTGCGACAGTTTTTGCCTGTTTATCGGGAGTTCCTACGGCTATAAGGCAATCGTACATAAATCTTTTGGCTTCCGGTACAGGCGTAATTGTTTGAGGATTTTCTAAAAAAAAAAAACACATATTAATTTTTATATAAATATAGGTATTCTCGAATGTGAAACTCATCAAAATAGAAATAGAAGACTTGGAATGATTGGCCCTTGTTAAATATTACTCAAATAACGGCAGGCAAAGTGAGAGTTAAGGAGGAGACTGATGAGGAAGACATATAATTTGAGGGAGAAATAGAGTAGAATGGGTTCTTAAAGTAGAACTTAAAACATGCCGACGTTTTTTATGTGTACGTACTATAAAGATGTGGTCTACTTTACACATTAATTAAATTAAAGGCTTTTAATAGATTTACCTTAAAGTTAAATATTAAATATAATGCAATAAATTCCAATAATATATCATTCTTACGGTTACTATAAATATTAATAAGTACTATCAATTTCAAAAGTCCCGCCAGTTTTCAGTAAATTACTTCAAAAACGGACGGTTTTGCTATTTACTCCAGGAAACGTAGGCTCAAGGTGGAAAACTATATAGGATTTGATTTTTATTTTTTTTTATACTGGTCTAGGGATGCTCAATTTGGGTCTGAGTTTGTGGGACACAGCTGTCCCCGGAACATCCCCATCCACCCCCCCAAATGGCTTTTTTTTTGCTTTTTGCTTTATATCGAGCTTCCGGTGCATGCTATCGCAAAAGTACCTATATTGAAAATTAAAGAGGAATAAACAGTGCACAATATGAGCCATGTTTGGTTGTTGTACGTCAAACCGTTTCTTTGCACGGGCACCTCAAAGTTGGCCCTCCCTTTGAAATAGACACTTCATAATTTTTTTATTGTGGCTCACAGACAATACTAATTAAAAATAAAACATATGGCAGTTTATCACCGATAAATAACTGATTTTTTGGTATATATCTGTTTTTTCTGACATTGCTCTTTTTCGAGATACAGGGTCGTCCATCCTAAAATTCACTCCATCGTATCACCGGGGTTGTTCATATAGGATAGTTAAAAATTTATGGTATTATAGACTTCAACGTGCTGTTTGAAAATACGTATCAGACGACCAGATTTTTTCGCCGGAACTACCCCGTAACCTAAAAAAAGCGTTTTTAGGTTAGGTTTTTCTTTAATATTCGCTCTTCAGGGCACTCTATGAGAAATCGTCACGTATTGCTGTATACACGCTTATATGGTTTATGTATAGGTTTCATAATTATTTTTTTTTACAACACCCTGTATTCGAAATTTTTTTTTTTTTATAGAGGGTTCTAAAAAAAATATTTTTTTAACGTTTTCTAATACGCATATGTTTTTACTATATGCCATCTACTTTGTATATCTCTATATGGTTTGTTAATTAGACTACCCCTTCACCCCAAAATCGATACCGCGGCGTAACAGTTTATCAGAAAATTACATTATTCATGTTATGCACATATTCTATACGCATATATGTATTGCAAACGTTTTCCTCAAATATTTTCTCTGAGGGTTATTAAAAACAAATATTCTTTTACCGCCTTTTAATACGCATATATTATGTAGCTACTATGTACAGTATTCTTCTGTTCTAAGTGTATTTACTACAGAAATACATTGACAATGAGTAAACGTTACTTATGCTGACTGTACTCCTTTCCACACCACCTGAGAGGTAGAGTATTTGGCGAGTTTTTTTTAATTGTGGTATCCCCATTAGGGCTACTCCACAGCGATAAATCGTCTCCGTTAATAAAACTTGCGTCGCTTAATTCCGGAAGGACCCGGTTGCGCTACGTCCTCTTCGTACAGCCTTCGTTGCAATTTGTGCAAATACTTGAGCAGTTTAAGCCTGCTTTACGACACCCGCACGCGCGGCGATAGTCCTTCTTGTGTATACACTACAGTCACAAGCTCCTGAAAAATTACTGAGGCTTATTTCCTGCAAATGCAAGGACTGTCGCCGCGTGTGCGGGTGTCGTAAAGCAGGCTTAAACTGCTCAAGTATTTGCACAAATTGCAACGAAGGCTGTACGAACATGCTAGAAATCGAAATTAATGTGGAAGAGGACTACGACGATGAACAACTGATCGGCCATGCGGACATTACAGAAGGTGCGGACGAACTTGACATTGATTTCGAAGAGGACGTAGCGCAACCGGGTCCTTCCGGAATTAAGCGACGCAAGTTTTATTAACGGAGACGATTTATCGCTGTGGAGTAGCCCTAATGGGGATACCACAATTAAAAAAAACTCGCCAAATACTCTACCTCTCAGGTGGTGTGGAAAGGAGTACAGTCAGCATAAGTAACGTTTACTCATTGTCAATGTATTTCTGTAGTAAATACACTTAGAACAGAAGAATACGGTACATAGTAGCTACATAATATATGCGTATTAAAGGCGGTAAAAGAATATTTGTTTTTAATAACCCTCAGAGAAAATATTTGAGGAAAACGTTTGCAATACAAATATGCGTATAGAATATGTGCATAACATGAATAATGTAATTTTCTGATAAACTGTTACGCCGCGGTATCGATTTTGGGGTGAAGGGGTAGTCTAATTAACAAACCAAATAGAGATATACAAAGTAGATGGCATATAGTAAAAACATATGCGTATTAGAAAACGTTAAAAAAATATTTTTTTTAGAACTCTATAAAAAAAAAAATTTCGAATACAGGGTGTTGTAAAAAAAAATAATTATGAAACCTATACATAAACCATATAAGCGTGTATACGGCAATACGTGACGATTTCTCATAGTGCCCTGAAGAGCGAATATTAAAGAAAAACCTAACCTAAAAACGCTTTTTTTAGGTAAAGGGGTAGTTCCGGCGAAAAAATCTGGTCGTCTGATACGTATTTTCAAACAGCACGTTAAAGTCTATAATACCATAAATTTTGAACTATCCTATATGAACAACCCCGGTGGTACGATGGAGTGAATTTTAGGATGGACGACCCTGTATCTCGAAAAAGAGCAATGTCAGAAAAAACAGATATATACCAAAAAATCAGGTATTTATCGGTGATAAACTGCCATATGTTTTATTTTTAATTAGTATTGTCTGTGAGCCACAATAAAAAAATTACGAAGTGTCTATTTCAAAGGGAGGGCCAACTTTGAGGTGCCCGTGCAAAGAAACGGTTTGACGTACAACAACCAAACATGGCTCATATTGTGCACTGTTTATTCCTCTTTAATTTTCGATATAGGTACTTTTGCGATAGCATGCACCGGAAGCTCGATATAAAGCAAAAAGCAAAAAAAAGACCCTTTGGGGAGGTGGAAGGGGATGTTCCGGGGACAGCTGTGTCCCACAAACTCAGACCCAAATTGAGCATCCCAAGATCAGTGTAAAAAAAAATAAAAATCAAATCCTATATAGCTTTCCACCTTGAGCCTACGTTTCCTGGAGTAATTGGTTAAACTCCAAATATATTCGTTTGTGCACGTGACGTCACAATAATTAACCTCAAAATAACGCATTTTTACGATTTTTGAATGTTATGTCGTTTTTATCAAATTTTTTGCTTGGTTCCTGTTCTATCAACTAAAATCTTGTTCAGTACATTATGAAGTTTTAATTACCTCGATCTAATAGAATAAGATTCTTCTTATTGGTTGGAAATCCAACCTATAATTATGGGTCTATTATTAATAATCTACAGTATTAAACTTTAGATATCTTCTGTCGGCGAGAGTTTCTGAGTTTTATAATGGAACAAATGCTAAAAATTTAAGGTTATGTGATTTATATGATGCACCATTTTGACGTCACAGAAATTTAATAGATTAATTACTACGCTTTTAAAATTGTTTAGGCCTAAAATGAAAAATACTACTAAAATGGAAAAATACATCAGAGCTATTTTAAAAAATACTATTCGCTATGTGCAAGGGTTCTAGTAGCGCCGCTCGTAGTCAATTTTTTTATATTTGTACCTCTAGTTTGTCAATGTCACTGATTGTCATTGTCATAACATGACAGAATAACGTGAAATAAATGACGAATATAAATTATTATGCTTACCACATTTAAACAAATTACGCATTCCAATAAATTTACCAGAGGTAAGAGGTATATTAGAGAACGGAAGGTAATTGGTACTTGGCATGTGAAACATGTAGAAGAATATGTTGATATCACCTGCAATAATAAAACTACAGCAAAGTGCATTCGACAAACGGCTGTATAGTCTGTATAATGAATGTTTGCGCGTGTATGAAATAAGGTATCACCTACGTGCGGTGGCTAAACGCATTAGATGAGCAAGTTATGTAGGTAGTTACGAATGTCTTCTTAATCGCAGTTACTAACTAAGACATCGGACCGATAAATTCAATCGGAATTAAAAAGAGGTGTCGATAAGAATAATTGACGTAGCGGTTGTCAACGGTTAATTGTCATTTTAATTCAGTGACGTAGATGTATTTTTGCTTTTTTCGTCCTCTTTGCCTTTATTTGTGGTTATTATAGATAAATTCTATGTCTAATCGATTCCTTTTGAAATTGTTCTGCTTTTTTAAAGACTTACAAATAAGAGAGAAAATGAAATTAGTTTTTATAAGAACTAACCTCAAAATGCCTGACAAACGCTTAAATTCGCAAGCAAGAGGGCTTGTTGCGAAATTACTTGATTATTTCATGAGAAAAAGACTTGGGCCCTTTAATTTCTGTTAATGCAGTCCAGCAGGTAAATTAAAATATAATCAATACTTCTCGGCTTATTGAAAACTTTTTTTGCAGAGCGTTGCAGATGCTTTGTACATATTTTGCATACGGTTTGCAGCATCAAAACATCTTCTCAAGGAGCCCAAGCTTTAAACAAAATAAAATACAAGCCTCGATGGAAAACAAAGACAGACAATTTACCAGATAGTATGCAAAACTTTGTAAATTAGTCTTAAAATTTCCTATTTACCTTCTCATTTTGTTAGTACTGTCAGTAGGTAGATAAACGTAAACGTATATTTTCAACGTAACCTCACTCGAGTGTCAAATCACAGCTGATAACGTGGTGCCAACATCGTATATAGTATGAGATACAAAAATGTAGCTAGTTACAGTTAATCATTTTATGAAAATGGACTTCTGATCTTATTTTTTTATAATTAATCAGTGGTAAATAATTATATCTGTTATTATTGTACAAAATAAATTGTCATTTCAAGAGTATCTAAAAATGTTTCTAATTCTTCATTGCACTAGTGCGTAAAATAAATTGTACTTTATAACATATATTTCCATATACGCAGTTCTGGCCTGTTGGAGAAATCCAGTGCCAATAAAACTTAAATTAAAAAAAAAAAAAAAAAAAAAAAAAACATATTTCTTAGTAACCATTTTGGTAGTAGAAAAAATATTGTATGCAATTCGTGCGTAAGGTCAATTTTTTTCACTCATGGGATTGTCGCATTCGCCTACGGCTCATGCGACAAAACTCCCATTCGTGAAAAAATCTCACCTTACGCACTTGTTGCATAAATAATTATTTCCTAACAAGTGCGGAAAGTGATACTTTTCCGTACGCGACTGCCGGTGACAGAACGGCGCGAAGCGTAATTCGGTCAAGCAGTCGAGTGCGGAAAACACAGTTTCCGCATGCGTTAGGAACGACATTTTTCCTACGAGCGTGATGAATACAATTTTCCTAATTAGAAAACTAGGCTTTACTTTAAAAAATCCTACTGTTTGACGTTTGTTAATTTTTATGTGACTGAGAAACGTCAAAACCAGACAGTCAAGGCTACATGATCGTTTGATTTTTAAAGGCTACTTCAAAAGGGCGTATTACTATTAACGAGCACGTTTTCAAAATGCAACTATATAACTTTCCCGAAAATGGAAATTTAAATATATGTAATTACTTTTCCGCTCTAGTGTAGAAAAGCGTACTTTTCCGCACTTTTCGAAACTAAAATGCATGTAGAAAAGTGATGCTTTCCAAACGTTCATAGAAAAATTATATTTTGACTTTTGAATTTGTTACTTTTAAAAATTTAAAATTTTTTGTATTCCATATTTTGTATCGTCTTAGATTTTATTTTCAAACATTTTAAATATTTCTGCCCTATTTCAACTAGTTCTCTAGTAGTCCGAAATTACAATCACTAGCCAGTTCTATTGAGTTGGGTGAAGAATCATAAAGAGACGCAACCGCCTAATATTGCTGGCAGCGAGCAATATATCAGATTTTAACCGATATTGGGGAAGCGCCATCTATTGCTCGCTGCCAGCAATATTTGGCGATTGCGTCTCTTTATGATTTTTTTCTCAACTGTTTGAGCCTCCGATCAATTTTTAAACTAATTTATGATTATTACAAATGACACATATACAGATATACAATATTAAAGTTTAAATAAATATTTATGAGCTAATGTTTTATTGAATTTAAAATTGTTGTTTCTAAGGTTACGATACGAAAAAAAAACTTTTAAATCTTAAATGTATGTAACTACTGACGAAATGTATGACCAAAATCATTAATGTTTGTTTAAATGAATGTTAGTATTAAGCAATCTAACAGAACAAATGTATAAACCACAAATTAAGTTTATGATAATCGATGTAAAATTAATAATAAATCAAGACAAATACAGTGCGGTCATTTAATGTGGAAACCTGGAGATATAAATTGCCCTGGTTGCCTGTGAAAAAAATCCTCCGACAGGTCAATTTTTATTTGCTTTTTAGCACATTTTGACATGCCGTGCCAATTTGTTCCGCCATATGTTAATGAGGTGTGACGTCGTCGCCATTTTTGTTAAATGGCGACCACTCTTTTATTTGACAAATATGCAGAAGTATGGCCTAGGAATTGATAGTTATCGAGATATACGTCGTCGAAAATCTTAATTCTTTGCTTCTCAATGAAACGACGAACCATTTTTCCACTTAAGAGTGTTACTTTTTAACTTTTAGTTACCAATAAATAACTTTAAGACGATTAAACTTACAATTGATTATCCGAGGGTTTCGCAAACCAATCAGGACAATTTATATATCTATGTTTCCATATTAAATGGCCGTACTGTATATCATTGAGATCAACCTTCAAACACTGATAAGCAGATAATAAGACAATGTAAAAAAATAATATAACTGACATTAGCCAAGTAAATAAGTATAAAAAATAAGTAAAAATAAAATCAACGATCACAGTTATCTTATTTATCGTGCGTTAAAAATTTTTAAAACCCAACTTTTATTCGTTTTATAATCGTTTTAAAAAAGTAACACACAAATAAACTACAAATAGCTATTTCATCTTTTAATGCAAATTAAAAATATTTTAATCAATTGTAGTTATTACAATTCTGCTAATGGTACGGGATGTTCAACGTACCCACTGTATATTTTCTGACATGGATATGATTTGATAACATATTTTTTTTTATTGATACCCTATTTTGCTTGTTTAAAGTACGCCTCAGCGTGTTCAAATCCAATTTTCAAAAACGCGGGTTTTTGAAAGTTACCATGGCAACACCAATAACCCGAGAAACGTGAAGTGTAAATGTCAACTTTTTAATTATTGATCTGACAGAAGTACCTTGTAACGTCAAATAAAATATTACTGACAAATGTTTCAAAAGCTTTAACTGTGATGACAACAATTAATCTTATATGACAGATATTGCAAATTAATTTTTGTTTTTCTCATTTCGATGACAACATTGACAACTAAAGGCATTTTACATTATTAGTTCTTATTTCCATTTTTTGAAGTAAGTATTTATGATTTCAAAGTGTAGCAATAAAAAAAAATAGCGTAAAGTATTCGTGGATAACTGGTCTTTAAAACACTTGCTCTATTTCGAGCACTCCGGCTGCGCCGTCGTGCTCGAAAAATCGCACGTGTTTTAAAGACCTTAATATCCACTTATACTTTAATATACTATAAAAAGTACGTGAAAAATGCAATAAGATGAAATTTTCTATTTTTTTTTTACCTTATAAAATAAGGAAATTATGGGGGGTGGCAAGTTACGTTGAACACTGAATATTTATGACACTGAGACTGAGTAAACGCAAATTCCGCTCGATTTTCAGATGGTCGAAGAATTTTTGCGTTGTATGTATAAATGCTGCCCTCAAAATCATATAAAAAGAACAAAAGAAAAAAAATCAAGTGAACTTAAATTGTAGGACGGGATGTAGTGTTTTTTTAATGCTTTGTAAGCATCGAAAACTTAGCAGCCACCTTCAGTGCGAAAATCATATTTCGGTTTTTGAATGGTTATTTGTTTCTTTAAAAAAATATAAATTATTTTTGTATTGTATCGTATCGTTCTAGTTTTTATTTTTAAACTTTTTAACATTCCTGACCTGGTTTAATCCAACTCTTTAGTATTTTGAAATTTCGATCTCTAGCCAGTTCTGTTGATTGAGGATCCTATTTCCTATTGCTATCTAGTTTGAGCCAATATTGGCGTTTTATGATCATTACAAATGACATAATGATACAATAACACAACGTTAAGGTTTAAATAAAAATATTTGTTTGTGAGCTTATGATGTATTCATTTTTCAGAGTAGGTAATAAAAAATTGCTTATTTAAAATTATTCTTTCTAATATGATGATGCGAAAGAGAGAACTTTTAAATATTAGTACTTTTAAAACATATGACCAAAATTCATCAATTTTTGTTTAAATCAGAGTTAGTATGAATAAACCATAAAATAAATTTATGATAATCGATGAGAAATTGTTAATTCCGAGGCAACTATATCATTGAGGTCAACCTTCAAATACTGATAAACAAACAATAATACAATGTATAAAGAATGATATAACATACAAGTGGGTAAACATAAAAAAATATAGTAGCCGTAGCAACATTTATAAACAATAGTAAAAAAAAATTATAATAATGTTTGCCAGCCTGTCAAAGTAATAAGTAACGATAAAATAAAAGGTAAGACTCTCTGACTTTCTATCTATAATATACACTTATGTATGATCTAACGAAGTGATTTTTCTCCGTCAAGGATTGCCTGTTTTATTTTAAATTTCCGTCACTTGGGTACACCCTGTAACTCTGTTAGTATTTAAGTTAGGTTTAATGTAACAATGAATTGTAAAATCAGCTGGTAAACAAACCGTAAATTAATTGATTAATTTTCCATAGTCCCCTGTATAGTTAAAATCCGTGAATTGTTCAAAAATAATGTTCAAGCCGGAAGTAAAAATCATTAGTTACGAAAACTTGGTAAAATATTAATCCGTGTCCGTTTTAAGCCGGTTCTTTTTGCTATATAGTTTAAAAATTGTAAGCAATGCATTTCCGTTTTCCGTTAGCCCGGTTGAATATGGCAAGTTACATAACACGCTCGGACTTAGTAAACCGCGTTCTTAGTTCGAGCCACCTGTCCGGATTCCACTCACCGTATGAGCGCGCCGCCGATTGCGTTAGCAAGAAAAAGGTAATAAATTCACCGGGAATGGCCAAATCGATATCAATCGAATTATCGATACCCTGGCACCGAAAACAATAAAACCCGACCAGAAACATTTTTCGTGAACCGTCTTGGTACGAACAAAAGTAGTCCACCGTTATCCATCCGCACCGCCTTCGAATAAACACCGAGATTCACCGTTGATTTCATTGTGTAAATACCGACGTCTTGTGGAACTACCTAATTATATCAGAGTTCGGTTTAAAGTTTCCGTTTATTTGCAGTTAATGTTATATCACACATTCATCGGTTGAGCCCTTCGTTGTTCTGCTCAGATAGTAGGGCCTAGCCATCAGTGGATGTATTTCAAAACGTGGATTTATTATACACGGGCAAAACAATAATTCGTTGTTCTGCTCAGATAGTTTGTGGCACCAGCGTATGATTTAAATCTTTATTTTCCGGTAAGGAAGGAAATAAATTCCTTGTTAGAATAGCTCTGTATTTGAGGCAGTAGAAAGCCGCGTTTTAAGTAGTGTCCGTAACCGAAATACAAAGAATCTCTGTGAGTTATTCATAGCGCTCCGATATTTTGGTGTCATACTTGCTAGCCCCAGCTCCGGCCGTTTGATTTCTTCGCGTGGATATATCTCGATCCGTTCGCACTTCGATTCCACCGCCGGCCGCAATTAAATTATTACAACGCGTAGGTACGCCGGTTTTACCAGCTGATATAATATCGATATCAAATTTGTACCCGATTGTAAAGTAAATCGATGCATTATCCTGTTTAGTTTTAACTTGTTTATTTATCATTACTGTTTATTAAATAAATACGTTGGTATACATAGGTAAAATTTGCGAGTTATAATTTCCGTTGTTAATTTCTAATTAACCCGTTTGAGAAACTGTCCAAGTCCAGCTGACAGGACAATCATCTTAAGACCCTGGAAATCACAGTATCTCCATTTGTTTGGCTACCCCTAAAAGTTCTCCTCTGGGAGGGCCAAACAAGTGCTGTTCCCTGCACTTAAAAATAAGGAACTGGCGCCCGAGTTTCCGTCTAAAAAAAAAAAGTGTTGCAAAGTCAGAGAGTTCTGTTTGTAAATATCCAGTTACAAATAGTACAGGTCAAGTAAGTAAGCGGCGTTACAATGATATTATGAATATTATTAAATTCTAGCGCTAGGATAGAACTATCGTATAATATGAAATAGCTTATAACTTTGGTTACAATTTTATTTCTTTGCTTGATACATATTGTTTATAAATGGCTCATTTATACTTTGTTAAACAGCCAAAATCTCTGTTATTTATTTGGTAGGTGCAAAATGAATGTTAAAGGGTGGTAAGAATTTCGCAATTTCGTGGTTATGGTGCTGGTAAAATTGGCATCAAGATTAGAATATTGTTATTAACTTCAAAACAATAAGAACTTGTATTTTTGCTATATATTTCAACGGTGCTAAATGGATGCCAAATGATGTTTAAGTTTTGCAATTAGCATGGGACGTTGATGTAAAAGAGATTTTATTTTGGTATTAAGGACAGAGTCCATTCAGTCAGTGACCAAGGTAAAAGGAGATATGGAATTAAATGCAGGGTATGTCTTAAGTAAATGTACAGTGTGATCAACTTAACATGTCCATATTTTAAATCGATGTAGAAAATTTATTTGAAAATATAGGAAACGAATTATTGGAAAAAGTTGTATGGTTTTCTTCAAAGTTTGTTGCTGAGGCTATAAAACTAAAGTTCATTGTTTAATTAGCAAGGAGTGCACATAACCTCTTTGTTTTCAAATGTAACGCACTGTATATTATTGAACTCTTCGATCGAGAATTCCTATAACGTTCTCGCCCCATTTTTTGGTTTGTCTTTGGAATTAAAATAAAAATATTTAACGTAACTTATAGTATTTTTTCCAAGGATTTCGAAAATTTCAACAAAAAAACAATTAGGAAGGTTAATCCCATATGAGTAATTGTTCATATTGTGGAAAAAATAGAATACTACTCATAAAATTCCTTTATTGGACGTTACCGGTTTCGTGAACAATATTCTTTGCTTCACATCCTCAGACGTAACAGGAATTTTTATAAATTGAAAACAAGGGTAGTCAAAATTTTTGGATTGTTTTCCAACATAGTCAATAATTTAAAACAATGTACTATATGTATCTATTTAAATTAATAATAAAAGTGTTTTTTATTTATTTAAAATTTTGGTTTCTTATTAAAATTCCACGTGACAATACAACGATTTTAATTCGTTGTATTGTCACGTGGAATTTTAATAAGAAACCAAAATTTTAAATAAATAAAAAACACTTTTATTATTAATTTAAATAGATACATATAGTACATTGTTTTAAATTATTGACTATGTTGGAAAACAATCCAAAAATTTTGACTACCCTTGTTTTCAATTTATAAAAATTCCTGTTACGTCTGAGGATGTGAAGCAAAGAATATTGTTCACGAAACCGGTAACGTCCAATAAAGGAATTTTATGAGTAGTATTCTATTTTTTCCACAATATGAAAAAAACAATTGAAAGTCGATTAAAAGTGGGAAAAAACCGAGGAAAAACAAAGCAATGTTTTATTAAATGGAACGCCCTGTATATTTTTATAATTTTGGAAAAAGATTTAAATTCTCTTTCCAAAAATATAACATAATATATATATATTTACCATAATATTTAGTAAAATACTGATAATAATTGAAATAATAATAAAAATAATTATCAGTATTTTACTAAATATGAAGGTATATATTATATTATGTTATATTTTTGGATAGATAATTTAAAGCTTTTTCAAAATTGTAAAGATATTAGTGATGCAACGATTACGATTAAGATTAATCTTAATCGCCGATTATTGACATTTCACGATTAATCGTAATCGCCGATTATTGCAAACGATTACTTAGGATTTTAATTGTTACCAACACAACTAGAAGTTGGCAGATTACAAGAGTTGAAGCAGTGAACACTAGTAAACAGTAAACTATAATTTGATGGATAGATAATTTTCCGTAATTCCCCGCAAAATTTTTTTCAAAAACACTGATTTTTCTTTTATTTTGTTTTATATTGTAATAATAATAATTAGTTTAGTTTTGTACTATCCATTTAAAAATTTTGTTTGTTTTTCGTTAATAAATATTTGATATTTTGGTTTTCCACTGTCATTTTTCACAAAAATTATTGTTACACTATAAAACGTAACTGCCTCCTAGATAATCGTAATCGTAATCGTAATCGGCGATTATCAGTAATGATAATCGTAATCGCAATCGTAATCGTAAAAGTAAGAATCGTTGCATCACTAAAAAATATACAGGAAATTCCATTAAAAAAAACATTGTATGTTTATTTTTTCACTTTTGTTTGACTTTCAATTGTTATTTTCGTTGAAATTTTCGAAATCCTTAAAAAAACTACTATAGATTACGTTAAATATTTTTATATTATTTCCAAAAACAAACCAAAAAATTGGGGTGAGAACGTTATAGGAATCACCCTGTACGTAGAACAACTAAGTTTAAATGAGAATAAAATAAATGACGATATAACTTTACTTCTATCAAGTTGCACACCTTTGACACAATGAAAAATTAAAGAAAGTTTACAATTTGCTACACAATTTAGCACCCTATTAAGTAGAAGTTAGGTAAAGTGCTACAAAGTATTTATTGAATCAGCTCTACGGTGCTAATGGATTTAACAAAGTTATTTACAATGTTATACTCTGGTGCCAACTTCACAATAGCACCACAACCATCGGTGCTAATTGCAAAACTTTCATTATTATTTTACGAATAATCAGCTCACTCCAAATATCAATTGTATAAATAATACTGCTAATAACTTTGTTAAAACAATAAGCACTTTGTTTTTTACATATTTCGAGGATGCTAAATGGGTATTAAATGTTGCCCAATTAGTACCGGTGGTTGTGTGCTGGTGCAAAATTGCCACCACAGAACAAATTATTATTAATATCTGTTTTAAAACAATTAGTACTTCTGCTTTTTACCATATTTTGAGGTTGCTTATTGACTACGCAAGATTTCGCAATTAGCACCGGTAACTACCGTAACCACATATACGTGTGCTCGTATAAAATTAGCACATCACAAAAGTTGTTAATAAATTTGTTAATCAATCAACAACTCTATTTTCTCAAATATTTGGGGGGTGCTAAATGTTAAACGGTAGTAAAAATTTTGCAATTGAATTGATTGAGGTACTAGCGTGAAGTGCGCACCAAAATTATAAAAATGTTATTAACTTTGTTAAAACGATTAGCTTATGTATTTTTCTTACATATTTCAATGGTGCTAAATAAGTCTTGAAATTAGCATGGGACGTGAGTAAACGGATATAAAGAAGCTAAGTTTGTAGATGAGGTTAAAACAAGTATAGCGATTTAATCATGTTGCATATTTGAAAGTATTGATTGGATCAACCCTAAAATTTCATAAAAGGTTTTCATCCATCTAATAATTTGTTAAAGTTTTATTGGCAGTTACGCAATTCATTTTTATGGATATTGATATTTTCAGATAAATAATAACTTGATATTGTTTGTTGAGTAAAAAAAGTAAAAGTAATAGTTCAAATATTCCACCATTTTTTATGATACAATAATTATTTCTTTGAAAATTGTTCATTACTCTTTGAAAATTTGGGGATCTTCTCTGATGATGAAAGGTGCAAATTGGTACAATGCTAATTTAAATCAGATCGTCATATTTTGACTTACATGTAGTGCTCTACTTACTTCCGAACACCCTGTATATTCATTTTTCTTAAATATTACGAAACAAATATTTAAATAGTGTCTCTTTTATTGCAACGATTATGATAATTTAAATTATTATTCATTTTCAGAGGTCAACGAAGTAAGTACCTTGGTTTACAATGAGCTTATGAGTATCGTTGAAAATCCGCAGCTCACTAAAATATCTAGGGTTGTTCTCAGTATTTTATGGGCAATTTTTATCAAGAAACGTTTTTATCATACACTGGGCAAATAAATCGTAAATATCATAAAGTAATAAAATATAATAATATTTTGATAATGGAAATACGAAAATAAGTTTAATAACGATTAATAAGTAGATAAAATTTATTTTTACCCGAAACTGTGGTTATCTGCCATGTTGTGGCCACAAATTTTTTATTTTCCTTAATAATACACATTAAATAATTATTTAAATATTATGTATAAAACTATGTTTAATATAAAGTTGGAGAAAATACTAGTGGAACAGAAAAAAATATTTTATACGCGCCCATATTTACTTTGAAATGCTAACAAATTTACTTTTACGCAGTCCTTAACTGATTAATAAAACAAATACCAACCTTGTTTATTAGGTGATCCTCTTCCACAAGATTGAGAAGACATAGTTCTGGTTACGACAGTAATTTTAAATCCTACGGGACTGGCACAAACACAGTTTGACAGACTTTCGCCAACAGTTGGATGAAACTGGCAGAACCGGCTTATAGCCGTCTTAATTTCTCGCGAGGCCATTCTGATAAACCGTGCAAATAACTACAACAATAATTAATTATTATATTACGACTCGTCACTGTTAATTCCATATCAGAATTAATTAATAGAATCAATGATGTAAGCAAACATTCCATGCGAAACCTCAGATATGAACGATTTCTAACCATAATAGTTTTCTTAAGTAAGTATACAGAGTGTTATTGTTACAACGAAAAAAAATTCAAACAGTTAAGTTATTGATAGCTGAATTAATAAATTTGAAACATTTCTACATATTCAATTATTTATATTAAGTACACAATTTTAATTATTATATGTATATTATTTATATTTAATTTTATACAGAGTGTCCTGAAAATACAGGTTATTCCGGAAACCATGGATTTCTTGATAGAAAATAATAGGACTCTTTCATTATGCCATTTTTCGTTTTAGACCTCCATGTTCGATATACAGGGTGTCAAAGTTTGAAGTTTAAAAATGATTTTTTTTAGTAACTCGAGTATTTCAAAACATATTTATCTAAAATTTAACACGGTGCTTCAACTTAAAGGGTCGCTTGTTTTGAAAGACCAAAAACAAAAAAACAGTATCAAATGTTCAAAATATTGTCCCCTCAATCAGAACCTTATACGCAAAATCTTTCATAAATTCCCAGACTGAATAGTTCAAGGGAGTAAGCTCTGGGGAACGGGGTGGCCATTGAACAGGAGCATCTCGAACTCGCTTGAAAGCCATTGGCGCAGGCACTACAAAACTGGAGGGAGGGGCAATGGGTACTGGACCTTCTCTATTTTGAATATTTCACAATGTTTTTTTTTTGTTTTTGTTGTTTCAAAACATATGACCCTTTAAGTTGAAGCACCGTACCAAATTTTAAATAAATATCTTCTGATATAATATGCGAGTTATTAAAAAAAATCATTTTTATATTTCAAACTTTGACGTATATAGAACATGGGGTCTAAAATGAAAAGTGGCATAATGGAAGTCCTATTGTTTTTGCTCAAGGAATCCATGGTTACCGGATTGACCTGTATTTTCGGGACACCCTTTTATATACCTACCGGGTGTAAAGGAATAGTGGGCCACCTCTGTAACTTCCTCGATATCGGTTAATATCGGGATAGAATTTTGTACAGTGAAGTAAGTAAGATTTCCAACTTTTTGACACTTATCCGCCAAATTTGTCACTTCCGGTTTCACCGGAAATGGCCCCATTAGTCTTTTCTAAATGGACCACGCTGTACACGTTTTTACATTTTTGAAATGAAGATCACATTTTGGATACATTTATACTATTTTGAATAATTTATACAGGGTTGCACGAAAAATAATTCGAATTTTAGTTGTCAATCTAGTTGGCTGCGAATATGTTAAAAATATTTTTGTTCTTATATAATTCATATAAAAATACGAAAACGTCAATATGTCCAATAATACATTATACAGGGTGCTCTAAACTCATTAATATCACATTTTTCAAAATTACTCTTTTTTTTTAATATTATGATAATATGGGCCACCCGGATATTCATAAAGCTCTATTTAGTAGGGGTTAAACGGTACCAAAAGTTCCGTAATGTGTAATCGTTAACAACAGCCCAAAACATTTTATTTATAAATTTTCTCAACTCAAATATAACCAAATTCAATAAAAAAATTGTGGCTCAATAACCAGAAATACTCTATTGTGAACTACAAATTTTAAACGAAAAGGTATAGAATGTGCGTTAGCGAAAAATTTCCCGGTTTCGTGAATATGGAGATCTGAGTAACCAACTTTTAGGTCCTTCAAGAAAAACCGTAATTTGCCCTATAATAATTCTTGGTAACAACAAATAAAAAATTACACCAAACTCTTGAAATAAATTTTCAACTCTGTTCGCATCTAACTAACTGTCTTCGTCTAAATTATATTTCCAATGTTGATAAAAAATATAGCATGTATTATACAACCTACAAGTGAATTAAGTTTTTAAGAAATTTCGAAATATTTTTACGTTTAAGCTTAGAATAAATACGTCAGTCTTTGAAGTATTTACTCAAATTTACTGTGGTTATCACTTAAATAATTGAATTACACAAGTGTGTATACTAAATAATGACACTTAGATGTAGGTAATATTAAATAAAAATAACGTAAAATTACGCTAACCTTTACTAAAATTGATTCATAGAGTCCAAACAATGAAAAGGTCTTCGAACACAATATTTAAAGCACTGCACATCTCGAGTAAAGGTGTTTAGTTTGCGATTATTAGTTCAGTAATATTGAAAGAATGTATCTGGATATATTTAGAATAATAACTATAAGTCCTTGATAGTTAATGGTGGGAGATAAATGAAATGAAATATATGGTAATTGATCTTAATGAATTGATCGTTTTAATTTATAAGGCATTTTATGTACTGGGTTGAACAAAAATAATAATCACTGCAGTTATAACATTAGATATTTATTTGGAAAAATGCTTCAAAAAGTACGCAAGTTTTACTATACTATAATTTGTATCTAATTCATAACTAATCTTGGGTTAAGTTTGTAGTTGAGAAAACAAGGGGAAGTCCAAAAATATAGTTTAAAAAATAACTGTCAAAACCTGTGGATCAATCCTAATAACTTACCAATTATTTGAGGTATTTTGGTGATACTTGGTATATTATGTAATAATCTGTCAAGTTCAATATTATGCTAAAAAGTGGGCTATATGGTGGATGCACGGGGAATGCGAACTTTTTTGAATTCGAACATTTTCAATTTAAATTAACCATCAGTAAACTCATGTGCAGTTAAACCAGGCACTTTTATTATCAATAACATTAATAGACCTAATGTTGAAATACTGCATATAATCAAAACCTATTGTACTTATAAGTTTATCGTTCGAACAAAAAATATTGAATGCGATTGAAATACCCACATAATCTGTAGATTTTCTTCAGTATATAGTCTTGCAAAACAGAAAACAATTTTCTAATACCATTAACACCAAATCGGAAACTGTAATGGATTAGTATTGGAGAATATTGAAAATTGTATTTTTCATAAAATAATTTGCGCTTTTTTAATTACTACAGATATTCGAAAGAAAACCCTTTAACAACATAAATCATCAAGAGGTAAAAACTATATTAAAATTACAATGCTATTGTAACAAATATATGCTTACATAAAAAAAAACAAAATTCCCTATAATTGTTTATAGCTAGCAATACTTGACAAAATTAAATAAAATAAAGTAAAGTAAAATACTTACAGTATTGAAGTATTAAATCGAATATTTACAAATTAAAGACGTAACATATTTCGCAAATAATTTTACCGCACTGATAACGATAACACTACTATAGCATATGGTAGTAGATAGAAAAAGTTAAATTTACCTGAATACACAAATTATAATCGTTTATGTAAACATTGATACCTATATTAATATTTATTTAGACATAATAATTTGTATATTTGCCAGCAATATTAAAGTTGATTATTATTATTACTATTAATTAAGCGAGTTATGGTATTTAGATCCAGGTGGTAATGCGGCCTTAGTAACTAAAACAATCACTCTGAACTAACAATAAACCTAAAATTGCTAATATCGTAGCAATTGGGAAATGTACTACTGAATTAACACTAAGATTAAGATTGCGGACACAAACAGTCAAGTACCATCACAATCTTTACTTTTTAAAATCTTCATTTTTAAAAGATAAATATTAGCCTTCTTGAATATAATATAATATAATAATACAATTGTTTAATTGTATTGACGTTACTTGAGTATTAATTTGATAAAAATAATTAACATGGCTAATAAATAATATCATTCTTTAACTTATTATAAGTACCTACTGTAAATCACGTTTTGCGATCTGTGTAATGTGAGATTTTTTTGCTTATTTTGGCTCAGAAAATATGCCTCTTAGAGGCTCCAGAAACCCTGTACACGGGATATTCGAAATAATCATAAGGCATATTTTAATAGCAAATTCTTCGCCTTTTAAAAATAATTCAATTTTTACCAGTATTACCTAATTCAAATCAAGTTGTGTTTATATGTATGCAACACTTAATATAGTTAGGCTCTCAATATGTTGTATATCAAAGAATACATAGGTAGTCAAAAAATATTCTTTGACTTTGACCATTGAGTAAATAATAATAAAGAGGCGCAACTGTAAAGGTTTCGAGATTTTAGTGTTGTATTTTTTGCCAATAACTACAGAATTATCCACGATATTTAGGGCTATGCAGCCGAATTACAAATATCTTTCGGTCCGTAGCACTGAAAATTGTTGACAATCCTGAAGCTATTGGCAAAAAAATAAAATAAGTACTAAAATCTGGAAGCATTGACAGTTGCACCTCTTTATATTATTTTTTTTTCTGAATGCTTTGACATAGTAAAAATAATGGTTGTGCCAAATAGAGACCAAATTTGAAAGGGTCATGGCATCGAAACCAGGAATCGACTCCTAGATGCCATGAAAAATATAATTATTTTTATGCACAATAATGCAATACTTCCCCTTTCAAATTGTATTTAGTGAGTTCGATTTCCATAACATTCCAGGTTAAATAGCGGCTGAAATATTATAAACAAGCTATCTATACATGTGGTGCTAATGTATTTCTGTTCCTTTCCATATTGAATAGAGCAAAGATAGAAAATATAAATGTTGGGCAAATGTATTGTTGGTTACATACACGCTTACTACCTACATAATATGTACCAAATTAAGTAATCGATCGTCTCCTAAGTCGTTTCTGCGCAGTTACCAGTTACTCGATAAAACTATAAAATTTTCAAGTTGGGAACAGGAAATTTTATAGTTTCAACTTCATACTAAAAATATTCTCACTAAATTTTAAAAAATTACGACGATGAAAGGTATCTGAACAGACCATATTTTAATTTTTAACACTGGAAATGTTTCTCGTTTTGCAGTTTCATGTTGCATATTATGAAGCATGACGTAGGCAGAATGACGTTTCAGAACGATAGACGTCAAAATTATACATTTTCGTTCATTTCTCCAGAGCCTAAAATCAGAGCAGACCGTGCCATTCACGATGAAGTTCTAAGTTCGGTCTACCTTGGATTTCTTACCAGAACGACCTCTCAGTGGCGTTTTTCCGCTTGGAAATAGTGTTTGAAGTTTTCGTGTTTTTTGCAATTTTTTCAATTTTATCAATGGCTTGCAATTTGAAAAATCATAAGGGTGGATTTAGAACCGGGATGCTCTGCCAGGTTGTCGATATCTGGTTTGTAGGTATTACCAAGTGTTAGAGGTTTGAGTGCCATTGTTTTAACATGAGTTAGATTAAGCAAAAATGAACAAAAAAGTGTTACATGCAAGTTTATCAGTGAGTTTAAAAAGTCACTTCCAACAATCCCCAACACAACGTAACATCGAGAAGCACGTCGAACGGCTTATTTCATTTTGTCTCAACGAAATGTGTACAGCCGAAAACCATATGTAACTTAAAATTTTGTAGTTTTTCGCAATTTACAAAGACAGGGGTGATTTGAAATAAAGAAAAATAAAATGTATGTTCGACTCCTCTCTCAATGTCTGGATCCAATCATGACTCACGGTTACAGTACAGCCAAAATGTACCGAAATTCGTAAAATAAGCAAGAAAATTGAAGTCTTTGTAACTCTATACTTATTGTTTATGTAATTATTAAAGGTGGATATTTATTGCATCGAGTTATAAGGCAGACAAATACTTATGAAACGTTATGAAGACATTTGTGCGACGTATGTTAACTACGTGAAATACATATTTAGTCAAAATTCAGTAATCGTATCCCTTCCTCAAGAAAAGTTTTTATCATATGATATGAACGAAATCCGATTAATTTCAATGTTGACAAAAAATCTTTAAAATAAAGGATTCTTTGTAAAAGATTATATTTAGAAGATCAGTTGACTTACCTTGTAAGGAAGGATGATCCTAATTATATGAGTAGTCTCGTCGAAAGATTATAAACACCATGTAGTAGCGGTTTGCTGCACTATCCGTACGACGTTCAAAGATTCTAATTTTCTGTGCCTTCTATATAGTATATTAGATCCATGCCGCTCTCCACGCGGCAACAGGTATTCACTTGGTTCAAAGTATCCTCTAGATCGCTCAGGGTTGGGCATATTATGAACCTGGGAGGGATGTTTATAATCTTTCGACGAGACTACTCATATAATTAGGATCATCCTTCCTTACAAGGTAAGTCAACTGATCTTCTAATTATATTTCGTAGTCTCGTCTCAGATTATAAACACCATGTAGATGTTTAAAGTAAAATGCGATCTAGAGCAAAGTATAAATTTTACTTGTGCAAAAATTTAACATTTTGTAATAGACAATTATTGTCATCACTTAAATAAATATCTTATACCTTGCAAGGCTCACTGTAATAACGCTAACAATATAAAAACTAAATAATAAATAACAAGGGCAACCATAAATATTTAACAATGGCTTTAGCCATAATAATACTTAAATAACTTATCCTAAATTTACAATTTATTTAAGGTAATACTTTTGATCCTCTTAACATTCCTACTGCAAAAGAGTCTTGATTAGATAATATGGGTTTATTATAAAATTTACTGAAGGTTGTGGATTTTATAGTCCATCCGGCGGCCCTTCTGATTGACTCTATATTTGTACCTCCTCTGTAAGCTGCAGAGGTGGATGCATGTCTGCACGAATAACCTGAGTATAAATGAGTATCTATTCCACATTGTTCTAATACTTTTTTTATCCAGTTACTTATTGTTTGAGCCGAGGCTGCATGGATGGGTTTTTTTATGGTTAGTATTAGACTATCGTTCTCTGGGGAGCGATTATTTTCTGTCCTTTCAAGATATTCCTGTATTGTAGACGCTAAACACAGTTCTGGTTTCTCATGAAAAAAGGGCAGGATCAAAACTGGCTGCGGTCTATTTTTGCCTGATGTTTTTATTCTGTCGGAAATGAAGATTTGTAGGGTGTCTTCTATTAGTCTGATATTGTTAACTTTAATTTTAGTTATTGTTTGCATTCTTTGTGCTGAAATCAGGGCAATCAAAGTAACTGTTTTTAGGGTTAATTCCTTCATAGGTAACGTGTCAAGAGGAAAAAGTTTTGATAAAAACAATAATACTGGGTGGGGGTCCCATGTAGTGTCATATTTGGGTTTTGGTGGGTTTAGGTTATATATCCCTTTTAGAAAACGTTTTATCATTTTTTCATCTTCTTCCTTGAAGGGTAAAATGAAAACTAGAGCTGACTTATGTGTATTGATATTAGAATAGGAACATCCTGTACTAGCGACCTGATTGAGGAAGGTTACGATGGATTCCAGGTCATAAGCATATGGGTTTCTTTTTCCCTTAACACAGAATTTCCACCATTTTTTGAATACGGTATCATATTGGGTGAGGGTCTTTTTTGTTATTGAGGACATGATTGCATCGATTCCTGATTCTGGAAATGATTGTTGTAGAAAAGCTGTCCTGATAAGAGTCCTGCAACTAGGATAAGGTTCTTCGACAGGGGGTGTGGGCTCCTGAAAGGTGATAATATGAGATTTGTTTTGGGCCCAATATATAAAGGCCTCATTACAAGTAGTTTTTCGAAAATGGGGTACCAGGGTTGTCCCGGCCATTTTGGAACAACTAAAATTCCTTTTGCTTTTTCATCTACGATTTTTTTAATTGTTTTATTTATTATACTAAATGGAGGAAAAGCATAGAAAAATGTGTTATTCCATGGTATTACAAATGCATCTACGTTAATTGATTTGGGATCAGGTTTCCAGGAAACGAATTTTTTACATTTTGCATTAAGTTGAGTGGCAAAAAGGTCGATTTCTGGTTGACCGAATGTCTGACATATCATTTGAAAATATATCTGCGATAATTCGTATTCGGTCTCAATGTCCATAGATCTTGACTCAGTGTCAGCCTCTTTGTTTTGTTTTGTGTTTATATAGGAAGCAAATACAAATAGATTTTTATGTTCACAAAACTCCCAAAACTCTTGTGTTATTTTGTTTAATTCTTGATATTTTACTCCACCCATTCTGTTTATGTATGATATTGCAGTTGTATTATCAATTCTCATAAGTATGTTACAATTTGTCACCTTTTTGGTGAAACATTTTAGCGAATTCAGAGCTGCTTTCAGCTCTAAAACGTTAATATGATTTTTACTTTCTATCTCGTCCCAGAATCCCCGTGCTTTTTTATCATTACAGGCGGCCCCCCATCCTGACATGGACGCGTCTGAAAAGATTTCTATTTTATATGCGACTTCTTTAATGCCGGTCCAACTATTATGAATTTGTGATGACCACCAGCATAGGTCTTTTCTTATGTTGTCTGGTAGATGTACCAGTGCGTCATAATTCCCGTTACATTTAGTTAGTGCCAAATATTTGGCTCTTTCTAGGGATTTTATGTGTGCCCACCCATATTTCACAGCCGGGCAGGCGGAAACCAAAACACCTATGAATTGAGCAAAATCTCTTATTGAGCACTTTGGGTTCTGAAGGAATTTGTTTGCCATTCCGTGTATGTTTTGTTTTTTCTCATTTGGTAAGTACATTTTTAAATTTATTGTGTCAAACATGAATCCAAGATAACGACATTGTTGGCTTGGAATTAGTTTGCTTTTTCCCATATTTAGCAAGAACCCCAATGATATTAGTAAGTTTGCGGTCTTATGAGTATTTTTTAAACATTCGTCTTGATTTCTACCTATGATTATTATGTCATCTAAATAAGCTACAAGAACAATCCCTAATTTCCTAAGATGAGCCAGCACTGGCTTTAGGAGCTTTGTGAACACATAAGGGGCTGTACACAGTCCGAATGCCATACAATTGAACTGATACAGTTGTCCTTGAAATTTAAATTTCAAGTATTTTCTGAAATTCTTAGCAATAGGAATGAGAAAGTATGCATTTTTTAAATCTATGGTACAAAGGTAACAATTTTTATATAATAAATTTTTAACACTGCGATAATCCTCTAGTTTGAAATGTAAAGGTTCAATAAATTTATTAAGGTTTTTCAAGTTTAATATAAACCTGAACGATCCATCTGGTTTTTTAGTCAAGAAACAGTTTGAAAGGAATTCACCTTTTTCCGGTTGGCAGCCAGATATTGCGCCTATACGACTTAATTCTTTTATCATATTTATTAGCTCAGGTAACTCACCCTCCTTAGTTATGTTTGGTGGTTCAGTTACTTGTAGGGGTATTTTTTCGAAGGGAATTTTATATCCCTCTACCCATTTCAAAACCAGAGGATTGTCTGTGATATTTTTCCAGGTGTTAATGTATTTACATAACCTCCCTGCATATTTTACCTCTAATACTTCCTGTATTCTTTCTTCCTGGGCCCTCCTCTTCGTGTTGTCCTCTCCGTTGCTCTGCCCCCCTCCTCCTTCTTGCGGCGAAATTTGAATGGCTGGCGCTTGTAGTTTAAAGGAAAATGACTAGCTTGTGATTGTTTGTTTACTGGTCTGAGCACTGTTCTATCTGTGAAAGGGGCTCGGTTCCTTTTGGCTTTGAGGTCTGCACTGGCTTTTTGGATCTCTTTGTTATTCTTGACATTAGTTGAGAGATCTTGTCCAAACAGCCATTCGTCAATGGGACGTTCGTTAATAATTTTCTTGACGGACTGGTCTACACTGCCCGATATAGCATATCTCCGATGCAGAGATAGAGAGTGGTGGAGGTCAACCAGCATTTTTGTGGCATTTGCGAGATGTAAGAGGTGTTTATTAGTGTCCTCTGATGGGGATGAAAAGAATTCGTCCATTGGTATTGAAACAGCACTTATAGCTGCTCCCAGCTGTTCCTGGATTTTTGACAGGAAGGTATCCTGTTTTGTGGAAGACTCGTTAAGACATCCCTGTAGCTCCGGGTTTATTTTGGGAGCATTGAGTGCTGGGATATTGGCTGGAATCGGATACTTATCGATTAGTTCTCTCCTCCCTGTTTTTTCGATACCATTTTTGAGGGAATTTGTCCACCTGTTGGCTATCTCTTGATGTATTTCTAAAATCTCCGTTGCGCTTATTGTACTAGGTCCTGGTTCCACTCTTTCTTCAGGGGTCTCACTCTGGTACTCCTCCTCCCCGCTGGTGGAGCCTGACGAGTCGTCAGTGTCACTCGAGCCTATATAAAAATATAAATTAAATTAACCTAAAAAGACTTAGGTATGTCTTATAGACATTTGCTTTCCCATTTGATGTATTCTCTATATAGAGATACATTGTGACAATCATTTTATTCATGAAAAAGTTTTGTTTATCTTCGTTCACAGTTATATATTATAATAATAAAAGAACTTTAGAATTTGATTACTCAGTGTTTTTATAGGCATGAAATATATCAGCCTAGTGTTTTTATAGGCATGAAATGTATCAGCCATTTTCAAGGTCGCCTAACAGTCCTTTTTTCTACATGTGTAGAATTTCCAATTTCCATTCAGACATAAAATATTTTAGTTGAATGCTTATGGTCCCTAGTAAGGGATGTGATTTACTAATCTGTACATGTGTACAGATTCTGTAGGAGTTGCATGATATATGACGCTTTTTGTTTTTATTTTGATATCTTATCGGTTGGAAAATGCTGAAACAGTTTAGTTATTTACACTTGATTATACTTACTGGATGATTCAATTTCTCTTTGTAATTTTGCAATTTTCCTTCGTATTTTATCTAACTTTCTAGATTTCCTTTTGTGTCCTCCCATTTCTTTTTAATTTCTTTGGCACCGGCACTCACTTTCGAGGTTAACGTTTACACTACGACACTACGTCTGCACGCTTTAAGTACGACAACCACAGTGAATACCTGTTGCCGCGTGGAGAGCGGCATGGATCTAATATACTATATAGAAGGCACAGAAAATTAGAATCTTTGAACGTCGTACGGATAGTGCAGCAAACCGCTACTACATGGTGTTTATAATCTGAGACGAGACTACGAAATATAATAAATATTATTTAAAATAATTGATACTTGCAGATTGCAGACCTTAACTAAAACCATTATGCCATGATTCAGAGATTAAATAAACTAAAACCGTTTTAGAGGCTTATTATATCTAAAATTGGCTATATTACGTATGGCTCAGAATTATGAAAAAGTGTACTGGGTGTTCTAAATAAAGGATTCATTTTAGATAACTTCAAATAATGTCCTAACTCATTTTTCTTAAATGGAACACCACCCTGTATATTATCACATTTTTAGATTCTTCGTTAATTTTTCTTAAGATTGATATAAGGTTTGCTATGTCTAAAATCAACCGTTTATGCGATTAAATAATATTAAAAAAAAAAATAGCACTTGCAGATCTTAACGAAAATCATTATTCCACTATTCAGAGATTAAGTGAAGTAAAATCCTTTTAAAGGCTTGTTATATCTAAGATAAGCTTATATTACGTGCTTGCTACACAGAATAATTATGAAAAAGTGTACTGGGTGTTCTAAATAAAGGATTTTTTAAACAATATTTAAGATAACTCCAAATATTCACAACTCAATTTTTTTAAATATTATTTTTAAATTTTAGGTGGTCTAGTGGTGTAAAGAGGATGTATACAGGGTGTTTTATTTAAAAAAAATTGAATTGTGAACATTTGGAGTTATCTAAAATAAATCCTTTATTTAGAACACCCAGTACACTTTTTCATAATTCTGTGTAGTAAGTATGTAATATAAGCTTTTCTTAGATATAACAAGCCTTTAAAAGGGTTTTAGTTCATTTAATCTCTGAGTAGTGGAATAATGGTTTTCGTTAAGATCTGCAAGTGTTAATTTTTTAAAATATTATTTAATATCATAGAAACTTTAGACATAGCGAACCTGATATCAATCTTAAGAAAAATTGACGAAGAATCTAAAAATGTGATAATATCCAGGGTGTTCCATTTAAAAAAAATGAGTTATGAACATTTGAAGTTATCTAAAATGAATCCTTTATTTAGAACACCCAGTACACTTTTATAATTCTGAGTAATATGTAATAGAGCCAATTTTAGTTATAATAAGCCTTTAAAACGGTTTTAGTTCATTTAATCTCTGAATCATGGTATAATAGTTTTAGTTAAGGTCTGCAAGTGAAAATTTTTTTAAATAATATTTAATATCACACGAACTATCGATTTTAGATCTAGCAAACCTTATATCATTGTTAAGAAAAATGGACAAGGAATCTAAAAATGCAATAATATACAGAGTGTTTTATTTAAAATAACGAAGTTAATATGCGTGCAGCGAAAATCCTGTACAATTCGCAATAATTTTTATCCTTAAACAACTTTTGTATGAAACATTATTCGATAACTCTAATAATAAAGGCACCAGAGAAGAATCTCAGATTGGTGAACAACCCTAAAAGTTCCCCTAAAAACTGAGTAACCGTAAAAAAATACTGTTGTTACCTTATTTATAAAAAAAATATGGTACATCTGCTGAGTTAGCTGCTGGCAGACATAACCTTTAAATATTGACTACTACTGTTTAGAACGGTTGTATGTGCGCAAAGATTTTGTGATTTTTGAATAATTTTGTTTAAAAATACTCCAGGAAACGTAGGCTCAAGGTGGAAAACTATATAGGATTTGATTTTTATTTTTTTTTATACTGATCTTGGGATGCTCAATTTGGGTCTGAGTTTGTGGGACACAGCTGTCCCCGGAACATCCCCATCCACCCCCCCAAACGGCTTTTTTTTTGCTTTTTGCTTTATATCGAGCTTCCGGTGCATGCTATCGCAAAAGTATCATATTGAAAATTAAAGAGGAATAAACAGTGTACAATATGAGCCATGTTTGGTTGTTGTACGTCAAACCGTTTCTTTGCACGGGCACCTCAAAGTTGGCCCTCCCTTTGAAATAGACACTTCGTAATTTTTTTATTGTGGCTCACAGACAATACTAATTAAAAATAAAACATATGGCAGTTTATCACCGATAAATACCTGATTTTTTGGTATATATCTGTTTTTTCTGACATTGCTCTATTTCGAGATACAGGGTCGTCCATCCTAAAATTCACTCCATCGTATCACAGGGGTTGTTCATATAGGATGGTTCAAAATTTATGGTATTATAGACTTCAACGTGCTGTTTGAAAATTCGTATCAGACGACCAAATTTTTTCGCCGGAACTACCCCTTAACCTAAAAAAAGAGTTTTTAGGTTAGGTTTTTCTTTAATATTCGCTCTTCAGGACACTCTATGAGAAATCGTCACGTATTGTTGTATGCTCGCTTATATGGTTTATGTATAGGTTTCATAATTATTTTTTTTTACAACACCCTGTATTCGAATTTTTTTTTATATAGAGGGTTCTAAAAAAAATATTTTTTTAACGTTTTCTAATACGCATATGTTTTTACTATATGCTATCTCCTTTGTATATCTCTATATGGTTTGTTAATTAGATTACCCCTTCACCCCAAAATCGATACCGCGGCGTAACAGTTTATCAGAAAATTATATTATTCATGTTATGCACATATTCTATACGCATGTATGTATTGCAAACGTTTTCCTCAAATATTTTCTCTGAGGGTTATTGAAAACAAATATTCTTTTACCGCCTTTTAATACGCATATATTATGTAGCTACTATTTACAGTATTCTTCTGTTCTAAGTGTATTTACGACAGAAATACATTGACAATGAGTAAACGTTACTTATGCTGACTGTACTCCTTTCCACACCACCTGAAAGGTATAGAGTATTTGGCGCGTTTTTTTTAATTGTGGTATCCCCATTAGGCCTACTCCACAGCGATAAATCGTCCCCGTTAATAAAACTTGCGTCGCTTAATTCCGGAAGGAAGGAAAAGACGGTCTACTGCCAGTGTCTACACTACAGTCACAAGCTCCTGAAAAATTGCTGAGACTTATTTCCTGCAAATGCAAGAAGGACTGTAGCCGCGCGTGCGGGTGTCGTAAAGCATGCTTAAACTGCTCAAGTATTTGCACAAATTGCAACGAAGGCTGTACGAACATGCCAGAAATCGGAAGAGGACTACGACGATGAACAACTGATCGGCCATGCGGACGTTACAGAAGATGTTGACGAACTTGACAATGATTTCGAAGAGGACACGTAGCGCAACCGAGTCCTTCCGGAATTAAACGACACAAGTTTTATTAACGGGGAATTTTCAGGAAATAAGTCTCAGCAATTTTTCAGGAGCTTGTGACTGTAGTGTAGACACTGGCAGTAGACCGTCTTTTCCTTCCTTCCGGAATTAAGCGACGCAAGTTTTATTAACGGGGACGATTATCGCTGTGGAGTAGGCCTAATGGGGATACCACAATTAAAAAAAACGCGCCAAATACTCTACCTCTCAGGTGGTGTGGAAGGAGTACAGTCAGCATAAGTAACGTTTACTCATTGTCAATGTATTTCTGTCGTAAATACACTTAGAACAAAAGAATACTGTAAATAGTAGCTACATAATAATATGCGTATTAAAAGGCAGTAAAAGAATATTTGTTTTCAATAACCCTCAGAGAAAATATTTGAGGAAAACGTTTGCAATACATACATGCGTATAGAATATGTGCATAACATGAATAATGTAATTTTCTGATACACTGTTACGCCGCGGTATCGATTTTGGGGTGAAGGGGTAGTCTAATTAACAAACTATATAGAGATATACAAAGTAGATGGCATATAGTAAAAACATATGCGTATTAGAAAACGTTAAAAAAATATTTTTTTTAGAACCCTCTATAAAAAAAAATCGAATACAGGGTGTTGTAACAAAAATAATTATGAAACCTATACATAAACCATATAAGCGAGCATACAACAATACGTGACGATTTCTCATAGATTGTCCTGAAGAGCGAGAATTAAAGAAAAACCTAACCTAAAAACTCGTTTTTAGGTTAAGGGGTAGTTCCGGCGAAAAAATTTGGTCGTCTGATACGAATTTTCAAACAGCACGTTGAAGTCTATAATACCATAAATTTTGAACCATCCTATATGAACAACCCCTGTGATACGATGGAGTGAATTTTAGGATGGACGACCCTGTATCTCGAAAAAGAGCAATGTCAGAAAAAAATCAGGTATTTATCGGTGATAAACTGTCATATGTTTTATTTTTAATTAGTATTGTCTGTGAGCCACAATAAAAAAATTACGAAGTGTCTATTTCAAAGGGAGGGCCAAGTTTGAGGTGCCCGTGCAAAGAAACGGTTTGACGTACAACAACCAAACATGGCTTATATTGTACACTGTTTATCCTCTTTAATTTTCAATATAGGTACTTTTGCGATAGCATGCACCGGAAGCTCGATATAAAGCAAAAAGCAAAAAAAACCCTTTAGGGGGGTGGATGGGGATGTTCCGGGGACAGCTGTGTCCCACAAACTCAGATCCAAATTGAGCATCCCAAGATCAGTATAAAAAAAAATAAAAATCAAATCCTATATAGTTTTCCACCTTGAGCCTACGTTTCCTGGAGTAAAATGATTAAGGAATAATGTGTAATTTGTGAAAAAACATTAAATGAGGGCGAGATTTGCGCAATAAAGACGAGAGCAATAAATACTATGATGAAGTCATCCAACCACCCTTTTCCCTGGAAACTGTGTATTAAACATAAGATATAGAATAAGAATTGGAGTGAAAACTAAAGACCGAAATGCCTTTACGCCTTCTTCTAAGATAAAGAGCTAACGCTCATGACGGCTGCTGTTTCATTTGTGAAGCGGTGATCTGAGCAAATATAAAGTCCTTTTTTTCCCTATAGTACTCTTCAAAGTCAAATTTTTAGGGGAAAAATTGCATTCCTGGAAGTTCTCGACTGCAATTATGTTGGCACAGGGGTTTTTGGTTACTTTCTTTACACTAGATAAATTCTTGTCAAAATAATAATTTAATGCCAAAATGTTGTTGTCAATATTGTATATTTTTAAAATATTACATTTCTAAATCAAAAGCAATATACAAAGCAATAGTCCGGAAGGTTAAATGTTCTTGCACAGAAGGTAGGTACATTAATAATTATTATTGAATTTGTGCATTTTGAAGTTGAAATCAGTGAAAATAAAATGTGAAATTCCAACCTGTAAAATTTAGACCTTCCAACAGTAAATACCGAAATTTTTTACGGTTTAAACAGCATTTCTACCAACTTTGTAACACTTTGACAAGCATTACAGTAAAAAAACAGACTTTACATATATAGGGCATAGGTATAGGGCATCTTCTATAGAGATTTTTAATAAGTACCTTCAATTTTGTATACCACCATTTCTCACGTAGTATGAATAGGATACAAGTTATCGTTAAAAAACCAGATTTTGATACTTAAATTTCGATATTAAGGGTAGTTGTCGACCTTAAAGGTAATCACACTTTAGTTATAATTTTTCCTGTTCCTGAAACAAGACTATAAAAAACAAATCTTATTATTAATTTGTGGCAAAACAATACTTGCCGACTGGATTATTAAAGCAACCGTTATTCTTAAACATAATTAGTTTATTTTAACTAAAGAAAACGGTTTATTTATGTAGTATACCGCTGACTTTAACGCTTAGAAACAGGAAAGCAAAAAAGTAAATAGTAAAAATTACTTACATTTAAAATGTTAATAAATACATGTCCTAAATTAGCACATTGTGAAATTAATACAATGAATTTCCTGCAAGTTCTTTGGACCATCCATTAGTCATTGAAAATTTGGAAAAAAAAAACTAAATAGTTCAGCAATGTCAAAACAGTGACATGTTCATTAAGAACGGTCCCATCTCTAAAAAAAAGCAGGGACCTATCCATCAGGCTGCTGTCATACTGAATAAAATTCGGGGTTCCGTCTGCAGCCTCAAGTTACTCGAGTTACACCCGAGTCATAACTAAAAAGTTTTTGTGCAAAAATTAACAAGGGACAAGTACTCGTTACATAATCATTAAAATCCAATATTTTTTCAGATATTATCAATTAAGATGATTTTAATTGTACATTTATTTATAAATATTATAATATTATTGGCGAAAATTGTCAGTATCCCCCTTTCCCATATTTATTGACTATTTTTGAATATCTTTGAATTAGATAGTTCTATAGGTACCATTCTACATTAAATTTCATCGAGTAAAACATGTTTTTTTACCGTAGTAAGTTATAATTCTACATAATATAGAATATTCCACGTAAGCTGAACGATTTCGACATATGACATCGTGACCTGTTGAAATACTTTAAAAAAATTTGTTCCTAGATCGTATAGTGTGGCGTAGGAGTACAAAACAGAATGGACGATTGGTGCCATGTTTCCTCTGGTTTTGAGGTTATTGTTAAAATTTGTCAGTGTCAGTTTTTTGGTGTGTTAAATATTTGGCTGTAATTGTTGTATTTATCTGTTAAGTTTGGGTGAGTGAACGTGAACATGACATAATGGCATTTATTAGTATATATATAATAAATGCATAATGGAAAAAAATATTTAATAAAATCAATTGAATGTACAAAAACACTGCATCTTAAACTGAATTTTCTTACACATGCAACCATGAAATCGAAGTCCGTATTATTGTTAGTTGCCTGCTATCATTCATTTAATTTGGAGGAACTATTTTATTAGGCGGATGCGATCCGAGGTGGGTCGAGGTCAGTGATCATTGTGACCAATAATATTGAATAAAAAGTTACTATATTTTACTACATACGAGGCAATAGTAACGGCCTTGGAAAGTTTAGATACAAACAAATTAACCTTGGAATTTGTTAAAGGAAAACTTCTTGACCAAGAAATGAAGCGCAGTAATCAAAGAAGTGACAAGAAACTAGCTCATCGGCAGCTTTTTATAATAACACAAATAAGAATAACATTTATTGTAGAAGTCAGCAGTTTCAACATCGGAACCAACATTATAAATCAAGAGATGCTAGTGATCGAGAAAATATGGATCGTGTTTCTTCGCATATGTTTAAATGTCACAATTGTGGAAAGCCCGGACATAAAAGAAGTGAATGCAGATTTAGAAGGCAAGCGAATCAAACAAGCATAAGCGATGGTGAATCGGAGTCAGAAAAGCTTGTCGCTTTTCTAGCAGAGGCGCAGCTAACCAGCTCACAACAGGACGATGATCAACCTGGAAGGAGTATTAGTATTACATGGTACATTGATTCAGCAGCCACGGATCATATTTGTGAAATAGTTCATGCTATTTACCATATGATGATTAAGAATTCAAAACTGACTTGCACAGAATTAGAGAAAGAAGAAGAAAATATTGATCTACAACACGAAATTTTAGAAAATTCAGAATATACAAGTGCTGATGAAAACAATGAAGAAATAAAAACACATGCAGAAGAAATTGTAGAAAATTCAGAACAAGAAACCCAGAGAAAAAGTCAAAGAGAGAGAAAATTACCCACTCGTTTTGCAGATTGTGAAATGCCTCACCTAGCACTTAGCGCAGAAGCATTTATCAATGAGGTACCGAAAAATCTTGAGGCAGCCAAGTCTACATAGACCCGACTATAGATTCTGGAAAAAGGCAGTTGATGAAGAAATGAAAGCTCTAGAAGAAAATGAAACTTGGACTTTAGTAGAAAAAACAAGTAATGAAAGACTTCTTGACAGTAAATGGGTATCCAGAATAAAAAAGGATGAAAATGAAGAATTAAAAAATATAAGGCTCGACTTGTAGCACGAGAATTCATCCAACGCGAAGGATTTGATTACGAAGAAACTTCCTGTTGCGAGATTATAACAATAAGAACATTTTTTGCAATCATTAATAAAGAATATCAAATAGTTGAGACACCCCAGCCACCCGACCTTTAGCGGTAATCTCGGTGGTACTCCGTCTAATGTATTTATGGCCCCAGTATCTGTACACTTTCACTATGTTCCTTCATGTCTACATACACTATATAAATCTACGATTGGCAATAAGTGTTTACCTTGGTTTCCTACTGATGGGGGGTACTCACAACGTCAATAAACGAGAGACAGTTGTCTTTCACAATAAATACAGAAACAGTTGTTTCGTATTTGCGACGAGTTATGTAACCTAAAGAATCACAGTGAGACTGTCAGCGACAAAGGCTCGGCAATAAAAAGCGAGACTTGTTTTACTTATCAGGCGATTGTGTCACTGGTCATCCATTGAAATCGTACGAGAGGGGTTCCTCTCCGCCTATGGAGAAGTTTTGTCATTGGCACATCTGCCCAGATCTGATAAAAATCATTTGTGACAGTTGTCTCTAAATGCAAATAAGTTTGTTTAACTATTTCAAGAGTATTCATTCACTAATCGTTTTTCTTTCAGAAGGTAAATTAAAGGGTTCTTAAATATCAGATTTAAGTTTACCTGTGTTTTAACTTAAGTGAATTATATAGTAATTAAATAATATCAAACTTTATAAAAAAAATCTAAGTAAAAACTACAAAACCAACGTAGTTTGGGTCCTACCACTTTAAAACTAGACGATCACATTAAAAGGCCAAATTCGTATGTCCTCTTTCTACGGAAAGAGATTAATAAACATACGAGGGAGGTATGGGGTGTCACATAGTGCAACAGATGGACGTCAAATCAGCAATCCTGCATGGTGATATAGATGAAGACATAAATTTGAGAAAACCAGAAGGTTTATGTATTGAAAATAATTTAGTTTGTAAACTAAACAAAGCACTTTATGGATTAAAACAAGCATCCTATTGTTGGAATAAAAGATTTCATAAATTTGCCATAGAACGGCAGCTAAAAAGATCAAATCATGATCCTTGTTATTATGTAAAAACTACAGAAAACAAGGTTACTTATTTATTACTCTATGTTGATGATATAATTATTGCAAGTAGTGATGAAAATGAAATTATAAATTTAAAGGAAAGCCTGTCACGAATATTTAAAATGCAAGATATGGGTGATTAAAACATTTTCTCGGATTGAATATGGTATTTACTTAAATCAAAAGTCTTATTTAATGAGTCTACTGGAACGTTTTGAAATGACTAATTGCAAGAAGTCTAAATTACTTATGGATGCAATCACAAATTTTGAAAGTACTGAAGAAGAGCATATGACTACAAAACCAGTACGTGAACTTATAGGATGTCTGATGTATGTTATGCTGGGAACACGCCATGACCTCAGTGCAGCGGTTAATTTTTGCAGTCGCTATCAAAGCAAGCCAACAGAACGACTCTGGCAGATTCTTAAAAGGATTTTGACATATATCAAAGGAACACTGAACTGTGAACTATTTTATGCCAAAGGAAATGAAAGTGTATTGGTTCGGTTCACGGATTCTGACTGGGCAGGAGATACCATTGATAGAAAATCAACCACTGGATTTCTGTGAATATTTGTGGTGTGTTCATGTAGTTTAAAAAATAAATAAATAATTTATCATTTGTCAAACGTTTTTATCTTATATTTTTTAAATCAAAGGTGTATTAACACATTTTGTGTACTTTTTGGAACCGACATAAATCAAAGATAAAAATTTAAGAAATTTCCTCATTTGAGAAGGATGTTTCGAAAGACTGATAATCCAATTAGTAGTTGCACATAATATGTGCAAAATCTTTTATAAACATGAAAAGTTTTAATCAAAAGTTCAGCTTAAGCCAAGTTCTTCATTCACTGGTTTGAAATCGCCAATTTTGTTCCTTCTGCATATCAACGACTTGCTTCCTGCAACGTGTAACCCTGTGACAGTACTCTTCTTGCAAGTTTATCTTTTTAGAAACAAGAAAGTGCAACTGAATTAATTCTGGTTCGTATAAAATTGTGGAATGGGGTTCAAATAATCTTGTAGACTTCTATTCTTCCGAAGCGCGTATGTTCCAAAAAATTTAATGAAAGGCCCAAAAAGAGGACCACTTGGTATTTATGCCTGGATTGACTATTTCTGATCATCTCTCCTAGCACACGCACATTGTTAACATAGCCTAAGTATGCACCTAAAATATTCACAATTACTCTCTAATTTGTAAAGCAAAATAAATATAGCCTTAAGTAGACACTAGACAGTTACTTGATACTAACAGCTGAGCTAGCAGGTAAACGGAAGGGTTCTGCATTCCTATCGGTTATAGTAGTATAGTAAGTCTGTAGTAAACAATTTTTTATACTTTAATATGCTTCTGGGAATACATTGGTATCATATGCAGCCAATGGAAAGGCAAGGTCAAATATTTTGTTTCACATTAATGAATGAAAATTATGGTTGCGTCGCTCCTTGTCCTACAATCTCTTTGACATTGCAGAGTTGTAATATTCCTACTATAGTAATTATGAATTTGCTTGTTTAGCACAATTTATGACTTGTATGACGAATGAAAATCACGATGTACCTATCTTCCTTTAAATCTATTTTTGGAGTAGAATTTAAGTTACTTAACGACTTAACGCCATTTTATGAAATTTTCTCCATCCCTGACCTTCATTATTTGCTACACTGAACAATACAGTTTTCATATTGCCAACACAAAACATTTGCTTTTTGAATAATATAGCCTTTCACCAGCAAAAGAAACGTTGGGAATTACATCCTTAGCATCTTTGGAAAAGAGATAGAAGTAGTCACATAGGTCAAATTCCTAGGAATAATCCTGGATACTAAACTGATGACATGGAACCAACATCTGTTGAAGGTTACAAACAAGGCGAAAGCATTTCTTATGAGACTTATGGGGTGTAAATGCTTGTTTGGGAAAACATGGGGCATGAAACTAAAAATGGTACATTGGCTATACACCACCAGTGTCATGCTTGTGCATTACGGGTGCTATGAGCACCACACGAACAGCATCCATGGAAGCCATCCTGGGCTTGATTCCCCTCCGTATATTTATAAAGGGGGAAGCCCTAATAAGTGCCCAAATAATACATTCCATCGGCTACTGGAACGTCAACCAGGAACACTATGGACAGTCAAAAATTATGGAGGCTGCGGCCTTAATGATGGACACTGACTGCATGCTTCCAAGCTACTCCTTTCACAAGCCATTTGTAGTGAAAATCAACCACGACGGATGAATGGCATCAAGGTACTCATTTGTCCAAGGGACTCGTCTGGTATACCGATGGTTAACTTACAATTTACAAATGAAGGATCAGGAGCTAGAATTCATAATCATTAGTTTTCTTCATATTTATAGTTAGCAACTTGCTACCAAAGAAGTCAAGAATCTTTGGAAGATCTTTTTTTATTGTCCTTTCTAGTATTTGCCAACTCTTTGATCTGTAATAGTTTGTCATCCGCAAAACTTATAGTGTCACCAAAAAACGGGAGTTTAGGTAGAATGCAAATAAAATAGGTCAAAAAATTGTCCTTACAGAGCACCATAACATACTTTTCCAGTAGTACAAACTTATAGTAGAACCGAGTTTTACACTTTGTACTCTATCGTTCAGACAACTTTCCATGAGTTCGTCTGTATTCGATAACCTCCAAAGTACTCAACAACTAACTATAACTAGGAATTTAGTAAAAGGGAATCTTTTTAGTCCATACAATCAACAGACACTTTTGAAATTTCAAATATATTTAATTATTTATTAGTTGTGGTTAATTTGATAAAAAAATTTGTGACTGAAAATAAATGCATAATAAGTAGTTTTGTAGCATATAATTCAACCAACAGTGATGCAATGAGAAACGCAATAAAACAGAACTAAACCTTGCTATTTATAATTGTGGGCATACATTTTTAATTTGCTCCATAGGGAATTGAAAATTAAGGCACTGATTCATGGTTAAAATTTGGAAGTAGGGAAAACGAAATAAAATTGATAATATGTTTAGTTTAGAGGTGTGAGAGAAAGTTTCAAATATTTAGAAAAATAAATGTTGAGGATTATATCAAAATTTTAAAACTTATTATTCTCGATAGGTTGGAACAGGAGTAGTTTTAGACGAACTTTAAACCAAGCGCAAAAATGTATACACCTGCGTGATCAGTGTCAATCAAAATAGTTTCTCGACACTTGTTATAAGTCATTCTAACAACAATGGCCGCTTCAATTTCCAAATTTCAACCCAACTTCCTTTTTTTGGTTAATGTCAAAATTACACTTTTTGGTTCCTTCCTGCTGCTTCGAAAATTACAGCGGGATTCGTATGATTCACGATGTAGTTCCAAGTTGAATACTCTACCTTGGATTGCATGCCAGAACGACGGACGGCCTGGCGGCGATTTTTCATTTGAAAATAGCGTTTGAGGTTTCGTGTTTTTTCAATTTTTTCAATTTTTCAAATTTCCCCAAATACGCGTCCGGTCTGAGCTTAATATCTCGCGCCTTCTTCGAGATTGGCCAGTGGGGTATCTATTTTTTTCTGAGAACTAGATGAAATTTAGAAACTCCCAAGGCATTTTTTCGATATTGCTTCCTAAGAAAGTTATGATTTTTGAAAAGGAGCGATTTTGTTAAATTTCGAACTATTTTTCCGACATGCACCCTTTAGAAATGCGCTTATCCCTTTGGATCCAGAAGATTCGGACCTGGACGGCGCGCAAGAAGAAGAAAAAATGAAGAACTGTTTCTTTTTTGCCCATGTCCGATATTAACCGAGATATGAATTTTTAAAAAAGGTCGATTTTGTCGAAAAACAGTTCTTTTCAAACCTACAGCCGATCTTCCGAGTATGACGTCATGCGCAGAAATCATCAAAAATACGACCCCTTACCGCCACACCATTATACTCACACTAGAATTCTAACCTACAAAAATCATTTATTAACCGAAGTGGACACCAAATGTGTTGGCCATATCCTTTTGCATTTTAATAAGTGTCATTTGCTTAAATTACTGATTTTTACAAAAACTTCCATCTTATTTCAATCTAAATTCAATTGATTGCTAAATTACGAAATTGATTAATCAATTCTTTTGCATTAAAATCATGACTACATCACTAAATGAGTTATACAGTATAAGGCAAGTGTAGGACTGGCCTCTTCAAACTAAACGGTTAACAAAACAGAATTTGGAAGATTCAAATTAAATGCTTTTTTGACGTACCTATTATGAAGTTATTTAGAAATTTTTATTTACAACGTATGAGATCTGAGGTCAAGGTCATTCTTTTCTAACTACAATAGTGAAAAGTTTTCAGTTTTTTCAACAGGAAATTTTCTAATTCCAAAAGTATGAGATTGCATCAGAATATTGAGACAATAATTATTAAAAATCTTGTTTGGCATCAAGAAACTTAATTGTCTTTGCGAACAAAATCAGCGTCACCAAACTATTTTACAAAGAGGACAGAAACTCAAAAATACAAAGATAATTTTTTTAAATCAATAATATCTGTAAATTATTATGTCATTATACCCAATCGCATGTAATAATTATTTTGTAATACAAATTTATATACATTTAAGATACATTTTCAAAATAAAATAAAATAGCCCTGTTTAGGATATATCAAAAACTATTCCTATTGTCATTAAGAAATATTTCTTGAGATAACTTCATAATGAACACAAATCTTTTTTATAACAGCCATGCTTTTTTTAGGAGTTTATTTTTGCTTTCACAGGCCATAATTAGTTTCTCCCTCTCCCAATATTACCGATTACTTGCATTATTGCATTATTGAAAAAATTGTGTAAAATTAATTTTCGTTTTTCATTATAATTCGCACCAATCGAAGGTCCAAACATACACTCTTCACCTACACACTATGGAGAATTATTACTAAAAGATATTCTTGTGCCATTGAACCGCAAAATTTGTTATTTATTATAATTTTACTTTATTTAAACAGGTAATAATAATTATATAGAAAGGTTATGGTAAACTACATATTGCAATTTACTAATAGTAAAGTAATTTAAAATAACAGCCAGGTTTAAAAATAGGAACAATAGATTACCCTTGATTCCTCATTGTTTTGTCGATAATGCTTCCCATCATAAATGTTATAATACTGTTACTTTGTACTTACATTACGTAATCATCATGACGACAATTATTATTTAAATTACTAGTTAGAAATAATGTAGGTAACTACTCAAACTAAGGTATATGCAAAGTGGAAGTACCTAATTAACTCATTAATTTGCTACATACTCACGAATATGGTAGTTAAGCTGCGACGAGTTAGAAAACAATTTTTAATGATTATTTCATCCAAGCAACTTTGAACAAAACGAATCAACACTGTTAAAATATGTAGAATGTGTGTTACGCATGCCAAAAAGTTTAAAGTCAGTAACAACTATCATGGTTATAATTTTGCTAATATTTCACGGTATAGGATAGGACCGTGACGCAGTTACGCAAGCGTCATTTCAATTGATTGCAGATGGAGAGTTGGCCATGACCTACCGTCAGTTTTCCTCAAGTTTCTAACCTTACCATTTTTCAACTAATTTTTTCAATTGTTTCTATTTGCATGCCAGTGTCCTGTGACTCGTACGTTTCGATGTTAGTTAAGTGTAGTTTTATTTTTAACCAGGAAGCATAGGCAACCATGAATGGTATGACGTAATTGTGTTATTGTTAATAGTCTCGGTAAACCGAAATTTTCCGAGTGAAATTTCCTCCTCGTTTGTTTATTTGCGGATTTAAATAAAGGTGATCATACAGTGCTCGCATTGCAATAATATTTGATCTGCTAATCTTAAACCTAGAATATGAGAAGTTAATTATATACCAACTCTTATTCTTATATAATTATACCAACTCTTATTCTATTTACGTGCTGTGACAAATACATAAAAAGTAGGTGCTCATATAAATATCCACTTTACACTATTACAAAAAAATTATACAGCGTATACAGCAAGTATGTATTTGCTAAATAAAATAACTCTATAACTGTTACCAGCAGGAGAAAATCAATTTCAAAAGTTGTCCAGTATTCAAAATTGCGTACCTAGGAAAAATAGTTCCAGTTATGAAAGCCATTCTGTTTAAGATGGGTAGTAGACCAAATGAATGTAATGTCCCATACAATAGTGTATTTTTCGTTACAGAACATCTAGAGCTTTTCAATGTACTACCACAACATGTATTTCTTTTGACCAGTTTAAGATCCTCAAAGTTTTGGTGAAAATTTGAAAGATGGTCTCTTAAGAGAGCCGTTGTATTTTTTATTAAAAAGAATATGATTTTTTTATTGCAGCGATTGATTGAACCAAAAAATGGCCTTAGGCCAATGTATATGGCATTTAAATGTTTTACCCACATGATGTTGATTTTGTACATTATTTTACATTCAGTTAGAGATTTACAGGAGCTGTTCGAGGGCCCCAGAACTAGATATTTATCTCAGATGGGTTCAAGGATACGGCTATTTATATACAATATATATACAATCTTCCATGAAATAAGTCGCTAACTAAGAGAACTTTGTGGATATTATTTCATGTGCTCAGTAAAAAAATGTATTGGTTATATCATCGTTTCTCAACAGGGGGTCGCAGTTAGTCAGAAAAAATTTAACACATGTACGGAAGAACCTTTTATTGATTAATTAATTAACTTTAATGACATGTTAGGGGATTGTGAGGTGATTTACTTTAATTTTCCTTTTCTGGGGGCGCGACACTAAAAAAGTTGAGAAACGATGGGTTATTTAATGTATCTATGATAAAATGAAACATGAGAAAATTCTACAAGAAAAAGCTGCAAGCAAGGTTTTCGATTAAACAGTTAAAGAGGATTGTGCGTACCTACATCGTAGTAAAATAGATGATGGACAGAGTAATACTGTTAGAAAAAGAATGTAATAAGTTTTTAAACATTTTAAAAACAAGGATTCTGTTAATCTATTAATTTATTTATTATTGAAAACTTGATGTGAAGAACTCAGATTCGATTCATAGACTTCCCTTTCTTTACTAATTATATATATTCTTAATTAACATGCCTCGAACGATCCTCACAGGATAAATTAAGTTCTACATTTATTTATGTAATGAGAGAAAGCAAATTTATTTTACATTTGAGAACATAAAATGAAGCGGTTTTTAATTCTTTAAACTTTTTCTTTAAACTAAACTGTTGGACAATTGAAGCGGACCAAGCGAATTTTTAGGGTAAGTTTAAAATCAAATATTTTGCGGGCAGATAAAAACATCGGATGCGCGGTTTGCAGAATGTAAAAGAGAATTTAATCCTGAATAAGCCTGTTTATTCCGATTTTTTTAGTTTCAAACATTTTACTGTCTACAGGGGGTAAAAGAAAAGTATGTTTTTTAACCAAAGTTTCGAATTACCTACCGGGTTTCCACAAAAATATTTTTTAATTTTTTTGGTTTTATTTCATTATTTTTTAATCTCTTGTTTATAAGGAAGAAACTAATTTCTCAAGTTTTTCGTTCGTGAAATTTCGATTTTTTTGTAAGACCATGTAAATTTATTTATGCTAGTAAACCGTATTGTATTTTGTGTGATTGTAACTCCCTAGGACTATCTCTTTTGCAATGAGTACATTCATTTTGTGGCGTACCCATAATCACGAATCACGAGTCGCTTGAAACATCACCCTTGTTTTTTCATTTGAAACGCGCCCGTATACAGGATGAACAAATGAGTATACGTAACTGATTTTGATTCTTTTTTTTTTTTAATAAATCATTTTATAAACATCATTACAAAAATAATGGTAGCAAAAAAATACATATTTTTCTGGCAACAATAATTAGGAATATGCAAAATGTAACAAATTTTAATCGGTCCATTTTGTTTCTAAAAAAGCCCGTACAATGAAAAAACTAATTTTATTATTATTAATGGAACAATTAGCAAAGAGAAATTTTTAAATAATGATTACTTACTTATTACCTCGCTTATTACATATACATGCTTTGTGTGCCTTAATACCTAGGGGGGTTTTAGAAAAATTTAGAAAATCGAAATTTAATGAACGAAGAGGAGTATCAAAAATTTGAGATATTAGTTTTTTTTTCTTATAAACAAGGGACAAGGAAAATGCCAATCAAAAAAATTTAAAAAAATGTGTGTGGATACTTAGAAACTTTGGTTAAAAAAATATACTTTTCTTTTACCCTCTGTAGACAGTTTGAAATAAAAAAAATCGGAATAAACAGGCTTGTTCAGAATTAAATTCTCTTTAATAATTATAAACATAAACAATGCAATGAGAAGCTTAAATGTCGTAATTTTATATTATTGATAAATCTCCATTTTAACAGAAAATCCATTAAAACGTGTAACTGAGAAACCGTTTTTTCCAATAGTTCGTGTGACTTGTATAAATCAGTTAAATCCTTATAACCTTTCAGTCTGAGAGCTAGCAACAGTTTTCACTATATTATTTGCTCGTGTCGATCAGAGTATACTGTGGTCTTCAATTTATGTGTACAACATGATTATTCTACATATTGATTGTAGTTTGAACGTATTTACAATAAACGTAAAATGACAATCGCAAAGTTACAATAAAAGAATTTATTACCTACCACATTTCTTGAAATTCCTATTCAAAAAAGTTGTTTTATCTAAAAATATTTAAAATTATTATAAATGTGTACGAATTACAAATACAATGGAAAATATTATGTTGGCTGTGACTTTATTGTTAAGATGTTAAATTACTTAACAAACATCAAAATAAAATCTCTTGCTCTTTAACTTTATTTTAATGTAGGTAATGCAACTACATTCTATTTCTAAACTCAAAGTTCCGCGTAACTTATAACTATTAACTCCTAGATATTTATAATATTTGTATTTAATTTGTCAAAAAAATGAAGAGAAAACACAAAGTGTTATAAATTGTGGAACTCAGGAGTGAAATCGCGTAGTACAACAATATATAGGTGTTCCATTTGAAAAAAATAAGTTTATGTTCGCTCCTGGTAATTGAAAAATTAAGTTTATCTTTTTAGCCTCAGCAAAAAACTGTGAGGAAAACCAATAATTCCAATAATTTTTCAAATAAATTTGCTACATCGATTTAATTTTTGTTATTTTTTTATACAAGATCCAAGAATTTTAAGTATTTTCGTTAAAAATGTTTAAAGTGAGAAAATATATTTGTTTCGTCACCCTGTATCTCGCAACAAATATAATGAAACTAATTATGATTGTTGTAAAGAGATTCAGTAAACTACACCTAATAATAATGCAGTGCACCAGCTTTTTCTTTCTCTTTGATGTAGCTACTTAATAAACTAAAACGTTATGTTACATAGTAATAATTATTTCAGAACAATTACAGAAATATTCTCTACAAAAAGTACTATGATATTATGAATTTTACTTATGAGTTGATATAAACATGGCGATTTAATATAGAAATCAGTGGTGACAATACAATGGTAATAGCTATATCGCCATATCCGCCATATTACTGTAAATTAAGTACCTAAGCATTAGTATTAGGTCTTTATAATAAGTACATCTATCTACTCCTCAAAAAAATATAAAGGGGGTTTCGGGAGAAAAGGGAACTATTCTAAAGACGGATTGGAGAGGTCAAAGTAAGAAAAAAAGTCCTATAAATAAGAGTCCGAAAACTAAAATAATTAAACATCCTTTTTTTTAAATACATATCTCGAAAACGATTTAAGATATTAAATTAAGCTTTGGTAAGCGCTACACTGTCAGGGAAATACTTCTCTTCGAGTTTTGACAATTTCTTCAGTGACCTGCGTGACAGCAAAATATTAAATGATTTTGACAAAAAAAATAGTTCGGCACTGCTTTCTTTCAAAACAGGTATTGGTTTCTTAATCAGCAGCCAATTCTAAAAAGAAAAGGCCTCCTGAGTTTTTCTAGTAGGACAAATCGTTTTCTAGTAATAATTAAAAACTGTTTTTCTACATTGCTGATATTTGTTTTCGATTTCAAACCGTTTGCAAAATAATTGATATTTGTGTTTCTTTTATCTACAGGGTGATTATCCAGGCCCTTACTTTTAAGTCAAATTTCATCGTTCTCCAATATCCACAGCAATTGGACTCCAGTTTAGTTATTTGCTTGTAGAAGAATGTATTTTTAATTATTTTTTTTGATACTCTGTGCATTTTCGGACTCTTATTTATAGGAAATGTATTCTTATTTTGACCTCTAGAATGCGTCCTTAAAATAATTCCCTTTCCTCCTGAAACACCCTGTATACAGTGTTTCCCCGGATTGAGTTCGACAAAAAAATCTCTCTTATTAAAAACTCTTGCCCACTTTGAAAATAGTATTTCTGTTAAGAGTGTTAATATTTTCTGTACAGGTTGACCGGAAGAGGCAATAATCTGAAAAAATAAATAATTTTCGAATTTTCGCCAAAAAGTCTAATAAAAACTCCTGTTTACTTTGAAAATAGCATTTCTGCTAAGAGTGTTAATATTTTCTATACAGGGTGACTTTTATTTTCGATTTATTGATAAAAATACTCACTCAAGAATAACGTAACTTTTATTTTCATTTAAAGGCATAATAATAAAGTGGTTTGAAATAACAAATTAGACCCAACTGTTTTTATTTTGTTGATCTTTGAAGTTTTAGTTTAGTTCAGTAGGTAATTTTTTGAAAATCCTTGTGTCAGATTAATTTGTTTATTTTTTAATATTATAATGATATTAAAAAATAATAATAAATCAAAATAAAAATACATATGCTTTAGCGATCAATAAATCGAAAATAAAAAAGTTTTTTCCAGATTATGAGTTTTTCCAGTTTATTAGTTTTTCCAGTTACCCTGTACAGAAAATATAGAAAACACTCTTAGCAGAAATGCTATTTTCAAAGTACGCAGGAGTTTTTATTGAGAGAGACTTTTTGTCGAAAAATCGAAAATATAAAAGTTTTTCCTATATGTGAACTCAATTCGGGGAAACAATGTATATGAAGGGCTCAATTCCAAAGATTTAAAAATTAAATAAATAAATAAAAATCCCGACATTTTCTACTTGTTAGCCCATGTAAGACATATGTGTAAAATTTATTGGGCTTATTTTAAATCAAAATAAATTTTCTATTCAGATTTGTTCAAAGGTTGTAGGTAGATGAAAGCAAAGGACCTTTAGAAATAATTCCAACTCTACTGATTTAAAACTAAAATTCGCTTATTTCAATGCATTTATGTCGGAGCTTAATTACTAATTAGGTACTTTATGAAGCAATAATTAATAAAGAACGAACGCTAGCGGAGCATTTTACACTACACTACGGTAATTTACGATTTAAAAAGTAACTTAAGCAGTTAAATGTTGACACAATTGTTACCACAACGGTAATATCAAACAGTAGTATATTAACGCTTGATACTGTTAATTGCCTTTTTTTTAGTGGAGTTTCAAAAATTCGTTTTTGAAATTGTGTATTGTAGTTTTAGTGCCTTGAATTAACTCATAGTCAGAGTAAAATATTTAAGTAGAAGCACGAAGTATTCGAAAAGTAAAAAAAACTTAAACTAGCGTCTACCAAAACATAAGAGTCACATTGTCATAACGTAAAACACTACTATTAAATTTCAGACGTGAATTATTCTTAGTTCATAAACAATTTAGAATTTATGATTAACATTAACCTACCTATATTTTCCTCTATATTTTTGGCCTTTTTAGACTGTGATACAAACCACAGTAAACTCCTTAGAATAAAAAATACAGTTCTTTAACTGCTTTTAAAATTTTTGAAAATGTGTTCAATTTTCAGTCCGAATTATAAGAGTCGAATTAATGATGATTTTTTGATTGCTTGAAAAAAATGTTGGTTTTGTCCTTCGAAATAGCAACGCTTACTATTCCATATTACCCATGACAATAATAAATAGGATGTTAGTGCAAGAAGCCATAATATGGTAAAAGTGGCATTGATGGTGGCAGAAAGAACAGAAGTAACAAAGATGGGAACATGTGGGACTTTGTAATAAGATGATGCCAAACCAATTTCTTAAAAAAAAGTCCATAAGAAAAACATAAATTGGGCGTCGTGGCGCCTGCAGTTGAAACGATAAAAATACAGATTTGCGAATTTTAAATAAGCCACAGAACACCTTTCAACTTTTATCTAAAAAATGTTTTCTAAACTTTATCACTTGCGTGATATTGGCACTAATTAAAAATGGCGATTTGCACTATTTTCAGGATATCTCTGAAACTATTGAACATTTTTCAAGTCTGAAAAAGGCACCAACTCTTAAAATGCACAACTTTTCTCTAATTTAACCGACCTCCTATCTCTTACGGTTTAGGAGTTACCTATACAATCCGATTGAAAAACTGGACACATTATTTTAAAAATTGGTAAACTGTATATACTACTGGCAACCACTAATCAATAAAACAAAAAGATATTAATATCGTTTGCGTTTCAGAAGTTTTCTACAAACGCTATATTGACACAATTAAAAACAGAGAAAATTTTTTTCGTCTGAATTTTTGTGTATCGGCATAATTCGTCGAGATTCGTCCAGAAATGCAATAAAAATTTTTCACGAAGAAATAAGTAATAAGTAAAAATTAAGTTAATATGACGTTAAAATAATATGTAATCCTATCAACTTAACGTGAGTGTAACGCGCAGCTTTTGTTGAATTTCATGTGTTTTACTACATCTATTTCATTGAGGTAAATAAAAAAGTTCTCATAGAGGGCAACTCCGGAATTGAATTATTTGAATAATTGTAGAATTTAGTTACCATCTCTCAAGGCTACTTCAGGTGATATATTCCATAATAGAAAATAGGAAACTGATAAAGAACTCGATGATATAATTTTCATGTAATTGTTACACGTTTTATAGGATACTCTTAGTTATTTTTTTGCAGATAATCTTTTTTTTTAATCAATTTATTCAATACATCGTTAGGTGTGGAACTAAAAAATAATACAATACATTAATACACTACAATACAATGTAATTTGTAATATATTGCCCTATGGTGATTCTCGTATCTTTATTTTCCAAAGATTTCTATCCTGCGCCAATCGTCCACTGGATTCTTCGTTTATCAGCTTCTTGCCGAACTTTTCCATCTTGCCAATCTTCTTATCTCAGTTGTGGGCGTCGTATTTTACTCTTTCCCTGGCTCTTGTTTCGTAAGTTTTTGGTACATGTTTATTCGTCCTACGTATGTGCCCTAACCAGCTCAATTAGCTTTCGCCAAAGACTGATTCTACCGATGTTATATTTAATTCTGATATTACTGTCTCGTTTCTTATTCTGTCTCTTCTTGTGATTCCTTTTCCTCTTCCAAGAAATCTCATTTCAGTAACTACGAATTTGCTTTTATTATTTTTTGTTAAAATTCATGATTCACTGCCGCATACTATGAATGAATGGTCTGACAACTTTCTGGTATACTTCTGTTTTTATTTTCTTTGTTACATTGGCCTCATGTTTCCCAGGGACCAAAAGTACATGTAACTTTTTCGCAACTTTTTCTGATTTATGTGAACGATATGTATCAACTCTAAATAAATTCTTTTGTTCATCTTTTTGCTGATGATACTCTGATCTCTGTTTCTGGATCTGATTTTAAACTCTGATCTAGTTGTTTTAGATAATTGGTTAGATTTAAATAAATTGATATTAAATTCGGGAAAAAGAAAATATATTATGAAATTAGGAACAAAGAAAAATTAAATATAACTATAAATAATGAATTAATAATTGTGACAGAACAACCCATATTAAATATATGTTACTAAAGTTAAACTGATTAACTGTTTGGAAAATATTTGAAACAGCTAATTTAATACTTATTTTCAAGATAAAAACTGGTAAAGCTCCTCAATATTTTAATAATTTTTTAATAGCAAAGTATGAACTAAATTCATATCCAATTAGATGAGGTGATAATTATCATATTGAGGTGCTAAATTCAGCAAAATTTGTATTTAATGAATGGTTTGCAACAATGTGAAATTAATATTAATATTTTAATTGAAATTGTTCTATCTATCTAATTTTGTTTTAGCTTATTTATTGCAAATTAAAAAAAAAATTGTTATTTATTTTCCTAGCAAAACAGCTAACTAAAAAGGTTTATTATTACTATTACCTTTAGTATCACCAAATATATTGAGTTTAGTAAAACTGCTTTTCTTACAAGATTTGTTACTATTTTTTCGCATTTTGTGTTACTAGGTAATTATAAGCAAATAGTGATAGACATAAAAGCATTACAAAGTTTGAAATTTAAAAAATATCATAGTAGGTACTTGTGTAGAATTTCCGTAACCTAGTAACCGACACGGCTTTTGTTTATTTATGTAATAACAGTGATGTATAATTTTTGCAAGTCGAATTGATTTTAAGTTATTTGTATATTAATTATAAAAATAAATTAATAGTAAAAAAACATTTTTAAAAACAAGCTTTTATTTAAATGCTCTAAAAAGAAGAAAATAAACTTTAAATTAAATCAAACCCATCAATCTATTACATTATACAATTTATATGATATAAAAGCTTGTCGCGAGAGTTTAATATTGTATTCTTGTTTATTTACACAGGCAAATCTCGCAACAAGCTTTTATATCATATAAATTGTAATATGTAATAGATTGATGGGTTTGATTTAATTTAAAGTTTATTTTCTTCTTTTTAGATCATTTAAATAAAAGCTTGTTTTTAAAAATGTTTTTTTACTAATTATTAATTTATTTTTTATTTTTTAGTTTTTTTCGTATTCTTCTTAGCAAAACCTTTCATTGGATACCCATATTATGATGGTAGATAAGAAAATTTTGTCCGCCATCTTGGGGCGTCCACCATATTGGGGCGTCCACCATATTGAATTTAGTGTGATGTCATTTTATTTTTCGCATTCTTCTCAGCAAACCCTTTTAGTAGACTCCATTAGTTGTGACGTCACGACCCCCACTTCTACGGGTATAAAAGTTTACGGCCGAAGCTGTAATACGGGAATCTGACCCTTATTGCGTTGTCCATAAGGACTATAATATATAGTACTAAAACATGGTCGGGAATTTTATAGTATTTCTGTATGTTGAAAGACTATTTAAGGACTTCCAATACCTATTTCACATTTAAGAAATATGTTAAAATATATGTATCCACGTATGATTTATAAAAACTTCATTTTAGTTTTATAAATTAATATGTAAAGCGGCGGAAGCTTCCTCCAATAGGAATAAAGAATGCAAAAATTCAAATTATGAGTTTGCAGCGCTAACTTCAAAATTAATTCATGTTCGTTCATTTTGACAATGAACTTGACGTTTAACTTAAGTTTTCTCTCAGTTTTAAATCTATTCTACTATTTTTTCTAATAAACTCGTTTTTGTGCTTAATTTCAAATGTGGGTTTGTGCTTGCACCTGAGTGTGATCATATAAATAAAACTGGATGTAAAATGTTAGTTTCCCAAAGGATTCCAAATTAAAATAAAAGAGGTAAAGCTATAATGTGTATGTTAGTTTGATTATGGGGATATGTAAATTGTAAAGACAAAATAATGCTTAAATACCTACCTGTGCTTTCTTTAATATCCTATATTTTTTTAAATAGGTTTAATTGATTTTTATTGTATTATTGACGCCAAGATAAGAGGTTATAAAGTTTGCGTCAGCGACGCTGACACTAACGTCAGCTGTAACAACTCAGAAGTGTAATGAAGTTAGCAGCAGTGGTCTGTCATGATAGTAGTACGTACGGTTGCATAATTATGTGACGTCACACTAATGCGGTCCATTGATACCCGTCATGTGGTTACATAAAAAATAACTAGTCCGCCATCTTGAGGCGTCCGCCATATTGGATTTAGAATGATGTCACCTAGCTAAACATGCATTGATCCAAACTAAACGTGTATGCAAAATTTCAGCTCAATCGGTTGGGGATAACTATTTTAAAATTCAGTTGCAAGATTTAACCTAAACAAACAAACATACATACATACAAACATTGCAAGTTAAATAAAAGCTTGTAAAAATGAATCTTGCTACTGAAAACAATTTAGAGAATTGTTTTGAAGATATTTTAAATGCCGCTCGAGAAACAACTTCGAGCTTACTTCCTTTAAAATCCAAAAAAAAAAATACGAGAAGGTATATGAAATATTTTCTGTCAAACTGTTACTGACATTACTGTAATATAGTAAAGTGACATTTCTATGTGGTAAAGTGCCACTTTATTAAACGATTTTGAATTTAGTAAAATAACGTATTATCTGTCAAAATGCGAAAAATATATTTTTCCGGTTTCTATTATTGCATGAATTTTATAGTAACTTCGTCGTGCTTCTCCTGTAGTGTATGTCTTCCTTTAGACCATTAAGTGTGCATAAATTTCGCAATTGAACGATTTTCATGGCAAACCGCTAAGCAAGTTCTACCTACAATTTACAATGAAAGTTCACGAAATAATCTAAACTTGAAACGCATACACTTGCTCCATAAACACGGTAACACGGCCAATTTTAATCATGAAGCCATATTAACATATCTGTTAAGTAGGAAGCGGAAACCATACGGTGGTTGTAGTCGGCGAGGTCCGTGGAGCAGTCAGTGTCAGTAGTTTAGAAGTAAATTAAACACTTAATTGTCATAGCGGAGAAAATATTCTACTGACGCGCTTTGTTAGATTCTCGCGAGGTTTAGATTGTAAATTAAGACTGCCACGGATAAAAAACAAATGCGAAATCATTTCAACTGTTGACGGCTGGCTAGACGGTGCAGTATAAATTTATACGATCGCCAGTCAAGTAGGCATAGGCCGGTTCTTCTGTTTAAGCCACTGGAGGTGGGCTCTGGCCAAGGTTGATGTCCATCTCTTGGTGTCTCGGACGTTCAGTTTCTTTACCTGCTTAAGGTGTATACAAACAACACGGTAGTATTGAAAGTTGTAATAGTGCCGCGTGTTTATAACATGCCTCTGTGATTAGTTAATGTGCCGGTATATTAGTGTTGTGATACATGTGTGAATTTGGATTATCTACTTTGCTATAATGTTCCTTTGAAGCCACTTAAATTGTAAGTAGAGCTGCAAGAGTTATCTTTTATTTTGTTTGTTTATGGTACCGCATTCTGCAAACGACCTCAAGTGAAACAAAAGCAATCTGTAATCTGATATCTAAAGATTTCAAGATTGGTCGTTTTGCTGTTTTATAAATATGATGAGTGGGTATGTAAAGGTTTATAATATTGATCTATAGCCCAGTAGCCAGGTGGTTTTTGGTCCGAATAAGTGAGGAAGTTTTGATTTTTTGGGAGTCGATAGATTTTAGTGTCCTATTTAACATACTAGATTTGCCCCTTCGTATCCTTGCCGCTCGCGCCGCCATATTGCTAAGATGGCGCCCAAAACGGGTTTTTATCAAAATATCTCGCTTCTGGTGCCTCCTAGTGCCAAAACAAATGAATTACAAATTAAAGAAGAGGAAATTTGCTATAAGAAATGTGCTACGCATTTTTCTCATAAGTTTGATAGTTGAGGCGCTACAGGCGATTCATTGCAGGCATGTATGTGATCGCTTGTATTTATTTAATTTTGCGCCTCTACATTAGCTTTTTTTGATTCTATATTAGTTTTCATGGATAGGTTCGGTGCTACTACTTTAATAGTCGTATCCACAGCACATTTTAGGTGGAACTTTATTTATATATTTATTTATGTACGGTATATTGTTGTAATTTGCGTCTGTATTATTGCTGCTTATAGAAACGTACCAAATGGGAAAAGGCAAACCATTTATACATTTCTGTACTTTTTTTGCGTTGTTTAGGACCCTCTATTTTCGGAACATCCTGCATACATTTACACATATAAATATTCGGTTTATTTGATTAAAAGTGCTCAGTTCGTTTCCAGGATTACATTTGTTTCAATGAAGAATATGATCAAAATACTGACTCGAGAAGAATCGACAAATTTTCTTTAATTGAGTTAGGTATGGATTGTACTTAAGCAAACCGAATTTTCATGAAGCGAGATAGTTTTATTCTGATTTTAAGTAAGTAAGTAGAAATTTGGATTAAAATAAGAAATATCTTAAATTGAAGCACTTAATTCTTAATTTAATCATTTTATTCATCTTAAAATAATATTTTTAAGGCAATGTAAATGCATGTTAAAACATAATTTTAATCAAAAACGGTACAGCTGAGTGCCCTGACACAAATCCATTTTTATGTAAAAAATTTTAAAATTTCAGATCCTTGCTGAAATTTTCAATAAAATGGCCACACAAAAAATTTTGCAGTATTTACCCCACAGCCCCCCGTTTCAACATTGTGAGAAATAAAAAGTTTAATATTGTCTAAAAGTTATTTGTGGCATCTTTCTGTATTTTCTTTCTGTTCTTATTTGGGATTTACGGCCACACTTCTGAACATTAATCTGATAATCTGAAAAATATTTGGATTATTTAAAAAATAACCTTTACGCCTGTGACTTTACGTCAAAGGAACAGTTAAAGGTTGGTTTTCTGACATAAAATATAATTAAAATAAAATAAAAACAATTATGTTTTGCAGACGTTTCGGAAACTTAGTCTGTTTCCTTTCTCAATGCTAAATAGTCTTTCTCTTGTGTAATTCGTGAAATTACACAATTTTAATGTTTATATTATAACCATAGATACTTACTACGCTCACAAAAAAGTTGATTAGATTAGATATTCAAGTTGCTAAGTTCTTCTTTTAGCATCGGTAACCATATTGTACAACAATCTACAGAATAATTTGATACGCATTTGTCTTCATTTAGCAAAATTATTGCAGATTCTTTAATTTTTCTTTTTTTACTGTCCGGTTCTTTTGTTAAAATTTTTGCTCCATTCCAATTTATTGGATGTCCGTTTTCGAAAGCGTGTTCACAAATTTTTGATTTTTCAATTTCATTTTTTCTAATATAACTTTTGTGGAATATAAACAATAACCCTCTAATTGACAAGACTGTCATTAATATGTCAAACAGGGTTTTGACTGTTTCAGATAGGCTCGTTTTATCTAAAGGTTTAAATTTTGCGGTAAATAAAAAATCAGTACCAAAATTCGATATAATAGCGGCTATAGAAAAGACTGCACAAAACTTACCACCAGATGAAGGAAATGAGTATCGCGTACGATCAAAAATTGTTCTAGAGAAACAATTTAAAATTAAGGATAATTTGAGTTCGGAAGAAAAGCAATCCATTACTTCCTTGAAATCAGATAATACCATAAAAATTTTACCAGCAGACAAAGGTAATGCTACAGTCATTTTAGATACAAATACTTATGATTCAAAAATTTTGACACTTATAACTGATGGACATTACACAAAATTAAATAGAGATCCATCAAAATCAATAGAAAGCAAAATTTATAGAACTCTTTTTAAATATAAGAATGACTTTAATGACTTTGAACGCAAAAAACTTACTCCACATTATAGTAAACCTCCTCATTTTTATGGCTTACCAAAAATACATAAACCAAACATGCCTTTAAGACCAATTGTTAGTTCTGTCAATTCACCATGTCACAGTTTGGCAAAATTCTTACTCAAAATCATTAATCCGTTATCTGGAAATACTGATTCATATATTAAGAACAGTAAACATTTTTTAGAAAAACTTCACGAAAATGATATTAATAATACACATTTGATGGTCAGTTTTGATGTAGTTAGTCTCTTTAAGCTCAATTTATAAACTTATCCGCTGCCGCTGCCGCCGAAGTTGACGTTGGCAGTTCGCAGTTTAGAATTTGGTGCAATTTATAAACTTTGCTGTCGGCTGCGGCGGAATGGTTGGCACATGCGCCCTTAAATTATTTCAACTGATATTTGACATTTCCATTGTTATTGTTTGTATTGTTTTGTGTATTTTCTAAATAAAAAATGGATAGACAAATTACTTTTGGGTGCATTTGGGGTTATATTAATGTAAGCCACGCCACGACACTAGACACGTGTACTAAATTCTAGAATCTCGTTGGCTATCCGCTGGGAAATCCGCTGCCGTTGCCGTTCGAGATAAAAGATGGTTATCTACCGAACTGCGGCAACGTCAACTTCGGCGGCAGCGGCAGCGGATAAGTTTATAAATTGAGCTTTACTAACGTTCCGGTTGACAAAACATTGTCAATAATAAAAAATAAATTATCAAACGATAATACTTTGGCAGATAGAACTAAACTTAGTGTAAATAGTATTATGGAATTATTGACAATTTGTATCAAAACAACATATTTTCAATTAAAAAATGACTTTTATCAGCAGGATTTCGGTATGGCAATGGGGTCTCCATTATCTCTAATATTAAGTAATATATTTATGGAAGATTTTGAAAGTAAATATGTTCAAAATTATATATATAAACCAGTCATTTGGTGGAGATATGTTGATGATATTTTTGCAATTTGGCCCCACGGAATCGATTTATTAAACAGCTTTTTGGAAAATATTAACGATAAAGAACCATCTATTAAATTCACATTGGAAATAGAAAATACTAATGAATTGCCATTTTTAGATATTTTAATTAAAAAAGTTAACAATAGATTTGAAACTAGCGTTTACAGAAAAATAACCCATACAAATAGATATCTAAATTATAACTCGAATCAATCAAAAAGTGTTAAAAGAGGTGTTATAAAATGTTTATATGATAGGGCAAAAACAATTTCTTCTACTGAAGAAATATTAAATACAGAAAAAATATTTATTAAAAATGTACTAATTAACAATCAGTACCCAGAAGTCTTTGTTGATAGAACATTGACAAATATTGAAAATAGAATTAATAATCAGCGCCAACAAGTACCCGAACGGCAATACACAACAGTAACAATGATTCCTTATGTACAGGGATTATCTGAACAACTACGCACTATCGGTGATAAATTTAATGTTAGAACGGTATTTCAAACTACTAACATTTTAAGATCTATACTTACAAAAACAAAACCGGTTAATAGTGATCAAAATTCAAAAAACTGTATTTACAGTATTCCGTGTTGTGAATGTGACAAATATTATGTTGGTGAGTCATCCAGACCCTTCAATGTAAGATTGGGCGAACACAAAAGTTATATTAGAAAAAATGAAATTGAAAAATCAAAAATTTGTGAACACGCTTTCGAAAACGGACATCCAATAAATTGGAATGGAGCAAAAATTTTAACAAAAGAACCGGACAGTAAAAAGAGAAAAATTAAAGAATCTGCAATAATTTTGCTAAATGAAGACAAATGCGTATCAAATTATTCTGTAGATTGTTGTACAATATGGTTACTATGCTAAAAGAAGAACTTAGCAACTTGAATATCTAATCTAATCAACTTTTCTGTGAGCGTAGTAAGTATCTATGGTTATAATATAAACATTAAAATTGTGTAATTTCACGAATTACACAAGAGAAAGACTATTTAGCATTGAGAAAGGAAACAGACTAAGTTTCCGAAACGTCTGCAAAATATAATTGTTTTTATTTTATTTTAATTATATTTTATGTCAGAAAACCAACCTTTAACTGTTCCTTTGACGTAAAGTCACAGGCGTAAAGGTTATTTTTTAAATAATCCAAATATTTTTCAGATTATCAGATTAATGTTCAGAAGTGTGGCCGTAAATCCCAAATAATAACAGAAAGAAAAAAAGTTTAATATATGTGAAAACTTTCATTTAAGTACGTAGGTATAAAGGTTTTAAAAATATTTCGTAGCTCTTCGGTTAAGGAGCAACTTTGACCAAGGATCTGAAATTTTGAAATTTTTTACATAAAAATGGATTTGTGTCAGGGCACTCAGCTGTACCGTTTTTGACTAAAATAATGTTTTGACATGCATTTACGTTGCTTTAAAAATATTATTTTAAGATGAATAAAATGAATAAATTAAGAATTAAGTGCTTCAATTTAAGATATTTCTTGTTTTAATCCAAATTTCTACTTACTTACTTAAAATCAGAATAAAACTATCTCGTTCCATGAAAATTCGGTTTGCTTAAGTACAATCCATACTCAATTAAAGAAAATTTGTCGATTTTTCTCGCGTCAGTATTTTGATCAGTTCGTTTCCAGGATTACATTTGTTTCAATGAAGAATATGAACACAATCAAATAAACCGAATATTTATATGTGTAAATGTATGCAGGATGTTCCAAAAGTAGAGGGTCCTAAACAAAGCAAAAAATGTACAGAAATGTATAAATGGTTTGCCATTTCCCATTTGGTACGTTTCTATATGCAGCAATAATACAGACGCAAATTACAACAATATACCGTACATAAATAAATATATAAATAAAGTCCCACCTAAAAGGTGCTGTGGATACGACTATTAAAGTAGTAGCACCGAACCTATCCATGAAAATTAATATAGAATCAAAAAAAGCTAATGTAGAGGCGCAAAATTAAATAAATACAAGCGATCACATACATGCCTGCAATGAATCGCCTGTAGCGCCTAAACTATCAAACTTATGAGAAAAATGCATAGGACATTTCTTATAGCAAATTTCCTCTTCTTTAATTTGTAATTCATTTGTTTTGGCACTAGGAGGCACCGGAAGCGATGAGATATTTTGAAAAAACCCGTTTTTGGCGACATTTTAGCAATATGGCGGCGCGAGCGGCAAAGATACGAAGGGGCAAATCTAGTATGTTAAATAGGACACTAAAATCTATCGATTCCCAAAAAATCAAAACTTCCTCACTTTATTTCTTTCCTTTTCTTTTTTGGGATTTATTACCACATTCCTCACTTATTCGGACCAAACCCCCTTTTCTTCGACCTGGCTACTGGGCTACTATGGGATATTTCTAGCTTACATGGTCCGGGAGAATCTAAGGATTTTGTTAGCGGTATAAGATGAAATAAACACCTTTATATTGTACAATATATCTACTAAATATACACACATTGCAAGAAAAGATTTTTATTGAATATTATTGCGAGATAAAAAAAATTGATTTAGAATTAGGATTAATTGGGAAAAGTCTGTGGAATAATATTATTTTAACAAAAACCACCATCGAACTGTTCCTTTGACTTGCAGTTGGATGCGTAGAGATTATTTCTTCATTACTCCAGTTAATTTTACTGGGATTTTTTTGCAGCAAAATATTGAAAATTGGAGAGGATATTCTCCTCTCGATATGGTAACATCCCAGGGGTGGTCAACTAGCCAAAAAAGTGTACACCATATTTGGTACTCAAGTGATACTCAAAGTATTCAAATTATAAACAAATTATTCAAAGTACTTCAACAAAATTAAAAAATCCTACCTACTAATGCAATATATATTTTTCAAATCCATCTCCACTTAAATTTAATCAAAATGAAATGAAACAAAGTTAGGCTCGTTCAAAAGAGGTCCGATGCGAGAAATATTAACCATTATTTGCCAAAATTACCAAAAATAGTTAATACGTCCCTCATCTGATCTTTTTCTTTTGGATATGGAGCTCTTAAAACGTGCCTAACTTTGTTTTATTTCATTTTGATTAAATTTAAGTGGCGATAGATTTGAAAAATGGATCTTTCCTCGGATCTGTCATTAATATGATTTTTTTAAATTTTGCTTGAATACTTTCAGTAATTTGATTATCACGAGGATTATCATTTGAGTAAGTACTTTGAGTATCATTCAAATCTCGATTCAAGTACTTTGAGTATCGGCTGAGTGTCTTGAGTATCCTCCGCAAATATCTTAAGCATAAATAGAACAGGAATATAAAATCGACAGTAATCGTATAAAATCGCAATTTCCAATTTTAAAATATTTAAAACATTGAACAGGAATTAAAAATTTAAAAGTACTTAAAATTTCCAAAATTACTCAAAGGAGTACTCAAAAGATTAGTACTCAAAGTACTCAAGGATACTCAAGAAATATTTAGGTATTCAAAGGATGTAAAAAGAACTAAAAACATTTATGGGTACTTAATTAAAATACTTAAACTCTCGCTTAAACTGTACTCAAAAGTACTCAAGCCACAAATGTATACCACATTTATAGAGTTGACCACACCTCGGTAACAAAAGAAAAATAAATAAATACTCGTAAATTCGTTAACAGACTATTTTTGAGAAAAAATCCTCAGGATTTTTGTTATCAAATTCGCCTCTTTCGACATCCTTTCAAATTCATAACATCAACTGTATCAAAATTATGATGAAGTTTTCTATAAGTATAGACTTTCAAATGAGATATTATATGATCCATTTACTTCCTCATCAAAATATTTTCACTAGTAATCTCCCTCGTACTTGAATTATTAAGGAAAATTTTCCGAGTGCACAAATTTTCTTAGAAAGTTGGACCCTCTAATTTGGATTTCTTGCCAGAACAGCGATTTTTTGTTCGGACAAGCAAACATCAAATATAATCATATTTCAATAATTTGACAGAAAAATTTCCACTTATTAATTTCCCTGGAGGATAAAAATTTCCTGCAATTTTTTGGGTTGCCATGGTAACGAAACAAAAAGCAAACTTCTAATTGGTTAAAAATGCGACGTGTGAAATTTTCATTTAAAAATAAAAATCGACTTGTCTGAAGTTTTATTCAAAAATAATCTGTTTGTGAAATAATTATATAATTTTTTCCATATTTTAATAGCACACAGTCTGTGGGACTGTGGGTAAACTTTTCTATTCAATTGTATTTCTTTACTAATTAATTGTGGTTCACATTGTTAAATAAATACCTAACAGTTATAAAAGTAAAAACTTTAAAATATGATAAATAATGTTTTAAATGAATTAAATATTAGCACACGGCATTTCATTAATGCTTCCTGCCATTTATCTTAAAGTATTACATTGTATGTATTAACATTAGCAACAGAAAAATTGATGTAATGAGATCTTATTCAAAATGGTATCAGATTTAGAAAATAAATGTTCGACAACATTAATAACTGCATATTAGAAGAAAAAAGAAACATCCCAAATTATTACTAAACCATTACTACCTATAAATAATTAATTAGGGAGTTAGTTTAATCTTTATCTTTGAGCAGAATAAGTTCCCAAAATCCTTAGAAAAGTATAATCAAACCTATTTTTAAGCAAGGAGATCCAGGTCAACCGATTCTCCATTTTCGTAATTTTAATAATTGCATAGGCAGAGTAGGCACGTTCTAGAACTAAATAAACTAATTATCGACTTGAGTGAAGGTTTGTCCACATCTGACCCAATACATACTTTAATAAGTCAGATTCAACAGTCATTAAATCAGTTTTTAATGATAATTTTGAATGTAGCCAAGGCTTTTAAGATAGTGTCAGACCTAAATGTGAGTCCTTGATTAGGGATTATTTAATAAATAGGCGACAGCAAGTTTCAATAAATTCTGAAAAATAGTTAAATGTGGAATACCTCAAGGAACAGTAATCGGCCCGATTATTGAAGCTATATTAATGAGGTTAAAAACTTGTTAACAACTTATTTCATATGCCGATCAGTACAATGTTACTTTTCACTGGGTTTTGATGGGACGGTAAGTAAAAGAAAAGTCAGAAATACTCGCAGAAATAGGTTTACAGAAAATGCAGAAATGACTAAATACAAATCTCTTAACTTTAAAGTATCTAAGTGTGTGTATACCTAACAGAGATTCTATTAACATGTATTTGACTTTTTCCGAAAGTAAGTATTTAAATTTGTACATTGTGTTCAATTTCATAAGATTGCCAGTCCTTATGGACATGATTTTCAAAACTTAAGCTACTATCAAACGTTACTTCTGTTTCTCGCCACGTCATTTCTGGTATTATTTTCCCATTGATTTTTTATCGTAAAGTTGTTCCTATGGACTTTGCTTCTAGCAGAATCAGTTAAAATTATTAGATAACAACTTTTCTAAGCATCCAAACTTAGTTCATTTGCCTTAGACTCCTTAGACTACTTCAGTATTCTGCCCAGATCAAAGTTGACCTCCTGAAGATAATGACTATATATAAAATATTTGGGATCTCAGCTTCTAAAATGGGACATGCTAAACTTTATTGTGTCCTTTCGGTATATAAAAGAAAAATTTTAATTTTGTAATTTATGGCAAATCATGGAAACTGAAAGTTTGCTATTTATAAAAACTTAACTATGCTTTAATATTATCGGAGGGTAACACACAAATTAATTTATGATGTATGAAAATAATTCAGAAGTATTTCCAAAAAATCATATTAAAAAATTAAAGACTGTGTTTAGGCTCCAATGTGTTGGATTTGGAGAGTTATAATAATACCAAAACTAAAAAATGTATAATGATAACTAACAAAAAATTCAAACACCTACCAATATTGAGACCAAGACTAACGAATAATCTCGCGAATAATGCGGTTTTTAAATTTATAGATTATGTATAAATAGAATTGTATACTCCCTTCTGATATTAGACAGCTCTAGGACGGGGTTTAAAGAAAACGTTTTTTGTTTTCAACATGTTTAAAACATATATTTTTTAGTATGTATACGTTTAAAATATGAATTCTGAAAAATCAATTATATTTACCTATTAAAAAATATACCTAAAAAAATACCAACTTTCATGTACTTACTGGTACCTATAATACATTTATTCTTTTAAATCCATTAAACAAATAGCAAATAAAATAAACAAATTTTTTTATTTTTATTAATTATTTCAAAAGGGTATTATCTATTCCATCAGCTTTCATCAGCACTTTACCCGAGTCTTTACCTGAATATGATCGGTCCACCGGTTTACATTCTAGAAATTGTTTTGTTAGCAAAGAGTGGGACATACGAGGGTGACATTTGTGCTAATAAATCCACTGTTCGACACAAAGATCCTTCCCACGAAATAAATGAGTATATTGTAAAATTTGGACCTAAATTAGTAAATTAGTCTATAGTTGACCTGTAATTCGCTAAATTAAGCTCAACTTTCATGGAAAGGCTTTATAGGACCCTTTATAGACAAAAAACGGACGTCGCATTTATTACCTGCTGACAGTTGGGACAATTTATTCTCAATCCCTTAAATATTCCAGTTGTAATTGAGAAACGGTTAGATGTATTTCAGAAACCGGCAAATGTAATTGAGAATAGTCAAATGTAAATCAGAATGCGTTAATTGTAATTGAGAATAGTTAAATGTAATTCAGAAAGCGTCAAATGAAATTGAGAATAGTCAAATGTAATTGAGAAAGTGTTAAATGTAATTCGGAAAGCATCAAATCGAATTCAGAATGGGTCAATTGAAATTGATATCATGCAAAATTCGAAACCTTTACATAAATACATAGATTGTGCTTGAAATCGATTATTCTGTGAAAAAAATACCGGCCATTCAACTGTAATAATTGTTTGTGATGACAGTCACAAGTGACTTTTATGGGTTAAGTTTACAAATAATGTATTTTGATAAAATTTAAAACGTCAATTTGAATTTCGTAAAAAGCAAGTTGGTGTCCTTAATTTGATAAACAGTTTAAAACATGGAACTTTAAAGACAACTGTGCAATTTGTCGAGTAAAGATGACGAGAAGTACCGTTGTCAAACTCCAACCATGTCGTCATTTATTACATGAAAAATTAAAAGTTCCGAAACAATATTTTCTTGAGCATAAAATTGAGCAACTTCATATCATTATTTAACGAGTTATTTAACCAACATCTCTTACGGTTTCTGATATCCCCATATATTCGCACTATGTAATTTCTGGCTCCCTGTATATGACATCTTCAAATTTTCATAATCTCAATTTCGCATTTGACCTATTCTCAATTTAATTTGACGCCTTCTGAATTACATTTAACCCTTTCTCAATTACAATTAACGCATTCTCAATTACATTTGACTATTCTTAATTACAATTAACCCCTTCTGAATTACATTTGACTATTCTCAATTACATTTGACGTTTTCTCAATTACAATTGGAAAAGGTGTAGTTGTTACTGTACAGGGTCATCACGCGAAAATGTCCTTTTTTGAAATAACTCAGCCATTTTTCATGTTATGATATAGATGTAAAGACATTCTGAACTAGTTTTTTCCACAGAATCCAAATTTTCAGTCAAAAAAACAATAACGAATCGCATTTCAGAAATACGACATAATACTTTCTCTTTTAAATAGAACACTCTGTATATTTTGAAATATTTCGATTCTGCTTCTCTTTTTGAATTCAAAAGTGTCAACATATCTTATGTTATCTCAAATGGTTTTTTAGATATTTATAATTATATTTGATGATATTAAAATCTGATATATAAATCTGACGATATTAAAATAACATGACCGATTTTGTTAAGTAAATTTTGAAAACAAAGAAAACATTAACGCATAATGAGAAAATGATCTCTGAGAAACATAAAATGTTGATTTCATACATTTAATTAACAAAGAAAATATTAATAAACATTAATAAAAAAATATTAACAAAGAATTAACAATGTTAAATATTACAAGGTTAAATATAATAAATAATTTTAGATACATTATTGCATATATTCAATTTAGTAATTGCTCAATATGTCTACTTCTATTTTCATAACAAAGTCTAAACCGCCGTCGATAAATCACCTAAACAATCACAATTATATGATCAGGAATTCTCTAAACAATTTAAAACGGCGGTATAGACTTTGTTATGAAAATTGAGCCATTACTAAAATTGAATAAATGCAATAATATATCTAAAATTATTTATTATATTTAATCTTGTAATATTTAACATTGTTAATTCTTTGTTAATATTTTTTTAATGTTTGTTAATATTTTCTTTGTTAAATAAATGTATGAAATTAACATTCTATGCTTCTCAGAGATAATTTTCTCATTATGGTTAATGTTTTTCTTTGTTTTCAAAATTTACCTAACAAAATCGGTCACGTTATTTTAATATCGTCAGATTTATATATCAGATTTTAATATCATTAAATCTAAATATCTCAAAAACCATTTGAGATAACATAAGATATGTTGACATTTTTGAATTCAGAAAGAGAAGCAGAATCGAAATATTTCAAAATATACAGAGTGTTCTATTTAAAAGAGAAAGTATTATGTCGTATTTCTGAAATGCGATTCGTTATTGTTTTTTTGACTGAAAATTTAGATTCTGTGGAAAAAACTAGTTCAGAATGTCTTTACATCTATGTCATAACATGAAAAATGGCTGAGTTATTTCAAAAAAGGACATTTTCGCGTGATGACCCTGTACATACAGGCGTGTTTTCCACATTTTGTGTCTAACGTATTTAATTTAACAACAATATCGTCACTAGTTTGTGGGAATAAAACCGATAGCTTTTGTTATATTTATGGCGAAATTACTGCGAAAACGCACCAAAAACCTCGTGAAAGAGGCTTATTGACTGTACTTTGCCTGTAAAGAAAGTTTGTGATCAAAACAAATCCAAAAATTTGACAGGCTGATTGAACATAGACAGGATGATTGAAAGATACCTATTGTCAATGACAAATGTAAACTATAAAGACATTAAATTTTTCTTCTTACTCTGTTAATAACGAGGTTAATAATATCCTTAAAACATATATTACAATATTGCTTTAAAGTTATTCCACAAAACTTATTAAATATTTAAAACCAGTAGTATCGGTAAAGAAACAGGGAAAGTACAGTATTGCCCTCTGGCAGTGTCCAACCGCATTTTATACATTTTCTTGCTTCAATTACAATAATGTCGTTCCATGTCTTTATAGTTTACATTTGTCATTGATATTATAAATCTATGCCGTTCGCAGTTCCAATGGATTGGAGGGATCTTTGCAACCACGTGGATGATGGTTATTTTTATATGACAAATGTCGAAGGAATTACTAGCAAAATCAAGCGCAGCACTCGTTACCCCAATATTACCTTTGTAATTTGCAATCAAATCAGTGCCTCATGACATATCATTACCCATTCCCCAGCATCCTGAAAGTTACACTCTTGATTCACAATTAGAACCTGAGGATTCTCCACTAGATGCTGGACCTTGGTTCAGCTACTATCTACTTTCAAGTTATTATGAAAATAAGTATTCGTACTGCATCCAAGTAAAATTAACGAAATTATGTTTACTGTCAGCAGCAACCGCCGACAGTTCTCGCTCGTTTGTTGACAGGATTACTGCAGGGCGCAGAACTCCTAAAAGGGTTCACTTTAAACTATCGATTTCCATAGCGATATAATTTATTTTCTTATTAAAAATGAATAGTAATTAGGGATGTGCTAGTTCTCACGATTCATCCTCTAAACCTTACTTATTCACCCAAGCTGAATAAGGTGATCTTGTTAGTAACTTGCACCTTCCGAAGATAAAAGCGGAACTTCTCTGCCTGCAGCAATGGAATTTTAGAAAAAGCAGTTAGGGTATTCATATAAACTATACAGGCAGAGACAAGCAACATTAACAATTTTTTTTTGCAGTAGATGGTAAATTGATGTTTTGTCACGATATACCCGGTCTGATGACGGAACTTAGCTTACCATATACATCAGATCAATAGCGGCTATTTATAGATTCATCTAAAATAGCTTGAAAGTTGTTTTAGTTTTTAATGGCAACGAATATCAATCAGTTTCCATGGGTTACTCGGCAAATATGAAAGAGATACATTTTTTATTTTAAGACATTATTCAGGTGTACTACACAGTGCGAAGACCACAAATGGTACATGTGGAGATTTAAAAGTGGTAGCATTATTGACATGGCTGCAATCAGGATATACAAAATACTGCTGCTTTCGGTATGAGTAGGATAGCCGTGCAAAATATGAACATCAAATTTAATATTGGAGTTTACGCCAAAACAAATGAACTTTGTGTTAAAAATGTGGCACGAGAAGTATTAGATCAGAAGGAAAATATATATTTATTATTTACCCTCACTTCACATTAAGCTAGGCTTCATCAAAAATTTTGTTAAGGCACTGAATAAAGAAGGAGATATTTTCTTATATGCAAAACAAAAATTTCTTTTGAAGAAAAAAATAACTTTCCGACATTCTATACATATTTTAGATTACTCTGATAAAAATTGCATTCAAATCGGATAAGTTTTAAACGAGATATTCGAAAACTACGATATAAGTGGGTAAGTGGGTATATAAGACTCTTAAGTATTGTATTTTAAATCTTGGCGAATTTGAAGTGAACAAATAAAATAAATGTTAGGCGTGTTAGAAATCGATAATTACTTAATCTGTATCTTTTAAAATTCGTTCAGTGTTAGGTATTTATATGGCATTAAATTTGTATTTAGTTTTCGGCAGTCATGTTACGGTCCACTGATGTAAGAGATCAAATAACAGTAATATTTTTCTTATGAAAGTATCTCTTTTGAACAAATTATATAATGTAAATATCTGATACAATATGGGCTCGATTATGGCAGTGCTCTCGGAATAAATCTAATCTGGGAAGTATTAATAAGTGATTGTGGTTAATGTCGACCTTAATATTTCTTAATTAATTTAACGCACACATTCGCAATACTTTATTTGCTAGGCAATCCCAAAATGTATTGAGATGTTGTGTCAGTGTAAACAACTTGTTTGTTGAGGATAGGAAAACATTAACATAATTTATAATTTTCAAGTGAGGAATTGTTCAACAATAGGTTGTAAATTTTATTATTTACACAGCGTACCTTGAGTCTATTTCAGGTACGGATGGGATAAGAGAACCGACTCGCACAATTATGAACAAGTGGCCCAGCAAGATGAACGTAAGGTGTGACATTTTTTTGACTGCTTTATTTCAATTTTCTTGAATGATGATACCAGCAAAAATTAAAACATTTTAAAAAAATTGTTAAAACTGTCACATATTATGTAATACTTAAAAACATAACAAATTAATAAGAGGTGATAAACTGACAGTAAAACAACATTTTTTTTTACTGTTAGCATATTATCTAGTAATGTTTTTTTTTTCATTTAATTGTTTAATGTTTCAACAGTAATGCAATGTGACAAACTTTTGACTATCAATAATTACGAATATTTTTATTATTAATATTATTCTCTTGATGTTGGCTGTGTCCGAAGTAGTTGGGTTTATTAAAATAATTATGTACAGAAATAAAAAAAGAATTATACGTCTATATACAGAGTATTAAGTAAAAGAGTGAGTAATGAGTGAGTTTAGCTTGAGAGGGAAACTACCATCGTAGTTTCTCCTCGTTGATTATTATTTTTTTCATGGTTGTAGTAGGTCCTGGGGCAATGTCCTTCCTAGTCTCCGATTGTCTGAGCCGTTGTTGTAAAATTATTCAATTAAAGCATTTTCACTATATGTTACTCGGTTACTGTATGATGCAGCAAACCTCCTGACTTCGTACTTGATAAAGGGTATTCCAAGATCTTTGTGTATCGTCTGGTTGCTGACATACCATGGAGCTCCAACTTTGGCTCTGAGAGATTTTGATTGTAGTCATTGTATAATGTTTAATTTCGTTGGCTTGGCACATCCCCATAATTGGAGCCCGTATGTCCTTGGATAGGTTTTAGCATTACCTGTGGCATTACTTTGTATAATAGGACTTTGTTCGACAATGAGAGTTTAGATGTTTTGCCAATAAGTCAGTACATTTGGCGATATTTGATATCCAGTTGTTTTCGCTTAGCCTGGATGTGCGAGTTCCAAGTGAGACGTTGGTCGAGGTGCAGACCAAGGTATTTGGTTTCTGTTTTGACTGATATAGTTTTGTTATTCATAGTTACAGGAGGGCAGATACTGTGCTGGGTAGTGATTGCGATTTGTATAGACTTAGACTGGTTTAGTTTTCCATTCATTGTACCAGTTGCTTACTAAATCCAGATGATGTTGGAGGTTTTCTGAAGCCGTTGCTGGATTATCACTTATGGATAGAAGTGCTACACCGTCAGCGAAAGATGTGGTGTTGGCTATTTCAGGTATATCTGACGTGTAGATTAGCAACAGCAGTGATCTAAGAACGCTACCTTATGTTTGACAGAAAAGTTTCTATCGTGTAGGTAAGATTTAATAAGAAGATAATAGTTGGAAGATAAGACGTTTTCGGCTTTAAAGAGAAGACCTCGATGCCAAACTTTATCAGAGGCCTGTGATATGTCAAGGAAAACTGCATGACAGAATTTCTATTGTTCCAGACTTTTAGCGATTTCGTTTACTAGCCTATGGACTTGATGTGTTGTGGAGTGTTGTTCCTGAAAACCAAATTGGTGGTTTGGGAGGAGCTACAGAGGATGTAAAGTGCACAAAGATCTAGTCGCAGCAAAATATCAGACCAGACGAATTAACCAACAAATACAACCCCATCTCAACGAACTTGCAACTCAAAATGAAGTATCTCCAAATCCAAGAATGGCAAAAACATATGCGCATGTAGCATGCTACAGTTGGGAACAGTGTCTAAGCACAACAAAAGACAAATTTAGATGAGCATTTAATAACGTTAAATCAATTTAAAAACATAAAAACATGTTCAGTCAGTTGATGAATCAAAATAATATGATACTAACACTACTAAACACAGTCATTGGACAAAAACATTAATAAACATACTTAGAATAGCGACTTGGAACGTCAATGGCTTACTTAACCATAAGCAAGAACTTTCATAGATTTAAACAAAATTGATATTCTCCTTATATCTGAAACACACTTTACAGATAGAACTACATTTAGTATACCTAATTATTTCATTTATGACACCCCACATCCTGATGGAACCGCTCACGGAGGATCAGCAATAATCATACGCAATACCATCTCGCATTATGAACTTCCCAAATATCAGACAGATAAAATCCAAGCAGCTAGCGTAGAGGTTAATGCAATCCACTGGAAATTCAAAGTCACTGCAATTTACAGTCCTCCCAGGTACGCCATATCAACAAATGAATATAAAACTCTTGGCAACAGATTTATTGCTGGAGGAGACTGGAACGCAAGACATACGACATGGGGCTCGAGATTCATCACCACTAATAATAGAAATCTACTACGTGCAATGTCCGACAATAATTATGACTTCCTCTCCAATGGAGAGCCTACGTACTGGCCGAGTAACCCCAGAAAGCTTCCTGATCTCCTCGATTTTTTCGTTACAAGTGGGATTAACAGAAACAACTGCATTGTTGAATCAAATTTTGACCTATTTTCTGACCACACTCCAGTTATCTTAAGCCTAAGCACCTCAGTCATCAGCAAGACATCATCACCTCTATTAACCGCAAAGAATACAGATTGGAATAAATTTAAAAATTATGTAGAAGAACACATTAATCTGAACCTTAGACTCAAGACTCCAGAGGACATAAATGAAACAGTACAAAATTACACAAAACTAATACAAGAAGCAGCTTGGCACTATACTCCACAGAATACCAAAAAGCAACCAAAGCTAACAGCATCCCACTTCGCATCCGACAACTCATTAGCGAAAAAGATGAGCGAGGTGAATCTGGCAGGCATCCAGAAATCCCATAGACCAACATAATTACAGCAGACTAAACCAAGAATTAAAAAAGACATACCTCCAATCTATAAAACAAACCGTGAATGGGCTCGCTCTAATGAGGAGAAAGCTGAAACTTTCGCAGAATCTCTATCAGGTGTCTTCAAAACTGAACAAGATGACTTAGATGAGGAAGTTGAAAACTACATCGGTGCTCCATGTCAAATGACTCCTGCAAAAGTATTTAGTTCGTCTGAAGTTAAAGAAGAAATCCAAAAACTCAACGTACGTAAGGCTCCAGGGTATGACCTAAATAACAGAACAAATCTTGAAACATCTACCACGGAAAGCACCATATTTAATTGCATTCTAAGTTTGTCATACCTAGAAATTATTATGATCCATAAACCAGGCAAACCGCTACTTGAACCCATCTCGTATCGCCCTATTAGTCTACTACCTACAATTAGCAAGGTACTTGAACGATTATTGTGAAAAAGGATTATAATTAAAAACCTTTGTTTCAAAAACAAATTTGTCATGATTACTTAAGAAATAAAGTGATAATTACACACAAAAATACGTGTTTTGAAGAGAATTCAAACTTTGAAGAATTTAAAAAAATCAGAGACAAAAATTGAAAATCTGAATTGACAGATCGATAAGCAATTAAAAAACGAAGATGTCCCAAAAAAAACTTTCCGGTTGCTTAAGTATTAAGACCTGCAGACTGATTGAAAAAAAAATTACTTTGGGGCCACTGTGCGTCGTGTTGCCTTTGCCGCGGGTAATTTGAACCAATGACGTATGTCTGGAATTTGAGACCCAAATCATGTTGTCATGTCCATGAAGATAAAATCACACAACAAAGTGTACCAAGAGTTTGCGCTATTGCATGCAATCCTATCATCATGACTCAAATGGTTTATCTGCTTCATTAAAAATAACAATAGAAAACAAACAACTTGACCTAAACGAGGAAAACAGCAACCAACAATATTCCTTAAATTACTGCGATGCATCTTTGCAAATATATACTGCAAATAAATTGTATAAAGTTTATTTATTTTAATATTACATATATCTAATTAACACCTTTGTGATTGAACTTAAAATAACATGTGACCTAATTCTTTTTTAAGAATTTGCATTATCATCATGAAGCATGTCCCAAATTGATTTATTCTTTTGCGACATATTTATCTTCTAGAAAAATGTCGCCAATTTGTATGTTTAGAGATGAAACATCAATATAAGTATGCCAAATTAGATATGTTTGTTATTTATATGCTTGTATAAAGCCTAAATAAAGTCATTTATAAACCAATTTGAATACTTAAAACTCGTGCAACTTTTTAAAATTTACGACATTACAATCATTATACATTATGGCTAAAACTCAGACCTACCCCATAACACATCAGAACAGAAAGAAGTTGTCCATACCTATTTTGTACGACTGACTGGTTTTTATGAGAAAACTCAAATACTAAAGCAGTAAACAATGTTGAGGAAAAATAGCTCCATCATGAGTTTTATGGACATTTCAAAGACATGAACTGCTCTTAAATAGACATCTGCATCTCTTGAAAATCTATTGAACAGATAAAATCAATATAACTATTTTAACATCATAAAAGGTAAATAAAATTTATTGCAATTTATTAATAGAATTCAAACAAATATAAAATAGCACCAATTTAATTTTTTCTCTCTAATGAATGGGACATCACGAATGCAGTCGCTGGAGTGCCATTAGCACAGGAGCAGATATATTTACCCTTAATAGTTTGAGAAGAATAAAATCATCGTCGAGTAGGTAAAGGGAGGAGAGTTGAACCACTTTTTGAAAAACTCAAGATAAATTCTTTATCTGGTAATGTGCGATTTCCAAAAAATCTCTAGAACTTCGAGAAAAAAAAACATTCTGATCGCTGTTAAGGTCCAACTATCCTCCCCAGTGGAGGAGAGTTGGACTGTTACTAGCAGGAGAGTCGGACCACCAACAAATTGCTTTTTTTTCTTAATAACGCTGGTTCCGCAGGTTTGACAGAGTGATTCCTAGCTCGTACACCCTTCATGCAACCATCTTTTGCACAATACACACCGAATCCAGTCATCTTTCTTCTTCGTCATTCGATAATCTTCGCCGCATCCTACACACTCATTCTCGTAATTGCTCAACCGGTCCTCGTCTTCAGAATCATCCAATACTGCGTCTGATTCGGATGAAGAGGAGGTCTTGGTGGACTTACTCTGCTTCTTATATTTCTTCGCTGATTTATTCTTCTTGATAGTTTTTCTCTTCCTATCAGTGATGTTATCTGTAGAGAGGACACCAGAAATTTGTCGGCTAGCTTTTTTTACAGGTGGAGTAATAACAGGCACTGGCGAAACCATATCCAATGCCTTTCCTGGTGTAATTTCAGACACCATCGAATATGATTTTTGTGGAGGCCTGTGGAGCTTCAATCCCAGATGGATCTGGTTCGAGTAAATCCCGTCGTTCCTCATGCGTTGCTTTTTTTTGACAGAATGTCATCTGGAATCGAACATCATTTTTCTGGCGGTCTATTTCGAACAACTTGAACTCCCGATGGGCCTGGCTCTGGTGAATCCGCTCGTTCTTCAAGTTGTTGTTCATTGTCCTCTGGCGCAGCAGCTTGGTTTGAATCGCCCATCAAGAATGCATGGTCAGGAATTGCCCTTGGATTAAAGGGCATTATTCCGGTAGATCTAAAACCCGAAACTGCATTTTGAACATTCGCAGATTTCCCCCAGGCATCACATAAAAGCTTTCCAAAATTCAGTCTCTCAACTTCCGATTTGCCTGATTCTTTACGAAGTACCTGCAGGCATTGTAATAGTGACTCTTTAATGACTTGAAAAAACTGCGATCCAAGAGTTGCAGAAAGTGGGTCGTGTGTGGAGGCAAACAGAAAAGTATAATTTCATGTTCTTCTGCAATCTGTAGTGTCTCGAGATTAGAAGTATGAGATGAATGTCCATCTAGTATCAACAGCACATTTCCAGGAGGTTTTTTAGGAAAGAAATGTGTCTTCAACCGGTCCAAAAATATTTCTGAATTGACGTAAGCCGGTTTTTGAGACATTCTTATACGTGACCCTGGTGGCATTCCTTCAGACCATTCTTCTTTCCTATTTTTTCCCTCAAAAATGGAGTATGGAGGCAAATATCCACCTTCCGCATTGCAGCATGCCAAGACACTAATAGTTTCTCCTTTTTCTCCTGGACTGAGACTAGGAACACATTTGGATCCTTTTTGAGCAAGAACTTTATCAGCTCTAGTGTTCAACTGCAGGCCCGTTTCATCACAATTGAATATATTCCCAGGTTTGTCGTACAGAGAATTATTCGTCAAGATCTTGTCAAGCTCCTCAAAGTACTTGTCTACAATCTCTTTAGACATCCCTGTGGCACGGGCGACATAATCATTATCAGCCTTTCGCACTGCAATATGAGGCCTCCTTCTAAGGAATGGAGCCAACCATTTTTTTCCTGCCTTGTCTATAAGAATGAATAAGTGAAACTTACGCCACCTGTGTTATGTTTGCATAGTTACCTTCATTTTCATTGAACCTGGTTGTTATTCCTAATTGAACAGCCATTTTGTAAGCCATTTCTCTCACTTCTTGTCTTGTTGGTGAGAAACCACATCTTTGGAGCTTCTTTATGTGTCTTGCAAGTTTTTCTTCTGCATTTGCACCAAGCATTGAATCTGGGCCAAGTCTGTCACATTTTTCCATGTTCCTGAAGAGGGGTTGGAACCTTTGGTGTAGAACTTACACTTGGAGTAGTTTTCCACACACACCAAAACACTTTTGCACACACTCAGTGTGTGGAAAACTACTCCAAGTGTAAGTTTTTTCATGTTGTTAGTTTTCATTCTACTTTTTAGGGTAGATTTAGGAATACCAAAACTTCTAGCTGCGTCATTTACTCCCATGCTACCAGAAGTAATTGCCTGTACCGCTGACTGTAACTGATTTGAAGTCCAGCATCCTCTTGGTCTAGCAGATGCTTTACGGATATAAGTATTTGGCATATTCTGAAACGTTAAAACCAATCAAAACTTAGGTCCATCTCACCTCCATGCCAGTGGTCCATCTGTCATCCAATAGAAGGAGAGATGGACCATCAGTTCACGCCCAAATCAGTTATTATAATGCCACAATCAAGGTTAGGAACTAAATATTAACATACAATCTATCTATCATTTGGTGTGAATATTTCACGTTCCAACTTACCGAACTTTCCACACCAGGAGTGCGAAATGTTGCTGTAGAAATTTCACACCCAAGTAAAACAGAAAATGGCTCCTATTTCAACACAAAATAGATAAATACGACAGGTGTTGTGTTCCACAACATCGACACTCACTTATGACCCTACAGCTGATAGCGCAACACAGTGCTGCCAATATTTGAAAAGTTCTCGCCAAAGGTCCGTCTCTCCTCCTGGTCCGACTCTCCTCCCTTTACCTAATAAGTTCCATAACGTAGTTGTTAAATGTAGAAAGTAAAGTAATGTGGGTCTTCAAGACAAAGGAATGAGCTACTAAGTTTTGTCTATAGCAAAGCAGTATGAGTACAAATTGCTCGTGGTGGTATTAGCGCCCCACCGTTTGCACAACAATTTCAGTATAATATCGATAAGAAAGACTGTGATCTTGTTGCAAAAGGTTTGTAAACTGGAGCTGGATCAAGAATCATTCATATGGTGCGATATTGAATTAATTCTAAAATTTTGAAGAAAGTTTTGTATGCATAAATGACAGCAATATGTGTACCTTATACAGCAGTAGTAGTTGCTGTGAAGGAAAGTACTCTTTTGCTTTTAGAAACCAAAGCTTCTTCGCGTAAAATAAACGATTAGAGATGTAATTAAAATGTCATTAGGAGTGTCGATTTATTAGTCCAGATTTTTTCCAAAAATGTTGCCGATATCGGTGTTAGTTTTGGTGAAACTTTTCCTTTAAAGTCCAAAGAAAATACTGCCACGTCGCTGAAAAGCTGTTTCGCTTCGTAAAAGCAGGGAACGGGCTAGCTGTAGAATTTCGATCAATGATTGATTGAGTAGAAGAAATTATAAACGTATTTATACAACATATGAATCCCACGTGTTTGCAATTATTTTTTAACGTCTTGCTAGCGGAAAATTTAAGCGCCTAAGAGTACTGTTACACTGAATGAGATACTTGTGACCTAGTGACGTTTTCAACCGTATCATAAGAGAGGTTGCATCAGCAATTTTTCAACCAATCGCTAGGATATTATTCAGAATAAATCTGTTTGAACTTGGAGGTTCGATTTTGTTTATCGAATTGTCACCAAATAAGTCAAGTTAATGATCATTAATTTTGCTTATGTTATTAATAAACCAGTCTCAGCGTTCACGCGTATTCAGTGTGTCGCGCGTATTTATAGATAACTTCCGCGCTAATATAAGAATGTGATAACTTGACGGTTTACTTTATTATATAAGTTTATTTCCTGCTTTTTTTTTAAATTTAATTATTCATCCTCGTGCAAATGCAAAACTTGTTTCTATAATTTATTTTCTCTGAATGCTAGTAAGCGAATGTTAGGAATCGATACCGTCTGTAATGCTACTACCTATTTTAGCTTGCCTAGTCTTATTAGGTATATCCTAGGGAACCATTTTTGGATCGAAAATGAACCTATTTTTATTTATATTATACAATCGGTTTCTTCACTACCACGTCTATGAGGCTGATCTTTATTCAAAGTCATCGCAAAATGCTTTTAACAACAAAATAGTGTCGGCAAACGAAATCAAAATATCCATAAGCCTCAAAATTCTTAGAACATTGCAAGTACGGCCCTTACCTGACCAGATTCAATTGCTCGATAATCCCTTAACAATAAAATTGTAATGCAGTTATTGAACCACCCACTGAATGCCAAGCATTTTACTATAGTTATGAATACAGTTTACGTGCTTAGTTCACGACTCGCTGAGTTCTAACGGTAGGAGATTTCTATTGCCATCACATAATTTACTGTACTGTTGTGCGTAATTTATTTTATATCCAATCGTTTAAGTTAACACGATGAAGCAAATAAATAATGATGTTCTCTGTTAAGATAAATAAATATTTGTCAGTTTCTGACTGAAACTTCTACCATTGGCATTGTGCTCATGATCACAAACCAAAGCCAACGCAACCCTGAATCTTCTTCCATCTTTGTCTGAAAAATGTTGATTATTTTATAGATCCTTGTGTTAGAAGTTCCAACAAAACAAAGATAAAAATGTAAGAGTTTCGCGAATAACATTTAAAACCTTACAATAAGTTATATTTAAAATTTCTATCATAGTAGTTTATACCAGGAAAGTGCAAATTATTTAATGATCCGAAACTCTCTACGAAGGAATCGGGTAGCTTCTACCAACCATCTAGGCAAATCGCCTTTAAATTTCTACCAGGGCTTTTGTATTGCAAAATGCGAGGTTTTGCCTCAGAATTCAACCCATTTGAGCAAAACCGATTTACCCAGCTTTATCCATGGGTTTAGGTACTACTGCACTTGCATACTTCGTGTTTTTCCAGTTTAACCCATTGACAGTTTGTTTTCATTTTAAGATTTGTTCACAGTTTTTTGTCGTTGCTCTTTAACATTTTGCTAAATATTTGATTTTTTTTAAAATTTGTTGACTTGGGTATTTTCCTCCCATTAGTCAGCTGAGAGATTTAAATAATGAAGAGTTATGAATTATACCAAATAAGAACAGAGAAAAAAAATAGTTTAATCTACGAAAGCGGAGAAGGACCACTATTACTTTTGTTTTGGTAATTCCGACAAAAATCTCAGCATTTTAAATAAAATTCCGAGAAAAAAGTCGGAATTTTGGAAAATTCCCAGATAAAAGTCGGAATTATACAAGATTCAGACATAAATCTCAGAATTTAATAAAATCCCGAAAAAATATAAGTCGGAATTTTGTAAAATTCTGAGAAAAAGTCGGAATTATGCGAGGTAAAATTCCGAGAAAAAAGTTGGAATTATATTAAATTCTGAGATGGAAGTCAAAATTTTAAAAAATCCCGGATACAATTCGGAATTATTATAAGATTCAGATATAAATCTCAGAATTTAATAAAATTTCGAGAAAAAATAAGTCGGAATTTTGTAAACTTCTGAAAAAAAAGCCGGAATTATATAAAATTCCGAGAAAAAAGTCGGAATTACATTAAATTCTCAGATAAAAGTCAGAATTTTACAAAATTCCAAGATAAAAGTCGGAATTGTATAATATTCAGACATTAATCTTGGAATTTTATAAAACTGTGAGAAAAAGTCGGAATTATATAAAATTCCGAGAAAAATGTCTGAATTATATTAAATTCTGAGGAAAAAAGTCGGAATTAACGTTAGGAAAAAGTATGGATACCCCTGAATAACTTGGAGGGACCGGATTTTTGTGGAAAGTAGTTCAAACAAAAGTTGACGAACTCGCCCATGCGGATTGGACTATGATCTTGAAGTTGACCTTGAGGTCAGTGTTCAAGGTCATTTGGAGAACAACTTTGAATTTTCAAATGAGAACCTCTGTTTTTGACTTCGAATTCAAAAAGAGGGGGAAATTTCACGTTCAGATACGAGGTTCATTGTCGAGGTCATGATGACCTTGATGGTAGTTTCGTGGTCAAAATTGATCCAATCGAATAACTTGGAGGAATTGAGTTTTCGTAAAAAATGTTCAAACAACAAAGATCAATCATGATTCAAATTTCACGTTCAGATACGAGGTCATGATGACCTTGATGCTAGTTTGATCCAATCGGATATCTTGAAAGAATCAAATTTTCGTGAAAAATATTTGAACAACAAAAGTTGTTGAACTCGCCCATGCGGTTTGGACCATGACCTTGAAGTTGACCTTTCTTATTCGAACATTTTTCATGAAAACTCCCTCCAAGGTATCCGATTGGATCAAGTTTGACCTCAAAACTAGCGGCAATAAGGTCATCATGACCTCGACAATGAACCTCGTATCTGAACGTGAAACCTTCTGTTTTCGAATCTGGAGTCAAAAATAGGGGTTCCCGTTTGAAAATTCAAAGTCGACCTCCAAATGACCTTGAACACTGACCTCAATGCCATTATTCAACCCGCATGGGCGAGTTCGACAACTTTCGTTCGTAAACTATTTTTCGCAAAAACCCGGTCAGTTATTCAGGGGTATCCATACTTTTTCCTAACCCGGTACAATTCCGACTCTTTTATAAATAATTCCGACTTTTTTCTCGGAATTTTATATAATGGGTTTTTTTTCACAGAATTTTATAAAATTCTGAGATTTATGTTTGAATCTTATAGAATTCCAACTTTTATCTCGGAATTTTATAAAATTCCGACTTTTATCTCGTAACAGTCAATATTTCCGAAAATCAAAATTTCCACAAACTCGTAAACAAGAATATTCGTAAATTTTGTGTAAATAAGGTACACGAAACCTTGGATAAGGTATTTATTCAGCGCAACAAATACAAGTAACGAAGTATACGTATATTTCTCCACACTCATATAATCGTAATTAGTTTAAGGATGTTTTATTAATTATGATCATTCTTGATATTACGCTGTAGACATGACCTTGCTCGAAATTAATTTTTGCCTAATGAATTTTCTAGATTTTATAAGTTGTCTATCTTGATGGAGCTATCACGTACGTAGTTCATGATAATTAAAAACGGCACATAAATGGCATGACATAACCTTATAAATAAAAATTATATTTATGAAGAGTTTGCTTATTTCAGATAACGACATCGTCAATTTTTATGACCAGATCCTTAATGCAAGAAAATGTTTTCAATTAATTATGATGTAGACATGCAGTGACCATAAATTGAAAATAAAAATGAGTAAAAATGAGTTATGTGCAGGATATATTATTACTTGAAATTATTTAATAATCATCATCAAAAAATTGACAGGCTGTATACATTTAAGTTTAAATGAATGTTTACCAATATTTATTCTGGTTTGCAGAAATGACAAAATGCAGTATTTTTTGGCGAGATTTAAATTTTATACCGCAAGTAGGTTACGAGTTACTTGTATATGCAGCCTTTTGATCGTGGGGGCTATAAATAGAAATGTTGGGACATTAATAAGAGATTGGTCTTCAGGCTATGTTTTCACCTAGCAGTCCTGACATCCAATAGAAAATTGTAAATCCTGTTATTGTTTATTTTAAATGGCAGTCAAATAAAATAATTTTTTGCAGTTCTTAAAATAGACGTTATCTTAATTTTAACCTTTAATTTTGTTAAAAATTAGTACCTAATTTATTTTACTTCTGTGCTATTGTCAATAGAGTAAGCTTTAATGTATGCAATCCAGTGTTATGTATAATTAGTTATTTGTATTTATGTCTAATTGTTCTTTAATAAGATAGAAAATAATTTTATGTTTCTACAATGTAATTTAATGTGACGTGTCAAAAAGTCGTGTTTTATACATAATGCGTAAAAAATTGCAATTAATTAAGTCATAATTTACGACACGCGAAGGTGTGTTTCCCCTTTGGCTATATTTATTCTTGATAAAACAGGATGTCATTTGTTTTCCATTGAGATCTTTTATTTACCTATCTATGCAACCTAATCATTTTCATTTTAGACGCAGTACATTTTATAATTTATAAAACACGTGCGGATTTCATTAAGATGACTTGAACAACAGTTGTATTGTATGGGGGTTTATGATTTCAAAATAATTTATATCTTAGTACTTATCTGCGTGACATTTTACTGTCAGGTCGGCGACCTGTCTTGCAAAGAATGTTGCAATTTATATTTCACCTTCGCAGGTTCGTTCAGGTTTTCTCAAAAAATTACGGATTTGAAAAGTAGATATTTTTTGCGAGTGTTAAGAACCTGGATAACTATTTAGAATAGGAGAAACCGGCACGGCGCGGCGCCACCTTTGGAAAGTTCAAGGTTTTCTTTATTTGTATAACATATTTAACATATTCAAATTATTCGCGTATGTTATTTTAATCCCTAAAAAAAATAATACTTATATTATACACCCAACAAGGTATTTCAGTAAGTATTTTTAGGATTGGTTTACTTGCAGGATTTCAAAGACATTCCGCGAGGAATAACAAATGCATGCATGGTCTTTCAACGAAAACTTGACCCCCCCCCCCCCGAAAACGATTTCGATTTCTGATCACAGACTGTGACTAGATACTGGTAGGTTCTAACGCAAGAAACATATTTAAAAAATACATGCATTTGTATTTTGCTTTTTTTATCCATAGCTGAAATTAACCTAGTGTCGTTTATTAATAATTCATCCAAATTAAGATTACATATCTACAAAAGAGTCGACCAATAATTAAAGTATGCATTTAAGTTCTAATAGCTCGAAACAGTAACCATCTTATTATAAACGTAGTAAAATATTTCATATTATGATGAAATATTAAGTCGGTTTCTACAAAGGATTTATGACAGTTTGCAAACTACTTATTTCACGCTTCAAACAGTTTAATATTTTCTTTTTTTCTATTAAACAATCTTCTGTTTATGCACTTACCTTTTATAATTGTAAAAATCAGATCTGACCAAAATATAAATTAAAAGCAAAAGATAAAATAAACAAATTAAAATAAGCAAGAGATTGGATGGTAAAATGACCAAATCACCTGATGCGCCTGATTCACAATTTTTCCTTTTGCTTTTAATGCCATCAAACCAGTTAAACAGTTAAAATTCATTTTGACAGAGTTTGGATCTTAAAATCAGGATTGAATGAACAGTTAAGCAAGCGTCTGATTTTGAGCTGCCATAACTGATTTAACATATAAATCTGAGTAATATATCTATCGATTTAACAAGTAAACAATTATTTTTGTTGATATAGGTACCTACTATAAATCGTTGAACTGTCAATTTACTAGTTCTTGAGTTAAGTCCACATCTTATATTAGCGGAAACGTTCATTCTGCATATCTGGTAGCTACCGCGGATTTTGGACTTTATTTATGAACTTGAAGTTTCAATAGCAGCGTCTAAAATTTGTTTGACATTCAATATCGCTAGAATAAACCTACATGTGTAAATCTTAAACTACAATGCGGAATGAAGGTCTAACTAAATATAAAGTAATAAGAACTTAAATTGTGATTTATTAGCAAATTTTCTAAGCAATTCAAAAATGCAATTGTCTTGCATAGGCAAGACATTTGCATTATTGAGCGTAAGAACAACAAACCTTCTCTTCTCTTTCATTTCAGGTCCGTTAGTGTTTAACTAGGCATGATTAAGTTATAAAAAAAAATTGTTCAAAAAAAGTTACATGAATTTTTAAGGGGTCTGCTGGACGTTGTACTATTGTAATCATTTTTTTAATAGTTGAACTGTGTCTTTATTTAACCAAGCAATCATTTACTACGTTATTCGAAAGAATGTACATGAGCGACGAGAAGCGAAGCGAAGAAACATTAATAATTTTCGAGATAATTTCAAATAATCAATACGGATGAATATCCGGTATGTCTTCTAAAAAAAAACCTTTATATAAATTGACTTAAAATTAAAACAAGATGAGCTTAAATTTCAATACCCCAGAGAACATTAATGTGATAAATTGGAAGAAGTATGAAAGGACCAAACCCACAAGCCAGGGATTAATATTATCATTAAATGGCGTAATTACCTCCACGGTAGAAATCCCTTGCTATCCTATGTCACATCCAAGGTGGAGTAAGTGTCAAGAAAACTTCCATGACAAATTTCTGCCACCTCTGGAGATGAATTTATCTGCGTAAATTTATACGAAGATAAAATATACACCTAGGATATTTAAAGATGAGTAAGCAGAGTTATTGGATTAATGGTTGGAATTGATAAGGGCAGAAGTGTTACAGTCCTTATAAAGCCTGTATCAAAATTTCAACCTGTTTATGACAGGATACTTTTACCCGCCATTAGAAAATAAAATAAGAAAATAATACAGTATCTGTAATTCGAACTTTTTCCAGTTTTTACGTTTTTGTGTTATATTCCATTATCTATATTTAATGTGCAATTATTATAACGTGTATACACTTTGATGAAATAGCTACAATCCAAACAGTGCGAATTATATGATGTATCTCAAAAGAAACGTATAAAATTCAAAAAAACAAAAAAAACATTTTTTGACACTTTTCAAATATCTGTGACTGATTTTTTTTTAATGGGACACCTATATTTTATTCTAAAATTTAATAGGCATTTTACATAGGAATTTGGTGATAAAAAACAAATAATTATGTTTTTTTTTGTAAACACATTTTAGAAAATTTTTTTTTCAAAATTTTGTATTAGAATTATTACAATACAAGTTCAAAATGTGCACCATTAACAATTTGCCGATACAATGTTCGAAACTATTAATTACATTTTCAATTATGTCTGGTGTCATGTTTTGTATTTCGTCTAGGATTCAAGAAGAAGAAGGATAAGGAAATAAAATATGTAATGCAGGAATTAAAGAAAAAAAAATTTAATTAAGTGGGAATGGTATATAATTACACTTGTTTATAAAAGAGGCGATGCTATTAATAATTACAGGCCTATCTAAACTACTTAGAAAAAATAAAAAGTATAAATAGGTGTCCCATAAGTCACGCCCCATCCGCAAAATATAGGTTTATGAGGGTAAAATAAGTCGAAATGAAAGAATAAAAAAATGTCCATTTCGCCTTCGTTATCGAGTTATTGCCAAGTTTCCAATACAATCCCCAATCTCGTGTAAAATGTTAAAGTCGGAAATGATCGCGCCCCATTCGCAAAATATGGGTGTATGAGGGTAAAATAAGTCGAAATGAAAGAATAATCAATGGTACACAACCCGGAGCCAATCTAAGAAAAACATATCATAGCCTACTCTAATGTAAATAAAATGTGAATGGTATATACCTAAAAAATATTTTGGATTTTTAGCAGTTAAAAATGCTTTATCATGCCTTGATCGAAAGCTACTTAAATTATGGTATATTGAAATGGGGCGGGATCCTTGAAACTCACCTTACACCTCAGGAAATCCTACAAAAAAGGGTTTTTTAAATATTACCCTTCAGGAACTTAAGATACCCAAATGATCTTTTATTTCTAGAAGTTATGTATTATATACAAGGGTATTATGTTTGTACTTTCCTTTTCTCAAACCGCTCTTCTAGACCATTCAGCTGGGGTTCGATTCTTGGCTTGAAGAAGTGGACTCGTTAGGAGAATTAAGAGGATTGAAAATGCAGACATAATAAAGAATACAAAGACAACACTATCATTTCTCTTGACATGCGAGCCTTGAACGTTTTAAAAGATAAAGTGGCTTTAAATTATATTTAAAACAGCAATCAACTTTTTAGCTTCAAGGTTACGACAAAAATTTTCGAAATATAACTTAGGTAACTCAATGGTAATGCTATTCATTTATTAATTTCGACGCACTATCTATATCCTATAACAATACATAGGGTTCGATTTCATCGGCTACAAGATAATGTGTCCAGTTTTTGTGTTATTAAGTGAAAGTATTTTGCATATAATTAACTTGAATTTACTCCGTCTTTTATTGGGCGAAGGTTATTGAACAAGTGACCCTGTCTGTCTACATATTTAAATAGATATTCAGGTATGCTAATGATTACGCCAGGTGGAAAGGTTTAGTGCGAAATACTTGCGGTATTAGTATAATCACCGATAAATGTGTAGAAAATAATACAACGGCTTACATTTAACTGTTGTACGGTTAATTAGCGAAATTGTTAATTGGACTAATAGTTGACGGTTTTAAAAAGCATAATCATCATTTTGGATTATTATCTAATTTATATGTTCACTTAATGAGTTGCAAAACAAATTTACGATAATGTCACTAACTTTTCCGAGAACTTTTCATCCTGCTACGAATTAAATAGATACCACTTAATAATAATTATGAAAAGATGCACACACCAAAGTTACTCAAATTGCAATAAATATTTGTTTACTAAATATTATTGAATAACGCAAATAATTTTAAAATGTTCTACAAGAATAAAAGCGTTTTTAATTTTAAAATACTAATATTAGTGTCGATAAGATTTTTGGTTTTTTAATCACGATGAAAGGAAATGTAAAGGGTTGAAAAAACCGCACGACTAATTGATGTGGTGCAAGTTTAAATACGTCCGAATGTTATTTCGAGTTTATTGACAACTTTAGGACCAGACAGATTTGTGGTCCAAATTGCTCCACGCAACTCTTCAGTCATTTTTTCGGAGATGCTAAATCCGAAAGCTCATGGCATTGATATACGACAGATAGGAATATGAAAACAACCTGGACTACAAACGGCCTTGGATAATGTACCTAAGTAGACACAGTTACAGGTGGAATCGTGATTGATGATGTTGGTTGGAATTGGAATTGGCAAAAGAACAAAATCATTTTAGTGAAAAGTTATACTAGTGTAGCTCACTATAAAATTGAGATGCTCCTGTTTCCTTAAGCAGTTACTGTTAGTACAAACGACAAGCTAATCAAATTTTAGTTTTATCATGCCTGCTCAGTCACTTGACCTTAATCTGAAGTAGCATGCGTGGGGCATGTTTCCATGTTAGACCATTTCTATTAACAATTGAGCTTTTAGGTAATGCTTAAACTGACACTTCTCAAGAAGAGTTGGATGAGTTTATCCTAATTTTGAGGATCCACTCAATACTAATCACTAGAAGAAATCGTACCACTAAAAATATATGCGCTTGAATATTCTAGAAAATATCAATGAATTGTAAAAACCGTTATATATAGTATTTGGTGGTAGTCGTTTTAACTTCCTTATTCGGTATATGGATAAAGGAAGTATTAATTCTCGTGATTAAACCGACATTGATATTCTAAAGGAAATACATGTTGTTGACCTTGCCAATCCACACTTCGACTTGAATTTGCTTAATTTTCTAAATGTCGTTCATATTTCTAGGAGGAACGAAAATGTTATTCATTGGACCAGACGATGGCGATGACGTTTCAGAATTTACGAAAATCGTAGTGGTTCGACTAATAGAGCAGGTTTTCCTTAATATTGACACATCCAATAGATTTTGAATTAAACTGCATAACATTGTAAATGTCGGCGTTGTGGTGGAAGTTTTGTTCGACCTTCTTTCCTTCCTTCAGTAATATACTTTATTGACGTGAATTTCAAGCAGTTGCAAATAAAGCGTCTACAGAGTGATATATAAAACGGTGCAAAAGTGCAAAATTTCTCCCTTTGCTGAAACATGTTTTATATTCTGTGCCAAATGATATTTTTTAAATTTTTCGAACCAAAATATGAATTTTTTAGTGAACTATGCGTTCAAGTTTTATCATATGACAAAAAATGAAGCTTTTGATGTTTTTGAGATACAACAAGTTCTTGAGACAATTTTAAGCGCACTATTCTGCGCACACCTCAATTATTCCTCGAATTATTCCGAGTAGCTTTCTGTAAAAATTAAATTAATATTAGGTTTTTACATTTGAAAGATGTTTTTTCTCTATTTTTGTCAACATAATTTTGCAGGTAAATATTAATGAAAAAAGACATTAGATCATATCATTTTGAAAGCAATACGAGAAAACTAGGAACTTATGAAGTATTTACAAGTTTGTGTATATATTTTTTCTTGATTGTCTTGTTTTCACCAGAGACCAAAATTTAACAGCTAAATCATGTTTAGGGAGGCGAAATTGCAGAAAAAATATCTTTCTATTGTAAAATTTAAATTTTTATAAATGGAAATCGCCCATTTGGCCCTACTTTGGCCTCGGGCTAAATATAGAGATTTCCTCCAAATGCTATACTCAGGCTACTCTGTCAAGATGGTCGTCCTAATAATCGATGTACTCGGAGGTAAGAAGTCTACGCTGCTCTCCGCATTAAAGACCATGCCGGCCTGCCAAAAATCGGTAGAGTGGTTGGTAGATCAAATGCAGAAGGCAGTCATCCTGGGATCCTTCCAGTAGAGTAGTAATGGCGGAGCTGGGTCTCCCCCCACCCTTTTTTTTTTGTGGTGGGGGGTAACTAGGGTAATTCGAGTAATGTAGGTAATTAGACTGATGTAATTGCAATAGAGGTAATTAGAGTATTGCAGGTAATTAGCCTGATGTAGTTGCAATAGAGGTAAGTAGAGTAATGTGCAGTAATTAGACTGATGTAATTGCAATAGAGGTAATTGGAGTGGTGCAATGCAATTGTAGTTGTAATTAGTGTATGTACCAATATGTGTATGAGTACTCCAAGTAGTGGTGGTGGGGTAGCTCAGCTAGACTGCTATAAAGAAGATGTAGTCGCAACACAAAATCATTTCTATCGTGTTCTATCGTGAACCATCTACAGCTAACAAATCAGCCTAGTGCAGTCAGTGACTTCAGTTATTTCAAGTGAGCAATATCTTATATTACTCTTTATAATTCTTTCATTATATTCATTTTAAATATGGCAATTTCCGAAGTTGACTTATTAGCACTTAATGAGCTAATAAATCAAGATATGCAGGTTTTAGAGCAAAGATCCATTTCAGCGTTAATTTTAAATAAACCTTATATCATAAAAAAAATATCTTTGGTTAATACAAGATTTGGAAAATCAATCATAGTAACTTTGTTTGAGGAAAGTTCAATTACGACTTTTAAATCATTTTTACCGAAACGGTTTGTGGAAATTATATGTGAGAACACTATCGATAAAATAAATTCGTCAAATGGTAAAGTTACATTGACATATTTAGGACAAAGTTCTCCAGCTTATCCTGGAGCAAAATCTAGTCCATTAATAAGTTTCGGTGTTTAATTCTCAAACAAAAATAATCGTAAAGTATTTAAGTTAGCTAAGTTTAAGTATTAAGTAGAAATGGAATATTGTGGAAGAATGCTAGGAGTATTATAGAATAGTATCACTTGTTACCCTATAAAGATTCTGATATATCTAAATTGACATTTGTACAACATATTTTTACTTCGTGTACACCAATAGCTCAAACGTAAGTCCATTTAGTGCTGTTTTTTATGTATTTTTTTACATTTCATTTTTTATTTGTAGGTACGCAGCAAAGATGTGGATGCAATATTCAACCCAAACATGGACCCCTGCAGAAGACATTAAATCTGCCATTGAGAGATTGTCTTGTAAACTAGATGACTTAATAAGGGATGCATTGGTTTCATTAAATTATGATATGAATATCTGCTTCGACGCTGAAGAAGTTCGACGGGTTAAAGAAGCTTCTAAAGCGTATAGCATTGGTGTAAATCTATGTGGTAGATATTCCCGTGGCTTCTTAAATTTGGATGAGTTTTGTGAGCATATGGACAGAGTGGAACTAAAACATTTTCTATACGAGATAATGGAGTACCTACCTAAGAATATTATTGAAAAATATCAACTCGACCAGTCTGATGTAGAAGATAACAATGTAGATACATAAATAATATTCATCTTCTATTGTCATATTTATTACACCAAATATTGTATGTATCTGTAGTAAACAATATTCTGTATTTTATATTATATTATAAAACTGAATAAATAAAATACACATTAAAAGATTACATTCATTTTATTTCATATTTCTTATTACACAACAAAAAATACAATCATAGTATAATTAGAACAGTTTTTATTTTAATTTTATATTTAATTCTACAATTACATTCTGAGAAAATAAACAGTTGCAAGTACATCATGATTATTGTTGATAAAATTATCCAGATATCTTGATAGAAATAGGTTGCACTACTTAATTCCACAATAATAAATATTTTCTTTTTTTACTTGACATCGAGAAAACCATTCTGAACCGAGCCATCTAATGCGTTATAACTTAAATATGTATCATGAAGTATAAGTGCATACACTCGAGTTTGTTCCGGAAATTTCGCTTTTCGTGTTTCAAATTCTATTTTTATGTCGACAGTAGATGATTTCACTGCAACAGGTTGGTGTGAACAATCAATGACAAACAAAGGATTCTTCCTGAATTCCCCAAGATCCATCATGGGTTCGCTCATATCTTTATCATAGTAACTACGTTGGAAGTTCTCATAAGCATAATATGCTGCAGAATCGAGCTTCTTATCGAAATCTAAATTCCAACGTTCATATGGATATACTTCAGAGTTTAGAAATAGTCGAATATTATTTATGTCTGCGTGTTTGAACTGTGTAACATCCTTTGTTCTATCATTGGCCTGATCAGTGCCTTGAAAGCCAAGAAGGATGAAAAGTGGGCTTTCAAGACGGGTGGAGAGTTTAAGAGCCCATATGTCATAGGTAGTATCGCGTAGACAGGGAAGCTCATAAAAATCCCACGCACGGTAGACCATCTTAACTTTGGTATTATTACCACTTTTATTAATTCGATTCAATAATTTTAACTTTTGTCGATCTTCAGGTACAATGTGCCTTATCTTCCACTCAATTTTGCTGATTTCCAACTCTGCATCAACCTCACCGATATAGGAGTCTTTAAATGAGCGTGCAATTATCATAATTAATTCTTGCTTCACATTCAGAATGCCTTTGGTATAATCTTCTGCAAAACCCATAAGGAACTTAAGGGGTAGTTTGCCACTGAACACGTGACTGGCGGTATCTAAAATATCTTGTCTCTTTTCAGTGAGACCCCAACCTGTTGTTATTAATGAGCGTGCATGCGTTTGCCCATACGACACCATAGTTTTCATTGTGGTAGTAATACCAGGTCTTCTGACTACTGCTACTTGTTCACCACCCATTTCCAGTCGTATCTCTTCAAAGAGAAATGCTAGTGCATTATTGGATAAATAACAACGCTTTGTGGTGTCGCTAGGAGTAAATTTTCCCTCTATGTATATATAACTTTCTGAAATGTCGAGTATAACATCTTGAAAATTGATGGGAATACGTATTTCATCAGAGTTTCTGTAATATGGGGATCCATATGGTTTATATGTATGCTCATGTAGGCTAACTAGGGAATGATCTAACACAGGTTCATCAAACACCTCAAGTTTGTCACTAGTTGCAGTAGCCACCATTATTATGACCAATTTTTCGCAGTTTTAATCCAATAGATTTTAAAAAGGCTTGATCCTCAGCTGACAATCTATGTCTTAACTGTTTAAGGTATAGACTTTGAATGAATTGCTTTCCACATCTCCCTTTCTTTTTATCCATACTGTTGTTCGCTACAGTATCATACTGATGGTGATGTACTTGCTGTCGCTGTTTATATCTAAAACCCATTTGGTTGGTGATATCCGACTTTCTTCAATTCTAGCCTTACAATAATTTTCTCACCTCGAAAATCGATCAAATCACCGTTGTCGTCCAGTATGCGTAGTGTGATGTTGTCTATTAACTGACACCCTTTAGGTCTAACAGGTAAATATATGATATTTTTGGGTTCTCTAGTAAGTTTGTAGCCAGGCTCAACGTCTATGTCAAATTCAAAGAGAGTGTGTGACTCTTCTGCATTCAGATAAGCTCCAGAAATAATATTGCAATCTACGCGTATCATCCTTACTTTCATAATATCAACAGGCTGTGTTGATTCGTAATTTTTATTTGGTTGTAAATATATTTGTCCAAATCCCAACAGACTTCCTATTGAATTTGGTTGTCTAAAATCTACTTCATACTTTGACAAAATCTCGCACTTTAAGGTATTGTTGTTTGCCCTTAAAGTGAATATTTGCGTGTAATCCTTTCCATCAATATTCATAGCTTTCAACATTGCAGCATAGATTTCATCAATTTCATAAGCCCCCAGAGGTATGTGAACAGTAGTGAATGTATCTTTAGCACTAACCCTATATTGGAAGATGTTATTTGTTTCATCCACATTGTATATGGAGTTGTAAGAGTAGAATCCAATTAAACCTAACCCATGACGACTGCTCCTATCCAGTTCAATGGGTGGATCAAAGTTGACACTTAGCTCACTTAAGCGGCTCGTTAGTGTGAACGTGTACGACATGACTGATATAATTAAATTGTGTTACCCAATTTATTGTGGATTACAGCAATAATGGTATAATTTCCTCTTCTTAGAAGTTGATGGTAATATATTTACATTGTTATTGGATGCCACATTTACATCGTTTACCTTACAATAGCAGCAAAACATTTTTCTAGGTGTTGGACCATCATTTACGTCAACATTGCTTTCATAATCATTAAGGTAATGTTCTGTACAATATTGATATTTTAATATATCGACATCGTTCTGAAGATGTGTAGGTAGCTTATCCCATACTAATGCAATTTCATGTGAAGCCAACCCAATCATCACCTCTTTGGGCATATCTGCTAGTTGTTGTTTGCTCATCTTCAACAGACTACGCAAACGGGAGAATGCAATTAGTGAGTGACCCATTCGCTTGATACCTTCTCGATCTATTGCTGGGGTCATAGATTTCAGTTCCATGGCGTTTTATATTTGTTTCGTAGAGAGAAACTTTAAACACAAATGTCCACACAACACTGTGTTAAAATTCTGTACACGTTTGTAGTTATAGAATATTTGGTTGGCCCTCCTTGAATCGTTATTGAAATATGTAACTAATTCTATAGGTGGGGGTAAGTCGCCAAAACTATCAAAATAATTTACTAAACTACCTCGTTTTTTATATGCCACCCAATGTGTCCCAGGACCATATATACTATCCAAATTGATTATTGCGGATTCATTGTAATGTGGCCCATGTCTTGGTAGTGAGTCACGCATAAATACACCTCGAAAGTATGCTACCTTCATTTTATTAGCATAATATTTAAGATCAATGTCGGTAAGAGGTCTCCGAGGTAGGGAGTCTATTAGTTTTTTGAATTCTGTTTTAGATAAAGACCCATCCCCTTTCGGTATGGCTTCATATACATCCCCTTACCACTTTTCATAGCTATTGCTTCCATACTTCTGTTGTGCCGATTTGCTTCAGCTAATTCTTCTCTACCCTTTTTCACATCATTTACAGCTTTAGCAATACCAGCAGCCGTACCAGCCAAACTACCCAATGCAGATAATCCAGCAAAAATGGGTATTAGAGGTAAAATACCACCAACTTTTGGAATTGGTATAATTCGAGGTGTTTGAATATTGCGTTTTCCACCGGCCTGTTTTATATATCGACGTGCAGCTTTTAGAGCAATTTCAACCACCTTCTTTTGGTCTTTTACTTTTTTGCCTCCAGCATTTCGCAGTGTGTCACGCACTTTTCGTACTATCCCAGATCCAAACGCTGTCTTTTTAACATTCTTCTTACCTTTCTTTGTTTTCTTGATGATTCGTTTCCTTATTGGATTGCGAGATATTGTTGAATTACATCCCATACCAAGACGTTGTTTTCCCTTCATTATAGTTGTGACTAACCAAGCAGCTGCCTTTTCTCCACGTCCTGCGTCTTTGGATTTCACCCGTTTCCACGCAGCCTGTTCAAGCTGATAGTCTGCTTTATGGCGGGCTGCTTGATTACTGCTATTTTTGTCGTATGCAATATCGTGTTGCTTACACGCTTTATCGAGCTGATTTATGCCAGAATCACCTCGTGCTAACCTTTTATTTAAATCTGTGCCTGGACCACAAAATTGATAACCTGGCAAATGCAACTCGACGGGGAGCTTATTAATCAGGGAATTAACTAATCCTCCACCGCGCTTCGTACGTTTTTCACGTGTGTATCGTATCGTAGAAACCATTTAAATAAGAGTTGTAAATCACACATCTACTTATATAACATTTAGCCGCGGTACAATGCACATTGTGAAACAGAAACAAACGCTTTCTATAGATAATTTGGATGAAAAAGTTGGGCGTGGGTTAAGTGCTGATAATCGCCATGGACCACTACTACCTTCAACTGTACGTGCCCTCATAATAGGACCCTCGAATTGTGGGAAAACAAATGTCTTAATATCTTTGATCACGCATCGTTTAGGTTTACGTTTTTTAAATATTTACCTATACTCAAAGTCTATAAATCAACCCAAGTATGAGTATCTACGTAATGTATTAGCGCCGATTGAGGGGTTAGGATTTTATACATTTAGTAATGGTACGCAAATAGTGGAACCATCCGAGGCAAAGCCAGAGTCTGTGTTTATATTTGACGATGTAATATGTGAGAAACAAGATGTTATAAGGGGATATTTCAGTATGGGCCGACATAGAAATGTGGATTGTTTTTATCTTGGCCAGACATACTCTCGAATCCCGAAGCAGCTAATAAGAGACAATAGTAATTTAATTGTTGTCTTTAAACAGGACGACATGAATCTGCATCACATCTTTTCCGATCATGTGTCACCTGATGTAACGTTTACAGTATTTCAAAATATGTGTGCAAAGTGCTGGAATGACAAATATGGATTTCTAGTGATTGATAAGGATAGAGAAGTACAAGGTGGGCGATATAGAAAAGGGTTTGATAGCTTCATATATCCATAATGCATTTTATTAAAAACTTCACTTGAATTACATACGTCGTTAGGATTACTTCGTTTACGTATGCGCTAAGATGAAGGTTACCAAAGATAATAAAAAATATAACAATCTTGCACATCCCAGTAGCGAAATAACACTCAAGCGACAGCTGATTGAGGCAACAGATGCTGTGCGGAAGAAGTTTAACTATATCAAGAACAAAGATATGGAGATGCACGTAACACTTGAAAAGATCTACCAACCGATAACTGAACCTTTAAATGTTATATCTTCAGCAGCAGAGAACAAATCTCATATCCAACAATTACATTCAAAACCATCATCATCAAGGGTGTCCACCCAGAGGGCTGTATCATGGGAGAGTGCTTCTGAAGAAGGATCCGATAAGTATGTAGGTGGTGATGATGTTCCACATTATATCCCCATTATGGAAACACCACCATCGTCAATAAGAACAACCCCTGTATCCGAAACTTCTCCAGCTAGTAAACTAGAAAAAAGACATGAGGTTGTAAAAAGACATATACAAAATTTAAAATCTGGTGATTCCAAGTATGATAGTTTATATGGAGTGCGTGTAGATCCCAAGACAGGCAAACTGCTGATGGGCAATGCCGAAATACGTTTTTCCCATGGAAATATTACGCTATGGTATGGCAATAAGAAACTTGGCGTGTATCTAGGTAGTCCTAAATTGTACGATCTAATATTTCTAAAACGCCCAACAATTTTAGATGATAATAGAGAGGGTGTTCTCGATGATGAATGGAGTAAGATATATGGAGAAATACTAAGAAAAACAAAGGCACCTTACAAAAAATTCGATGTAGCGAATGGCTATAACACTACTAAGCGTGGAAAATTTCACAAAATTATCAAACCATTAACATCTTCTACAATTGCGACACGATCGTCAACAAGTGGTCACGGCTTAAAACGTGTACCTACCCACAAATTGTACAGAAATAAAGATAAAGAATATATTTTTTGGAATAAACCCAGCGAACTCGTGGATCGTCTACGTCTACTATGGAGTTCGAAAATAGCGGGAAATAACAACCACGACAATGAAATAATAGAAATAATATCAGAACTTAGGGAAGAAAAAATAGTGTATTAAAGATGAAATAAAACATAGTATCATTATACTTAATAAGTATTATATAGTCTGCAATTTATAAACCGCATCAGATGCAGTCAGAAATGTCTACTGTAAACACTATCGACAAATTTGGACGCAGCAAAAGAATTAGTGCGAGTAAGTTAATAGCCCATCGTGGATTACCTGGCGTGGGTTTTAAACTTACCAGAGATAATCACTATGATATTGAAAATAAGCGTTTAAAAAATTTAGGGGAACCTGTCGATGATCAAGATGGTGCAACATGTAATTACGTTAACAAGCGTCTACAAACAAATGATGAAAATGCTGCCAAAGCTATTTTTGATACAACCGATGTAATTATTGGGGAAATGAAAAAATATGTTGATGTGGGACTTATAAGAAGTGGAGAAGAAAATCGCGCTATTTTCAATAAACAAAATAATGAGATGATGCAGAAAATGAAAATAGAAATGAGGAAATATGTTGATAAAGCAATTTCTGAAGTTAAACGTTCGGCCATAAACAATCGCAATACTTTAATCACTAGAATCTCTAAATTAGAGCATATTGCCACCGAACTCCAACCAAAGAAGGTGCAATCCGGAGGCCTAGCATTTCCACCAGAACTAATGCCTGAAGTTGATATATAGCTGAAGACAATTTTATAATGGAGGTTAGCAGCGAAAAATTACAAGTTGTTAACGAGTTACATAGAAATGCTCGACGAAATTTTCGTAGAAGGCGAACCATAATTAAGGGGTTTGGTGATTTGTGGCAAGCAGACCTAGCTGAAATGCAGCCATACGCTGATAAAAATAGAGGGTATCGTTATATTCTTGTAGTGATTGACTGCTATTCCAAGTACGTATGGACCAAACCTATTAAAAATAAAGCAGCTGTAGAAGTTACCAAGGCTATGCAGACTATTATTCAAGAAGCAAATTATTCACCGAGAAATTTACAGACCGATAATGGTACTGAATTCTATAACAGAAAGTTCTCCGCATTAATGAAGCGGCACGAAATTAATCATTATTCTACGTATAGCACAAAAAAAGCAGCAATTGTTGAGCGAGTAATCCGCACATTAAAAAATTGGTTGTATAAAGAATTCTCAGCTATGGGTAAATATAAATGGCTCGATATCCTACCAAACGTTACAAAAAGTTACAATGACAAAGTCCATCGTACAACTGGCAGAAAGCCCATTGATGTCAAACCAACTACACATTTAAACGTATATAATTATATTAAGATTGCTCTGAAACCGAAATTTCATCTCGGTGATATAGTTCGTATTAGCAAGTATAAAGGTGTATTTGATAAAGGGTTTACACCGAACTTTTCAACAGAACTTTTTAAAATTACCAAAATAAACATAACAAATCCCACAACTTACCTGATAGAAGACTTGTTTGGACACCCAATCAAGGGATGTTTTTATGAAATGGAGCTACTAAAAGCAAAATACCCCGATGTGTATCTAGTTGAAAATGTATTAAAGAAGAAAGGAAATAAAGTGCTGGTAAAGTGGTTGGGGCTATCTGTAGAACACAATTCGTGAGTTGATATAGCTTCTATTGTTTAAAATTGTCATTAACTAGAAAAATATATTAATGTATCATTATATAGTTATGTCGATTGAAATATTTTAATATGTGTCACAAATGAATAATAAAATGAATATACTTTATTAATATTTATTTAATTTATTTCCTTCATTTTAAATTGTAAAAAAATTAAAAATAATCATTTTTTTTTTTTTTTTTTTTTTTAACACTTGAAAGATAATAAACATACACATAAATGTTTTAATTCCTTTTTATTTTCCTACAATCTATATTATAAGAATGATACAAATATACATATAACATAAAACATAAAATTAATTAAATATAATTAAAAATTATAATTAAACATTAAACAAACATAAAAAATAATATAAAAAGTACAAACTAGAAAATCTAATATTATTATATGGGTACTGTTCTTTTTCCAGTATTATTGCACACAAAACAACCTTCGATGGCACCGACTGTCACTGTGTCATCGCCACAAGCTTTGCACTTTATGGTAGGTACGTCCCACCACTCAACCGTGTTGTGCAGACTTGCGTGTTGGTGAACAGCCCCCTCTACGACCATGCGAGAATACGATACGTAGCACCTAGTGCACATAAAGTATTTTCCCTGGTCAATGCTGCATACCACAACGAAGGCCGCTGTAGCACACACCTTGTCCATTGTACCAGCCACCATATCTTTTATCTGGAAAGCCATCTCGTGCTGGTCTTCCTCGATGAGGTCCGCAACATCGACTTCTATACCATCGTCCACCATTTCGTCGACTCCATCGTCCACTATACCATTTTCGCCGCCTTCGATGACTTCCTGGATATCGATGTTGGCACCATTGGCATCAACATCAGCAGGTGCTCCAATCTCCACAGCCTCAGCAGGTACCCCCATCTCCGCAGCCTCATGATTAAACAGCATCCAATTATTGGAATCTTCTTGCGCCAACCGTCTTAGAATAGATATAATAGATGGATTTGCCATTTAGATACGTGGTATATAGATAGAAATAGTAAATGCAACTAAGTTTGGTTTAATATTACTCCCATATATATAGTAGTGTGGGGAGGGAGTCACTCTAAAATAATAGAGGGGGTATTCATATCCAATCATAGGATACGTGTTATTATGAATTTTAATTAGTGAAGTTTGACACCTTAACCACTCGGCCAACCTGACTTATTCATTGATTCAGTAAAACACTATACATTAAATGTTTACCCCCTCTCCATCATCAATAATAGAGGTGCCTGTAAAGTAATGTTTGTAGGAGGCGCCACTGCTGGGGGTGGAGATTAGTTTGCTTTATATAACACACAGCAACGCTCTTGTTTGTCAGATTTAAAATTATTAACATCATGGACACTTCTCAAGTAAATTGCGTCTCCTCCAGCACCGACTCAAAATCAACGTCATCGACCTGGTCAATGCCTAGTGAATACGGCCCAGACAGCAGTGATTGGTGGGAACGGTCACCTCCATCGTATTCGATAGACGAAGAGGACCAGGAAGACGAAGAGGACCAGGATGACCAAGCTACCCCAGATAGCATTGACGACAGACCAATATCACCTTCATCTTATTGGATAGGTGAGAATCTAGGCGAGGACCAAGATAACCCCCCGGACAGCAGCACTGATAGGGCAACATCACCATCAGCATGGTCTATGGAAACGGTGTTCTACGATCCAGCCATCACCTGACCAGAGCCACTGGTCAGATTATCAGCTCTTGATAGAGTGCGATAATGTCTGCGAGGGAACAGATTAGGCATCCATATAAATTAAACATTGTAAATAATTTAATAAATAGTTTTAGTAAATAAATTAATTGTAAGTCATTTAATACATTTATTTACTTAATAAACTCTTAAATATTTATTTAATTTATTTCCTTCATTTTAAATTGTAAAAAAATTAAAAATAATCATTTTTTTTTTGTATAATTTTAATAGTTTCCTACAAAATAATATGTTATTACAATACTAAAAATATATTTACAGTTTATGGTTATAATATATATTACATACACACATACATATATACAAATAATATAATTTATTTATAATTAAGACACCAACAGTCCCTATTATGGTGAGTCCAACTACTATAAAACACACCAATGCGATCACACAAGATGAGTGCCCCTGACATACATTTTATGCAAATGTTGTTCCAACAATTGTCCTCGTACTTACTACAGTACACGCATCGTTGTCTTAATTGTGGTTGGTCTGCTTTGCAAGCTTCACATACGTCTCGATATATACCAAAATTCGTTCTTTTGAGTATGGTAAGACAATTGCGACATTGTGTTTCATTTGGACAATTGTCTCGAAATTCTTTTTTCTGCACTGGGTTCTGAATTACACACTTTTTGCACAGTCCAGTGCATGGGTTGATAATTTGCTTCCTCCATGCAGTATAGCAATTATGGCAAATTCTTGAATTATTGTAACTATACGGTTGTACTGCTATTATTGGTTTTAATTTCCACTCTCTTGGTAGGACCATTGTATGCACTTCTGTTTTAAGACACGATTGTGTTACGTAAGAAGTTTGAATGCGTTCCTCTTGTGGTCACTCTTGGTTTAAATAGCTAATAGTAAACTTGACGCAATAGGAAGGGCGTCACCGTCACGAATTATAGAATATAAAACGGAGGAGGTTTAACATCAAATCAGTTGAGTTCCAACATTTAAAGATGGCTTATAGACGATTCCTCACTGAACTGGCAGAAAATGATATGGGTGCAATGGTGTTACACCGAGATGGTGTAAATCAAGAGCTTCAGGACTTGAATCAAGATGCTGTCCACAGGGGGGATCCCATCATCGTGGAAAATATCAATGTCGACCAAGAGGGTGCCGACTGGGGAGATGGCAACCTGGTTCCCGTCAGTGTAGATGAAGGTCTTGGGGATGATGTGGAAGACGAAGCGGGAGAGTTAGCCTTCTCCGGAAAAATATTAAACAATTATGATGATCGGCGGAGACTATATTGCACGTCAGCGTCTTTTGTCATAATCAGAACCAGGCCGGATGCAACCAAACACTTCCTGTGTGGGCTATGTTATATATCCTATACACGGATAGTGTCCGGACGTCACCAGCATGTAAATATTCACAAAACGACGACGTTGGATGGTGCAATGATAACGAAATGTAAATGTTGCAGCACAAACTTGGTGCAATTGCATCGAATTGAAGTATGTCATACATGTAATAATGTAAATAAAACAATTGCGTGAACGATACAACGTGTTTTACTAAATTTGATTCGTTATAAGTAGTATTTATTAATGTAAATTTATATTTCATTTTATTTTTAAGTTTAATTGTATATATTTTTTAATTAATAAAAATATTTGTGCCACCCTGTATATTACAAGTTGTGAAAATTAGTAAATCATATAAATATTAAAACAAATGAACATATGAATGATTTTATTAAAAAGTATTTTGAAAAAAAAATGGTTATCTTTTATTTATTATTATTTAAATTAAATTAAAATATCTCAAGATATAAACTGATTCAAAATAATACAGTTGTAAATGTATAAAGCCGATAGCTTGGGTTGATTTTATAGCCTAAGGCCATGCGACCCTGCCTGGTAAATACGGATCGATGAGCAGGTAGTTTTTTGTTGAAATTAGGAAATAGACCTAACTCTTGTGGGGCGTTCGAGTAGCCGAGCGGGCAAATACGCGTCGATCTTGAGGTCACTCAGAAGACCACAGGATCGAATCCTCGGACGCCCCCCCGGAGAAAGGAGGTGGTGGTTCTCCGGTTTTTTTTTTAAATTTGACCTTTGACCTTTCCTAATTAACCATTAATTTTGATTTTCATGTGTTTAAAATTCGATTTTTTTAATTTTTCTTTTTTTTTTTTTTTTTTTTTTTTTTTTTTTATGTTGTTATTAACCTATTAAACTCTTTATTTATTTAAATTAATTAACCTTTACATTATGTGTTTATTCATGTCAAACATGTACTCATAATATGCACAATTAATTAATTACATGTGGTGTATTTATTTTATTAACTAATTAATTTTTTTATCATTTTTTATTCACTTTTTAAAATTTGTTTTAAACTTTTTTATATTTATTTTTAACAATATATTCTTACATAATAATACACAGTAATTTATTTTTTATCATTTTTTGTCTTTTATTTGTATCATTTTTTTGTAATTATTTGTCATTTATTTTTTTGACAAACTTTTTAATTTTTTTTAATATTTTTTTATTAATAATATATTTTAAACCTAATTAACAATCTTATCTGACTAACAATATTCTTAAATAACTTAAAAATCTAACTTAATTAATTTGCCTTTATTTGTATGCTCTTTTAATTATTTTTGTCATTTATTTTTTTTGACAAATTTTTATTTTTTTTTGGGGCATTTATTTTTTTAATTATTTTTGTCATTTTTTTTTTTTTGACAAACATTTTAAATTTTTTTTGGCATTTATTTTTTTAATGTTTTTTTATTAATACTATATTTTAAACCTAATTAACAATAATCTTATCTAACTAACAATATTCTTAACTAACTTAAAATCTAACTTAAAATAACTTTCCGCCGCGTGTGCGCAAGTGCTCAGCCACCCATTTGATCCGAAATAAACCTCATCTGCTTTGCAGTTTTGTCGAGAGCCTCCCTTTGTCTCTTTACGTCGGCCTCTAATTTTGCGGCTCTTTCCCGCATATCAGCAGCACGACGCAAGATTTTCGGATGATCCCGACAAAGCCTCAAATTTAAATCATGTGTTCTCTTAAGTTGACCGTATATTTTAAAAAATTGTTTAACAGATGTTTTGGTGTCAACTTGCGAGAACACCTCCGATTCAGAATCAGAGTCCGCTTGTGCTGGGAGCGGATTCTCATTAACAATCGGAGCTACCTCTGGCGGCGGTGGCAACACCGCATTAGAGCAACCCGGTTGTTCTAATGCGTCATTGCGTGGTGGTGGCAACACCGCATTAGAACAGCTTGGCTGTTGTAATGCGCTATTGCCAGGTAGAGGTACAGCCACAAACGACGCAGACGGTTTTACCTGCCCTTTACCTGCCGAAACCTTATTTTTTTTTGGTGAAGCAGGTAGCGGACTTAGAGGGGCAGGTACAACTGTCTGCGCGAAATCCATTATCTCGTCCCATAAAGTCGCGTCACAGTCTATGGATTGTGTTTCTGTACGTCTACCTTTACCTTTTGATGGCGCCGACGACGACTTTGTGTTTTTATTGTTGTTTACATTACTAGGCAAAAAGTCGTCATCGGAGTCATGTGCCACCAGAGACATAGATGATTTGCGCGGATGAGATGCGCGTACATCCTGACACCCTGAAGTAGATGGTGTGACTTTAAATTTTTTGTTTAAAGCCAAACCATGTAATTTCGGGGTATGAACGGCTTTACCTGCATTACTCCTGGATACGGTGACATTGACGGTATTGCCGAGGTCACCATCTTCAAGGTGCAAAACAGGTAAATCTGCGCCAGGATGTATATTGCCGTGCATCTGCTGATGGTGCCCATGATACGCTAGCTGACTACCGCCTTCGTTAGAACACGAAGCGCCCCCAACGTCAGCAGCAATACCATCTTTAACAATAATGTTGTTTAAAACATTAACCCTGCCAGAGGATGGATTTTTTATTGCTGACTTCACAGCACCGCCATTAATGGCGGAACCTGACGCCGTAGATGCGTCAGGTGATGGTTTAAACGTAGCCAAATACGTCATTAAAGTCAAGGGCGGTAAAGTTGGTGGCGGTGTCGACGAGCGCCTTTTACGCCCACCAGCAGATGATACATTTTTAACGGTTCTTACCATTTTGTTCACAAAAACTGAGCAATGAAATTCACGAGAGCACACTTGCACACACTAGCACAGGCGAAGACGGAAAGAATCTTGTAAGCGTCCTCAAACCCAAGCCAAGCTAACTTCCCCCTCCAACGGTAGGGAGTGGGTGACCACTCTCGTCTCTCATTGGTTGGACGACATCACGTGATTTATGCAAGCCAAGCTTTCACCCCACTGTTGATTTTCTTTGTCTCAACAGAATCCCGCTACAAAGTGACGTCAAACTTTTCTAAATGTCATGCGCACATCGAATAACTGACGCAACAACTTTCTATTTGAAATGACATCACATTCCTGACTGCAGCATAAAACGACATTTTAGTTTTAGCAACGTCACCTACTCTTACATTGTAAAACTGTATCATTACACACACCTCTTCAAGTCACTACCTACATTATTTATAATTTACGATTTAACCTAATCGATATTTAACTTATTTTGGGAGAAAGGTTTACTAATAACAACACTGTGATTTTTATTTAGATATTTTTATTCTATTATTTGAAAGTACTTAAAATTATCACAATAATTTTGTATTATAATGTTACAATTAAATATTGGTGAAATTTTGTAGTTTGAATTTTCCAGTTTAGTAGTTCATGTATTCGAATTTTCGACCTTTACGTTAGAAGATGAAATAAAAATTTTAAATTAATTATTGGCTTAAATCAGCTATTGCTGCAAGTAAAGCGTCCAAGTTTTCATTTTTTTTCTCCATATTATTTATGGCAACTATCAGTCGTTCTATATTTTGTTCTTGTTCGCTCTGAAAAAATGATATGTCACGGTGCCCCCACGGTAATGTTTTAGTAGTATTAGGAATAACAAAACGTTTGTCATCGTGTTGGGACAAGGCCACTTTGTTCTTTATTTCTGTGTAAATGTCATGCAAGCAACTCCGAAACGTATTCATTTTTCTAAATATTAAACCTCCCCGCTCAACGATTTTCTTATAGTCATCTATTGACAGCTGCTTTCTAATAACAGATTTCTTCACACCTTTAGCTTTTTTGAGTTCATTATCCACCGATTGTATATAATAAGCTTTCGCACCCGTACCATAAAAACTAATAATGGGATCAGAGGGGAACTCGTCTTTCATTTTACCTAACACCGACAAGCCCTTATGAATATTAAATTTATTTATTTCTTCGTAGTTAGATGTATCGAATTTGTCTGGATTCTGTATTATGAAATTATAAAAGTTATCTGTAAATGTTTTTATAATCAACGAATCCGTATCTGTATACAGCAAAGAAGCATTATCGCCGAAATGTTTTTTGATAACGTCGTAGAAAAAGTTGTATAATACTGTCTTAGACAACTCCAAGATACAAAAACCAACGTAAATTGGTTTGTTGTAGACTACCTTTAGTTTACCCATATGGATGGCTACAAAATCATCAGTAAATATTGAGCATGATTTAAAGTTAGGGCGTGTTATTAATGCATTTGCACCCATACTCCGCCTAACGCTCTCCCAGTGGGTAACTAATTTTATATCCATTCTATTATCAACATTTTCCATTGTCTTACCGAATACTGCGTTATTTAATAATTTATACTGATCTTTTTCAAATTTATTCTTAGCCTTATTTCTCATATCGGTGTTTAGGTCAATATATTTTTTAAGCCAAGGTGATTGTTTGAATTTAAGTATTCTATGTGTTTTTATAACCATTAACCCGTTATCTAGCGCTTGTTTCAAATTTATATAATGCACAATATATCTCCTCTTATCGTTTAAATTTGGTATCAGTTTTGTCAATTTCGATTTTGATTTTGGTGGAATAATATTTTCTACTAAAAAGGGTAGGTCTGAGTGTAAGTCGTGTAAATCTTGTGGATAATGTATGTCTACTTCGAGAACATACCCATGGGTGCTTTCATCTGAAATGCTCGTAATATCTAAATTCATGATTTCTTCTTCGGACAGCCACACGAATCCACCTGTCGGCAATTGTTGCGACATACTATGCCCATATAGGTTCGTGGCATCTAGATATGTGATGAATGAAGAAGGTTCTTTGGGGTCGTAGTTAGGGAGAAATTTGTTATTCGCAATATGTTTCCTTTCCGTACACTGGCTTACTCCACCACGTATTCCCTTTTTAAAAAAATGGATCATATCAATGTCCGTTAATAATTCCAACTCCACTTTGGTTAGTTTTAACATAGCGTCCCACGAGAGACCCGGACAAGTGTAATACTGAGCAGGATCAAGTTTATATTTTTCCAAACAAATTTTACGAAAATTTTCAAATACGTCACACAAAAGGAGTACGTCTGATTTTAAATAAAGATCTGAGTAATCGCCCAAATTCTGACAATCAAACAAGTTCCACACATCGTTAGCCCTCTGATAATCTTTATCTGTTATATGTTCTTCATTTAGGTTATCGTAAAATTCATCTTTCGAGGGTAACTCTACATTATTTAGTTTCTCTAAACTATCCATAAAACTATATGGAAATACACCCTTTTGCCTCATTAAATTAAATTTTTCCTTATCTGTATAGAAACTTCCCGTAACAAACAATTGGTTATCAGTTAAGTTGCCCCCTAAATTTTGCAACGATGTTGATAAGAACTTAAAACTATCGATGAATCGTAGTTGTATAAATTTCCGTTTTTTCTCCCCTTTCTTATTGACGTAATCATGCATATAAAGGTGTTTCGTGAAAGATATATATTTTTCTTTATTTTGTGCTATAACATCAACTCTGTCCTTATGTGCACAGAGCTGTTTTATAAATAGGTGACTGTCGTAGCCACTCATATTGTGAAATATGATAGGTACAAAATTTGGTAATTTGTAATTTAAGTTACATACAGAGTGTGCGGCACCAAATCTTACTTTACCAGTTATATGACAATGATCTCTAACTTTTACATCCTCTACTTTAAATGGTTTCTCACATATACCGCATACGGTCGCATTCAGGAAGTCTTGTCTTTCTTGTGCTGTGAGTTTAGCCATTGGGACTATATCTTTCATATATCTGTTATAGATTTCCCTTACATCGGCTTCAATACGCGATACAAAAACTTTGGCTACATCAGATCCTCGATAGAGTTCAAATTTTGATAAAGAATTGTCAAAAGAACATTTTATGAAATATGCGAAGGAGTAAGGTTCGTGTATAAAAGTTTTATTTGTATAAGAACGTTCGGGGTTCGGTTCACAAGTATGAATAGGTTTCAGAATTGATTCAAAGTCTGCATACACTACAAATGGTACTTGCATTTGTCTTTCAAAGTTTTCAAATTTTAATATATTTTCAGGTACTTGTTTACCATATTTATCAATCCGAAATTGTGTCGATGGTGTTGTTGTATAAACATGATTACAGTCATTTCTCTGATGCTGGAATAACTGACGCTCATTATTAAAATATAGTAAGCAACCATCACAAAAGTACTTTTTATGATCATGAGCTGAAATTTGAGCGGAAACTAGCTTAGACAAGTTTTTTATCCAACAATAGTGATTATTAGCGCAATCTTTCTTACAGTGATGATTTACACCACATTCACCGGAAAGTAGTAACAAATTTACATGCATAAATAGTTTTTTTTCAGAATAACGTAAAGGCCCAACAACTTCATACTTTATTCTATTATTCTCAAATTTTTCTTCTAACCCGTACACGTTAATTGAAATATTATTCATCTCCTCAAATTTTGAAATATCCCGCAATTTTACTGGAAAATTCATACCTGATAAATTTAAAACTCTTGAAAAATGTGGATATGATGAGGTCTCAGATGTGCAGCCATTTGCAGGATACAACGCTGAAGTTACAGCCCAAGCAAAACAATACTGATCCTGGTTTTTTACATTTACCACTGCCTTCTTGTTTTCTATGGATTTTGGCAACTTGACATATGATGAACCACCCAGAGGACTATATTTATTCACATTGATTTCAACAAAAGCAATTCGTTCGAGGGCCCATCCTAAAATTAAATTATAATTAGTCATTTTCTTTCCACCTTAATGTATGTTTAAATACCTGAATCACGTTCCAGGAACTCCGTAGTTTGTGTAATCATAGCATCCACAAAGGTGTCCAAAGTATTGTTCAAATCCATAGCTTGATCCAAGATTTTGTTGGAAGTGTTAAATGATTTCATTTCAGATAGTTCCTGTGTCTGTAATACGTACGTAGCAAACGTTTCCATATTTACTTTTACTGTATTATGAATACGTAACACTTCCTCGAAGAGATTTAATATTTTTGATCTAATTTCATTGAAGAACATTACATAGTCTTGGTGATTATTTTCGCTATATACTCGATAGGTTACAATCCTGTATTTGAAAGCGCTCTGCACAATTTCTACACCTTCTATAAACGGAACACATGAATTTGTCCTATGCTGCAATGTCCTTCTATGGGAATTCATTTGGGTTGTGCTTAGAGTCACATTACAGCAATTACAAGTTTCCATATTTGTAGATGTTGAAGGATTACATTCCAGTTTAGGATATTTTGCTTGCGGACCACTATCATGTATCTTCTTACAAGATTGCCTCTGATGTCTTCGCAAATTGTCACCACGTGTAAAACTTACACCACAAGAAGTACAAATATACATTTTATGTCTTTACTCTGGGAGACTAGCACCACAAATGGCTGTGTGCTCCTCATCCTCATTTATATACACGGAGTGAAGCTGCCCCACCACCTCTACTTGAAATACTCATACACATATCAGTACATACACTAATTACAACTACAATTGCATTGCACCACTCCAATTACCTCTATTGCAATTACATCAGTCTAATTACTGCACATTACTCTACTTACCTCTATTGCAACTACATCAGGCTAATTACCTGCAATACTCTAATTACCTCTATTGCAATTACATCAGTCTAATTACCTACATTACTCGAATTACCCTAGTTACCCCCCACCACAAAAAAAAAAGGGTGGGGGGAGACCCAGCTCCGCCATTACTACTCTACTCCTTCCTTCTGCTTAGGACAGTCACTAACCCTGCGGGTTATGGGAAGTGGATTAATCGCTGCCGCTGTCCCCGTGAGGTGTCGGAGGCCACGGAGAGACTGTCCAACATCGGGAAATCGAAAATAATAATAATAATAATAATATGTCTTTATTTCTGAGAAATACAAGATATACAAATATTAGTAAGCAGAAAGGGCGAAGTTCAGCTTGATACACTGAACTTCGCTCTTAAATGTTCATATTTTTGCTGATCCAACAAATTCAAAAGAAAGTCCCGAGGTAGAACATATCAAACTTTGATTTTGATTGATTTAATTTGGTGATTTTAATTTTGCGACCAGAATTGAGGAGGCAAAATTTTTGACCAAACAGGATAATGTTGAAGCCATTTGTTTTATATATTATCCTTGTAGTAACTTTATTCAAAATTTCTTGAGATTCAAGTGATTAAAATAGATTACTGAAATATCAAACCAACAAACACTAAAAACAGATTTATAATCGTTTGCTGGAATCGTAAGCATTTTCGTTTTAAAATTTTCCACCTCGATGTTTATAACGCTGCACAGTTCATTTTAACATCGAGGATAAAATCTGTTGTGGATTCTGGGTCAAAAGTAGAGCACCTGACATACTTTGAAAAAGTTTTTAAAATTGCTCTTCCACCATAGTTTTAATATCCTTTCCATAAGTTACTTTAAGCAAAATGTTCTGTCGAAGAACTAGACGACTAAAAAATATAGTAATGGCAAGAGTGAAAAATTCGAATAGTAGATTTTAACGTAAATACTTATTTTAACCTTACCGGATGAAAAAGAAAATGTATTTAAAAGTCCTGATTATGATCATGATAATCCCTCATAGTAATTTAATAAAAATTTGGTAGATGCATCTTAGATTCTTCAGCTTCATAGTTGTCAAATCATATGGGTAGGGGAGGAAATTGGTGAATACATCTACCCAAATATTCAATTAATTAATATTGGTACCGGAATACTAAAATTTGGCTAAGAAATGATTTTCTTTTTTTGGGTATTACTTCATTCTGATACGTTATCTAGTCTAATCCCACTGTAGACATAACATTATACTTCTTATCATAAAAAGTGTTTAATTCGTTGCACTTCAAACGGTTAAGCAGTGTTTTAAGCAAGACAAAGTTCACCTTCAGTATTTTCACCGTATCGTATAAAATGTTCCTTTTTGTTGTTAACACCTATTTTATGAGAAATTGCATCAGTATAGAGCAATAATTTTGGCAAAAATCTTCAAAGCAAGGATCTTCTATATTAATCATATGCTCAAAAGGCAAGGCAATTACAGGGTAGGTGTAAGATACAATAATTATGCGTTGTGTTAAAACAATAAAGTAACTAATGTGATGACGCTTACTTATAACGACGTTTTCTTACGTAATCTTTTTTTAAACGGAAATCTCGGGCGCCAGTCCTTTAATTTTTAAGTGCAAAGAACTACACTTTTTTGGCTCTCCTATTGGGAGAACAACCGTGAATAGCGAAACAGCGGAGATACGGAATTTCGATCATACTGCTCAAACGGGTTAATCAGAAATAAATGACAGAAAGAATAACTCGTGAATTTTACCTCTTTAAAATAACGTATTTATTCAGAAATATTTAGAAACAGAATAATTAATTCTACTACCTCCACGACTGTACAGTCGAGTGTGTATAAAACTATTTCAAAATGATTAAAAACAAGTCAAGCTGGCAATCAAGAGTCTTTACGCGATTTTACGTCGGAATTTTCGGATACGTGTGATTAATGAATTTCTATGTACGACAAGCAAACGGACCTTTCCACTAAGATGTATTATGCACGGCGGGCAATCGGGTAGCTATAGATATTGTAGGCTATACGGAATTTTTAAATACACGGCAAACTACTGCCACAAACGTAGAGCTATTTGTTAATGATTATGTTAATGAACGTAAGTTTCCCGAGTCAACTCTATGCAGATCACCTATATGGATGGCCCCAGCGAACAAATCCAACCAGTTGATGCATATAATGACTATCTGGTTTATCGTAGGTTTTCCGGTAACCTATTATGCAGGGAGGCTTTTGAGGTGGCCCCAGCGAACAAACCTCAGCAGCCGCTACATATATTAGCAAACAAAAGACCAACGGAGGTATTACTAATTAGCTCTGGTTTGATTGGGTAGTATAATACAACGATACGTACGGACAAAAAGACCTTTTAATATCTATACTTAACTGAAAGCAGTACCTGCAAAATGCAGTGGACTACGGCGTATTCTTACCAAAATTATTTTCAAATAATTTCCTGACTGAATTTACTATTCAACTCGGAGCGGCGGCGCGAAACTGTGGACGGCTTTGGTTCGATCTGGCACTTCTGGAGGTGGATCGGATCTGATCTTGAGGACTATTTCGGAATGCACCTGGACTGCTGCCGACTTTCACGGAATGAGGAATGAGGACGAAGAGAGCGCTCCTCTCCCTTTTGTTACCTTTATGACGGATCTAGGTCGCGTGATAGAGGGGCGGTCACCGACTTGAAACGACGGACTCGGATGCACAACCCGGCGTAACTTGCACTTCAGAACGTATATAACCGGAAATGAGTTACTTGCAATTTCTATACTATATTGCAAAAAGAAACGGATTAAAACGGGCAAGGATTAACGATTTTAGTAACGAATGATTTTTATTTCCGACTCGGCCATTATTTACAATATTTCTCGGATTTTACTTATACGAGGGATTGTCGAAAATTAACCAATTAATTACTTGGTTGCTTGTTTACCGGCGGACTTTTTAACAACTCATTAATAACTTAACTAGAACAGGACTTACTTACTAAAACAGCGGCAGGGTGTACCCAAGTGACGGTAATATTTAAAGCAAAGATGAACATTCCTTGATTGGAAAAAATCACTTCGTTACACTAAGCAATTTAAATAATTTCTAAAAGTTCATGCAAGTTTAATTTGATTTAGCCTAAAAAAAGTTAAGACATTGTGTCTTAGAGTGATTTGGACTTCATATTCGGATTCAGTGACTCAAAATACATGATTTCATCATCAGTGATATCCAATGATATCACCATAAAAATATAATGATATTTTGTAAAATTTTATAGAATTTGAGCTATTTTTGCGATTAAAAAAAACGGTGACCTGTTGGAGAGATTTCAATATCAGACTTGGCTTGAGCGACTTGAAATACATAAAAATAACAAGCATTCATTTAGTTTCAGTAAGCAGGACAATAATTTCAATTGATTTTAAGGTATATTTTGCGCTTAAAATGGGACGTGTGTAAGTAAATCTAACATTAGATTCGAATAGAGCATATCAAAATACATAAGAATATGGTGGTAGTCTGCCGGGCGTGACACTTTTGTTTGTGAGTCTTCTGTGTTATTAAAATGTGTCAAAATGTGCTGTTAAAAGGTCCTTTTTTGAAACGCTTTGGTTTAGCGAAATTTTCTTCAAACTTGTCTTAAACAAAACCCCTAAAAAGTAAAACTGTTGAGCCAATGTTAATAATCCTCTTATTTCGTCTATTTTGAAAATATTTAGTATCTTATTTAATATAGAATCCTGTCAAGGCCAAAACTAGAAGAAAAATTTTTTAATAATTTTTCTTCAAATTTGAACTGTTCGGTTCGGAAGTTTTTATCGCCACCGTGTATTTTCATTTTTTACTATTTTTATGTCGCGAATAGGAACCTGATAGAATGCCCGTTATTTCAAAAACACGCAGTATATAATTTTACAATTCTCTTTCTTTGCCTGATATTCATTATTTATAAATGACCTTGTTTAGGATTTATACAAGCATAATAATAACAAACATATCCAAATTGATATACTAATATTGATGTTTCATCTCTAAACATGCTATTATTAAATTCATTGGACTATCTTTAATACATTATGAATATTGGATTAAATTTTTAAAATTCAAAACGTCTAAAAACAAATTATTAAAAAAATTTTTTAACTCACCACAAAATTTATTCATTATGGCCACCAATTAAAAAACGAAGTCCACAAGAAGATGTACATATTCTTTCACTATTAGTAGCTCATCAGGTGGACGATTAATCTCGCAAAACAAAGTTATTTACTTGAATTTACATTTTACAATTAATAAACTGTCATGTAACCATAAGAAACAAATTTCTATAATTAATGCCGCCTACATTTTCATGCTTTCTTATAAAATACTCTACCTCTCTTTATTCGAGACTTGTTGTCTATAAACAACCTTATTCAAGCCTTATATTGATCCAATAACAAAATTATCTAATATATTTATTGATGTTCCATTTCTGAACATGCAAATATAAAGTATGTTGAATCCAAAAAAAATTGTTGAGAATACTTTAGAACGTTATTATTGTCGAATAATTCGACAATAATAACGTTCTAAAGTGTTTTCAACAAAATTTTTTTTTTTTTTTTTTGAGTGAACGATAAGTGGACTATACTGACCATTTAGCAAAAATATATTTATTATTCCTTTACTCAATTAGTATACCAGAATTTTATATTTCTTATTGTTTTCATACTCTCTTTTTTCTTATTGAAACCAAAAAATATATATACAGCAAATATTAAACAAAAGATAGGCTAAACTGTTAGATATTAAATATACATAAAAAAACGAAATAGTAAAAAGGTATCTGAATATATTATATATGCCAGTTATGTTGTAACTTAAATTCTTTAAAAAATTATTATAATATATTATACTAACAAATTATTCGAATAAATTATTCAATTTCATACCATTAAATTAAATTAAATGTATGTACAAAAATCAAGCTAAGTACGATGAAAATGTTTCCCCTAATAATGATACAGTTTTGAAGTTTTTTCCCCAGAGGTACCTCAAATTCCAGACATCCAATACATTCATCATGACCTTGATATAACATACAGAAAAATGTGTACATCTTTATAACATCAAAACTGAATTTAGTACAGAACATAAGAACAAAAAGAACTATTTGAAATTTATTACTTTTAAAAATGGCGTGGGAAGATTGTAGGATAAAATCCGCTTTTGAAATTCGCGATTTTTTATATTTGTTAAATATATACAAACCATTGTTTCTAAATCAGGAGCAATACTCTATTTGAAAATCAACTTAAAATAACTTTCAAGGCTTTTAAAAAGAAACAAATTTTTTTAATAAAATTTGAAATGTGTCAATCAACTTTATTCCGCGTTTTGAAAAAAGAGGTTTTTATAAATAAATCGCTCTTTCTTTGCAAAAGCTCATCAGGTCTTGGTAATCATGTCTTAAATATATTGGGCTTGATTCCATGCTCCAATAGTAAGAATTATTTAGAAGTCTTTTAAACATCAATTCATAGTATAGCCTGTAAATAAAAATCTTTGACGTAATGCCTCCTGCAATAGTGTGTATTATTGTACGTGAGTGATATATATATATAAAACTACGGTTCTCTATTTTCAGACTAGGGCAAGAACTGGCGAATATTACGTGTTTGTGTGCCACGTAGGTTTTGTTGTAAAGTATAAAAATAGGTATACAATTTACAGGACCGGTTGAGGATTTTATGTATTTATAGATTTTAAATTCATATTATAGAAACGAATTCGTTTAATGTTGCATATTTATTATTCTTAAGTAGTAAAATTATTTAACAGTGTGGAAATCGTCTATGATCATAAGCAGTACCGGTTGAAATGAATGATCTTTCATCAGAGATGTTTTCTGCAAATCTGTTTATCGTTTTCTTCAAGAATCTGTTTATCGTCAACTTTGTTCCTACACATTAACAGTTTATTTTCGACAACATCTACAGCTTCCAACCCTGTCAAGTTTTGATTAAGATGGGTCTCTTTTACTCAGAAACCAAACGCTGATTATTAGACTTCCGTCTAAATCACATTCAAGAATATTTTCTATATTCTATATATCCAAATTCATGATCTAAATGACTCGCAATAGTTCAGGAACGCCAGTATGTGTGTGTCTTTGTATGGTCATATCCAATTAACGTCTATAACTCATGTTACTAATTTAACTAAAGCAGTTGCAAATTTTCCGATATTGACCTGAATGCCATTTTTTCACTGCAACAACTGCAGGTTGCCTGTTTACAACGTCGTTAGCGTACAACAAGAAAATTATTTCATATTTCAGTTAGCCTTCAGGAAACTCAAAAGTGATGTAATACTTCGTGAAGAATCTGTTGCAAGAAGAAGAAACATTTTAGGCAAAGAAATAAATGAAAGAACTTCTGTTTTCTTTTATCTTGAAATTCTCAATATCCTAAATTAGTTTTTATCTAAATAGAATAATAGATAAAATAGTTTTCTTAATTTATGTTTTTGATTTGGTATCACATATTCAAAATATCATAATGCCAACAACGCGCAGTTGTTGGAATAGGAGAGACAGGTTTCTTCATAAATAAAGACAGCTAGCCTTAGTGAATATTTACTTCCTCGAAGAACCATATCACAGATGCAGTTTCCTACAATTCTAGCCATTCGAGGGAGCTGAATATACTATTTTGAAGATAAAACCTACCATTTGTATGTGTAACCTTTTCTCCTATGTCATTTTGCTTGTAGATTACGTCGGTACATGAATGAAGAAATTGAAACTAAAATTGGAATTTATTATCATCTATAGCCCTAAGTACATCTCCGCCTTAATCTTAATCTTAATCTATCTCACCGGCATGTTCTAGTTTTAATATGCGAAACAATATCTTTACTATAATCCAAATTGTATCTTCTGCATCACAAGCCATTTTTATAAAGATTTTCTTTTCAAAAGTCAACAAGAGATTTCGTCGAATTTGCTTCTTGTTCAAATCTTGAATTTTTATGTGAGCTTGGGAAGTTTAGAGTTTTATGAATTAGGATTTTAATTTTCCAAGATAAAATACAACTTCTAAGGCAACAAAATAGCATTCATTGGCCAGTATAATTCTTCTTCTTATACCATATCTTCAGTGCTTACCAATAACTTGCAGTGTTGCATAACTTTAATATTGACTTTCCTTATATTCATGTTCTGGTCTACATTCCCATCCCTATTACCTGGCGTAGAAGCCATGAATTTAGTCTTATCTAATTTCGGGTCCCATACGTTCAACTGAAATATAAAGACCTTCAAATGTTTCTCTAAATTTTCACAGGATGCAAGGAACTATATCTGCAACAGCTGCATTATCTTTATGGATTTATTGTAGACGGTTCTTCTGTTTTCCAAATCTGCGTCGCTATTTGTTTTCTTGACACGTCAGCATGTCTTCCTCTCTTGGGCTCTGGTTACTGTAAAATACATTTGATGTTTCTTTTTGGACTCTTACCTTACAGGTGATTTTCGATATTGTTGTTTTAACTAGTCGAATTGGTTGTTTGGGTATATGGAACTCAATTATTGCCTTAAAGAGTTTGTTCCTTAAGATGCCGACATATGCTGTCTTGCAATATATGAACAGGTGGAATGTGTCCCATTTGAAACAAAGACCTGATTTGCAGTGGATTATCCTGGGATCAAACTGCTCTGGTATTCCTTAATAACAATTTTGAGTGATAGCTTAGTCAGTGCAGAAAGTTTATGATGTTAAGGAAGGTGATTCCTCTGTAGTTTATACAGTTGGCTGATTATGTGTAATGCATATTCGTCTACCCATACCCTATAAATACATATAATTCTGAGGGTATTCTGTCGCTTTCAGGGAATTTATTGTTTTTCAGTCTTCGATAGCTTCTTGTGTTTCTTGCAGAATGAGAGATTCAATTTCTTCGTGATTCTCATTTGCAGACTCGTTTATTTTGTGTTTACATAAAAGTTCTACAAAATATTCAATCCATCTATTAAGGATTTGTTCTTTGTTGTTTAAGATTTGTCCGTTCGTGAATGGAATTAGTGACATTAACTAATGGATCCAGTTTCATTTTTGAGTTTCGAATTGATATAAGAGGATGTGATTTCTCCTTGACGACATAATAATTTGGAATTGTCATTGGCTATAAGGTAATGTACTGCGATAACCATTACATGGGTACAATTTTCTTTAATTATTTTCTTGGTGTCAGTAAGAACATCTCAAATCTATTTGAACCTGAGAAGATTGTATAACACGTGTTTCCAGCAACGTGTTATATTTCCCAAAACGAAATTATTTCACAGTACTTCACAAGTACATTTGTTAAATTTGCCACAGATAGAACACATGCGGATATAATCAGCATTCAGCATAATCATCTTCGGGATAATTCTCATGATCCTCCTCAGCGTCGAATTTAGAAAATCTGAATATTATCTCAACAAGATATCGATCATTGAAGAGTGCCTTGTCGAGGTAATGAGTGCTTTGTCGAGGTGCTTAAGGAGTTGTGATAAGTAACAACTATTTTTTCATTTATTTAAATACAAGTTTTATTAAAATTTGGAAAAAAATTCTTTCATACTTTCTAGGTGTACGATTTTATTGAAAACATAAATTACATCTGCATTTAATATTAACGCCCATTTTGCCGTTTGATTTGATGGTTTAGTCAACAACAACTTTTCAAGTCGTTGGCATAATCATTAAATTCTTTATCATCACATATTTTAAGCTGATTTTATTAGTGTGTCTTGTTTCCATCAAGCATGGCATACGCATATATGTTTTCTTATGTAGGCCAAATCTCGCGACATAATGTCTAAGGTTTGAGCTAAATAATAATAATACATTATCGTTATTTTTGGACCGCGACAATCGCACAAGGTTCTCGTTCTTAATATTTATAGTAACTGTGTGACGCTCTTTACTTACGTAACCTGTACTGTTTGTAACTGGCTGCTTACAAACAGGGCTCTCTTACTTTGTAACACTTTTTAGACGGAAACTCGGGCACCAGTTCCTTATTTTTAGCAGGGAACAGCACTTGTTTGGCTCTCCCCCGGGGAGAGACCGTTTAGGGGTAGCTAAACAGATGGAGGCACGGTGATTTCCAGGGGTCTTAAGATGATTGTCTTGTCAACTGGACTTGGACAATTTCTCAAACGGGTTAATTAGAAATAAATAACTAACTCGTGAATTTTATTTATGTAGACCAACGTATTTAATTATTAAAACATTAATGAACAAATCAATAAATCGGATATTTCAGCGACTTTGCAGTCGAGTATGTATAAATTTGATAACGATAATAAACAGGCGGGCTGGCAATCAAGAGAATACGATTTTATTTCGGAAGACGGTGAGTTTGGATAACCGGTGTCTGTTTTCGCGGCTGAAATTATTTCGGACGGCAAGCAAACGGAATTTCCAACAGGATATAATATGAACGGCAGGCAGTCAGTTAGCTATAGATATTCTTGTCTATACAGAGGGTTTTACAATACGGCGAACTACTGCCATAAACGTAGAGCTATTTTTCGTAAGATAAGTTTTCCGGTAAAACTTTATGCATTGGAGCTTTATAGATGGCCCGATCGAGCAAATCTAACCAGCCGATGCATATTTTAAGAAACAAAAGACCAAATTACTAATTAGCTCTAGTTTGATTTAGTGGTATAATACGGCGGTACTCACGAACAATGAGATCTCTGAATATCTATACTTAACTGAAGGCGGTGCGGACGGATAGTGGCGGACCACGGTGTATTCTTGCCATTATTATTTTGAAGAAAATTTACTAATATAACTCGGAGCGGCGGTTACGGACGGAAACGGTGACTGCTTCGGATTGATCTGGAACTGTTGACTGATGATCTGATCTTATACGGACTGGACTGGTCTCCGGCGTTTTATTAGGTACTTTTATGACGTATCTAGATGGCGTCTTAAAGGGGCGTACTGACATGAAACGAAGGACTTATTTACGGAGGTCGAGCGGATTATGTAACTAGCAACATTGACTCGTAGCATCAGTAACCGGAAATGAGTTACTTGCAATTTCTAGACTATATTGCAAAAAGAAACGGATTAAAACGGACACGGATTACTATTTTAACCGGTTTTAGATACTAATGATTTTTATTTCCGACTCGGTCATTATTTATAGTAATTCACGAATATTAATTATACGGGGGATTATCGAAAATTAATCAATTAATTACTTGACTGCTTGTTTACCAGCGGGCTTTTTTACAACTCAATACTAACTTAACTAAAACAGGACTTACTTACTAAAATGCGGCGGCAGGGTGTACCCAAGTGACGGTAATATTTAAAGCAAAAATGGACATTCCTTGACTGGAAAAATCACTTCGTTACAACTGTTAAATATATGCTGACGTGTTCTCTAGATAAAAGGAGTACATAACCAATAGCACTTAGTTACCTAAACGTAATAATTAACTACTCAAGTTCTTTGTATTTTTCACTGCCAGTGTCAGACTATACTTTTGAGATCTTGTTTAGATATATAAAATAATAAATCTGCTGAAATCCTAGGCCGTGGCATTTAATTGAATCAGAGGCTGCTCCAAAAAAATTACATCTGGATATTTTATTTTTATTTGATACTAACAGGAATAAATACACATTATTTCTCTATTTTTAAACACATGTATTTTAGCTTTGTCGACGTTGTATTATTTTTCATTGACTGAGTTTTGTGCCCAATTTTTGAAGAAGGAAATTAGACTGGAGACCAAATAGATAAGTTGCTATGTTTTATCTAGAAGCACGTGGTCGATAGTAGTGGTATCATCGCCGTACCTTTTGTGGAACAGTACATATCCATAAAGTTAACGGTGGAAAATACTGAAATTGCCAACATTACGACGATATTTCAAAGAAATAAGAGCTGTATCTTTATCATTGGTATGACTAGATTTTAGATTCAATCCAATGTTTTCTGTTACCTATTCAAGTTTCCCAGAATTTTAAACCAGAACAATTGAATTTTATTTAACAAAAGGTGAAATAGTGCTTAGTCTTATAAAGGAAAGTAAAAATTGTTATAGCTATATCGAAGAACTCCAACTTGCTTGACATGGTTGGGTTTGTCTCTTTTTGTAAAATTTTTTGAAGAACACTGCTGCATTTGAAATAGATTGAAGTCAACATTGTTTTTGCTTCGTTCAATATAATAGTAGTTAGATCCTAGTTAATCAAGTCACCAAGTTGATCTGTAGACTTCTGGAGGTGGAAGAATGAACTGCATTAATTAGCCACTTTCAGATATTAGATATTTTCGATATAGGTATCTAAAACCACTGCTTGGGACTCTTCAAGTTCCTCGATTGCCTCGTTATCCATATTATTAGACAATATTTCAAACTTCCGGCTCAGTCGGAAGTAGGTCAGAACTTCTTAAAGGGAAAACCAAATTTTGTATATACTCTTGATGCAGTTTGTATTATTTTTTCATAAAGCTTTTGTTCTCTCATCTAAAATGCATTAAAAATAACTCAACAAATTCTAAATTAAATTATATGTACTAAAAATGAACCACGTCGTTTATGAATAAAAATTTTGCATTCCTCGATAAAATTTCACATTTGTGCGATTTTGATTTTGAAAATTTAAATAAATAATAATTTCTTTAATTGTTGGATTGGAAGCGGACGGCTCCCTTATCACCCGATCTCAACCCTCTAGATTTTTTAGCATTAACCAATCGACGAATATGGAAAAAATCTCCGAATTTAACAACTGTCACTTTAATAAATGCAGAGATTTTGGGTCTTCATATGCCACGTTTATAACGAACTTGAAGATGACATCTATGAACTGTTTTATAAATAATGTTTTTATTTTTTTATATCCCAATTTTTAGTATTGTTAATTGTGTCAACATTTCTTTTCTCTCCGAGAGGACAGGCGATTCAATCTGAAACACCCTGTGTATTTCTTATAAATGTCATCAGAGATTCCTGTAATACACATTTTTAATTACTAGATACTAGATTCTAAAACAAATATTTTAAAGTAGATAGCATCAGTGATGATCTCATAAAGGATCTGCATCCACTAATAGGTATTAGGCCTTAAATAAAGGGTCTTAAAAATAGATCAACTTCTGAGTCTATTTAGTTAAACTCATTTAGTTCACGAGGGTACTGACTTATGTTTACGTCGCTCACTTATTTAATTTCTCGTAATTAATGAAACACTAATTATGTGCGATATAAAAGTTGTCACACCAAAATTATTACGCACTGTTTAGCATAAAAGTTTATCAAGAACTGTTAGTTTTGCGGGTAATGTTTTCTGTGCATATGTGAAACAGTGTGTGTGTTATCGTATCGCTGAAAAAACTGACTGGTTCAAATTTTTAAGTAAAACATTGCTAAGAAACGTGCGTATATATAGACGTAAGTAATTTATTTTCATATTATAAAAATATGGGTTTTATCTTATTGCTTAAGACTGATTTATTAATCTCAATTTTTTTAATAACTCTCACATCTTACTACGTTACGAGAAAATAATGTTACATGTTAAATTTTGATCATCTCCTCGAGATGCCAACTTAGTTGCCAACACGCACATCGGTATATCATGCACTATTTTTCTGACTATGGGAACTACTTACTGTTAGTATCACGCCAAGGGTTGCAAATTAAAATATTTGTTTTATTTATTTATTCCTTTTTTTTAAACAATGAAGTTTCTCCTCTAGCTAATACTAACCAGCTGCTTAAATTAAATTAAAATACAGTAAAAGTTTCAATTGTTTATATTGCCGTGCTTACAAGACGGACGGACGGGCGTTTTGAAAGTTGTTCAGAATTCAATATTTACAATTTTAGAAACGTGCCAGGTCAAATTCAATTAATTATCTTTGTTTTCGCGAGGAGTATAATTAGGTTAAATGTCGCATCACGCTTTAGACTGATTAGTAAATATGTGTAATTTTGATTGACCGACAAGTCAATTCGTTGTTGTTTGCCCAAAATAATTCATAAAGGAAATTAGTTATTCAAACAGTATAAAATAGGATAATTTATTCGTTGGTACACACTGCTACATTATCGAGATTAAAAATAATCACCATAGCAGAGGAAATCGTATCTGAATACTCATCCTGTGCAGAATTACATTTCCTATTTTAGTTTACTCCTAACAACTCTTCGGTAATGTTGTATTTATTTAATTTTATTATATTGTAATAATCTTTGAGATAAAAGTTATAAATATAATGTGAGATTTGTTTATTTTGTTAGTCGTCGGGTGGTATGGAAATGCATGTGATATCGTTTAATTACGAGGGAAAAATTTAGTGAGTGAGTGTAAACTGTTTTTTGGTAACTTTATGATATGTTGAGTGTTGTAGCAGTGGTAAATTTATTGTGCCATATTTGTTTAGATGTAAGTATAAATTGTCGTTTTACACATAGCTTGCATATTCTCATATTTTCTTATCTTTTGAGGTCTTTAAAGTATCTATACCATAAATTAATCGTCATATTTATTAACTGTATATTATAAACGCAAAAGGATACGTAAATATTTCATTTGAATCCGGTGTTCAGTCCTCCGCTCGGGCGATATTTAAAAAATAGTGTAGCGATGCACTCGAAATGCATCAAAAATGCACTTTTATGCGCTTTTCTCGCGAAGCCCCAGCACGATTTTGCTAATTTTTTCGGTTTTCGACTCATTTGCATGTATAAAACAAAAAACAAAAAAAATTCAACTTTCCGATTACATTACTTTTCATAAATTATTTTGACTAATTTCCCTTCACTACTAGTTTTGCAAAATACGTAGAGCTCAAAACAAGTGTGAATTTTTTAAATATCTCTCTCTGTTTTGAAAAAAAAACCATAAGCGAAAACTATGAAACATCATCCTGTCAAAGGAGATCAGTGACTTTTTGAATTTCCACGTCACCTTTTATGGTTACATAAAGAAAAATACTTTTTTAGAAGTCCGCGCACGACATTTAATCGCAATATGAGGGTTTCATATTTTTAAAAGAATCCAAAGTCGTAATATATTTTTAGCATAATTTCTGCTAACTTTTTTAGAGTAGAATTTTTGAATCCAGAATATGAGATAGATCTACAACTATACTAATATACAAAGCGTTTTAGAGTAACTTCCATCAGAGAAACTACAAAAATAAAATGAGTAGGTTAATCTCAAAAAGTTGGAAATCATTCCTAATTTCTCCAAATAATGTTTCTCTTCAATGTCTATAAAAATTAATCAACTTCTCGTATGCATTTAGCATGTTCAATATATTTTCCATTAAAAAGTAAAATCTAATTAATCTGTATTCAATCATGCCTATTTTTAACTTCCTTTAAATCGAATAATGCGCACGTAATGCTTCTTATTTAGGAATAGCTCGTGCAGATTCTGATAACAGTAATTATTTTAAGAAAACACTCATTAATCAGCCAAATATATTATTATTTCCGTAACCGCTCATGGTTATTAAATTAATTGTGTGTATGACCTTCAGGATTAACAATAGTTATTGTTGCAATTGCACTTATTGCATCACATGAAGTCATTATCGTGGTAAGACAATTTGACGCTAATTAAAACTTTTTGAAATAACTATTTGCATACGCTTTTATTTCGAATTCATTATTGTTTGTGGTCGTCAAATTTATATTAATGGAAATTTCTTAAACCGAAATTAATAATATAATCTAGATGTGATAAAGTAAAGTATACAGGGCCCGAAATAAGTATGAAACAAGGAATATATTTTTTTTAAATCTTTGTATAATGGAGAAATGTTTTAAATATAAATTTTTATTTTTTTTTACATATTGTGCTGATCAGAGCACGGTTGTGTTGGGGTAGATATCTATATCTCTCTATCCATAATGTCATTCCAGATTACTGTTCAGTAATCTGGGATATTCTTCTACCACCAATAAACTGTTTCTTGTTGATTGAGACATAAGATTAAGTGAGTAATCGGAGCACGGTTGGGTTGTGATAAACTTCTTACTGCATTCTTTTTCAATCTCCAAACTCAAATACAAATACGATATCAATTTGGTCCTTTTCAGTTACACGAATCCTTTTCCATTTTATCCTGAACTAAAATCAAGTTTGCGTTGAATAATAAAATTCTCACTCCAAGCGCCCTCATTTCCAAAAATTACGGCAAGACATGCCCATTCTTATAAAATAGGTTGATACGTATAGCTACTTTTTTATTTTACAACTATAGCTCTGTTCGGAAGATTTGATTTTGTTCGATGGTGAAAATTAAAAATGTACTGTTTTCGTTTCATATTTTAATTTAATGAAATAGCATATTCAATATGCTCATCGAGATAAAAAGTAAAATTGAATTGTTTCTAAAATTTATTTTTCGAATTTTAAGGGATTCTTTTTTCTTTATAAGAAGATAAACCTTTAAAGTGAAAACTACCAAAAACAAATGGTAAGATCTTTGAAAGTCATACAATCTGCAAAAAAGAAAAATTAGGATACCTACGATAAAAATCTTTAAAATGTTTAAATAATTTTTCCACGCTCGGTATATAAATCACGTAATAAACGACGTAAGCACTTTCATCAAATATTATTTGCTTTTCCCAATATGTAATCAATATCGTGACTTCTTCTTAATATAAAATTACCATAGTAATTTGTCATGTCTGGTATTTGATGGCATTGATTGATTATAAAAGGCATAATACAAGTAGTAAGACCATTTTACATTTTTTCAATACGCAGATACGATGAGATAATATTAGAATGCCGAGATGAAATTTAATAAATTTAACATTGGGGATATCTTGTAATTTATGAACTAGTTAACTTCACCAAATACGAGTGATAGTATTACATGGAGAAAAATATTTTTAATGATAAAGATGTTTAAAACTTAAGATATTGTTTTTGATATTGTTTTTATAAGAAATATTGTATCAAAATAATCGTATGCCTAAAACCACCCAAAGATCAAAATTCATATAGTGCAAAATTGATCAAAATCAGTTCAGTGGTTATAACTACATACCCATCAAATACAACACCTCACCGCGTTTCTAAAGTCGGGTTCATAAAATTATTGATATTTACAACGAAATAATATAATATATTATCTATATGCATAGGTATACATAAAATTAAGAATGGTATGCTTGTATCAGCAATTTTTCACAAAGAAGACCATTACCAAAATTACTGATAATGTTGGGTTCCATTATCAAGAGAAACTAGGAAAAATTTGAAATATGAACTAGCCTATCTTAGCACATAAAATGCGCTGTGTCACAAATTGGTACCATTAAGTGTACTCCTTCAAGTTGAAAAGACTTAAAATTCAACGTACTATATCTAGGTGAAAAAATAGTTTTATCGAAACGAATCAAAATCGATTAAAACACTTTTATGCTTTTAGGTTAAACTACCTCTAGGACATTTTTGTAATCAGATCCATGCACAGCGAACAGAAATCCTTCGGTTATGATATATTTCTTTCAGGTTCATAAAATTTGTTCCACTGTTATAACAGCCGAAAATCAGTTTTTGGACATATTTGTTTAATGGTTCAAACCTAAACTTTTTTCTCGTTTCCGATTTTCACGTCACACTTCCGGCTCTAGGTCTTGAGAATTTCAATGTGTACAAATCATTTTAAATTGTATGCGCCCTAATAGTGCACAGGGTGTTTCAAGAGGAAAGGCAAATATTTCTAGTTAACTAGTCGATACAAGGAAACAGTTCAAATCAACATAATTTGTCCGAAAATGCTACCTAAGGGAGCTAATGATCCTTAAAAAATCTTGACTCCAGTTCTCATTTATTATCTAAAGTTCCAGTAGAGTCAGAGTTATAGAATTTAGTATACCATTTAGTATTAATATCTGCCATTATTTCTTGAACATCCTGTATAGTGCTTCCATTGAAAGAGTTTAATTGGAGATTAGATTGCCTGTATGTTACAGAACATCAGTTATAGCATATACCAAAAATTATCTTTTTAACCCCTTAGTTTATGTTAAATCCCCATTAGAAGTTTGTATAAATTCTCTGTCATTTCTTTACATACACTTTATTCTAATAGTGTTCATAGTATTTTTTCTTCCCGGAAATCTAACAATGTAGTATCTAAATAGTGCTCTGTTTCTTCAATCCTTATGTCCAATACATTTTCAGGGCAAGTGGTTACTAAGAGTCCTTCTATATGTTTTCTTCCATTGACTACATACGCTACATACTCATGCAAGGAATCTCCGTTTTAGTGGACACGATAGATACATCGGAAAATCCACATAGATCTGTATATTTAGCAGAACTTGCGATAAATCTTGAGAATTGGCTCCAAAGAATGATTTAGTTCTTTCAGATGTATTAGAGGTCCGTCGAGCTGCACCCCCCTTTTCACGAATCTAAACAAAACCTATCTGAGAATTATGTGCTATTAAGGTGCTAATTATGTGCCGAAGAAAAAATTTTTGTGCTGCAAATTAAAGTGCTTTTTTAAAAACTTCAAAATGGGGGGCGTAGCTCGACGACGAGCCACACCCCCCTGGTAACAACGCAATAAAATTCAAAATTTTTTATTCAGGAATTACGTGCTTTTTATGTGCTTCAAGATTATGCCAGAATTAAAGTTCTAAATATTCTCCACGATGATATACAACAAAATATATATATATTTTTTAATATTTTTCTATTTTTCGTTTTTAAATCATTATAAATTCATATTATTAATGATGAATCATGAGAGATGAATTATAATCATCATCAAATAGTAAATACGTTGGACTTTCAGTGCAAAAGTGTCATCCCAGGCCCGAGTGTTCCCAATGCTGCATCGCCGCGTTTATTATTCTCAGTAACAATAAATCAAGGGCTATGATTTTGTGGAACAAATTTTTATTCACTAAAGTTTGTCGCTTGGTAACGTCATGAGACAAATTAGTGATCAAAATCCCGAGCCCGTAGGCCGACAAATTTTTTTAAATAAAAATTTATGCGTGCAAAACCATAAGCACGAGATATATTTGGTCGGACTATTTCCCAAATAAAGAACAGTTATAATTTAAAGGGATATATTTTCGACTTTTTTACTAATATTTTTTATTGACTGCGCCAAAACAATTTATTTCAATAAAACGTCAAGCGAAAAATAATTTATTTTTAATGATAGGTTTCGATGGATACCAAGGGAGTTTTTAAATTTTTGCCGAAGAAAAGACGTTTTCATTGGAGCATGTGAGGATAAATAATAATCAATTTTATTGGGTGTAGATAAATGTGGGAAATAGTCAAATTAGTTTCATGTCGTTTCGTTTTCAATTAAAAATTAATCAATAGGTGGTTTTATAAGTAGGAAAAAATGGCGCGAGCACATAATTGGCACTTAATTCCTGCGCTTCCATTTTGCCAGAAAGAGATTATTTGTTTAAAAAAAATGCGCTTTCCCCACTTAAAATTATACACTCCGAGGCGGGTGGGACTGGATGGAGCTCGAAAATCGATCTTTCTCCCAATCGTGAGCACATAAATAGCACATTATTTCTATGCTATTTATTAGCGAGCACAAAATTATTTGTTTACAGAAATATCGATTTCAAGCTACCACCCGCAAGAACAGGTAAAAATGCTCCAAGTAGTCGGGTGGGATCGAAGCACGGAACTCGTTCTTTCTCCCAATCGTGAACACATAAATAGCACATAATTCCTGCACTATTTATTTGCGAGCACGAAATTATTTGTTTACAGAAATATTGAATTCAAGCTACCACCTTCAAGAAAAGATAAAAATGCTCCAAGAAGTCGGGTGGGATCGAAGCACGGAAATCGTTCTTTCTCCCAATCGTGAGCACATAAATAGCACATAATTCCTGCGCTATTTATTTGCGAGCACGAAATTATTTGTTTACAGAAATATCGAATTCAAGCTACCACCTTCAAGAAAAGGTAAAAATGCTCCAAGAAGTCGGGTGGGATCGAAGCACGGAACTCGTTCTTTCTCCCAATCGTGAACACATAAATAGCACATAAATCCTGCACTATTTATTTGCGAGCACAAAATTATTTGTTTACAGAAATATCGATTTCAAGCTACCACCCTCAAGAAAAGGTAAAAATGCTCCAAGAAGTCGGGTGGGATCGAAGCACGGAAATCGTTCTTTCTCCCAATCGTGAGCACATAAATAGCACATAATTCCTGCGCTATTTATTTGCGAGCACGAAATTATTTGTTTACAGAAATATCGAATTCAAGCTACCACCTTCAAGAAAAGGTAAAAATGCTCCAAGAAGTCGGGTGGGATCGAAGCACGGAAATCGTTCTTTCTCCCAATCGTGAGCACATAAACAGCACATAATTCCTGCGCTATTTATTTGCGAGCACGAAATTATTTGTTTACAGAAATATCGATTTCAAGCTACCACCCTCAACAAAAGGTAAAAATGCTCCAAGAAGTCGGGTGGGATCGAAGCACGGAAATCGTTCTATCTCCCAATCGTGAGCACATAAATAGCAAATAATTCCTGTGCTATTTATTTGCGAGCACTAAATTATTTGTTTACAGAAATATCGATTTCAAGCTACCACCCTCAACAAAAGGTAAAAATGCTCCAAGAAGTCGGGTGGGATCGAAGCACGGAAATCGTTCTTTCTCCCAATCGTGAGCACATAAATAGCACATAATTCCTGCGCTATTTATTTGCGAGCACGAAATTATTTGTTTACAGAAATAGCGGTTTCAAGCTATCACCCCCTAAAAACAGGTAAAAATACTCCAAGAAGTCGGATGGGATCGAAGCACGGATATACATAAGAAAACTTGTATGGTTTAGACTGGAATTTGATAAATAATAAATACTTAATGTTGTAAAGGCGTTTCTTTTATTTTCACTTTTTAATAATTTGAAACGTTCCGTATTTAAAAGGAGCATGCAAATTCAATAACATACATATATTTGCTTTTTTCAGAAACAAATACATTCTTACTCGCAAATAAATAGCACAGGAATTATGTGTTCTCTATATGCTCATGATTGGGACAAACAACGATTTCCGTGCGTTGATCCCACCCGACTTCTTGGAGCATTTTTACCTATTTTTAGGAGGTGGTAGCTTGAAACCGCTATTTCTGTAAACAAAGAATTTCGTGCTCGCTAATAAATAGCATAGGAATAATGTGCTATTTATGTGCTCACGATTGGGAGAAAGATCGATTTTCGAGCTCCATCCAGTCCCACCCGCCTCGGAGTGTATTATAATTTTAAGTGGGGAAAGCGCATTTTTTTTAAACAAATAATCTCTTTCTGTGCACGCCATTTTTTCCTACTTATAAAACCACCTATCGATTCATTTTTAATTGAAAACGAAACGACATGAAACTAATTTGACTATTTCCCACATTTATCTACACCCAATAAAATTGATTATTATTTATCCTCACATGCTCCAATGAAAACGTCTTTTCTTCGGCAAAAATTTAAAAACTCCCTTGGTATCCATCGAAACCTATCATTAAAAATAAATTATTTTTCGCTTGACGTTTTATTGAAATAAATTGTTTTGGCGCAGTCAATAAAAAATATTAGTAAAAAAGTCGAAAATATATCCCTTTAAATTATAACTGTTCTTTATTTGGGAAATAGTCCGACCAAATATATCTCGTGCTTATGGTTTTGCACGAATAAATTTTTATTTAAAAAAATTTGTCGGCCTACGGGCTCGGGATTTTGATCACTAATTTGTCTCATGACGTTACCAAGCGACAAACTTTAGTGAATAAAAATTTGTTCCACAAAATCATAGCCCTTGATTTATTGTTACTGAGAATACACGCGGCGATGCAGCATTGGGAGCACTCGGGCCTGGGATGACACTTTTGCACTGAAAGTCCAACGTATTTACTATTTGATAATGATTATAATTCATCTCTCATGATTCATCATTAATAATATGAATTTATAATGATTTAAAAACGAAAAATAGAAAAATATTAAAAAATGTATATACATATATTTTGTTGTATATATCATCGAGGAGAATTTAGAACTTTGATTCTGGCATAATCTTGAAGCACATAAAAAGCACGTAATTCCTGAATAACAAATTTTTGAATTTTATTGCGTTGTTACCAGGGGGGGTGTGGCTCGTCGTCGAGCTACACCCCCCATTTTGAAGTTTTTAAAAAAGCACTTTAATTTGCAGCACAAAAATTTTTTCTTCGGCACATAATTAGCACCTTAATAGCACATAATTCTCAGATAGGTTTTGTTTAGATTAGTGAAAAGGGGGGTGCAGCTCGACGGACCTATGTATTAGATCAACATTGGCGTTCCATCTAGACCCCACCAAAATACAGCACAAGTTAACAGGCAGTAAAAGATTTGTGCTTTAAAAGTCGCTAGAGAATTATATCCTGTTTAGGTATTACAACTAATAATTAACCCTGGCTGCATGGTCAATGACCTAATGCCATTAATAAAAAAAAATAAAAAAAAACTAATAATTAAATTGTCAGCAACATCCTGAACCTTTCAACGATATTATCTTTCATGAAAACATTCTTAAAAGCATAAAACCCCTAGACTGGTGGAAATCTCAAAGATATATTGCCATTATTGATAAAGAATTTTCCAAAATCAATCAATCAATGCTACAACAGCGTCTTCAGCTTCAGTCGAGGCTTCAGTCGAGGAAGTGTTTCAATATTTGGTGTAATTCGTTCCAAGCTCAAATAGGAACCGTAAAAAGTATTAAATTAATTTTTGTTTCTGATTGAAATAGACTATTCTTGTTTTATTTTCTGAAGTTTGGTTTGTTAAATTATTTGTGTTTAAAGTAACTTGATTTAAATTATTATTTAATTTAAAGACAATAAATTTATTTAATTCAGAATTTAAATCAATTGATTTAAATGATCATAATCCTGCTAATTTCTATATAGCGACAACAGGTGTATGTTCTTTTAATGATTTTTTTATTTAGAATATTTATATAAATGTGTATTTAAGCGGAGTATATCGCATAATTTCCGTTATTATAATCGAAATTTAGTCGACAATTGGAGCTTAACCGTTTATGTAGCTAATAGTAGCTTAAAGCATACACACAATACACAGGGTCCTGCACTTGCGCTCCAGTCTTCGATTACTGGCTTCCTATTATAGTTAGAAACTTCATCCAAAAACAGAATTAAACTAGAGAAAAGGGGGCATTTTTGAAAATTATTTTCCAATATACGGGGTGTTTCTAAAAAATTCTGGGTAGTCAGGTGACATCTCGGGTGACATTTTCTCAAATGGAACGCCCTGCATGTTTTGGCATTTTTTTGTGTTTTAATAGTGTCTATTCACACATTGATTTTTTTTACCCTTGATACACCGGATCGAGCGTAATTAATTTTTTTGTAAAATATTTGACTTTTTCTTACTGCCTTTAAATAAATCGCTACAGCCACAAATGGGATATTTAAGAAAAAATAATTGAGATTTCTGTTGCAGAAGGTTAGTAAATATTGTAGTTTAAATTGAATAATCTTATGATATACAGAATGGTCAAAATTTATTTTGCAAGCCAGCAAGCAATCGAAGACCGGAGCGCACGTGCAGGACCAGTAATTGCAGTCGAGTCCGACAGGCATCCTCCTGTACTGGTTGATGACAACCTTTGTTGTAGACGAGTGGTATATGACATATTTAGGACTGTCATGTGCCTGAAGCAAAATGCTTTCAGTTTTAGGGCCATGCATCGGTTTGGATCAACTACATAAGTACGTTACATAAATGCACTAATATACATGCAGACAATCTGAGCCAACGGATAAGGTGGGTGGATACTTAGTCTGTTTCTCGTTGATTACATTCATCCGTTGTCCATGCGTAGTATGTATTATTTTTAATAGAAAATAAAAATACGATTTTGTAGCTCTTGAGGCGGTGAAACGCATAGTTCGTTCGTTTGACAAATTTTAGATATTGTGCGAGTAAGCTTTAATTTAATTTATGTCTTGTACTCATTTGTATATTTGTCTTGTGGTTAAATAAATAAATAAATAGTAACATTTTTATTGAAATGTTTATTTACTTTTTAAGTAAACATAGTAAACCATGCGAATTACATTTGCAACTATTTAAATAGCCTACATACACATACACTACACATACATTTGTTATCACCAGTAGGTAAATAAATAGCTCTGCTAACTAGGTATTTAGATATTCCTGTTGTGTGTTTTTCAATTAACGAATTAAATTACTATTTAATTAAACACTTATATGTTATATTATGATACTCGTTATGAAAAATAATTCCTGTATATCGTGACCAGGAATGGAACCTGGGACACCATAATGAGAATCAAATGTGCTACCACCTCGACCAAACGTCATCCAAAATGATGTAAACAAGTATTCCTGAAATAAAATCTCTTTATTTGTTACCACTTCCTCTTTATTATTTTACATCGTAGATTTTCGTTGGCATATTAAACCAATATTGCACTGCTATAAAAAATGCTCGTGTTGTGAATCACTATAAACGTTTACATTAGATGTAGTTTGTATAATGTCAAAGGTTATCATAATATTTGATGTTATATTCGTAACCTTCAAGCATATTGTGGACGTCGATGATTTGGATTAATCTGATAATGATATTATTGTCTCTTAATTCAACACGTAATTAATAAATGCTCTACGAGTAGGTAGTTAGTATCCCACAGCCATCTCGTTACGAGGAATTATTATAACAAATACACAAACAAATAATATTTATGGGCTATGGCTGAATCATTCTGCCACATTATATTGGTAAATGTAAATTGTTTCAATATGTAAGCTCAAAATTGGATTACGCAAATTAAGTTAAAAAAATATATACATTAAATTTTGGATCCAATTGCCATACTTATTCAACAAGGTGAAACGCAAGTAAAGTTATACATTATATAATTAAGTATAAATTTGACCTACATTGAGTTTTTACCATGTGTTGAACTGTGATATTTATATTTACAATTTTTATACTGTTAATGTTAATGTGTTTAAAAATAATACAACCCTTAGTTGGTGTAGACTGCCTGTTTACTCAATAAAACACGAGAATAACAAAGTATAATATACAGTATATATATATATACTTTTCACTTCATATTATTCTTATACTTACGCCCAAAATGAACAGTTTCTAATAACAAACTAAAACATATCTTTCTGAAGAATTAATAAAACCAAAAATAGTGTGTGCATTAAACATAGTAAACAAATATAAATTTTAACAAAACTACTCAAAGAATTATTTGCTTGCTTTAAAAATAGTTCTCACATTACAAGTATTTTTACATTGAACTGATTCAGCGGTTGGCATCATATGAAACATTGTTAAATATTATAATTAAAGAAAAAATTATTCGCTTTTTTAATGTTTCAAACAGTATTTATTTAATCTCTACACGTGTTTCGGCTTTGAGAAAGGCCTAGAAAGCCGAAACACGTGTAGAGATTAAATAAATACTGTTTGAAACATTAAAAAAGCGAATAATTTTTTCTTTAATTATACCTAACAAGTATTTTTGCTCGAGCGCTTCGCGTCGCCCGCGTTTGAGGAGAAAATGCCTAGTTTAACGCATCTTTCTACTACATATTTGTTTATATTCTTTGTCTATTGAATTGCTTATTTACGACTTATTAAAACAACGTATACAAGGTGGTGAATTTTTCGATGCCCACCATTGGTATCTCGGAAACTATAAGAGATAGAGGATCGGTTAAATTAGACAAAAGTTGCGCTATTTTATGCTCTACAATTTGCTGTTAAGTAATGCTGGATATCTTGATTCGTTTGCGGTTTATCCCGAAAAAATTGAAAATCGTGATTTCAAAAAAATCATAATATCTTCTATACCATTCATGCGAATTTAATGAAATTTGGCAAGGTTCTATTTTTGACCACTACCAATTGAATGGCGTTGATAGAAATTTTCTAAGCCTTTTAGATTTTGAGCAACGATAGTCAACTTTTTTTTTTCTTATGGTTGCCATATTGGATTTTTACACCATTATTTAGAGAAAATAATTCTCTTTTCACCTATGTCACCAAAATGGACTGATATTTTGAAAACATGTTGATATTCGAATTAATTTAAAAATAATTTATAAAATCCAGTATGCTTTGGAACAATCATTGCAGTCAACATTGTAATCCAAACGCTATTATTAAACTGTACACTCGTAAAAAAATACAGAAAAATGCCAGGTTATTTAAACTTCTATTAAATATTACAAACAATTAATTTATTAAAGAGTCAATAGTAAACAAATAATACTATTTTTATTTTATAAATTGTTTGTAATATTTAATAGGAGTTTAAATAAGCTGGCATTTTTGTGTAATTTTTTTACGAGTGTACAATTTAATAATAGCGTCTGGATTACAATGTTGCTTGTAATTATTTTTCCAAAGCATACTGGATTTTATAAATTATTTTTACATTAATTCGAATAATAAATAATAATAATAATAATAATATTTATTTGTGGAAAATTGTTTACAAGATTATACGTACAAAAATACTTAATTTATTTACAATAATAATGTATCAACATTGCATAAGTAGGTATAAAAGGTAATATAACAAGCAGATATTTACCACTTAAATCACAGGCGATTTGTCTGTGGCAAATATTTTTCTACAAAAATTTTCTTACGCATATAGTAGTAGTTATTACATTATATTGAGGAAAGTTTATAATTATTATTATTAATGGTGAAGTCTATCAACAGTTAAATGATGAAGGTATTATAGTGTGTCAAATATTTCATTAATAAACACATATTCTTGTTTAATCCAAATTTTTGAGAGTTTCATATAGTAACCATATGACTTGTTTTGAAAGAGTTTAAGCTCCAGAGGTAGTTTGTTAAATATTTTTGCTGAGATATATAAAAAATTTCGTTGGCCTAATCTCTTTTTCATAAACGGAGGTACATATTTAAGTTCTGTCATATATCTAGTACTATAATTATGCTCTACGTTAGTTACTGGTCTCTTTTTAAATAGGTACTTAATTATTTGCAAGGCATATAGTTCCCGTAAATTACTCACTTGTATTTCTAAGAAAAGCTGCTGGGTTGGGTAGTAGAGTGGTTTTTTTAACGCGATTTTTAAAATTAATTTTTGTGCAGTAGATACATGCCTTAAAAGTATATTATAGGTCGCACCCCAGGCTATAATACCATATGTGATCACCGATTGCACCAGAGCGAAATAAACAGTCCGTAACATTCTAAGGTTCAGTATATTTTTTAGTAATTTAAATGTATATATTAATTTCCTTAGTTTGCTACAAACAGCGTACACCTGTTCTTCCCATCTCAAATTGCAATCAATAATCACACCTAGGTATTTCAGCGCTGATTTCTTTTCTATAACGATGTTACATCCACAGGTATCATCTAATTTGCAGTCCGCTTCATGTATAAGTAATTCACTTAAGTAATGAGGTTGTGAGATCGAGTTCGACGAAAATGTAAGAAAATTAGTTTTGTCGTAGTTCAATTTAAGGTAATTATCATCCAACCACGCTTTAATTTTTTGTAAACATTTTTCAGATTTTAATTTGACTTCCTCCCAACTGTTTCCCTGAATATAAATGGCTGTATCATCAGCGTATGATACAATGTCGCATGTATTTTCTACATTAAAGATATCATTGATATATAGAATAAAGAGGATTGGTCCCAGTACGGTTCCCTGTGGCACACCACTTTTGATTACCAGTGGGTCACCGACTGTTGTTCCAATCTTTACCAATTGTACTCTTTGGGTAATATAACTCTCAATTAATTTTAAAATTTTTCCTCTAAATCCATAAAAAGGGAGTTTTTGAATTAATTTTTTATGCGACACTGTATCAAATGCCTTAGCCAGGTCAAGGAAAACTGTCAGGGAAGGTTTGGATTTATCAATACTATTATACAATTTTTCCGTTAAGTTAATGATGGCATCTTCTGTACTCAGTTTTTCACGGAAACCAAACTGTTGTTTTGCAAGTAAATCATGTTTGTCTATAAATTTTACTATAATTTCTTTTATCGCATATTCGTATATTTTTGCGATATTCGATATAAGCGAGATTGGACGATAATTGTTAGGTTGGTCAGGCTCACCTTTTTTGTGGACGGGTATCACGAGAGCCTCCTTAAAAATACTTGGAAATGTACCTTCGTTTAGGGACATATTTATAATTTTTTTTAATGGTAGAACTATACTATATTTTATTTCTTTAATTGTTTTACTAGTTATTCCGTCTATACCTGGTGAAGTGTCATTTTTTAGATTATTTATAAATCTAATAATATCATTTTCTAATATCGGTCTAATATCAACATGTTTTTAAAAAATCAGTCTATTTTGGTGACATAGGTGAAAAGAGAATTATTTTCTCTAACTAATGGTGTTAAAATCCAATATGGCGGCCATAAGAAAAAAAAAGTTGACTATCGTTGCTCAAAATCTAGAAGACTTAGAAAATTTCTATCAACGCCATTCAATTGGTAGTGGTCAAAAATATAACCTTGCCAAATTTCATTAAATTCGCATGCAAAAGCATATTACGACTGCTTTTGTACGATGTGACCTTCGAAGCGACTTAATTCGCTCTAGTCTTGTAATTAGAGAAAAGATTTACATACTAATCAATACACATAGGTAACGTGATTTTACCTCTACTCGACACATCTACTTTATACTATGTAATCAGAATCTCATTTAGAGTTTGATTTAGATTTGGTAAGATGGAGAAATTTCCTGTTTCATATTTAGGGGCGCTTACGACTTACCCGGGTAATGAATATTGCAAACAACGTTACGTACTAACTAAATTGATGTAGGTACCTACTGTGTGTAATTTGCAAAATGAAATTTAATGATTTTCGTACAAATAACATTTCTCAAGAATTTGAATATTAAAAGTGTTAATATTTGATTACTACATAATTGAATTAGTTTAATATACATGAATACACTATAACTTTCGATATTATAAATATGAATCAACTTTATTGGTTAAAAACATGCTTTATGCAAAATTAACTTATTATAAAAAACAAATATTTTTAGAAAAATATATAAAATAATTTAGAATCGCCTTTAATTTATTAAATTAGATATAAGTATAACAAAAAAGAAACTGATTTGTAAAATTTATATTGCTTATGATAAGCAACTTTTCTGAAGTTAATGAGCAACCTTAGTTTCTAATAACATAACTGTTGTGTATCTGTACCTAAACTAACTTTGCATAACGGTTGCGGAGTATTTACATAAATTTTGTATTTACAAATAACTTGGTGAATGAAACTGTAAAAGCCTAAATGTTTCAAGATATTTTCGGAGTTAGATTTTGGTAAAAACGAATTTATTACAAATGTAAATTGGCATTTGTTACGAATATTTTGTTTCGTAGTTGTGTAAAGTAATAGTTGCAGTTTATTAACGATTCACTGTTGCGGACAAATAAGCAATTTGTCACCAAAAACACGCATTTTTGTGACTGAAACAAAAGTGTAACACGAAATATAAGTAGCGTTAATGTTCCTTAATAGTTACGAAGCGGTGTTTGCTGGGTACCTACTAGCCTCTGACCAGATATTACATCTGCAGATGCTATACCAGCCTGCGAAACTAATACTTTATTGAAAATAGGGTCAAGCAGAGTACCAGTGCTATTCGTAATTCTCGTTGACTCATTAATTATTTGTTCATAAATAGTTGAAAGAATCAAAGCTATTACTGACGGGATTATTGATATTAAATAAAATTATGTTGATATCACCCAGGCACAAAACCACATCAAATGAGGGAGTAACAAACGATAAAATGTTTTCAATATCAGTTAAACATTCAGACAAATTAATTTGAGGTGGTCTATAAATGGAACCAATTATAGAACAGTTCTTTGAGATACTCTAAATTTAATCCATATGTGTTCAAGTAAATCATTAATTGTAAAATCAAAGTATACTACCTACGACCTGAAAATATTTTTTATGTAAATAGCTACTCCAACTCATATACTATATGCTTAACAGTTTAAGACTTCGCTCACTAGCCACAACCATTGAATAAAAAACAAGAGGCGCAACTATCAAGATTTCGATATTTTATTGTTGTATTTTTTTACCAATAGCTTCATGATTGTCTTCAATTTTAAGGGCTATACAGCCACATTACAAATACCTTCCCGTAGCACTAAAAATTGATGACAATCATGAAGTTATTTGCAAAGAAATACAATACTGCACCTCTTTATTATGTTTTAATCAATGCCACAACTTAATCTAATACGGAAGGGACCTTAATGTTATTATCGGACTTAGAGGTTCGTTTCATCATTTTTTACTTTAAATAAAACTTTTGGAATTGTCCTTTATGACCACCACGTTAGTAAATATTGTTACGTATTTACATCCCTTAGTTAACCCCCAAGCGTGGAGTCAATAATTGCAACGACTAACACTAAACTACTGATTTATTAACTCACTAATTACTTACAATAATTAGTCAGTTAAACCGTAACAATAATTACTTCTTTTAACAACTATTATTCACTACTAGTCACTGTTACTTTTCTCTGTTGTGTTCACTTCACTTTCCAATGTGCAACTGCCTGCAGTGGACCACCCTGGTTTTTATATACCTGCGGGAATACCTTTTTGTATATTCCAGGTGCTCCTCTAGACGATTCCACAATTATCTTGTTTTCTAATTTGTTGCCGTACCATTGACGTCATCTATAGGACGACTGCTGAACCACCACACTTAGGAACCTACTATGAGTGGGCACTTATGTAAAGGGTTCATAAATTCAATATAAAAAGTAAAAGGTAGAAGGATTAAAACTTCTAAATTTTAAAACATTAGTCTGTCCAAATGGAGTGTTTGTCTTTTGAATATGGCATAATAATATGTACATTTTTAATTTTTTTATTATTTTAATATTGTCTGATTATTGTCATAATGTTCATGTATGGTCACTTTTAAATTTTTTAATTCAATTTGATCCTTCTATATTTAGTGCTAATTTCAATCAGATTAATTAAAAATTTCATAGATTCTTCGACATTTATTTGTTCTGCTATATGGATTTTCTAACCTCACAAAGTTCTACTCTGAAGTCAGCTGGTGGCGTAAATTCATCATTGGGCATTGACAGCTATCAGAGTGTCGTTTTGACAGCAGAAATAGTTTTGACAGCGACAAAAAATTTGAAATATTTGTTGATCAATTACTGATAGCTGCAACTGCTATTATCGTCCTGACGAATATAAAGTAAATTTTCAACTTCACCCATTAAAACGATAGTTGACATAAACAGTAAGTACTCAAAGATTTATAGTTTCATCGATATTCGACAAATATTTCGATGTTCGACCCCCCTCCCCCCCTCTGGAGAAAATCGAATATTTAGCACTTTTTTTTTCAAAATTCCCTCCAAATAAACTTTAAATAAAAAGAAAAAAAAATAATTCTACCTACGCGTACATGATAGGTAAGAAATCATAACAGCAACTTAAATAATATTATCTATATATTTGGAGAAGTTATTTCAAGAAAAGTTGTCGAATCTCTCAAAGTGATGATGTTCGAAGCTTCTTTTTTTATTTGTATTATTCTCCCATAAATATAATATTTACTAATATTACTAATATACTATTTAAATAATTTTTATAACGGAAAATAAATGAATATGAAGCCATTTACGAAGGCTATCTTTTATATCTATTATTGCATGCTTAAACAGATATACACGAATATACAGATTCGCCATCGATAAGTGAAAGTGAGGGCAAAAATCATATAACATGTTCTAATGGTATTTTCAATTTCGGTCGGTTTGCTCTCTAAATCGAAAGTTATATTTATTTTGGTGGTTGAATGTGGGCGCGTTGAAGATTGAATGACGCAAATTAATTACTATAATATAACAATAATAAACAAGGTTTGTAAAATAAATATTTCCTCCTCGAGTAGCTCTGGTTGTCTATACAAACCGCTCGACAAAAACAAAAACCGTTTACGTGAAATTCCTAATAGCTTCTGATAATCCCCAAGTGTTTACATAATGGAGTAAAAATAGATATTAAAGTAGAAGCTCCTTCCGAATTATGCACATTCATTGAGAACTACTCTTGTATGTAAATATGTGTATACCTATTTTTAACTTCGGTTTGTCTTTGATCAAGCAAAGCATCCTAAAGTAGGCATTTACCTTCGTTTTTTTTATAAAATAAGCTCATTTATTTAAAAATAAGAAAACAGCAGCTGTATCAACAGTAGTCATTATCTACACAAAAAATAATTAAAGCAATTTGTTCTAAATGAAAAATTAAGTATTAAATAAGATATAAAGCTCAACTTAAAAGAAAAGGAAGCATTTCCGGTGCATTTTTCATTTAATTATTAAAGCCAAAAATAAAAATTATACGAAAATATTTTTAATTTAGGATTTCACCTCGGATTTCACACATTATTTAAAAGAGGTTTGTCAGTAACTAAATACTCCTTAGCCTGAAGATGAAACTATGATGAAAGTTTCGAGAAACAGGTTGCTATATAAAAACGAGGTGAGACACAAGACTTTAATTTTCAACCGTTCCTTTATATATACAATAATATACATTTCCCAAAAATTTAAGTTAAATAACTGTAGTTAATGTACTCTCAAAAAAATGTGGCCTTATTAAATTATCATCCCCAGTTTATGGACCAACTATGCTAGTTATTAGCCATTTGCCTAAAAAAGCGAGGATTATCCGAAGCATAATAACGAGCATAATAATGTACATTGCGCTTGTTAACAAACCATTTTTATGAAAAGCTGTCTCAGTGAAGAAAACTCTGTTGAAGAAAGTAGTATTCTTGCGTTTTACCTCTGGTTCAATTACAATAGGTACTAATATGTTTAAAAATCATCATGATTTTTTTTTCAAAATTCAACACTCCTGCTAATGAACTCACTCACTCTGACTAATACAGGGATCCTCAATCGTTGCTAGCACCACAGATAACTAATCTTTTTTGTTTGCAACATTTTTTATGAATTAATTTTTTAGATATTGAGCATTAGCGATTTCTACAAATCAAGCAGGGTTTAAAAGCGTTTATCATTAGAGAGCTTTATCCCAAGATACCGTTCGTTGGTGACTAATGGTTGGTTTGCAAAAAAATCTTAGTATTAGTCCTAACTTATCTGTAGAAAATATTTCAGATGTTCATGGTACTAAGAAACATCAAAGAAATTTCTAATGCTAGCTCTATGGCTGAAAATGTCAATTGACACGAATGCAAATTATTAAAATTAATAATTAATTAAAATATAGATTATCACAGCAACAATTCCTTTTCGAGTCGCCCAAAACAGTGTGACGCAGGACGATCGCTCTTAATTACCTAAACTGTACTGTTTGCAACTTACTATCTACAAACAGTACTTTCTAGCTTTGTAACACCTTTTTTTAAGGCGGAACCTCGGGCGCCAGTTCCTTAGTTTAAAGTGCAAGGAACAGCACTCTCTGGCTCACCGGGGTGAGAACGCTAGCGGGGTAGGTAAACAGTAGAGAAGTCGGTTCCTTCTGTCCAGAGGGGTGTCGAGGATGATTGTTTTATCAATCGGACTGGACAGTTTCCCAAACAGGTTAATTAGTGATAAACAACGGAAATGATAACTCGTGAATTTTAATATGGCATACAGAAATCTTTATTAACTACCTACTGCAATCGACAGTTACAAACTAATGAAAAAACGGACAGTAACCAATTAATGGTGCAATTTACAAGTATAAACCAAATGCAGTAGTTATGTGCAGTTTTCTCGTAAAGTATAGCGCTTGCTGGCAAACAAGGGTAGAACTAAATAAACATTATTCAATTTCGCATGACCGGCGGTCCGAGTTTGAGTGTGCACAGGGCGAAATCTACTAACGCGGGGAAAAGCAATCGGCTACGGCGAGCAAGGGGCTGTCCACCAGAACACGAAATTATCAGAGCGCGTTCAATCAGTCATAGATATTCTCTTCCTGTATGTAGGGTTTTCTAATTAAGAAATGCGGCGAACTAATGCCACAAATGCAGAGCTATTTTACTAAGGAAAATATTTTCCTGCTAAACCAAAGAAAACTGACTTAGAGCATATGCTGGGGGCGGAAGGCTGCCACCTCGAGTGGGAAATGCAGGGTTCCGCCGGCGTATGATATAAGTCCACGTTATGAATTAAAGGCATACACTGGGGCTGTGTTGACCACCCAAGCGGGAAATGTCGACTCAGCCGATGAATGTTTTATAGAACGAAATGCAAACAGCGAAGTGAATTACTAGCTCTGGTTTGATTTAGTGGTACATAACTTCGGTACTTACAAATGACATGCATTCCGAATATCTATACGTAATTGAAGACCGCTAGTAGCGGACTACGTTATATTCTTACATTTCTTACCAAGATAATTTTCAGAGAAACTAAAAAGCGGAACGACGGTTATTTTATAGTTGTAGACGGTTTTGCTAGTGAATGAGAAGTTGCCATTTTGACTGCTAGATCAGACAGATCCTTTTCTGGATGCTCCTTGCAAATTTATTACCCGCTTTTTGATGACGTATCTCGGATGCGCGTTGAAGCTGCAGATTGAATTTGAACGCGCGGCTATGAAAAAACTACAACAATTGCTCAAAATGACGAAATGACCTACATCTTGCTCGATGCATTTTCTTGCCCTTTCTTTGATATGGTAAAATTGATAAGCAGATTTTCTAATCACATCCGGATTACTTCTCATTTCTTAAGTTAAGTTAGAAGTATGCTATGAGATTGACACATCAATGCTTTTCTACATCTTCTGTCAAACAGTATTTATTGTTCCTGAACTTTCTTCCGTGTTTTTATTAATTATCTCTTTTATCTGATAATTATTAATAATGCCTCGTCAATTTTCTAATCGAGAATACTCAGATATGATGTACGTTTACGGTTTTTATATGAAATAAGGTTTCCTGGTCGAAGATCGCCAAATTACAAAAAATTTTTCCGAGTCTTTAATTACATGAGTGAACATGGTAGGTTCCCATCAGTAAAAGTAAACGAGCATCATGAGAGACACCATTTAAATATGGAAGAAAATATTTTGAATATGGTTAATAATAATCCAAAAAATAGCACCAGAAGAATTGGTCATGCTCTAAATGTACCCCATGTTACTGTTTGGCGACGACTAAAAAAACATCGTCTTTATCCATTTCAGGAAGTACAGCGGCTAGTGGCAGGGGATGAAATTACAAGAATGAATTTTAGTAGGTGGATCATCCGAAATGAGAGAATTATACGTAGATGTTTATTTACTGATGAGGCCCAGTTCACAAGAGACGGCGTTTACAATTTGAGGAACTGTCATATTTGGGCAGAAGAAAATCCATTTACTATAAGGGAGGCCCATTCACAACACAAATTTTCATTAAACGTTTGGTGCGGTGTCTTTGACAATAAGTTAATCGGACCACATATTTTTCCTCATAGACTGACTGAAGAAGTCTATTTGGATTTTCTTCAGAATATTCTGCCAGTATTGTTAGACGATGCAGGTGTAAACGTAGCAGGATTACATTTTCAACATGATGGTGCTCCACCACATTATAGGCTAATTGTTAGACAATTTTTGAACGAGAATTTTCCAAACATGTGGATAGGCAGAGGTAGTCCTAATGAATGGCCTCCAAGATCTCCCGACTTCAATCCTGTGGATTACCACATTTGGGGATATCTAAAATCTAAAGTATATTCCACTGATATAAATAATAGGGTAGAACTTCTTCACAAGATAGAAGATGCATGTGAAGAAATGAGAAATAATCCGGATGTGATTAGAAAATCTATTAACCATCTTAAAAAAAGGGCAAGAAAATGCATCGAACAAAATGGAGGTCATTTTGAGCAATTGTTGTAGTTTTTTCATAGTAATTCGGTATAATATAATAAAATAATAAAATTAATAAATATCCGTCTCATTTCATTGTGTACCCCCAAAATGCTCATAAAATAAAATGTTAACTAAAAATTTTAGTAGTAAAATCTTCTGTGGCAAAATAAAAAGTACATGGTTGGATTCAGTTTTCAACACTCTTTTAAAATATGGAAACAAATTTTAAAAATTCAGATATACAAGGTGTTGTTTTGAGGATGGAAGATTTTGTAAACTTTTTGTGAAGCCGGACCTGGATTTTCTTTTTTGTTGATGTCTTAGTGGATTCATCAAGTAATGTAGAATACGTGTGCCAAATGTCAAAAAAATATACACCGTGGTTTGTTAGTTATCAATGGAGAAAGAAATAGGTAAAATTCATAAAACACCCTGTATCTCGGTTATAAAGGGCAACAGATCCATTAAGTATGGGTTATTTGGAACCACCTCGGTGAGCCTTATCCACAGTTAACGCATGTCCCTCTCCCAATGAAACAGCCTGTATACAAAAAAATCGTTTTTGTTGTCACAAAAATTGAGAAAATTCAACTCAGACTTATAAACTTAAAAATTAGTTTCGTCCACCCCGTTTACTTTAGAAAGCGATCATTCAGAAAAACCACACAACTGCTTTCTAACCGGTATTAATATTTTTGCTCTAAATCGTTTTTTAATATGCATTATTTCAACAAAAAAAAATCATTACATCCAAGAGGTTAGGGAGAGGCATTGAGATAGAATTATATTCTCAATGGGGAGAGGCAATAATAATATAGGAGTAAAGGGAGGCTAGAGAGAGCTTCAAAAAATATATTTGAAAATAATTTTCAGTAGTTATAAACTTGTTTATCTAGTTTATTTATGTTTTTAAATTAAATTTCTTGTTATCATAAAACTCGGGCTATCGAAGTCGAACACACTATGCCTCACCCTGTGTAACAGATTATTTTTTATTATAGCGAAATTCCTTTTATACGATTAACATATATTTTTATTTAAGAATGTAACACTCCCAAAGGTTTAAAGTTAGTTTCTTTTATGAAAAATTCGACGTTTTGATTTATCACGTTCCAAATACAAAAATTAAATAATGAACACATTTTTTTTAGTTTAAAATGGACTTCTAGTGTGAAGAGTAACGAAACTTGATACTTGTATAAAAATTGTAGCAAATCATTTTTGTAAAAATTTCGTTTGATTTCATTTAAAAAAAAATCAATATAAGAAGATACTTTTGACGAAGAATCTAACCTAGGAAATAATTTTTTTGTATAAGTGTATTATAAGAACCTGAACCTGAATTAATATTTTCGTCAAATCGGTCATTAAATAATTATTGCATTTTAAAAGCAACGACCTGAACTAATTTAGTAGTTTAGTAGTTTAATGGGTTGGCAGTAACGCCTGTGATTTTATTCTACAATGGAGTTCCGTACTTCCTTTTTCTGCAGAATGCATTATATAAAATTGTTACAGCACAGCTATTGTATAATATGCAAAATTCCCACCATCGCTAATATGAAATCCTGTGTGTGTTCCACGTAAAATAACAAATCGTGATAAATAATAATAATAAATAAAACATTTATTTAATTCTATAGTTTAAAATAATAATCGACACAATAAATACAAGTTTTGTCGATATTAAGATTTAACTCTGAACATGATCTTTATCTATTGTGAAATAAATTATGTTATCAAATGTAGTGTATTAAAAAAATAATAATTACTCACTGACTTTAGGTCATCATTGCACCTAGCTTCCAATAAGTATCTCTTTTAATCTATCAGATATGACAACAGATTTATCATCAACAAACATGATTAAGAATACATTTGAAGTCAACGTATCAAAGTCATTTCTATACAAAAGAAATAAGACAAGGCCCAAAATTGAACCCTGGGGAACTCCGATGTCTATTCCGACACATTCAGAATTAGTTTTAGATGGTAGTATGTTATCCAATCAAGAGCGACTGCGCTGATTCCATAACTTAATAATTTATTTCACAATATTGACACAGTCGAACGCCTTTGCTGTATGAGGTCATAAAAAATCGCAACAGCACACTCACCTGCTTCAGGATAGTCAATAATTCTTTTATAAAATGATTATTGCCATGTTGGTTGCATTAGATTTTAGAACATCGAAATGTATGTAGACTAAGCGCAGATGTATCTCAACCAGTGAATCCTTACTTTGAAATCTGGTTTTTCCACTAGCACTAATGAGTTTATTCCTGAGACCCATGATTCGTTTGTTAGTGGATATAGAATGAAATAAATGAATAAATGGTACAACTGCCAAAATAGCCCAAAAAAACCTAGACACGAAGAAAATAATTAAACTACCACCACTCCAGTTCATGCCTTGCAATGCACATATTATTGGTAAGGTATTATTAGTAGCTAAGTTAAGATAGTTCTTGGAGTATTGGGAAGCAACACATATATATTTTAACGTGTGTTTACAATGTTCTAACTATTACAAGGTTGTTACATCTTAGAATTTTTGTGTAACGATTTTTGCTATTTTTATACCAAATTTAATTTAGCACTGCTCGTTAAGTTTTATCATTCATTAAAACTATTTATAGACAAGCCGTATTACAAAGTTAATGATTCTTTACCAGCACTCGTTACTTTGGTTTATTGGACATCAGCGCAGTAAACGCTAATTAGGGGTTAGGTATGCAGTGTGCCCGTACAAGTTGCCAACTAAAATAATTAAACGTTTCTATATTTAGTTATAAAAATGTATGAACCATACCTTTCTTTATTTTAAATTATTATTTGTCAGGGAATCAATTATGTTTTATCTTAGTTTACTCAAAATTATGTGTAATTCTTATGTTATTAGATTATTTTAGTTGCCCTTTATGCGATGTTTGATGACATGCGAAGGTTGTGACTAGTGGAAGCATTTAGAAATTTTTTGAACACTTGAATCACAGATTTTCCTGTTAATAATCTTTTCCAGAATTTTACATGGTGCAAGGATATTGGGCGGAAGGAATCTGGATCCGTTTTCGATTTATTTGGTTTTAGAATTGAAATTATTACACTTTCAAACCAAGCATGGGGAAGGTTCTGTTTCGACCAAATTGTACTATATTTTTTTAGAAGGTGATCTTTGATTTTTCATGAATTTCCAAGAACTCAGGTTTTTCAATTTTTGATAGTAGATTTACCAGTAATTGAATCAAATCTAGTAGCTTCATTATTCATCACGACAAGATTTTCATTATATCTATTAATGCAGCCAATGTCTTGCCTATGGGATTGATTGTGGCAGATCACCACAATATGTCTATGAAAGTGTTCTAGAATTATTCGAGGAGTAGGAATTTGTTGTATCTAATATTCTGTTGAGTTCCTCAATGTCAATGTTTTGGTTCTGGGAGGGGGGACATAAATATTGCATATAAGTAGTTTTTTGAGGAGTGTAAAAACATAGCCACTGTTTCTATATTATTTAATTCTTTAGTTAGTTAGTTAGTTAGTTAGTCTTTTAGTTTTCATATTCTACCCCTCACACATAACACGGCATTACTCTCTGTCGCTGCTGAAGACTTCAGAGTAGGATCCGTGATCTCTGACATTCACGTTCCAGTCCAACGCCCCGAAATTAAATATTGAACTAAATTCATTGCCATAAACTTCAGTGTTAAAAAACAGACTTTGGTCAATGTAATTGAATAACAACAGGGTTATTGTAATAATCGATGTGTGGTATTTTTTAAAACAAAGCACAGGAAGTAAGTAATGCATTGGAAGTAGAGGATTTACTAAATCATCATAATATATAAAAGATGACGCTTGTGTTGCTCCTAATTATGTATAATTACAAATGACGGATGTTGTTAATTGTACATAATAGCTACTTAATAATTCGATTGTTTTTTTATGGAAGTAATTTTAGAATTATTATATATGTTTAAAATTAATACCTACGTGTTTTTGAGAAAGACTTCAATAAATACTTATTAATGAAATTTGTTGGCGATAAAAATACAACAGATTCATGTATAAATTATTTTACTTTAAAAAAAAATAAACAAAAATAAGCATGAAGTACATAAACTGGTCGACGTCGCTGCTGTGATAGATGACCATCGTCCTTTTCAGAAAGAAACACTATTTTCGAAGAAATTTCATAAAGGCATGCCTTACTTCTTTCTGTACATACTTGGGGGGGGGGGGTGATTTTGGTAAAAGCTTCAATAAAAGAAAACAACTAATAAGATTTAGTTCTAAAACTAGAAGATTTCAAATATTTTAAATCTTACGTGTAAATTCGTCATTTTAGTTAAACGTACTTTAATTTGGTTAAAATTGCCTAGGGTATATGTTGAATAAAAAAACGGTGAATATTTTTAATTAAAAATGTATATTTTTCTATACAATTACATTTTCATACACAAGTGTATAAAACACACTTTATTACAATATTTTCAATTAATAACAAAATAATAAATTCATTTAAACTTCTAACGAGACTAATTAATTAGTTTACTAACTTCTGGTGTTCGTATGCAAGTTTAATTATTATTTTTACAGTTTTGTTTACAATTATGCACATTATTACGTAATTCAATTACATTACAGGTTTCTCGTGTTTAAGATATTTAAATATTCAATTCTTAATGGGGTTATTTTAGCGGCAGGTTTAGGCGCTCGCACAAACCCGCGTATCAATTATACACACTAAAAAGGGATTTTAATCTACTTCAGGTTTTGATATAATTTTCGTCTTCAGAGCTTCCCACAAAAGAAAATATGCAAATTATTTTAGAAGAGATTTTACATGAATAATCCGAAACTAAATTTATAATCTCACATTTGGTGCTGTAATATACTACGTGACAAAGAAAATGCAGCATCTAGTATATGTCAAAATATCTTCATATTCTTCGAACAAGTATGATGCGTTCAATCGTTGAGATCCAAGATATTATCACTTGTTACTTTCTCTCGTTATTAAATTTTCACTGAAATTCTTCATGTCAACCTAGATGTTGCAGATAAAACGTCACATAGTATATTAAAGTATACGTCACACTCCTAATTTAAATTTACATGGAAGGTGAACTACAATTTTATGCAAATATAAATGCAAAGAAAAACTGGAGGGGTGACATTGTTAAAAACATTACAACGTTCAATACAATAACGAATGCTAGTTATCTATGCCCTTATTTATAAGATTTAGAGATAATGTCAATTTGGTTGGCGAAAATTCCTTTTTGAAAAGTGTTCAGTGATTTTAGAAACGATTCACGTTTTTCTGAACAAAGTTGGAACCTTATTATAGCACTGACACTAGCGTAGATTCCACTTGACACTGAAACCCTATCACGTTACTCAACCATTGTTTCGCCTACCAAGTTGACATGATCTGACAAAGCAAAAACAAATTATCAACTTCAACTTGGGCGTAGCTCCCATAGAACACCCTGTTTACTAGTTACTTGAAAGGCTGACTTGATGTTTGGGTATTTTGATATTTTGAAACTCTTATAACTTTTGTATACACAAATTGCGGGTAGGTACCTATAAAAATTTTATTTAAATGAAAAACAGTGGTTGGATGTGTATAACACCTAAATAAGTTATGCAAATATTATGAATGAAAGTCTTAGCTTTCTTAGATAAAAATCTGTAACTTTACGAAGGCGTCGATTTTAAGTTCATATTATAAATGTGGTTGTAAAATGAATGGTTCTTAAAATAAAAAAAAACGCCTCAATGTAACATATCGTAAAGAATACGGATTATTGTGTTAAATAGTGGTGTCTCGAAAAGGGCGAACCTTGGGGGCCCTTAAGTCACCCCTTATAATCCTCCAAAGATACGTAGGCTGTTAGAAATATATGAGCAATTATTTTAACAGGTTATACATTGGACTAAGGTAAAAAAGAGGCATTTAATATTCTCACTCTCTCTCGCTCTCTCTCGTACCGGTATTGAATAATTAAATAAAAATACATGGGGCATAATGGCAATAATTTTTATAGTAGTAGGTATATTATGTAGAGAACGCCTAAAACCAGAAACACAAGATATACAAAAATCTTAGAAGCAGAAAAGAGCCTGTCCAAAGCATATCGTCATGCAATAGATAATGAAATGGCTTTTGATAAAATTAGCTAGAAATGTGCCATTTTGTTGTCCACAACAGATTTTAATAAACTAATAAGATGTTAATATTACTAGTGTATTAATTTTTAAAATAAAAAATGGGGATTTCAATCAATACTAATAGTCGAGTCAATGAAGATTTTGCCTGCAGAATCCTGAGGAACAGGTCGAATTTAGATGAATATTTTTTTAACTTTTTTATGATTTATTATTTGATATCAGAAATATTCTGATACTCAAGTATTTACATATATTGTTTAAACAATTATAACGAATTTATACGGATACTTTTTTTCCAATGACATTTAATAAAAAGTTATTTTTTCAGTATTTAGTATATAAAACATATTTGTGTATAAAACAACAAAAATTTAATTGGAAAATATCAGGCTTTAATTATTTATATAAATATTTTTGTAACCAGTTTGAGTCTTTAGCATGTTTTTTGTATTACTTTCTGTTTAAGAGTTATAAGTTATTAAATGTTTTCTGTTTTATATGTATACATATAATTATCCAATATTAATTTAATTTTATCAGTTAATTTAGGATCAACCGATTCCGAAAATTTCTGGTTTTTCTATACGCATTTCAAATATTTTTTTTTAAATTTTTATTATGTATTTATATTACAGAACTAGCAACAAGACACTGCAGTTTTGAATATTTTTTTGAATTATTTCTGAAATTACCTAATAAAAAAATTTTAAATTTCTATGTTTAAAAATATTGTGCAAATATTTTTATTTATATAGCCGAATTCATTACAGATCCATTTATTCAAAATTTTCTACTTCCGAACTGAAATATCCCCTAAGTAGGTACATTTAATTCTCTTTGGAAAAATTTTATGAAACCGGAATTTTCCTTCTAATTTTCGAACATTTTTCGAAAAATTTTATGGATAATACTTTTCTCTATAATTTGTATAATAACGATTATTTTCAAAGAAAGTTTAAAAAAATTTTTTTTTAAATACTCAGAAATTTCTTGAATTTTTTTTTAACAACGTGACCCCAAAAACCCCGACAATATTTTTTTCTACGTCGAAAATATGAGTCCAACTATGAAATTTATGAATTATTCAAAAAAAATTCAATAAAAAAATTCAAAATTTCCAAAATCAAAATTTAAAAATTGTATTCTGCTTGTCGGAATGTTTCTGATTTCAAGTAATATACGAGTAGTATAAGAAATATTTTTAAAAAAGTTTCATTATAATTGGTACTGTTCTTGAGAATTCCTAAGTTTCGCCGATTTGTAGGCTTCATTGACTCGACTATAACCGTGTTTTCCATTTTTAAGGAAAATTGATATAGGTTCATATTTTTTTTATCTCTTAGTAAGTTTTTCTGACGATATTACCAAAAAAATTAGTTTAATGTTCAGAAAAAAATTTAAAAAAATAATGTCCAATTCTCAAATATTTCCAATTTTTCACTTATCTGAGAGCAAGGCGCATTTATAACACATTTACTGCAGATAATTTGATGTTTTAATAAACGTTATCAGAGGCACTTTTCTATGCTTTATTCATACTATGTCAAATAAGATTCGCCCAAACTGTTCCATTTTGTAGTTTAAGTCTTCCTGATCAAAGTCGCCATAGACACCTGGCTCAATAATACATTTTTTTTTGTACAGAAAAATATACTCCAGTCTAATTAACTAAAGTTAATTCTCATTTATTTCTCAAAATTAAAACTCTAAATTGAACAGTTTTTTTAATAATAAGCAAAAGTATGATTTTACCACAAAATACTGTTCAGTTTCAAACTTTATGCCTGTTAACTTTCCCGTAGAAGGACGCAAATTACAAACAAAATAGCACATTCGACCAAAATAAACAAAATTTACAACCTGTTATTTGAAGATTTTAGCGCCTTTAGCTCACTAGACACAAAATACTGTATATAATGGTATCTTTTGATACTTTTGACTTAAACTGCAAATTCGTACGAAACACATTTTATTTACCTAAGTTTCGACTCGAGGTCCTTTATTGAAAATGTATCAAGTCTTCAAATTATTTACAATAAATACAGAGATACATTGGAGGGTGTACGTGTAACGTAAAGATAAAGCTATGATTAAACTTGTTTTACTGGAAATATCTCATGAAATTATAGATATTTGTGCGTGATGTTTGCGCTGTGCTTCATAAGAAAATTAGGCCAAAATGTGCTTCATACCATGAGATATTTCAATTTAAATATACATGATCTCCGTGTATACAGGGTGTTCCAGTTTTTTGTAGCAGGACTTTAACAGTCGATAGACATTTGAAAAATATTTAAAAAAGTTCATATAAACATAGGTTGAGAAATGCTTAGTTTTCGAGATACAGGGTGTTAAAATTTGAAAATAAATATGGATTTATATTTATATTTCCAGAATGCTAAGAAGTATCGAATCCAAACTTACCAATTCTTTACATACAATTTAGAGGCCTATTTTAGAATAACAAACTACTACTTTACTTAACCATGGGCGTAGATATATGGATTTACTAAGGTTCTTTTTTACAAAAAAGTAGTACGCCACTGATATTTTCCCATGTTTCCAGTTTAATTCAATAAAGCAAGAAAAACAAAAATTTAATGTCTCTTGGCACTTTTTGATATGACAAGTCGTTGTTCAGAAAATTTACATTTAATCTTTTGATGCACGCCTCTGGACGAATTTTAGACAAACTTAAACTCGCTCAGAATTTCACCAAATTTGATGGTGCGAAAAGTCTCTTAAAAAGAAAGAATGAAACATTTAAAATATTTATTGTAAAAGTTTATTATCATGTCAATCAAAATTTTTATAACACAAATGTATTAAAACGCAACGGTCGAACTAAAATAAATTTTTAGAAACACAAACACAAAAGCTAGCAACACATAAAAGTGTCTTACTTCATTACAAGCATCATTAGCGATGTTTCATTCTTTCTTTTTAAAAGACTTTTTATACCATCAAATTTGGTGAAATTCTGAGCGACTTCAAGTTCTAAAATTCGTCCAGATGCATGCATCAAAAGATTAAATGTAAATTTTCTGAACAACGGCTTGTCATATCAAAAAGTGCCAAGAGACATTAAATTTTTGTTTTTTCTTGCTTTATTGAATTAAACTAGAAACATGGGAAAATATCAGTGGCGTACTACTTTTTTATAAAAAAGAACCTTAGTAAATCCATATATCTACGCCCATGGTTAAGTAAAGTAGTAGTTTGTTATTCTAAAATAGGCCTCTAAATTGTATGTAAAGAATTGGTAAGTTTGGATTCGATACTTCTTAGCATTCTGGAAATATAAATATAAATCCATATTTATTTTCAAACTTTAACACCCTGTATCTCGAAAATTAAGCATTTCTCAACCTATGATTATATGAACTTTTTTTAATATTTTTCAAATGTCTATCGACTGTTAAAGTCCTGCTACAAAAAACTGGAACACCCTGTATATTAAATATTGCTATATTATTAAATTCAAATATGTGACAATAAATTAAATATTAATGTTTCCTGTTTGTTGCATTTGAATAAATATTATAATAAATTTTTCGTGCTGGAAATAGTTCTCCTGAAGAGGGTTGGAATTTTTGATATGGCATTGCTTCAGAAGTAGTTTCTACTAGACATCTAAACGAATTCTTAACCATCTTCTAAAGATGATTAAAACTCAAAATGCAATTTTCTTCATTTCCCAATGATGCCAAGTTGATTGGTGCACGCGCAACGAATATCGGGTATTCGTTGTTACGATAAATAGCAAGGACTGTTAAGTACTGTTAAGTTATTTTTCATTTCTTTATAACAATCTTACTGACTCGAGTGACTCGTTATTATCCTACAAACTCGTTTGGGTAATTCCAATTTGCAAATTAAAGGTGATTATAGAAATGGACAAAGAAATGAACTATTTTGTAATTATTAATAAATCGTGGTGTCGAAGCAGCAATACCGTTGAAGAAGCAGGTACAACTCGAGGTTCGACTGTCAAACCAGATATGGGCGTGATAAAACCCGTGAATGGTACAAAATATTAATTATACCTATAAACTATTAGTGTCTTGTCATGTTAATAAACTGTAAAGTGGTAATTGTCTTATTAGTCATAATAACCTTAGACATTGTGAAGTAACGAAATTCGGTAAGATTTAGCAGTGGCAAGGACTTAATTGCCTGTAAAATAATAAGCAATAAAAATTTACTTCAAGGACTATTTTTCGACATTTGTGTTAACCAATAAGGAAGCAGATTCTCGCATGATAGTCAATATGTTTAATTCTACTTCATACACTATTAAAATCAGCTAAAAAAAACAAAATGTCAGTACCGCCTATACGCAATCATGCTGACCTTATCACAGGACAATGGGCATGTAGTGATGAAGAAAAAGCAGAATTATTTGCAAAATATATTAACAATGTATTCTAACCACACGATAATGAACCTGATCAAGAAATTGAATGAGACGTCACATTCAACAAATCCTTTTTTACTCCAAAGGAAGCAGAGAAGAGAAGAACTACTTACCTTTTTAAATACAAAAAAAAAGCGCCAGGAATAAATAGACAAATGTTAAAAGAGCCATCAATAAAGTGTTACTAATGTACAGGAATATCCAACGAAAATAACTTCTTTATTTTTGATGCTATAAAAAAAATTTTCTATAAAAGTTGTAGGGTTTATTGAAAGCATTTATGTATTCAGAAAAATAAATGAATGTCGTTTAGAGGAGATATGGTTTTAACTTGCATTTTTTCAAATGGAGCACCCCATTTTTTTGCATTTTTGAAATCAAGGTACTTTTCTCATTTCGAATATACGTATAGATATATATCATATTATCTTTTATGGTTTTCTAATTATTGCAATTTTTGTGGCCCGAAAACAACAAAGAAATAAAATAACAGAACAAATTTTTATTTTTAGAATGCATTAATCTTGGCTAATTTAGATTAATTACAACTATAAAGAAAAGTAATTAAAACTGTCCTACATAAACTGTTCAAAATGACGCCCTTCATGTTCGATACAAAGCCGATACCTTATTCGAAATGAGAAAAGTACCTACCTTGATTTCAAAAATGCAAAAAAATGGGGTGTTCCATTTGAAAAAATGCAAGTTAAAACCGTATCTCCTCTAAACGACTTTCATTTATTTTTCTGAATACATATTCTAAACGCTTTCAATAAACCCTACAACTTTTATAAAAAAAATTTTTTATATCATTAAAAATAAAGAAGTTATTAGGGGTGGTCATTTTCGTTGGATATCCCTGTACATATATAATGCAATCATAAGACTGAATTACTGGCCTAAGAAGCTAAAAACAGCCGAAATCATACTAGTACCGAAATCTGGAAAGGATCCACGAATAGTATCGTCATATCGACCAATAAATCTTCTGCTGCTAATCTCGAAAGTTTTTGAACGACTATTGCTTAGAAGACTAAATACTGATATAGTGCCTGAAAAGTGGATACCCCTTCATCAGTTCACATTCAAAAGTGGCCATTCAACTGTACAGCAAACCCACCGAATCACTCATGAGGCCCTTGAAGACATGGAATATTGCACATTAACCTTCCTAGACATCAGCCAAGCATTTGCTAGAGTTTGGCATGCTGGTCTACTGTTCAAAATAAAATATTAACTACCCTTACCATACCACAAAATTCTTAAATCCTACTTATGTGGTCGTGATTTAGAACAAGAATAACCAGGAAGTGTCTCACAATTTCACCACCATCATCATCCAAGACCGCGTATTGGCTCCACTGTTATACATCCAAACTTCCAACTGCAGATAATAAAGAACGTTCGCAGACGACACAGTGATTCTAGCTAAAGACCAGGACCCAGTATTAGCTACTAACAAATTACAAAATCATCTAAATGAGCCGCAAGCTTGGCTTGAGGAGTGGAAAATAAAAATCAACAAGGCCAAATCAGTGCACGTCGATATTATTATCAGGAATAGTACGCCATTAAACTTGAAATGTTCATAAATCTGTGAGGAAATAAATCACTGGATTTAGCCAAGAAAAGAAATGTCATTTCAACCTTTCTCCTAATAAAGACAAAATTTTAAATGAGAGGCTCTTCAATATGAAGAAGAAACATGATTTTACTTCACATAAAACAAACACATTACACCACATGCCACACATGAGCAACGTGAATGTGAAAAAATTAGAGGGAAAGATGTGGACTTGAATAATAATAATAATAAATATATAATAATAATTAAAGATGCAGAGCCCCATGTATGAAAACAGCATGTCAAGCCACGACGAATTTGCACTTTACATAAAAATAGTAGTAATGGAGGGAGGGTAAAGTAGCGCTCAGCCATACGCACAGGAAATCAAATTTATTTGCAGCTATATAATAGTGATGATTAATTGAAACGTAGATAACGAAGACATCTTTTTGTCTGTTACGGTGGTTGGTTCATTCTCGTTAGATTTTTTGGAGAACACATTGGACTGCGCCCTAGGTGGATTAAACTAAACAAGATTGTTTCTAACATGTGCAGTACTGATAGTTTATCGAGTTGGTCTGTGAATATCTGGATGTGTAAGAATCAGCCATATTAATTAGTCTTTAAAATTGTATACAATTGCTACAAAGAGTAAGATAGTAATGTGAAGGAGAAACAAAGTAGACGATAAGTTGGACCCTTGTGAAACCTCAGAGTTGACAGAAATCACTTATGCACTTATAGTACATGAGCCAGATAGTATATTTTGTCAGTCATTTCCTCTCAAACGATAACTCGTGAAATGATTCAGAGAGTTGTATTATGCAGCATGGTGAACGTCAGCTGCCGCTCCGTGGGTGGGTGGGGCAGCGGCAGCGTCTCAATCACGTAAAAAAAAAATAGTTTTCAATCATTTCCTCCCGACTGAAAATTTGTTAAATGATAGTTAACGCAATTATTCGAAGATAAAAAAAAGTCAGCTGGCCGTACCGTGGTGGATTATACGTCAGCTGGTCACACGAACATGCAAAAAAAATTTTTCGTTCAGCTATGTCCTCTCACTTGTAAATGTGTCAGATGATACTTTACATGCTATTTTGAATAAATAAAAACGTCACCTGGCTCTATGTTGGTGGAAAGGTCGTCAGCTGATGCAGTGAAAGGTGGAGCATGGGAGCCAGGCGTGAGCGCCGATCGCTTATTTAAATACGTCAGCTGACGGGTTTTCCACTAACATGCAGCCAGCTGACGTTTTTATTTATTCAAAATTGCATGTAAACTATCATCTGATACATTTTCAAGTGAGAGGAAATGACATAACTACAGTTATTCGCAATTGGATGTAATAAAGGAGGGAGGCCTACTACTTTCTACCTGTAGAAAAATTGAAAGATGGGGCTTATTACATTCTGTCGGTATAGATATAGGGAGAATGTACAAGCAGCGCTTATTTTGAGCAGCTGCCTTCGATATAATATAATACATCCACACATACACACATATTAGATATATTTTTTCAATGTTAAAATCAATTCAGAATATTTATTTTATTAAAATATATCCGTATGTTTCAATATTTGAAAGTTTATCAAGAATATTAATTTAATTAAAATATAACAATAAAATTATTTCATTCTGTGCATGCATGGAGCGTAATGTCGAATAACTGTAGTTATGTCATTTCCTCTCACTTGAAAATGTGTCAGATGATAGTTTACATGCAATTTTGAATAAATAAAAACGTCAGCTGGCTGTATGTTGGTGGAAAACCCGCCAGCTGAAGTATTTAAGTAAGCGATCGGCGCTCACGCCTGGCTCCCATGCTCCACCTTTCACTGCATCAGCTGACGATCTTTCCACCAACATAGAGCCCGCTGACGTTTTTATTTATTCAAAATAGCATGTAAACTATCATCTGACACATTTACAAGTGAGAGGACATAGTTGAACGAAAAATTTTTTTTGCATGTTCGTGTGACCAGCTGACGTATAATCCACCACGGTACGGCCAGCTGACTTTTTTTTATCTTCGAATAATTGCGTTAACTATCATTTAACAAATTTTCAGTCGGGAGAAAATGATTGAAAACTATTTTTTTTTTACGTGATTGAGAGGCTGCCGCTGCCCCACCTACCCACGGAGCGGCAGCTGACGTTCACCATGCTGCATAATACAACTCTCTGAAACATTTCACGAGTTATCGCTTGAGAGGAAATTGGTCCGGAAAATCTGTTGCTGGCTCACGGACTATTATGACGATACTTCAACGTGAAGTAAGTCAACGTTAGATAATAAACTCCATAAATACATTTGACCCGACGCCAGCAATACAAAGGTTATAGCCATGGCCTATGCCCATATGATGACGAAAACTTGATTAGAAAGCATCAAATTCCTGGAATATATCAAGATCTACTTCTTCCATTACATTCCATATTTCTTTCATCCCCGGTTGAAAGTTTAACAAAAATAATATTGACAATCAATGTACGAGCTGATTGAAAATAGTGAAACAATTATTTACTGATAGACTGTAAGGATGATGTCAATAAAAAATATGGAATGCTACAACAAATTATTGCAAATTACTTCTGTGAAGAGCACAGTGGAGTTACTGATCCTTATTCTGATGTACGGTTTAAACCAGCATGACAAGCGTAATTCTAAGACCTTGCAAAGCGCACCAACAATCCGAAAAGTGAGCTCAGGATATTCCTCGGCAGAACTCCAAAAAATTATAACTTGTGGAACAAATATATACCAAACATATTACAAAGAAAATTTAATCATATGGTAGCTTGAAGAGGTGATACTAATACGTATAAGCTTAGCTTTCTTCAAGGACGATTTAACAATATTGACTTGCCTACTGCCTACACAAAATCGGTCCAAACAATGTGCAAATATAAAATAGGTGATGGTTAAAAATGTATCCACTTTATTGTTAAGAAGATCGTTTCAAAAGGAGGTACAATATGTATTAACTAACTAAATCCCAATTAGACTAGTTGTTTCTAGTAAGAATATGCCGATTGGTCAACGTATAATATCTCAATGGACCGCTGAATCTGCTAAAGAAAAATCGTAGGTACAGAAGTAATATAGACGAACCATAGAAGTGAGCCAATTAATGTTACGGAACACAACAGAGCAAATTCTATTAAATCATATTTGCAGCTGGTTAAGCAACATCGTTAAACTACTGTACATTCGCAATTAAACTTTAACTGATACTCATAAACATAATGGAATGGACATTGATAATTTATAATTGGTAATTTTATTGCTAATAATAAATTATTATTATTTTTACAAAATTTCAGTCATGAAATTTACAGATATTTTGCCTTATAAAATTGTTGAAGGTATTTGTACAAATAACAAACATTCTCAAGAAATTATTAGTTTTAGTAGTATTACTATCCTACTCGATTTATAAATTTTCTTGAGTACAACCAATTAAAGTAACATTTTTTAATTCCTAACCAACATATCCGCCGCAGGAAAAATTAAGTATAAACTAGTAATTAAATATAGTGCCGTTACGTATTCAGCATTAGGCGATATTTTGATAAATTCGTTCAACACTAATAATTTTCCTTGCGTTACTCCTTCCGTAAATGAAATATCACAACGACATATCTACAATCAGAAATTGTATGTATAGATTTACATCATTATATATAAAAATAACTCAGATATCATGCGAGTCTATTATATTATTAACTCGAGAATATTGTCAACGTTATTAAACACGTGACTTCTTGTCCTCATTTGGCCTGAAGCTGCATATTTTAGACATATCCATTTCCTCCGGTAACCTGCAGATGTTTGACGGCCATTTCGTAACTTGGCAGTCCTGTATCGTCCTCCTTATTTGGGTCACCATTAGTCTCCTTGTTCAAAGGCACTACTACGTCATAGGCTGGGGGTGGACCGGGACTTGGTGTTCGATGCATGTCGCATGATAGGTCTTCCGATACCAACCACTGAAAAATAATGACATGTCATTAGTATGCGTGCCAGAATGGGTGATATCAATTTATTACGAATACATTGATTTATGCTTCGCAAGAAGTAATAATTTGTGATACATCAGATTTCCAAAGGAATATTGACAGTAGGATTAATTATATAAATACTGGTACAGGGCGTTCTAAAGTGAAATGACGGTTTCTAGTTTCGCCTGTTTATTTGTTGGACACAAAACTGACAAATATACATCTAGAATGTTTCCTTTTCAGTTAGGTGTTAGTGCTCCAAAATTTGACATTAAGATGCTCCAACATTTTTAGTAAGATTATGTGCATTACAAGGTGTTTTAAAAGGAAGTTAAAAAACTAGTAATAGTAAACTGCCCGCTGTTACCAACCCCTAACCCTTATGGTATTTTATGCGATTGGGGATTGCACATTCCGTCACTCGACCAAGGATAGCTATTACGAAAAAACAAAATGATACGCTGCCACCAGGTTGTGAATTATTTGACTTCTGCACAACCACAGAAAAAATTTTGAAATAAGATTAATAACTACCCCGGTCTGACGGCTGGGTAGCTACTGGTTCTCCTACACTCAGATGCTCTTCTTTGGCATTGAAATTCGACCACTGCGAGACGCACAGCCTGCTAGTGAGTGGTTTTCATGGCAGGAATAAAATAAACACTAGGACACGATTATACAGAGTATATTAAAATAAAAAGAAAGAACCGATCAGACCATACAAATTGGCATAAAGGTTTTTCACAAAATTAAAAAAAAAGAAATTCAATACTAAAAACAACCCAATCAAAGTGGCGTTTATGATTAAATATATTATGTACTGCAATAAAAACGCTAAATTTACTATATTAACACAAAAATAAAAAAATCACCACAATTTTACCCGGTAATTATATATCTAGCTGATGGCTCATTTAGCTGACGGCTCTTCCAAAATAAACAATGAATAATTTAAAAAAAATGAATCCTATAAAACTGACGATTATATTAAACTAAGACGCTATTTCTAGGCGACAATAATAACCAACATTTTAAATATGGCTCAATGCATACACGAAGTATATTTGGGCCCCCTGGTTCGTGCAAATTACTTATTAGGTTAATATACCTAGGTACTAATATTCCGTCGCCGTCGGCAACGAGCTAGACTATGCCTGCCGTGGTTCCTGAAAGCGGTCAGAAACAAAGAAAACTTTTATGGCCCCCAGCTACCTCTCGTTTAATTTAAATGTTAGTATATAAAAAACGAATCTTACTCCTTACAGACGAAATAATCCCAAAGTAAAACACCAAAAACTTTCTACACTTTCTTGTTGCCAAATTGGCCACCAAAATGCCTTTATAGCCCAACAAAACCTCACTCACCGCACTGTATTTTAGTGAGTAAACGCCCCGCTAAATTATATGATTCTCCCACGTATAAATCACTCAAACTCCGTCGCTCACTCGGCACCCGTTACGCCGTTCTCTCAAATTACTCCTAGATTTACCGCTCGACGCTAACGATTTTTCGCCCGTCGCGACGCTCTTACAAATTACTCTTCAGGCTCCACGCTAGCGACCTTTCGCTCGTCAACTCTTCCGTCGAACTCTGCCCGCTAACGACTATTTTTCCACAGCCCCCGCTTTTCCCAACTAACTTAATGTTTATCTTAAAAAAAATATATGGCCTATCGATGGCCACCAATAATTTTAACTTTCCAACAATAAATTGTTCTATCCCCGCCTCTCACTGGAGTGTCCCTGTTAATTAAGTTCCCTCACTTACTCTGTTACATTATTGTTTATCAAATTTTGGGGTTCGCCCCGCCTCTCCAGATCTTAGCTTGCTAAATTTTCTATCGAAGCGATTCCCACCAATTCAGCGTTTCCTAATCTAATCTCTCGACTGTTCAATTCTGGTGACGAATTATTTTGTTTTCTTAGTCCCAAGTCCGGAAATTACATAGTCATAACAAACTGCACCGATTCTAAAATCCCAAGCTCGTTATCGTCACAGCATATTAGCAGTAAAATAGTATCCTTTTAAATAGATCGGGTGGCCCACATATACCAAAAATCAAATCCTAATAACTAGTATTAACGGTCGCAATTCTTATTGTTTATTCAAATTAGAATGGCGGCCGTTTGGTTACACTGCCTCTATTCCCAGAATTACGATATTTTTTATTATTGTGAGTTACTCAGAGTCAAGAGGTCAATGGTCCAATTTGATTTTTCACAAAAATTGACCCACTTTGATATTTCTAACAGCGTGCTGCCTGATTATTACATTTGTATACAAAGATTATAATTTTTGTGTATAAGTGAGCTTAAAAGATTAGGTTTACTGTGAAGCCTTAATAAGTCTTTTTAGAAAAACAATTGAAAATTTCTCGTACAGGAAACAAATTGGTTTTAGAAAACACGTATTTTTGTATATTAGGATATATAATGGTTTTCTAAAAGTTTTAAAAATCAAATACCTGACACCTGGCACGACTATGCAAGTTTTATTGTCATTTGTAAATATTTAGAAAAACATTTGATCTCTTCTATTTAAATTCAATATTCGTCCAGTTCGCGTATTTGTCCATCTTTCATTTCAAGTAAATAAGTAATTGGGTGTATCTGATAATGTTAGTCACTGACGTACGTCTTTACGTCTATTCCAATTTGGTGACGGGTAAAAGGCAATAAATCGAATAATCTTACAAACTTAATAATTAAGACCGTCAATATCCTCTCCCGAGAACTAATCGTTTGCGAATTAGCATCCCAACGTTTTCGTAATCGTACCTAATAAGGGCTATGTACAAAGTTAATTTAAAATTACCACAGTATTTTATTTTGAATCAGGGAAAAAGGCAAGATAGAAAAATTCGTTACATATACAGGATGATTCAAACCATAGAACGATACGATAACAAAATGACTTTGTGCATATTAGAATTATTTTTGGTCTTTTTTTGTTAAAATCTACTTACTTGATTAAGAAATTATAATACTTCATAAAATTTTCCTCTTAAAAATAACAAAAAATCGCAAAAATGTTGGGGCTGTTTCTTTTTTAAATTGATCATCATTTATTGACGTAACGATTCTCCTCTTCTTTAAATGGCATCCTGCCGATAGTAAATCTAACAATTTACATACCTAGTTACTTTTTTGTAATATTTTATTCAAATAAACGAGAAGATTGGTGCCAATCAACGACATAAGAATTACTAGACAAGTAATGAAATGGACTCGTCCACGTACTCAGCGTCTCATTGGTTACAAACACGTGGCGCACCAATGAGACGCTGAGTACGCTGGACGAATGCAAACAAATCGGAATCATTACTTGTCTAGTAATTCTTATGTCGTTGGTGCCAATAGTGCTCTTGAACTCCAAGGAAAAAATTAAAGTAGATTGAATTTTCTGAAAATTTCAAATTGTATAGGATATGTTTATTCTGAACAACTTGTCACACTTTTTTGTAATTGAAAATAAAGTTTATTCGTACCAATTTTTTAAAACTTTCTTCTAAATCATTCTGTGTATTGTTTTATCAAGAACTAACTCGGTATATGCAATTTATTGGATAATAAGTTTTTTTTTATGAAAACTTGCAACTTGACACTTCTTACAAAATTAATAACAAAATATTGAATGTTTAAAATTTTTCTTACCGAAATGAAAAACATAAGGACGTATGATTGGCTACGCGCCGTTAGTGGAACCGAAATCTATAGTCTAACCACGCGACAGCACAGGAATGAAGCCACGCCTTTCTATAACGGCCTGTGACTATACGACATTGGTGGAACCAAGCGACGCCTATGTCTATTAACGACTTGGATCCAACATTTGTTTCGATGACCCACAACGCAACGTGGCGTAACATTGACCGCTTCAGGAAATTTGCAAATTTAACCCAACTCCAAAATTTTCGTCAAAACGTCAAAATTCCACTTTTTCGTTCGCTCCTACTGCCTCGAAAATCGTCGCGAGACCGTGTGATTTAATAGTTGGACCTTATACCTTTTAATTTAAAACCTTTTATTTTAAAACTAGATGTAATTTAGAAAATCCCAAGGACTAATCGTTTTTCTCGATTTTGCCTCCTAAGAAACCTATGAATTTTTTAAAAGAGGCGATTTTGTTGGATTTTAGCGATATTTCAAACGTATACCCTTTAGAAACGCGCCACAGCCTTTCACTTTGGATCTAGAGGATCCGAACCCAGGCGGCAGGCAAGAAGAAGAGAAAATTACTCTCTTTTTTAGGTCCATCTCCAATATTAGCCGAGATATGAATTGGTCGATTTTGCCGAAAAACTGTACTTTTCCGAGGGTCGTTGCTCCCCTCCCCGGAGAATTTTTTCGACGGAACTTTTCAACATTCCTCTCGGATCCTTGAAAATTTCGTTGCTTAATCCATCCGCGGCCGAGCTAGGATAATCGAAAAAGTATTATGACCCACTTTTTTTTACATCTTCGATAATTTTTTCCACCCCTTTAACAACGAGAGTCAGTCGCATTAGTATTTTTTTTTTCATATTGACATGAACTGTTTAAAAAAATAGAATTCCCGTGTCGTGATAATGTCGAAAATCCTGGTCGAGCAGGGCTCTCCTACTCATAGATGTGTTTCCTTATTCGTTAAAGTATCAACTACAGAAATTACTGACATTTTGGTTTCAAGGATTTCTCATACGAATCTGATTTGCAGAATGATTTCTTCGTTCTCTGGATCATTTTAGTATTTGACTGTTTTGACCATTTTGTCAGGGTCTTCTCCTGAAACGGAATGAGCTCTGTTGAGCTAAGGTCTTCTATTTATATCTATATATAGAGAAGCTCAGACCATCACAGATCACTTGGCTTTAGCATCAAGCATTATCAATTATTGAAAAATAAACGAAATACCATAAAAATGTGGTCTCCCATGTGATCTCCTGTCTTGTGTGCAGTCTTTTATGCATACGAAATCATTCATTAATCATCTGTCTAGCATTTGTAATTCCACCAGCTTACTTTCTTACTTTCACTATTATTAGATCTTTTAGTATTTTTTTATAATGCAAAATTTCTGCATATAATACTTACTTTCTTTTCTTAATAATAATACTCTTAGCTCAACTGAATTTGTTGATCGTGATATTCGTTTATTAACTACTCATATATAGGTACCTAAGGTCAACCGTTTTACATGATTCAACAAACCGTAATTTATACCTATAATTACCGATTGTACATGTTTTAATATAATCTGAGAAATCACATCAAACCGCAAACACGTGTTAGCTGTTTTCAAGGAATATTTCAATATTGATCTGTTTAAAGTAATACCTACATGAAACTTTTATGGTTTCGCATTATAGACTAATTCGAACGTGTATGTGAACTCTATTTCTCCGAACTGCTGTTTTTACTTGCAATGTTTGTTATATTGCATTCAATATAATAAGTATACATTATACAACTATAACTTGTATGTTCAACGAAAAGTTTCAAAGAAAATAGGGAAAATATCGAAAGTAAATCGCAAATTACATAATACTCAAATAGAATGTAATTTTGAGTCTATTACCACATGACAAAAAAGTTCTAAGAGGAAGTAATATCTGGTTACTAATTTAATGATATCTAACTATCGACAGATCAACAAAATTTGACCTGGAAAAGTAAACAGGAAGTTTCTGAGCAATATCATAAACAAAGGACGCGAGTTTTGCAACTTTTTCGTAAATAACTCAAAGGTAAGGTAAAGATGTACATGGTAAAGATGTACACGTATATTTTTTGTACAGCATAAAATTATATACAACAATGACTTCAACAACTTTTACTTCAAGCCTGTCGTTTAACACAGGCGCATCCGCCAAATCCTACGTCCGGGTCCCTCAAAACAACTTTTCATCACAAAATCCTATAAGTTACCATATTCTAAAATCGACTTGTTTATGGTGGTTACAGCTCTAGGAGTTATCCTACAAATGTATATTGGGGTTGCTTAATGTTTTCAGAGCGCCCTTAATAATGGTTAAAAAATTTTCATCTTGTTAATGCCTTTGTTTTCCTTTTTTGCAGATCCGTACCTTTTGCTGATTAAGCATCGATATGTGCAAATATACAGGCAGTTTCTAAAAGGTATGTCAACATTTTTACATGGTACTCCAGAAACCGAATAATATAGATACATGTATAAAAATATATCTCGGACCTTATAATTATACAAAGAAATATAAAACGAGCGACATAAATTAGATTAATCATTCATAAAAATAGGAACAATTTTATTCTCTATATCAGTTGTTAGAGATATATTACTATTTTATATATAAAAAGCGTGACATAAAAGAAATAAATAGTCTAAGAATTGTTTACAAAGAACAATGCGGATATTTTTGTCAATGCTGTAAAAAATTTAATGAATAGAACCTTTTAAATTTTTTTCTATTAATGGATTAACGAATGTTTCATGTCTCACTTTACACAGAAGGTGCAAGGTTTCATAGAAAAGCACTATTTCTTATGCGAGTTTTTGTTTCTGGTTTTAGTGACATTGAAAAAGGATAAAGCTTGATAAAGAATTGTGTGTTGAAAAAAATAATCAACTATCAGAAATGTCAAGTGTTTAAACATCTTTTTTTGACGCTGCATTTTTTTGATATTTTCTGTAAAGTTGTCTAAGAAATTGGAGCTTTATCCATTAGCCAATTACAAGATTTATTAATATCATTAACTCAATCCCAGGCAGGAACAAGAGTTTTTTTTTACTGATTTTAAAAATATTTAATCTTAGGAATAGTCAAGTTTATTCACTTTACATAAATGCCAATTACACATATTCAATTACAATTTTAATCGTTTCCGGATGATGCTAACTTGATGTGTTTTGATGTTTGTAGAAACCATATGTCAGTGCTACCAATTACACAAACATTTCTACGAAAATGATCACGCATGGAGGATTAAATATTACAATTGAATTTTACAAAATAACTTCTATTGTAGCGATGAGTCCAGATTTACGAATTGTAGGTTTATTTAATCGTAAAATAGGAGATACTGATAACTAGAAAATCTATTGAGAGGGAATAATTTAAGCATTTTAGTTTCAATGTTTGGTTCGGAATAATCGGTACCAGAATAATCAGCCCGATAATATTTGAAGGATTCTTGAATGATGGGAATACTTTTTAATGTAGACAGAAAATGTATTTTCAGTAAAATGACGCTTCTCCTCATAGGTATCTCTAGAATAGTCTAGAATAATAACTGATTGGTTACAAGAAAGATTTAGACAAACGAAGAGTTCTGTAATTTCGTGTCCAGCCACTTCGCTAAACTCCCATAAATATTTATTTTGGCTTTATTTCAAAAAATTAAATTTACTGAATTTCCATACAACCCTTGAAAACTTGGAGCTAACAATAAGAAATGCCAATTAATAGTACAATGACCCAAAATTTGGCCAATATTATTATAATTTTTCGTTTTTCTATTGTATAAATTGCAACCACCTTAATGTACAAAATAATTATAATTAATTTGAAATAAAATAGATGTTCTTATTTCTTAATTAACTTTATTAGTTATCTTAATTATCATTTTAATTAGTCTCATATTTAAAACAGGTATAAAGCTAGATTCCTTATTTAATAGTGGTATTGAATGGTACTTTGGTTCCATTTGAAATAAATGAGTTTCGTCAAAAACCACTTTGAGTATCATTGTTTACTTATAAATTATATAATTTAGCATTTTTTTTTTTCGAAAGAAAAAAGTTAAATTTGAGAAAGTTGACACTTTAAAATTTAAAAATCAATAACCAATTTATTTGTAAAAAAGTGGCGTTTATTAAGTTATGATATGCCAGGTTTTAAAAACATTGTTCCAAAAATAAAGGAGTGTTCACCATATTCGTGCAACACCCGGTATATTTCACCAAATGTTCTTTGCCACGTATTTTAAAAACAAACATTCTTATTATGCATTTCAGAATTTAAATTTTAATTTTATGCTTCCAATTCATAATGTAACAACACATAAAACCTGAATTATGATCATTTGCCGTCTGAAAAGTCATTTTCGTTCACAGACTGTTAAAAAGATATTGCCGCAAATTTATAGTGCACTACATCATACAATTTTTTTCATTGCATGTTTATTACCGTTTTATTACGAATAAATGCTAAGATAAACTCCTTTAATATTCGCCTTACTTAATACAAGGTTAGCAAAACATAATGCATCTCAGTTTTCCGTCCAAACCCAAATCCATCACTCCTCCATATTCGACAAAGACAAAAATGCAGAGATTTGATATGGTTATTCCGTAGGAATAACGTGGAGAGCACGACACCCCAATATCCACCCAAGGGTGCATGGAGAGAATAATTCAGTTTTTATTGAAACCAAAAATAAATGCATTAAATGAGCAAATTTATTAAGGAGGAAATTATCAATTATCCTAACTTTCCCGAAATTCAAGGAGCTCAATACATTTACGATGAAAACAATTTTTTTTAATGGAAATGATATTGGCTAGACACAAAGTTTCTAATAAATTTTTGTATACATAATGCACGGGGTCCAATCTAATTGATTCCCCAATTGAGAGCTTCCTATTTTTGATTGAGGGTTATGCGGTTATGAGGTTAGAGGGTTTGCCGTTGAAGAGCTATGGCGCCAAAAGGGTGCTTGATTCCGTGATTCTAATGTCACAATGTCACGAATTTAGAATCTCCGTTTTTTCCGGCGGATCTTCAGAGTTAAGGGGTTACAAGGTTATAGGATACTGAGGTTATGGGATCATGGGGATGTGGATGCATGATACTCAAGTACAAGAATTCGAGGTCACAATCTCATTAACTCCTCAAATAAAATTCCCCACGGTCTTCATCGTTCCAGGGTTAAGGGGTTAATAAGTTATGGAATTTTACCGTTTTCTTGTGTTATGTGGTCAATACTGATGATCACAATGTTATTAGGTTAAAGTTTTAAAGTTGAATCACTTTTGGAGTCTGATTTAAATGAGCTGGGTATTACGATCCAAAAGACTTTTTTGGTGTTAAAAAAAACCTGACGTGCTAGAGCAAAACGAAGGTCAGAATCATGTTCAGCGGCTTAAAATACAAGGGATAGATTTGGTCAGAACCACTTTTTTTGTGGGCCTTTAGCCGCTGGAACTATAAAACTTCTGCATCCTCTTATAAATATCAGTCATCATATAATTTGTGATATCTTTCCATTTTATATAATATGCATATATGTATTAGATTTACCCATTCTCGCATTATCTCTCTATTAGTCAGTTATGTTTGTAAGGTACATTTGTTTTATGAATTGAAGTTTTTGCCTACAGGAAAGCGAGTTATTTATTGTAAGTAAAGGCTAAATAATAAATGGAGATACAAATCAGTTTTCAATTAACGAGGAACACTATAGAGAATGTGGAGACCTTTAATATACTTTTATTTGCTCTTTAGTTGCATACAGAAATAATTTATATTCTAGTCCAAATATGGATCATGGCAAACAATCGATTTGCAATTTTATTTGTTTCACATTCTATAGCATGCTTTTTGCAGTTTTTCGTAAACCATACAACATTTTTAAATAAGAGTAGGTAAAATGTGTGCATTTTTTTTGTTTATAGAAACTATTTCAGTATTAGTACCACACATCAAAGATTAGAAGTACCTTGCTTTAGGATTATTTTGTCTCTTGAGATGTTTTTCAACTCTTTTATTTGCCTATTGCCTATTGATTTTTTTCCACGAGCAGTAGGATTCCTTCTTTAGCTAACAAACTCTAAATTTCAGTATCATTGGACTTTCCGTTTTTTCAGTTAGCGAAAACGTAACTGATGGATGGATGAATATTTGGAAAATTATTCAAAATTTAACACACTCGTATAAATATGTTTTGAAATCTATGTACAACAAGATGGTTAAGATTTTAAATTCTTGATTTAGTGTTACAATCCAATTTAATTCAATATTTTAATTTCAATGTTTTTAATGGATTCAACAATAATTGCGTTCTAAGTGGTTTCAATAATTCGTACGCCCAACAGATTTTATATTTGTAAGTAGGTATGTTATTTATTTTCTTTATTTTGTCCCAATTTGCTATAAATGTACAAAATAAAGTGGAAATTTGATAACTAAAAAACAGTTTCGCAAATTTTTTTAATTAGAAATGAATTTTCACAAAGTAAACTCATCATCAATCAACTGTTTAAAAAACTAAACATTCGATTTTTCTCAGTCTTCCTTCCGCGCGCTATTGACGCACTCTGTATATCTTAATTATGTTCAATTAAATATGCTGTTTACACTTACCAAACAATTTAATACCTGCCGTAACCGTAACGTACACTTTTAATAACAGTTCGGAGTTTAGAGTTTCGATTCCTCCGTCACAGACGCTCTTTGGCTTATCGTATACTGTCCTAAACACGAATATTCCCTCCCTAAATGCTATAGTGAACAGTTATAAAAGTTTTTAAGTTCTTTCCGATAAAATTTGAAGACTTTAAGTTGAAATGTTAGGATGCTGAAACTCGGAACTTTATGTGGGCTTCCTTAAAGGTTAACTCCGCGACATTTAAGAAGTTTTTCAGGCTTCCAAGTTTCCCAGATGTATTTTTAATTATTTTTAGGATAATTAAAATCCTACTTAGTAGAGATATGATCAGTTGAGCTGTGGCGTAATAAAGGAGTGCTTGAAGATTCGTCAGAAATTAAAATTTACGGATTCCAGAATATTTAAAAAAGCGTATAACTACTTAATTCAGCAGTATATCAGCGAATCAGGAACACAAGTTGTATTTACAAAATGTTGGTGTAGCAGCATGAGTTTTAATGAACTTGGTTATTATTTTCAAAAGTTTGCATTTAATTTTTTTTTATTGAACAACAATATGGAATCGAGTAACATACCGGATTAAAAAATTGGTAGGTAATACATTGTAGAAAGCTGAAAATGGTTTTAGTCACATACATTGAGATTCCAAAGGTTCGAGTACGGTCAGTTTATACCTAATTGATAATGATTATATAATAAATATACAGATGTAGCAAACCTAAATACTTTATATAATAATAGTGTAATTTTCTCAATTATTATAATGTAATTTACTTATATAAAGATTAATAAAAATATTTATTTTTATTATTACTATTAATTAGTTAATAATTTCCCTTGAGGCTAGTCATCGAAGGTTACCATATTGAGGAAATTTAATTGTTACCAATATACAGGGTGTATTTTAATATCACCGACAAACGATTCTGTGATCCAAAATAAGACGAAAATTGACAAAAATGTTTTTCTGAAAATGCTTCCTAACCGAGTTCAGGGTTGTGAAAATTTTTTTTTTTTTTCGTTTTTTCAAAAACTAGATAAGATATTATGTCAAGATTTGGTACACTCAAATGTCTTACTAAATACAATTAATCAGATGACATTAAGTCGACTGGCACAATCCGGTGGCATAAAATCGTTTAAGTTACTCACTTAAAAAGAAAAAAAAAACGTAAGCCCAACAAGACGGTATCTATAAAATTAATAATTTCTTTTTCAATTTCTTTAAAAATAAAAGGTATGATTTCATTTGCAGAATAGAAAAGTGAATCTAAAAAAAATTTCAAATGAAAAATGCAGGGACGTATGTTTTTGGAATTTAAGCGAGTAACTTAAACGATTGAGCCAGTTGACTGAAACTCAACTGATTAATTGTGATAGATAAGACATTCGAGTGTATCAAATCTCAACATAATATCTTATCTAGTTTTTGAAAAAACTTACAAATTAAAAAATTTCAACATTGTTTTTCAAAACCCTGTAGCTCGGTTAGTTTAAAAAATATTTTTCTGTGAATTCCATTTTAAAAAAAATATATGTACCAGCATTCCTTATAAGAATTATATTATAAATCGTTGCAAAGTACACATTATACGATAAAATGCCTTTTTTTAGGTTTAGGTTTAGGTTTCTTTTTTTTAATAAATACCGTAGGCAACACCTTGTGTTCGAGGAAGTTGCACATTTAGAGACAACGAACACACACATATTATTCCGGGTACACTGAATACACTAGCATTCATTTATTTTCCTGAAATATTTTAAAAGAACGGCAGGGAATCGAACCCAAAAGACTTATTGTCTTATTTGAAATTTATTAACTCATATTCTTTAATATTTTGAAAATCCAGGTAATCTAAAAAATATCTTGATATTTTGGCAAAAGTACGGGACCTGTCGTTGTGAAATTCAAAATATAGTGCTAAAGAACAAATTTGGGTGGAAATTGGATATTATCTGCGCATTTTATGGCGTGATATTGATGTATTTTTTCACTATTGCCTTGAAGGATATGAAGCCTAGATCATTTATTTAAATGGCAATAGGGGTATTTTTTGGAATTTTCTGAAAGAAGTTTCTCTCATTTGAAAAATTTATCATAGGTGTGTGTGTATATGGCTGTATGAAAAATTTTAAGAGTTTTAACATTCAAACAAAAAATTTAATTTATTTGTGAGAAAATATTGAAGAGACCAGCAAATTGTTTGCAACAAGAACAGAAATTCGAAAATACAAAAAATACTTTTAAATTAATTAAGTATCTTTATATAATTTAATTCCCAATTGTTGGTTTACGAGGTTGTCAATAAAAATTTTTTTTTACTACCGATCGTAAAGTACTACCTTTCCGCACGCTGTAGAGTGCGTAATAAAGTTAAACTTTACGCACTAGTGCGTAAAGTGTTTTTACCTTAGGCACTAGTGCGTAACGTAACATACTAAACAATTGCATACCTATTAGAGCACCTATAATAAACATATCTTATTTTAAAAACGTTAAATGTGGTTATTTAGTTTTATGTAGTCCATATATTTAATATCACGGTATTATTATAAAACATACCACCTAATTTTCAGTATTCTTTAACAATAATGATTGAATTTTTTACAATTCTGAAGTTTCATTTATAATTTTGACATTGACATTAGACAAAGAAATAATAGACATTGACTGATTTAAAATTAAGTTGGTTAGAACAGTATTGTGATTTTTAAATGACATGAAGTTTTGACGTAATAAGTAAATTTTGACGTTTCACATTATTATTAGAGAATTTAGGTTCATTTCGGTAGTAGAAAAAATATTGTATGCAATTCGTGCGAAAAGTGAGCTTTTTTCACTCATGGGATTGTTCACAAAATTCCCATTCGTGAAAAAATCTCACCTTACGCACTTGTTGCATAAATAACTATTTTATACTTTTTCTTATGCTCCCACATAGATAGTTACATATGATATATCTTTTAATTTACAAAAAATATTTTCCTTCACAGAATACCAAAAAAAAATCCCTATTTTCGTTGAAAAATTATCTCGACCCCATATTTATGAGATAATGGAAAAAATTTCAAAATGATAATTTGTATAAATATACCCAATTTACACCCTTCAAATTTGTCTTTCTTGATTTATTTTTGAGTTTCGTAAGCATTAGTTCATATATTTGCTGTTCACTGTATTTATTTATAAATGACTTTATTTAGGTTTAATACAAGCATAATAATAACAAACATATCCAATTTGATATACTTATATTGATGTTTCATCTCTAAGCATACAATTATTAAATTTATTGAACCATTTTTAATACATGATAAAAATTGGATTAAAAATTACAAAATTCAAAACGTCTAAAATTGAAAAAAATTTAAATTTTTTTTAACTGCATTTATCTTAATTCCTAACTTACTCTGTCTCGCTCTGTCCTGAGTACGATTCTGACAGGATGCTCCTCATTTTAATTACACCCTGTATGATTATTTAAATAATATTCTAAACAAACTTACGTTTTGGGCAGCTTCTACCGTGTAAATTTCCATGGACAAAGCCGGATCCCTCCAGTAAGTCGGTAAATTGGACTGTGATTTTCTGTTAGTTTTGTGACAACAATAGCACAAAATGAACACTACCAGTATGATCCCACTAAGCATGGCCCTGAAAAGGAAAATTAAAAATAGAGTTTCAACAGTATAGCTTGGAACACAAATTGTTAGGAGCGAGCCACAAAAATGTGAGTATACTGCCCATCACAGTTATCTTAGAATGTTTCAGAACTGACTGATGAGTAGAAATAATATAAATATATCGTTAAACCTCAATTTTAGCACGAGATAAACTAAATTAATTAACCCTGATAACAGAAAGGCTGATGCAGTGGAAGAATATTTAAATACTTTTTCACCTTTTAGGAATAACTGTTTTGTATTCAGCATATCAAACCGTACCAAGATTACTTATCACACGCAAGAAAATATCGAACTACTAATGGTTCTTCAATAAGTGGTATCCTTGTATATGCGTTGTTTAAAAAGCCGCAAAGTAATATTTTTAACCGAACAAAACCAAAAAGGAGGCGACTTCTTAATTCGACCTGTATGTTTTTTGTTTACACATTCCTTTGAATTGATTCAAGCAGAATATTGCCGGTAAGTGATCCCATTATAATTTGATCAAGCTATGTCTAGTGTAAATGGGCAAAAATCGAAAACTATTGTTTAGAAATATGGTTTCACCTGCGCGTCCGCCATATTCTCGATAAATAAAGAATTATTGCACTAATAGAATAGAATAGAATAGAATAGAATAGAAACTTTATTTTCCTTTAAGACAATTAACAAGAATTGTGTAGGAATAGTCAGAGGTACAAAAGAATATATTTAAAACTAGATAATAACTTCTTAATCGATTTTAATGTAACCTTCAGCACATTAGAGACACTTTATATCAGCGGAATAAAAATCGGGTCATCTTTATAGAATTAAACATTTACCTTAGGTATAAATAGAATTTTGTAATTCATAATCACTGAATGATGGAATGAAGAATGTTTGTCGAACATGAACTTGAACCTGAACCAAACAAAATAATTAAACCGCCTCCAAAAAATAAAAAAGATTTTATAAATAGTATGAAATAAAATTCTAGTTAGTATTATCTACCTGTTGCTGAAATGAACTAGACCTTATAACCTAATATTAATTTGAAGTGGTTAAAAATTCATATAAGAACACAACCAAACTTGAAATCAATTCAAATCAATTACTTGCAGAAGTGATTTTAAAGCAAAATGACAGGCCCATTTAGTTAATTTTGCAACGGTTTGGTAGTACTGAATAACCACTCACTGATTTCATACACACGTTGCCAAAACTAACAATACTGCAAACCTCAGAATGATTCGCTAATTGATACTCCTTGTGGGTGTACTCATTTTCATCCTGAAACTTATATGCACACAAGGTTGTAGATATGAATAACCCTTCGGCAGCGTTCTAAATGAAGCTTAGTTGAGGATGCAAAGTTGGCCGAGTTACTAATTGGATAGTAATTGCATGGAAGAACAGTTTTATCCTTTTCACTTTGAAAATATCCTATAAACCCTAATGGTCCACATTCGCACTTTGTGTTTTACTATTAAGTCCAGATATTTACGTTGGGAAATTTGATGCTCGAATTCAGCCATTCATTTTGAAGGAATTGGAACGTGTATGTATATAACCCAGTATTAAAACTTTTGTATATTATGCTAAATAACTAGGACAGGTATATGATCAAATATGTTGCCCTATGCCCCAATGCTGATTATTTTATAAGTAAGCTCATATAGGTATTTAAATATCATGCTAAGCTAACGAGCTGTACTTTAGCGTTTAATACCGTTATTATCAATTTTATCATTTTATCGCTTTTTTGGGACGTAAAATATTTTACAGTTATTATGCTCTTCGCAGAAACGGGGAGGAGAAGGTCTGCTTCCCATCTGATGTGGAATATTGCCCTTCCTTATCAATATTATTTTTTAGAAAATTAAGATTGAGGGGTATCCTAAAGAATAGATGACATTGCGTAAAAATTGCAAAAAATGGTTTACGTCTGGGCGCTTCAGAGAAAAATAAAAATTTTGTCTATATAGTAGTCAAATTGTGATATAAACACCCCCTAGTCCCCTCCGATTACTGCGTCCCTGAATAAAATTTTAGAATCATTTTTACATTTTTGAATCGGGAACAAAAAATTAGCAAACGTAAAAAATTTCATTATGCTTTCTCACAAAAAGTTTCCAAAATATTTACAAAAAATCAGCATCAGAGGCACTCCTTTAAACGGCTCTAGTCCCCTTAGGAGGCATTTCTGGACCCATGTTTATATGAACTTTTTTTACTATTTTTGGACGTAGAAACTGATGGCAAAATCCAGGTTTATTTCGGGACACCCTGTATGCTATGGTCAATATCTTAATTATTTATCTTTACAACAAAAAAAAATCAAATACGAATTTTTCAAAATCCTCAAATTACGAGGCAAAAGGCAATTGACTCGCAAAATTTAAAAAAAACTCGGTAAACTTAACACAAATAAAACAGAAATATCAAAAAGTGTGGTACATATTACTGTTAAAAAAAGAGAAAAAAAGAGTGATATTTCAATTTGTGTTCAAATAAAGCTTATCTACATTCAGCAAGTTAGCTTCCTCCAAAACGATGATGGATTAACCACTAATATTTCTAGTCTCACAGCAGCAGCATAGAAGCAAGATTAAGAGAGTGTTTCGATCACAAGCATGGTAGGAAAGAACTACCATAAAGCCTCCCAGGGAGTCATATTAAAGACAGCATATAACAGAAAGAAGAAGACAAAGGGAATAAATGAATAAAAATTAAAGAATTGTATTTAATAAAGCCTCGAAATGATAAGTTCTCATACATAAAAAGAGAATGCTCAAAAAATGATAAAAATGCTCACTCAAAGGTGGAAGACGGCTTCATCTGTAGCTGAGATCAGTACAACGAAAGCTGACTTCCAGTCGAAGTTTGAAGAATCCGACATCAGTCGCATGTGAATGTTAATTAAACAAAAACAAAAAACAAATTTGGGCTACACAAAATGTATTTAACGCGTGAACAGCTACCAACTCACACCCAAAACGAAAAGTGATTGAAGGGAATTTCAATAAAGTCGTACCAACTTGAGACAAAAAAAAATGTCACAGTAAACGTTTGGAGAATTTTTAAAAAGCCGGGGTTCGTATCAGTAAAAAATAGTAAAAATGGTACCTACTTATTAGCAATTTAAAAATCGATGGAAAGAAAGAATACGTGAAGATGATCAGGGAGGGTGTTTTGCTTATGTCTTTCTCAATATGGAGTGAAAGCTCCACGTTATGAAGCCTTTACTTATTGTTGAGAATAAAGTTGTCGTTGAGCAAAAACATAACGTAGTTTGTTAGTTTATTAGTCTTTAATAAAAAGAACAAATTGAGCAATATAAGAATTACAGTGTTCTAAGAAAATTAGATTACAAAAATTCTTAAAAGAAACAATAATGATGATTAAAATTTTGCTTTTCCTAAAATTTTAATATGCCATTTTGGTTATTTAACTGTCCATGTTAACATTGTTTTAATAAGAAATGTTCGTCTGAAAGCCAGTTAACCTTTAATTTAAAAATTTCTCTGTATGTTTACAAGAAGAGTTGACTTTTCCTTCAGCTTGGAATTTACAATTATTTCAAGTCGAAGCATTGTAGTCTTGTGTCTCATTGAACTATTTAGAAAGTATTATTATTACCGTCCATCACGAATTGAAATTACCAGACTTTTCTGAGATGTCGAGGCGAAAAATATACATAACAAATTGTGGGTATAAATAGCAACCCACTTGATGATGAAGATAACTCATAAAATTTAAAATCATTTTTTTTTCATTTATAAAAGCCACTTGTTCACTTAACTCACCAATTTGATATACCGCTGTTAATAATAAAAAGAAGTGCTGTTAAATTTTTTATTTAAAAATGTTTCTGCATGTCGACAAGAGTTGACTTTTCATTAAGCTTGAAATTTGCAATTATTTCTAATACAAGCATTGTAGTTTGTATAATATGACTGATGGTCGAGATGGTAGCGTACCTGCCTCTCACCCAAAAGTCCCGGGTTCGATTCCCGGTCGTGACAATGGAAAATACTGTGAGAGGGATTTTTCCATTATACACGGATATTGGATGCGTGTCCCTGGTCTTTAAATGTGTAGCCCCCTCCCGCACAAGGCTCTTCTAGAACCTTCTGGGATAAAGGGGGTCGTAATTACATGTGGTGTATTTATAACAATTTATTTTATATTATCTTATTGAATTATTTTAGTGATGTGAGTGGTCAATATTTTCCCAGAAAATAACATGGAAAAATTGATTTTTAAATCAAAATGCTGAAATTTTCTGGTAAGAAAGAAAGAAAAAATGATTTTTTCCGGAAGAAATTATGAAATTTAATAATTTAATTTGAATTTCCCGCACAAATACTTGAACATAACCTTAAAGTATTTTGACTTTGGATGTATTTTTTATTTTTTTCAAAGTTAACGACCAATGCAATTTGGGTTGACATTTATAGATGTTATTTTTTTAGTTTATCATTTCATGAATTCATTGTTAATACAGTTTAGAGTTTATTAACCTAACTACTTTTTTTTTTATTTCAGTGTGTTCTTTGCAAAAATTTACATTATATGTACTTATAAGTATTTGGTATCAAAATGATCGTCTTTTTCTTTGTAACGCATTTAAAGGGTATTTCAAAAAATCGATATTTTCTTTCCGAATTCATTTTTTCCGGAAAAATCACATCACTAAATTATTTAGAAAAAATTGTGAAATATACGGAGTGATCTATCACAAGTGTGCCAACCTTCAGAGGCCGCAAATTATCAAAAAATAAATGGACTTTCATTAATAATGTCCTAAAATGCATAATAAGCTACAACACCTTGAAAGGGGATGATGAATATCAATTTTCGATTGTACAGGATTTTTTCTTATAATTAGCCACCCCCTACAGTGTTTATTTGAAGAAATACATAAAAGTTTTATTTACAAAAGTTGCAGTATTTTTCCTGAATTTTAATAATCTGCCAATAAAATAAATAAATGACAATCGCAAAATGGTGGAATTCTATAAACTTAGGTTTTTTTAATGGAACACCCCATATATTATATAGCAATAGCAATAGCAATTATCAGATGAAAGAAGTTCATATTTGAATATTCTACATCAAAACGTGCAATGTTTGAAAAATAAGTTAGGGGAAATTGAAATCTTCTTAAAAGAAAATGATATTGATTTTGCTTGTTTGACAGAACATTGGTGCACACTTTCTGAAATAAATTATATTACACTTAATGGGTATAGTATTATAGCTTATTATTGTAGAAAAGAGTATAAAAATGGAGGTACGCTTATTGTTGCAAAGAATGACATCGCCTTAAATATAAGAGAAATTACAAGTATCTCAGAATTATCAAAGGAAAAAATAATTGAAATGTGTGCTATTGACATAAAAGTTGGTAATAATTCTCTAAAATTATTAACAATATACAGATCACCAAATCACAATAAAGATAGCATAGATGATTTTATGACAATTCTAGATAATACTTTAGACAAATTATGTAAAGATACCCAGTCTAAGTTAATTTTATGTGGCGACCTTAATATTGACTATCTTTCTAATACTTCTGCAAGAAACGGACTTGTTGATTTGTTACAGATATATAATGTTAATATACTAATAAATGAGCCAACTAGATTTGATAAAAATTCTAATAGTTGTATTGATTATATTTGCTCAAATATAAATATAGAAAATGTAACATGTCAGGTTAGTTTTAGTGGTATATCAGATCATACAGCACAGTTATGTAAGTATGATGTTGATTGTTTAGTTACTGAAATTCCGAAAGTTAAAAGGTATTACAGTGATGCCAGTATCAGCAATTTTTTATTTTATATTAGTAGGGAACAGTGGAATGAAGTATATAATGCGTTAACAGTTGATGACGGGTTTTCTTGTTTTATTAACATTTTCAAATATTATATTGATTTGTGCTTTCTATTAAAATGTAAAAAAACAACACTGGTAAAAAAGGATGGATTACAAATGGCATTAGAATATCATCTCAAAATTTAAAACATTTACATCGACGTATGTTATATTCTAATAATATAGAGGATGTTGAATTTTATAAAAAATACAAAAAAATCTATAGACAGGTTATACGTTCTGCTAAAAGAATGCATAATGATATTTTGTATGAAAATTGTCAGAATAAATCTAAGGCAGTTTGGAATATTATTAGCGAAAATGTAAACAATAACAAAAAGAAAAGTAATACAATACATGAGATACAAATTGGAAATAACCTCGAAACTGACCCATTTAAAATTGCTCAACATTTTAATTATGAGTTCATTGACAAACCTAAGCAGTTAAACAAAAAAATCCTAAACTCAAAGAATAACTTCACCTCGGACATTAACATTGAACATACTCTATTTTTGAACCCTGTTACAGAATCGGAGATATTTAATATAATTTTGGAGCTGAAGAAATCCAATTCCTGTGGTTTAGATTATATAACAACTAATTTACTTCAGAGATCAGTTAATTTTATTGTTGTGCCAATTACATATTTGGTAAATTTTTCAATTTCAACTGGAATTTTTCCAACTGTTCTACAAACAGCTAAAATTATACCAATTTTTAAAAAAGGGGACGTTACATTATCTGAGAATTACAGACCGGTGGCTCTTGTGTCAATAATATCTAAAATTTTAGAAAAAGTTATTTTCAACAGAATTGTAAAGTTTGCCTTCAAAAATGACCTATTTTCTAAATCGCAACATGGTTTTCTTAAAGGAAGGTCTACTATGACAGCTATTATGGACTTTCTTCATACCATTTATGATAACTTAGAACAAAACAATAAATGCATTGGTATCTTTATGGACCTAAGCAAGGCTTTTGATTTGATAAATCATGCTTTGCTAATGGAAAAATTACAAAAATATGGGTTAAGAGGGAAAATATGCAAATGGATTACGTCGTATCTTTCTAAGAGGAAACAACTGGTTGAAGTAAATGGTATCAAATCTGAAGAAATGAATATTGAGATTGGAGTCCCTCAAGGTTCTGTATTGGGTCCGTTACTATTTTTACTGTACGTTCATGATTTGCCCGGAATTTTCGATAAGAAGATCTTAACAATGTTTGCTGATGACAACTCTCTTGTAGTTTCTGGAAAAACTGTATCAGAATTAATAGTAATGACTCAAAATATGATTGATAGATGCACAGATTGGTATGTCAGTTCTAAATTATTTTTAAATATCTCCAAAACTGTTTTTATTAGCTTTACACCAAGATTTTCCTCTTTTACTAGTAGTTATCTGTTAAAAGTAAATAATAAATCTATTGAACAAGTCAAAAGTACAAAATTTCTGGGAGTACACATTGATTGTGGATTAACGTGGAATGAGCATATTACTCAATTATCAAAAAAATTGTCGTCAATTTGTTACGCATTATATAGATTACAAAATATTTCTAGTAGTAATGGCTTATTATTATGCCAATTTTGTATCGATAGCTAAATATGGTATAATGTTTTGGGGAGCTTCTCATCATTTCGAGAGAATATTTAAAATTCAGAAAAAAGCTGTTAGGAACATAGTAGATGCGGCCAGAAATACATCCTGTCGAAATTTATTCAAAGAATTAAATATTTTACCACTAGCGTGTTTATATATTATAGAAATTGTATATTATGTGAAGAGGAACCAGGATACTTTCAAAACTAATAATTTTCATCATGATTATAATACAAGAGACGGTAATGATCTGTGTATTCCATTGCACCATTTATCTAAATATGAGGAGTCTCCTAGGTACATGGGAATAAAATTATTTAATAAACTGCCAACTGACCTGAAATGTATCACTAATATAATGAAGTTTAGAAAGTTAGTCAACCAATTTCTTTTAAAAAAGAGTTATTATAGTATACAAGAGTATATAACTGACCCATATTAATAAGTCTTCTATTTTGTGGAATAGCTTATATATTTATATGTTATGTTTTTTGAAATAGGCCCTCACAGGGAATTTTAATTTTAATTTATTTTAATTTATTTTAATTTATTTTACTTATACAAATGTAATTTTTGTGACTAGTCCTATACCACTTTTGAGTGGTCATTGTATTTATTATGGACAATAAAGAATTATTATTATTATTATTATATTGTCGAAATCTCTGATGTCTATATTTTGATTATCCGTTCTCCAGTTATTCAAAATAAAAATTTACATGAAAACATGATATTGTCTATTTTAACCCATGGATCATACTAAGACAATATCATGTTTTTATATGCATTTTTATTTTGAATAACTGGAGAACGGATAGTTTAAATATAGACTTATTATATGTTTTTGAAATAAAGAAATTATAAGGATTTCGAAAATAAAATAATATATAGGGTATTCCATTAAAGAAACCCAAGTTTATAGAATTTCGCCATTTTGCGATTGTCATTTGTTTGTTTTATTGACAGATTATTAAAATCCAGGAAAAATACTGCAACTTTTGTATATAAAATTTTTCTGTATTTCTTCAAATAAGCACTGTAGGGGGTGACTAATTATAAGGAAAAACCTTGGAAGTCCTTGTGGTGACTAAAAAAATGAAATTTTCATGCATTACCTCCTCGGTGTAGGCCCATAAATTTGCAAATTTCGTATTTAACAGCTTGCTTAATTGGGGTACTTTTGAGGGATGAGGGGTAGTTTTTTACCCCAAAATTATTTTGACGTCATTTTCGAAGCAAAAGTTTTAAATAACATTATTTCTCATGCAATGGACTTTGAAGAATTTATGTTACAAAATTTTTATCACACCAGCCGTTTTTGAATAATTTGCGTTGAACGGAAATAGGGTTTTTCAGCAGGTTATTACCATTCAATGTGAATTGTTCAAAAACGGTTGGTGTGACAAAAATTTTGAAAGATATTTTTTGGAAATATTTTGATTTAAAACTTTTGCATCGAAAGTGACGTCAAAATTTTTGGGGTAAAAAACTACCCCTTACCCCTCAAAACTACCCCAATAAAGCAAACTGTTAAATATGAAATTTATAATTTTATCCGCTTACATCGAGGTTGTAATGTATGAAAATTTAATTTTTTTAATCCTATATTGGACTTATAATTGAAAAATTGATATTCATCATCCCTCTCTAAGGAGTCGTAGCTTCCTTATTATGCGTTTTAGGACATATATTTATTAAGGAAAGTCCATTTTGATAAATTAGCGGCCTCTGAAGTTTGGCACACTTGTGGTAGATCACCCTGCATATTTATTCATTTGTTCTTGTTTTCTCCCATCGGAATTGAAAATATGAGACTTCTCCAAGAAGCGGAAAGTATTCATAACAAATTGTGGATGTAAATAGCATTGGAGTTACATGCAAAGAAATTCTTAATTCTTTCAAATTGCGTCTACTACGATATACTGAAGCAGGTGGTAGGTATTATCATCACAAGTCATGGTGGATCTAATACTGCAGATGGATATAATGACAGCAGAAAATAAACTCCAACTGGTTTACAATGCAGTGCAGTGGTTCGAAATAAATAGATTAATGTACCTACGTAATTTCTCAAAAATGTTTTTTTACACCAATCGGAAAACCGGAAAAAAATTATTATTGATTTATGGGTAATGAATGAAGTATAAGAAAATATTGTCTCGCATTAGTACAGAAAAAATTTCCATGCAAGATAGCACAGTTTGACGGATGCACCGGCTTCACGAAACTGTCTTTTGTTATTTAGCTTGTACTAGGATAATTCTGTTCTCGATTCTGTTTTTGCTCCCACTGTCGTTTTATACAGATTCTCTACACAAACCTCTTTTTTTAAATTAAATTTTTCATGACAATACTATTCAAAAAATGATGTCGTTTTCACCAAGATTTCATGATATTTATTTGGATTTTGGTTTATGATGAAAAATATGCCATGGACAGTAGACACAAAGTTCTTTGTTTTTAAAGAACACCCTGTATATTTTAATATCAGTGCAACTTTTTTATTTCTTTCCGTTACAGCTATGTATTTTTGTTGTACATTAACTCTCCAAATACCTGCTCATTATTCTGTTGTTGCAAAAACATTTTATTATATTTTAATGAGCATCTTTAAAGATGCTATATGAATCCGGTTATGTTCCGCGGATGAAACTTTATAAATTCATGGTGGTTCAAAAGTTAAATACGAACGGTTATAAAAAAAGAGTAATTTTTTGTGATTTTACGTTAATGAGAATAAACTAAGATCAGAATCAGAAGTCTTTTTCACAGACATATTTTATATTATCTGGACTTTTAACAGGAATAATAAGCATTATTGCACTTCTAAAAATTTTCGTCCTTAAGTAAGAAAGATGATTTGAATGGAAGAAAGCACGGTAATTATTTACAAATCAAAGATGCTTAGAATTAGCTGAAATTTTGGCTCCCCCCCTAAATCAAGCCTTTTGACCTTATTTTATATTGAAAAACGTCTGTAGATATCAAATAACCACAAATAAAAAAGTTATGACACTTTCGAAATCTGCCAGATGTAAATTTTCATTGATATTTCGAAAATGGTTAGAGATATCGAAATACGGTTTTAACCTATCGATGTTTCACGAAAATTGGGTTTAGACAAGTTGGTCAGTTTTTTTCCGTCTGGTCTAGAAGTAGAACGAACAGCCAAAATCCAGCACTTTGGGAAACCCTATATACAGGGTGATTCGTGACATATACAGAGTCATATTCGTGGTCAAAAATGTAAAATAATTATTTTGCCGGAAAGGCTTTGTTTCCGAGTTATTAAACCTCAAAGTTTGCGCACGTGATATGCATTTTTCTTAACTCGAAGCAAAAATAATGGAATGTATAATAATACAAAAATAATAATATAATTTATATAGAAATATACTAGAAATAGGTATTACAATGACAGAAACAATGAAAATAAAATAGGTAACATTTTTTGGAAATTTAAAAAAAATTAACAACTTTGAGGTGTAATAACTCGGAAACAAGGCCCTTCCGGCAAAAAAAATTTTTACATTTTTGAACAAGAATATGACTGTATAGGGTGATTCAGAATTATGGTGCAAAAAAATAATCACAGATAAAGGTCTTAAAATAAAGAGACACGTGTATTATCGTTTTGGTCAATTTCGATTTTTAAGGCCCGTACGGGCCCATAAATGGGACGTTGGGAAAACAGTTTTTTTGAGATATCTCGATAAGTACTTGATCGATTTCAATGAAATTTGGGGGGTAGTCTCAAAATAACCTTTCCAATAGAACCCTTTGAAACATTTTTAGACCTTCCGCAAGGGGGCGCTACATAGAGTCACTATATCGCAGTTTTTCGCTTCTATTTTTTTTATACAATTATCTTTTATGTTTTCCTTTTTTTATTCTGATGCAGAATTCATTTTTACATCAAAAATGTCCTCTTGTTTATTTTTCATATCATGCACCCATTTCGAGAAAAATGCGAAAAACTGTTTCAATGATCTGACTTACAATACTGCGAAACTACAAATTATCACAATTGCCATGGAAATAATTATCACAATTGCCATGGAAATAATTGAACAAATTAAAACATCAACAATGACATTTTGACGTTTACTATTGTTATTTGCCAGCTGTGAGTTATTTAATTAAAAATTTTCCTGCCCTTATTTACCATTATAATGGCTGAGCGTTTTACGTTTCCTGAAATATTGGAACAGTTTTTCGCATTTTTCTCGAAATGGGTTCATGATATGAAAAATAGACAAGAGGACATTTTTTATGTAAATATGAATTCTGCATCAGAGTAAAAAGTAAAAAAAGAAAAACATAAAAGATAATTGTATAAAAAAATAAAAGCGAATAACTGCGATGTAGTACTCTATGTAGCGCCCCCTTGCAGTATTTTAAGGGTTCTATTGGAAAGGTTATTTTGAGACTACCCTTCAAATTTCATTGAAATCGATCAAGTACTTATCGAGATATCTCAAAAAAACTGTTTTTCCAACGTCCCATTTATGGGCCCGTACGGGCTCTAAAAATCGAAATTGACCAAAACGAAAATACACGTGTCTCTTTATTTTAAGACCTCTATCTGTGATTACTTTTTTGCACCTTAATTCTGAATCACCCTGTATATTCCTTAATTTTTCGCCTCCAGTTATGAAACTCCCTGTATAAACCGCTACTCAAGAATATACAACAATTTTTTCTCATTACATAGTTAATTTAATATCGCAGTTATTTGAAAAACGAACATATAAAAATTAGAAATAATTACAAGAAGATGAAAAGAGTACCCAAATATGTATATAAAAATATACTATTAAAAAGACGAATGTTCACTTGGACACCCTGTACAATCAATAAGTATGCAATTTTAATAATTATTATTTTAATTATTAGGTTTAATATGTCTTTGTCATAATATTTGGATAAGATAAATTTCAACCCTGTGTCCCAATTTGCATATCTTGTCGGTTTGTGTTTCGGACGTTATTAGAAAAGGTGTAATCTAAAACTATTCATGAAAGATGAACAATGGAAGCTAAATCCTAATATGTATCTCCAAGATTTCGTATCAGTAGCGTGTAATGATGTGCATTGTGCAGTACACTCTTTTCTTTTACAGATAAAACAATTATATACTTAGCACTTGCAGAAACGATAATGTTACATGCACACGATCATGATGTCTGTAGAAATAGGTCAATAAATCCCAGGCGATCTATGTGAATCGTCTCTAATTGAACACATGCGCATAAAAACTAAACCAAAATAGTTATTTGCTTAACTAGGGAGGGAAGTACATAATTTCCTCCCGCGGATGAAATTTACTGCCCGAATTGCAGCGAGAGCAACGAAAGCAGTAATCAGCTCTAGGTAGAAATCACAATTATACATATGGCTCTGTTCTACTACCATTTCGGCCGAACCATATTAATAATTAATTGTAAAACAGCTAAGATGTTATAATAAAAACTGTTTCAATATTTGAAACAAAAATTTAATCCTTTCATATTTTTTATTAGTTTGAATATTTATTCTGCATGAAGAAAAATGTATTAAAACTTATTTTTCGTATTTAAAATGTTAGCTAAACCTTAAATATGTGCCCATCGACCCAGCCTACCAGGCAGATTGTCTCGCTTTTTGATTTATTTTTCCTTGCAAATACTCGCTTTAGAGTTAACAACCTTCAGTTTTACGCTCCCAGATAACTTACCTATAAGGTCAGTCGGTCGGTGTTGTATTACATGAAATTTTGTACCAACATTTCTCTATAATCAGTGGTGGAAGTTTAAAAATCTAAAATCTATAAAATTTTCTTAACACATTACGTCGACGTATATTATTTATAATTACGCCATACCATTAAAAAAAAGGCACTTGATCCTGCAGTATTGTCTTGGCTTGCCCTGAATATAATCTCCTGTTATAGACTTTTTTATCTAGTTTACTTGCATTTTTTTAATTTCTAGCTATCATAGAACTCGAGCTATGGAAGGCCGACGGACTATGGCCTCACCCTGTATACAGCGTGTCCCACTTTTAATGGCCCCCCCCCTTCACAACTCAGTTATTAGTTATCCGATTTCAACCAAATTTGGGTTACTATTAACGGCATTTGGTGTGATCTTTTTGAATTAAACAAAACTTATTTTTGTCAGTGGCGTGCATTTTTATTAAGAAAAACGGGGTCAATTTTTCTAGAAGTCATATTAGGCATTTTTTTACAGAAAAACTAATGCAATATTATTAATCAGCATGCTTTGGAACCCCTATGTTCAAAATTTTACTACATTTTGATTAAGGGTTTCCGAATAACGGGCCCAGTGAAAATACATTTTTTCAGTCGTAAATAACTGATAACTTGAAAACGGTTTGTGTTTCGAAAAAAAGTCATTAGTCATTTTCAATTTATGCTGATTTACTCTATCACATCATGTGCTCAAAAGTTTGAAATGCCGCAGTTGTAAATAATTAATTTGACAACGGTTTATTTTTCGAAAAATAGTTTAATTTAATACCAGAGCAACCTTTTTTTCTTTTGGTATAAAATTGATTTATTATCACATAAGATCATTTTTTATCACTTAATGCCCAAATAATACAGGACCGGTTAAAATATTTTTTTATCGCCCAATGAAAAATTTTTGCTTGCAGCTTTTGAAACTTTTGAAGGCATGGGGAGATAGAGTAAATCAATTTAAATTGAAAATGACGTATGACTTTTTTTCGAAACACAAATCGTTTTCAAGTTATCAGTTATTTACGATTGAAAAAATGTATTTTTACTGGGCCCGTTATTCGGAAACCCTTCATCAAAATGTTGTGAAATTTTCGGCATTGGGGGTTCTAAAGCATGCTGATTAATAAATTTGTATTAGTTTTTCTGTAAAAAAATGCCTAATATGACTTCTCGAAAAAGCGACCCCTTTTTTCTTAATAAAAATGCACGCCACTGACAAAAATAAATTTTGTTTAATTCAAAAAGATCACACCAAAGGTCGTTGACACCGATCCAAATTTGGTTAAAATTGGATAACTAATAGCTGAGTTGTGAAGGGGGGGCCATTAAAAGTGGGACACGCTGTATATAATGTTAGAGTCCGATTGTACCTTATCGTATTAAATGCCATTGCCATTAACTTAATTGGATTAAGAAATTCCATAAGCTTCGTCAGCATGTTTTAGTGCCTTGGTAGGCTTCAATGGGCTTTAAAATAGGCTCGAGAACATTTTATATTCATGGAATCATCTCTAAATAAATCAGATTGTTATGCAGAGATATTTGTTAGAGAAACAATTCTATGTGGCAGACTGGTGTGATTTTTTATATATGTATTCCCTTATTGATTGTCGCTGCGTTGAATATAAGATATTGGTTTTTTTTACTTCAAGTTTTCTATTTTATTATTGATAACGTATAATTCTTAGAAAGTGTCTATCTATATTTTATTAAACCATATCGACTGAAATTATTACTATTCTGTAACATAACTAATATAAAAGAATAAGAATCTCGTATTTCTTCCAGTCATACAGCTGACATAAGACGTATTATTTTTCACAAATAGGATAACACTTGTTCCAAGAATCATAATTTGTCATCATTTTTATGGACAAATCTTGGTCCATGTAATGAAGACAAATTATTATTGCTGTCCTAGATCTTATATAAAACACCTTTAACACGACATTTCAACAATTTCACATCGTGATGTAAAAGGGAATTTAAACGTTTAAACTATACAGAGTTGCGAAATGAAATTGCAATAGTTCTGTCAAAATTTGTAGCATTTTCATTCATTCATTCTTAAGCAGATTTACTGTAATTCTTTTGTTTATGAATAAACTTATTATTATTATTATTTAGTGCAAATTTTGAAGGTATTGTAAAATTTCGTTTTAAAGAAAAAAATTGTAGTGAAAATATGAATTTTTTAAGCACCTACAGCATAATTAGTCAGTTTTACATGTTTACAGCGACAGTAATCTGAGTTACTCAATATAACGTAATAGTAGTCAGTATTTTCAACTTTCAACCTACATGAAGTAACTGATAACTTAGGAAGCAACATTAGGTAATATTTTCTTAAGAGGGAGCTGAAAAATCAAATTTACTTTGGCGTAAGTTGAAAATAGTTATTTTTGGTGCTAGATTGCGAAATGTAATTTTTGCCTCCGAGAATGAATAATACATATTTTCTCCAATTTTCGTAAAGATCAGAAGATTTTTACCTCACTTATTGTATTATTAGTAAAAAAAGAAATAAACTGAGCTACTTGGATTTTTTGAGGTTAGGATGAACTTTAAATGTAACTATACTCCAACAGTTTGATAGGCTATTCATTTACGAGTATTTAATTTTTTTTTTTATTTTTCTACGACCAATAGAGCCGAAGATATTTAAAAAATAGTGTAGCAATGCACTCGAAATGCATCAAAAATGCACTTTTATGTGCTTTTCTCGCATGTATAATATAAAAAAACAAAAAAAATCAACTTCCCGATTACATCACTTTAAAAGTCTAATTTCCCTCCACTATTTGCACTATTATCTGTATGAAAATATTCCACAATATTGCACGAAATTATTAATTCGGCTGTCTCTTGTCTTAATTCAATCGTTAATTCGACTTTCTCTACTTTTCATTCATTTGTTTTAAACTTAATATTACGTCATAAAATAAAAGTTATTTTTACTAAATAATGAAATTAAGTCTATTTCCTGGAAAGCAAAATTATGTTTTTATTGTCTAAATTGTTTCAGAGCTATATATATTTTATTAATGCGCTACTTATATCTAGATAATTCTTTACGTTAGCGTTAGGTTATTAGCCGCAGTGCCCGCTGTTGAAAAATGGACAAGGAAAGTATTGGAAATATTTAATCAATATCTACATCCACCTGGCAACTACCGAAAAATTAAATATAATCATAATAATCCTCGTAATAATCTTAATTTTGCGTTATGATGTGTGGCAGTAATAATACCATTTAGTAATGGACCTATCAATAGTACAATATAGACAACAGCAATCTGTAACGTAAAGTTCCAACCAATATACTTATTATAATAATAATACCTTTGCACATAAAGTGTACCACTGAGTTGAAAATAAAGAGAGACGAAACATACTCTGCAAAGGAAAACCTTAATAACAGTCTTTGCACATCTCAAATCACATTAAAATTAAATAATTTTTAATTCTTTTTTTAAATACGTCGACATATCTCAGAAATACCGAAACATGGATTATTTTAACCTAAATATATTCTACAGAAATCATTGATATTTTAATACCTTTGACCATTGTTTACATATAAAATAATATAGTTATTCAACCTAACTTCTAAGTATGTGCTGCCAACTTGTGAGTAACTTACGTACTAGTCAGTTTCAATGACTTTTGTTTTATGAATTAAATAATATCATTTAAATATACATTTCACGATACATTACACATTGTACAGCCGGATGTGACGTCGAGTTCGAGAAAAATGTTCATTAAGTACCCTAATATGTCGTGTACGTGATATCACATCTAACCTCAAAAATATGCATTTCCTCAAATTTTCGAGTATTATGTAATTTTTATCAAAATTTCTGCTTGGTTCCTGTACTATCAACTAAAATCTTGTTTGATGCATTACTAATGAAATTTTAATTGTCCTAATCTAATAAAATATAATATTTTTTGTTGACTGGAAATCTATTTTAAATAATTTACAATATTGAAACTTTGAAACTTTATATATCTACTGTCTGTGAGAGTTTTTAAATGTTATTATGGATCCAAGCTGAAACTACAAAATTATAATTTAAAGTTGAACATAAATTTACAAACACTAAAAATTTGAGGTTATGTTAGACCTATGATCATTTACTCTTTGCCTATGATGCACGGTCTATATTTGTGATTAATGAGATTTTTTTAGGTGAACGTCCAGATTACTAAAAACTAGGTTTCAAATACAATGTATGTACATAACATGTTCCTCCACTTGCCATTCTTCAAATTTATTTTATCTTTTCTGTAGCCAAGCTGTTTTGCCAAATCTTCGTTCTTCGGAAAACTGAAATATTTTATATCGATATCTTTTTGTACTTTGGTTATAATTTTTTCACATAGCTACAGCACAATTCGTCATTATAAATTATAAACAGTCAATAACAAGCACATATGAAAAAGAACATTAATTTAAACACCTTAAGCCTGATTTTCATAGTCGCGAAATTGCGAAAAGCGAAATGCGAGACGTATTGCTATTGGTCAATTCCAAATTTTAATGTGAAATGAACCAATAGCAACACGTTTCGCATTTCGCTTTTCGCAATTTCGCGACTATGAAAATCAGGCTTTACAACTAACCTCAAAAATATGCACTTTTTAAAATTTTTGAATATTATGTCATTTTTATCAAAATTTATGTTTTTCAATAATAACTATAAAATTGTTTAATGGATTTCAAAAAAATTTTGTATTTTTACGTAAAAAATTAATAAAAAACTTCTTTTATTTATTTCATGTTTCGTTTTCATAGAGGACGCAAATTACTTCACTTACGATCGACTCTTTTCTGGATATTTTTTAATCAATAACTTTCAGATGTAGAATTTAATTCTACATAAAAAATTAACACGTGTTTCATTTTAATAAAATTATCCATTTCCTAGATAGGTATTCTGTTTTTTTTTTAGTAAATTGAAATCATTAAAGGTACATAATTTGTGCATATTAAAACATGAGAATTCAAAACTAATTACTGTAACATAGACAACAAATATTTTAAAAAAAACTTCTTAAAATGACCTGTTGCACGGGCTCTTTTTAAAAGGTTAAATATTATCCAACACCAAAACAGTATATCTATTTTGGTTACAAAATCACCTTAGATTCTAGATTATGTATTGGTGTTACGTTTTCTCTTTAACAGAACCCCATATTAAAAAATCAAGGAGGTTTAAGTCTAGGCTTCTGGGAAGCCATTTTGTAGTGCTTCCTCATCTCGCGACTGAGAAAATATTGTATCAACCACTGAGGAATTGTGATGGCTAAGTAGTGGACTTCATCTTACATGATCCACATTTCTATTGTAGCACATAAAATTCCATCTAAGAAATCTAGTAAAACGTTTTTTTTTTTTAATTTAAATAGGGCGAGTAATTTATTTGGAACAATAAAAGGTCTAAATAATGTTTCTGTAATATGCTAATACTCAGGGGCGGCGGGTTTTGATTTGATTTGATTTGATTAATTCCTATAACGGTCTCGCCCCAATTTTTTGGTTTGTCTTTGGAAATAAGATAAAAATATTTAACTTATCTTATAGTATTTTTTCCAAGGATTTTGAAAATTTCAACAAAAAACAATTGAAGGGCAAATAAAAGTGAGAGAAACATAGCAATGATTTTTTTAAATGGAATTCCCTGTATATTTTTACAATTTTGGAAAAAGGCTTAAATTATCTTTCAAAAAATGTAACATAACAATTATTTCATTCATTCATTCTTTAATAAAATACTGATAATTATTATTATTATTATTTTAATTAATCAGTATTTTACTAAATATGAAGGTGTGAAGGTAATATTTAATATTATGTTATGTTATATTTTTGGAAAGAGAATTTAATCCTTTTTTCCAAAATTGTAAAAATACACAGGGCGTTCCATTTAAAAAAAAATCGCTTACTTTTTTTCACTCTTATATGACTTTCAATTGTTTTTTTGTTGAAATTTTCGAATTCCATTGGAAAAAATACGATAAGTTAAGTTAAATATTTTTATTTTATTTCCAAAGACAAACCAAAAAATTGGGGTGTGAACGTTATAGGTTATAAGTTTATTTTTAAAATAATACTGGTTAATACGAGTGTAGCGACTTTCTTTTTAATTATGAACTTCAGTTAATTGTGGCGTTATAGGTCCAATGGGAAAATCAACAATACTTATTGGATTTAATGCCATTTTTTTTTTAATTTTTAAAATTAGTGGTGTAATAATGTTCACAACACAAATATTAGACTTTGTAGAACACAAGGAGAATAAAATACTCATCGCAACACCTGGAAATATTTTAATACTCCCATCACACACTTGGATAGTTAATACTATGTGTCAGCACAATTTGACTCATCCGCATTTAAGTATTTATTTCATTGTAATAAAATCATTTCAAAATTTTGGTAAGTATCAAATTATTTAGGTTGTGCGTTAATAAAAATACTTATACTTACCCTCCCAACATGATATTAACCCCGTGCACCGGGGCGGGAGGCGACCCAGGTGTGGGGAGCATTGTAGTGCCGTTTAGCCGTCCATCGTTATGTATGGCAGAGAGTATTGCAAGCTTCTTCATAGACATAACACACCTATAAAGAAAAATTAGTATAGTATTTGGTATTTGAACTATTTCATTAATGAGTTTATTTTGAGACCGTTATCTAACAGAAAATTAAATTTATGTTCCTATTTAATAGTAACACTGTGGCGACTTAAAAAATAACTTTGTTTTTTATTTATTGACCGTTGGCTTATTTGCTCTACCAAGGCCAATCACCAAAACCAGGAAATAACCCACCTCCAATCTGGAAATTTTGCTAAATCTCTTCACTGTCGAATAATATAGGAATATTTTCATTTGCTTAACATCTAATAGTCTCGAGATGAACTGCTCCTATTTCCTCCTAGATGTTATATCACCTACACAACTCTCGCCTAAAGTTGCATAGCTTTTACGTTTAAGCTGACATATTAGCCGTTAAGGTGGAGAAGACGGTTGTAAGTTTCTCTGATAACATCTATCCAGATACTATTGCTTAACCTTTCGTATTACATACGAATATGCCGAAGATATAGCCAGTATATGTGGTTTTATATATTATCAAATCAACTAAAATTTTTAAAAAATATTTAGGAAGAGTAATTTTTTTTAAGGTTTTTTCCTTCGATATTACCATTGATTAAAGAATGAAAAAGATACGCAATGCAAATGGTAAAATACGAGGCCAATTCTGGCCGCGAAATTATCAGTCAGTTGCTGGTTTTATAGCATTTATAATCTAATGGTAATAAAAATTTAATATTCAGATTGATTTTGGTTTAAAATTATGTGACGGTTAAAAGTCAAACAAACGTTGAGAAACAGCTGGATCATACTACGTTAATAATTTTTTCTACAAGTAATTTTAGATACTCCTTTCTTTTTAAATATTATACCGACCACTGTATTTTCGTGTTATATTTTTATGTTACATTCTTTCTTGCTATGTCCAAGATGAGGAGGGCAGTATTGGGAGAGTAAGAAATACTTTATTTATATGAGAAAAAAGTTGCGTAATTCAGGGGCTAACAAAACAGCACCTAGAAATCCTTAATACGATTTTGAGTTATTTTGAAAAAAATGAAATTTCGAATTTTTAATTCTATTTTTTCTGGCGTTTAATAGACTTGTTGATAACAACTTTTATAGCTATTAACATATCTAGGAATGTTATGACTATCATAACTGCCGCAGATGTCGGTTTGAAATCTGAGCTCGTAGAGCGAGGATTTTAAGACATCTAAGGCTGTTATGATTCATAACATCCGTGATATGTTCAATAGTTTATCGGTTTCAGAAAATAAAGACATTATTAATAGATATTACCTTTTGATATTCTCTTATTAATAACGTTTTCATTTCATTAGTTGGTCAAGTCTGTATGGGTTGATTTGTCGCCATGGTTACAGTTATATTTTGTTTGTTTTTATTTGTTGCCTTTTTTCATATTACATAAATGTTTACATTTTTAATGTCACAACGGCTATATAAAAATGGACCTTGGATTGCCTGAAAATACATTTCAGTTGGATTTCAGTACTTAATTATTATTGTTTGGAGTTTTCTGTCTGTTTGTATTAATAAATAGCCCTATATTATAGTTTCATTATTTATTATTTCATCTGTTGACAGTTATTGACAGATCTGTATTTGTAATATTATTACCGTACAAGTTTTAAATATAACTGTACAACTTTAGTTATGACTTGTTTACCAGCCTACTTTTGCATATGTAAACAAAGGATTAATATCCTGAAACCGATAAATGAATTTAAATATTGCGTTACCAATTTTTTAAATTTTTTTTAATGTTTCATATTTGAGCACCCATCAACATGATTTTGTAAATATTTAAATAATTTTAGAAGCAATTTTTATTCTGAGTTTAACAATGTAAATTATGCTTTAATTACGTTTCGACGGGCATTCTTTGACCATTATCAAGAAATTTTTAAGATATGGATCTGTGTGCATTCCATGCGTTGTTTCAGCCTTTGCACCTGCAGATAATTCAAGAGCAGTTAGAGAGTACTTTTCAGCTATATTTCCAGAAAAAGTTATAAGCAAATACTCTGAGCTTTGCCAGATATGGGGATATCTCCAACATTATGTTTAGAAGCAAAACTTTGAAACAGAAGAAAAACTTAGGAGATTGGCTCTTGAAGCCTTTCGAAGTACCTATAACGCCAAAAACTGAATAATGTTTTAGATTTAGATTCTATAGTTATAGAAGGTACAATAAAGAATGACGGAAAGTTTTTGGACACATCCTGTAAATGTAAATCCTATTGATTTGTTTCGATGTTCATTTTATTATTGTTTCGTTTGTGTATGTCCTTTGTTCATTTACTTGTTATTTATTATTAACAACTATTGGTTGGTTATTAAATTATTGTTTCATAATTGAAAAATTATGAAGTGCATTTCACTATTTGAATGGTATTTTAAAATGCCCAATTTAATGCAAAATACAGGCAGAAGGCTCAGAGGCAATACAGGAGAAGGCTCAGAGCGTAATTAAGCCATAATGTGTAGTACATTTTTTAATTCAGAATAAAAGAAGCGTCTATAATTTGATATTATTAAGACGGAACCGTATTTAAAAAATTGAAGTTGAAGAAGATTGTTCGAAGTTGAAACGTAGAATAAAAAAAATTGATAACGTGATCTTGAACTTCATTAAAAGTTGATATCAAGTTTTATCAGTTTCGCTCTAACTTTGCTATTAATACTAGAAAAAAATTGAATTAAAAATCAAAAATTCAATTTTGTCGAAATAACAAAAAATCACTCTCCTCCTTATCTTGGATATAGTGTACAACGTCAGGAGTGTTCGCTTCCAACTTTTGCTAAAATATTTCGAACGGAAAATTGAAATTTGACTGGTTTATTACGAGATTAATATGTCATTACTTAACAGAACTCCAAAAAAATGATTCAACGAATGAATGAATAATAAAATTCAACTTCAATGCATATATTCGGTTTAACTGAACTGAATGCAATAATATGCATATTTTCACATTTTTTGTAATTTTTGTTTGGAATCAAAAGGGACGTGGTGCCCAAAACATATTTTAGTTAAGAAGCTAGAGAACTAGAAGGATACAAAATTTATTTTTCTAGGATTGAGCAACTAATTTTCAAATATTTTTTGACGCTATTAGAAAATAAATTTTATAATAGATTTGAAACGTTTGTTAAAAAGTGACCAAGGATGCTCATTCGGTTACACCGAAAATGCACTGGAGTTGAAATTTTATCAAAAAAATTGCATTTTAGTATTATATTGATAAATATCTCTGCGGGCATTCCCCTGAGTCACCCAGCATAAAGAATGTATATGCCTCCATATTTGATCAAACCGCATCGTAACGCCTCTGACACGTGCTGAAAATATGTAAAGTAGTTATAAAGTTAATCGTATAAAATGTCGCATTTATAATTCTGCATACGACGTGAATGAATTTGAAGTCCAGAAAACCGCACATGACACACGACCTGTAACGTAATTAAATTATACTCAACATAATTACCAAATAATTATTCCACACCGAGATATCTCCATAATGGAACAAGTTTAATAGAATACGGATTACGGGAAAACGAAATCAGTGTCAGTTAGGTGGATTTGTCACAGATTCCAACAAGTTTAATATTTACCGACTTCTAGGATCCAGCAAAGTAGATACGATAAAATCCTGATGTTGCCTTCTAAATATTTGAACGCTGTACGTTGAAATTGGAAACCGTATAATTGTAAACATTTGACTAATATGGGACAATATTCATTATTTAAGAATATTGTTGTGTTGGGTCCGTCAAGCTAGCGACTCGATGGAATATGAAGTTTATCTGGCACTATAATTTTATGCCAAAAAGTCACAAATGCTGTGCTCATCTTCTATGGATTAACGCCTTTCACTAAAATGAGTCGCGATGTTGATACAGAGACTCATGGAAAAATGTTTGCAAATGTTTGTCATTTAGCTGAAATTTTGTGCCCTTTCCTTTTTTGAGTAACGTTCAGTAACAGAATTAGTCAATACAACTCGCAGAGAAAATATTCATTATTTTATTAAATACAGGGTGATTCTAAAAATGTATGGCCAAATTGATACAGCGTCATCAGGAGACCAAAATAGGTTGATTCAACCCAATTTACCTATATACAAAAATGCACCCCTAAGAAGTTACAGCCCTTTAAATTTCAAATAAAAAAACTTTAATTATTGATTATTCCCAAATGGCTGTAGATATCTTTTTCTAATTCAGTGTACATTCATTACCAATAAACGCCAATGTTTTGAGATTAACAGCAATAAAATACATTAAAGGGATGGGGTAATTTAGGGGCAGTCACCCTTTATTTCACACCCTTATTTTTCTGTGCGTTAACGTATAGTCGATTTTCCAGTATCATTTGATAGATAATTTAATTTGGAAACTTTTTTCTATCTTTTATTTTTTTGATAATATCAATAGTTTGCAAATTAAACAAGAAAAATGAAGAAGATGCATCGAACTATTTTTAACCTCAGTAGCAAATATGTAATATTATTATTTAATAGATAAAGTTTTTGCCATTTACCCCAAGAAAGAAACATGATGCAGCTACGGACACGTGTTTCGGAGTTATTGCTCCTCATCAGCGTAGCGTAGCTTTTTCTTTGTTTGATTATTATTTAATGTACAAGTAGGCTGGTTAACCCGTTAATGTATTTTATTGCTGTTAATCTCAAAACATTGGCGTTTATTGGTAATGAATGTACACTGAATTAGAAAAAGATATCTACAGCCATTTGGGAATAATCAATAATTAAAGTTTTTTTTATTTGAAATTTAAAGGGCTGTAACTTCTTAGGGGTGCATTTTTGTATATAGGTAAATTGGGTTGAATCAACCTATTTTGGTCTCCTGTTGACGCTGTATCAATTTGGCCATACATTTTAGAATCACCCTGTATATATTTGAGTTTGTTTAGGTTTTATACAAGCATAATAATAACAAACATATCCAAATTGATATACTTATATTGATGCTTCATCTCTAAACATGCTATTATTAAATTCATTGGACTTTCTTTACTACATGATGAATATTGGATTAAAAATTATAAAATTCAAAACGTCTAAAAACAGATTATTAAAAAATTTTTTTTTAACTCACCACAAAATTCATTCATTATGGTCACCAATTAAAAAACGAAGTCCACAAGAAGATGTACATATTCTTTCGCTATAACTAGCTCATCAGGTGGATAATAACAAAATTATCTAATATATTTATTGATGTTCCACTTCTGAACATGCAAATATAAATTGTGTTGAATCCAAAAAAATAATAATGCTCTAAAGTGTTTTCAACGATTTTTTTTGGATTCAACATACTTTATATTCGCATGTTCAGAAGTGGAACATCAATAAATATATTAGATAATTTTGTTATTATTGGGCCAATATAAGGCTTGAATAAGACAACAAGTCTCGAATAAAGAGAGGTAGAGTATTTTATAAGAAAGCATGAAAATGTAGGCGGCATTAATTATAGAAATTTGTTTATGGTTACATGCCAGTTTATTAATTGTAAAATGTAAGTTCAAATAAATAAATTTGTTTTGCGAGATTAATCGTCCACCTGATGAGCTAGTTATAGCGAAAGAATATGTACATCTTCTTGTGGACTTCGTTTTTTAATTGGTGACCATATTGATGAATTTTGTGGTGAGTTAAAAATTTTTTTTTTAAAAATCTGTTTTTAGACGTTTTGAATTTTATAATTTTTAATTCAATATTCATCATGTAGTAAAGAAAGTCCAATGAATTTAATAATAGCACGTTTAGAGATGAAACATCAATATAAGTATATCAATTTGGATATGTTTGTTATTATTATGCTTGTATAAAGCCTAAACAATGCATATCATGCAAAGAAAGAGAATTGTACAATATATTTGAGCTCATCTTGTGGTTATTTTTATTAACAAAGGAAAATTAATTAGAATCAATATATTTTGACTATCTCGATAAATTAAGTTAATAAGTACTTCAAGGAATAAATTGCAAATCCATTAAATTGTGGAAACACTAGATTTTTATAGTCATTCTGAGACTTTCAATTTGCAAATGTGATTATATAATGAAAAATAAATGCTCTAATGGCATAATGGCACATATCTGGCAGCAGCAAGAACTGTTACTCCAGGAGATTATTATTTGGTGGATTAGTGGATAAAAGTCATTTCAATTTTTTTTCCAGTATTAAACAAAAATTATCACCAAAAAAAGTAAACTTTAAAACTTACTCGTGGGTTAAAACTTCGCATTCAATTTAGTTAAGTTCAAGTTAAACAATGGTAAAATTTTCATGTATAATGAATTATTAGGGAAATTGATGTGACCACGATTGCAGCTGGTATTGCCCTAGTTTATCGGATCATCCCTTTGTTGCAACCTTAAATATAGGAATCGCCAAATTGGTAAGTCGATTCCAAATTAATTATTTTCATTTTCCATTTGATTAGAATCTACAGTCCATACATTGAAAACAGATTCATTATTTTTGCGACGTATCATATTCTACAAAGTCTTCTTTAACTTTCGGACATTTCGTATTGTTCTGATGACAAGATAAATAAATATGTAGCCAAAAAGTGGTTAATGTCTTAGAATTTAGAAAAATCAATGGCAAAATTTTTATACCATTTAAAGTTTTCCAATTTTAATAATTAATTCTTTTTTTACTTTAACAATAATTTACGTAAAGTTTTAGAGAATTACAATAGATAATTATAAATTGAGTATCTCACTTTTAGTTCAAAACAACAAATTAAAAAAAAAGAAGACGTTATCCATTCCAACTATGAAAGTTTGCTGCAATTAATCTAAATGACATCTACCGTTGTTTACAAAATTGTCCTAATATTAAAAATATGAGAATTATAACCTTTATTTTACAGAACATTTTCTATGCAGAAAAATTATCAAAATTCATATTTATTAAAACATGTGAGTTGCATTGACTCATTTTAGTAAACATTACTCACAAGATGCCAGCCTTCTAACATAAATTAGGGCAAAATAACGATCCATTTCAGTGTCGGATATAACTCGAAAATTACTACAGCTCAACATTTTTATTTTGCTACATAAATTAGCACAAAATGAGTACAATTAAATTATTATATTTATCATACGTGAGTCGCAGTATCAAGATGGTAAGTTATTTTAGTGTTGGACATTACTTCAAAAAAATGAGCACGATAATGGTGACATAATTTGAATGCAACATATTCCAACATATCAGTCGATGCCTTGACGGACCTTAAGACAATCAAAAGTAATAAAAAACCAGAAGAAGAATAACAAAAAGCAAAGATTTGGAATAGTCTACTGATTGGGATAGCAAAATACAGTAGCCTCGACAGGAGCTATGCATGTCACTTCTTAGATTCTTTTCAAAAGTACTGTTGAAATGTGAATGTGGCAACAGTCAATCGGCATGTCAAAGTTGTACAAAGATCACTTAACCAATGATCAGGATACACTCGAAATTGAAAGTAATATTCTTGAATTGGTGGAGTGACCAGCTGTATACATTTTTTGTACACCATTGCTGTAAAACGGTATTTTTTAGTTGGAAATGCCATAAATTACAAATTTAGTCAAGTTATTTCTAATCCAAAAATTCCTTCAATTCCACATTCGTATCTGTAATTACAATTATTTTTGATAGGTTGCTAGTCCCTTGAGCAACGGTTCTTTTCAGCAATTTCTTCTATTGCACTTCTAAATTACGAATTTTTTTTAACAAAATATCACTTGTTTGGTAAATTTCCCCACAAATAGCATTCACTTTTTGTTTCTTGCATCCAAACATTCTTGCCTCTAGAAACATCAATTGATGTACCTATGTCTATTTACATTCGATAAAATCTTTGCCACTAAATCAATTAATGTAATGTAATACTATTGAGTGAGTAGCCGTGCATCTGTGAGTTCGTAAAATAGACCAAATAATAGACAATATAGACAAACATAATTAATAAAAAATGGTACTTACAAGGAGTATTGCTCAAAATGACGATTCTGATGATAGTCAGATAATAAAATTTATGCGTAGTGCTGAGTTTACCGAAATACTTGAAAACGCAGTGAATAAATGTACTAGTGAACTTCTACAAAAAGTGAACACTTTAGAAAATCAAATCAAAACAATAAGTGATACAAATAGGGACGTAATTGCACTGATTACAAATGCTCCCAAAAATTTTTGTCCAAAACAAAGCGAAATAATGATAAATCAAACTGATTTAAATTTAAATTCATCAGATTCCTCAAATTCTTCAGACGCTACAGTTGTGGAGCAAAAAATATACGAAAATAAAAAGTCAAAGATAAGAGAAACAAATTCTAATAAAAATACAAATCAAGACGAGAAAAACGAATGTACCGTATATAAAAGGAATGAAAGACAAACTCAAAATGCACATGTATACGGGGGGAAGCAAAATATCGAAGGACACTCTCATAATAATAATAATAAAATTATTCACTCTAATAAAAATTCAAAATCAATAGAAACAGTGCGAAATGAAAATAACGAGGAAAATAACACCAATAATAATTGGAAAACAGTACAAAGAAAGAAGAGAAATATCATTAGAGGGACAGCAATACCTAAAGAATCAGAAAATTTTAGAGCTGCTGATAGGAAGGCATGGTTTTATGTGGGACATGCGAAACCTGACACGACTGCGGGAGACTTAAAATCCTACCTGGAAGATCGGCATAAAAATAGAGAATTTATTGTAGAAGAAATAAAGAAACACGTGAACAACAAAAGCAGAAATAAAGCATATAAAGTAGGTGTGGAGATGGCCATAATGGAGGAAATGAAAAATCCAAACAGCTGGATAGAGGGACTAATTGTACAAGAATACGATTTTTTTCGTGGCAGAACAAGAGGATATTACTAAGAAACTAAAAATTTTAAATCTAAACATTCAGTCAATGAATATCTAATAAAAGTGACATATTAAACAGCTGTTTAATGGAAATGAACATTAACATAGTGACAATTACAGAACATTGGTTAAACGAAGCTCAAGTCGAACATTTAAAGGTTATGAACTATACGGTGGGAAGCTCATATTGTAGAGAAGTACACAAACATGGAGGAGCCATGATACTTATCAAGAATGACACAAAATTTGTGGAAATTCAAGAAATAAAAAAAATGTCTATAGAAAAACATATAGAGATGGTTGGCATTAAAACTTCATATGGAATAATAATATCTATATACAGATCACCATTAGGAAACCTCGACATATACCTGGAACGATTAAACACAGCCGTAGCACATATAACGAACAAATATAAAAAAGAAAATATATATATAGCTGGGGATTTTAACATAAATTTTCTGGTAGAAACAAAAGATAAGCAAAAAATAGAAGAATTACTAATATCCTTTGATCTATACAAAACAAGCAATGAGGCATCAAGAGTTACAATTACATCAGAAACGTGTATAGACAATATATTTACAAATATAATACAAGAAAAATATAAAATCGAAACCAAAAACCTACACATCTCGGACCACATGGGACAAATACTCACTGTACTTAGTGAAAGTAAAAAAACCAAAAAAGAACAAAAAATTAAGTATAGGAAGATTGATGCTCAAAATATACAGCTGTATAAAAATAAATTGGCTGCCATAGACTGGGAAACAACACTACGAAGTAAAGATGCTGCACAGGCATTTACATATTTTCATGATATTATGATACGGTACTTTGCAGAATTGTTTCCTGAAAGAACAAAAAAAGTTCATGTAAAAGAGAAGGCCCTAAAATGGTATACTAAAGAACTAAGGGAAGTAAAAAACACTCTGGATGCTTTAAGCACGATATATAGTGTACGTAAAGACGAAGTGTCACTAAACGCATACAAACACTATAAACGGTTCTATATTGGGAAATTAAACGATACAAAAAAACAATTTAACGCAAACTATATAGAAAACTCAAGCAATAAAACAAAAGCGATATGGGAGGTAATAAAAACAGAAACAGTAAAAGAAAATATAGTAAATGGAGAGGAGTGTAATCTTACATCAACAGAATTAAACACATACTTTAAAAATGTAGGAGACAAGACCATCGTACAGCTAGAGAAACTAAATTCAGCAGCCAGCGAACTTATTAAAAATCTAAAAGTAAATAACAAAAAATCCATATACCTAGAAGAAGTAAATGAAAAAGAAATTAAAGAAGCAATAAGAGACATCAAAAACAAAACAACTGAAGATATATATGGTCTCTCAACAAGCTTACTTAAAGAAATACAAGACACAATATTAACTCCCCTAACAATATTAATCAACAAGTGTATAGAAGAAGGTGTATTCCCCAATGAACTAAAGCATGCAAAAATTATCCCAGTACACAAAAAAGGAGATATAAATAATGCAAACAATTATAGGCCGCTATCAATACTCCCGGTAATATCCAAAATATTCGAGATAATTATAAAAAACCGACTTGTAAATTTTTTTGAAAAATCATCCACCAACATGGTTATCGAAAAGGAAAATCTACAACTACAGCCTTAATCGATGTGATAGAAAAAGTGAATATAGCACTAGACCAACAAGAAGACGTAGAAATTATGTGCTGCGATTTAAGTAAAGCCTTCGACACAGTGAATCATAGTATACTACTGGAAAAATTATATTATTACGGCATAAGGGGAAATGCACATAACCTGCTACGATCCTTCATATCAAATCGTTACCAGACAGTCAGTTGGAATAATGAAGTATCTGACAAGTCAATTATAACACATGGGGTAGCACAGGGATCAATACTAGGCCCAATATTGTTTATTATATACACAAACGACATAATGTCAAATATAACAGTATATGGTGGTTGCCAGTATGCAGATGACACATCTTTCCTAACGAAATCACGTAATAAAGAACAAAGAACAACAAACAGAATCCTAACTGAAGCGAAAGTATGGTTTACTAGTAACAAACTACTGTTAAATAAAGAAAAAACACAGAACATTACAATATCGACAAAAATACATAAGGAAGTAAATAATATAAAATTTCTTGGAATAAATGTAGACAACAAGCTAAACTGGAAATCACATATAGAAGAACTTAGTAAAAAGCTATCGAAAGCCATCTATACCATCAGGACAATAAAAAGAACATCAACAAACGAGGCAGCAAAAGTAGCATACTACGCCAATTTTCATAGTAAAGCAGCATATGGAATTCTACTCTGGGGCACCGCACCCGAGGCACATCGCATCTTCATTCTGCAAAAACAAGCAATAAGGATATTGTGTAACTTGACTCCAATAGAAAGTTGTAAAGATGTATTTAAAGAATTGGGCATACTCACCATTCCATGTATATACTTACTGTCTTGCTTAAAGCATGTACACAGCAACAAGCACAAATATAAAGAAAACTCAGAAAATCACTCGTATAATACTAGAAAACAAAATGACATACAAATACCGACACATAGAATAAAAAAAACGCAACAAGGGACGGATTTCTGGGGTGCCAAGCTGTATAATAAACTACCTATAGAGGTAAGAAATAAAAACATGACACCTTTTTCCATTTGGGTAAAAAAAGAACTGGTAAAAAAAGCATACTATTCAAAAGAAGAATTTTTAATGGATGCATAAGTTTATTGTATATATGGTGTATTGTAATTTACAAATTAGTTTTTATATATACACTCATTTTAGCATAAGTCTATTGTATACTAGTATTGTTAATGTATGTTGTAATGTTATTTACAAATTTGTTTTATATTTACACTTATTTTACATACCATGAAGTAATATTTTAACTTGACGTTTTCATGTAATACACATTTTACTTGAATAAATATTATTATTATTATTATTATTATTATTAATGTTAATTCTTCTAATGAAATGAAATTTGGGATTGGTTTATTTTTGTTATTTTCTCCTCTTCTATTTTTTATAAAACAAAATTATCAAATATTTGAACACATTCACGTATGAATACATTTGCTGTTGAAGTAGCCTTATGTTTTACAGAATAATCAAAATATGTAAATATTTCTAGATGATGTCGTTACCAACTGTCATATATTGAATTGAACCATAATTTACCATGCTACTTCTTTCATACAATGCAGCGTCTTTTGACCATCGTGATCATGGATCCCTTAATCCCTCAAATCAACCAAAGTGTCTTCTAAATTTACATTTTTGAACACTTTTGATTCAGTTATTTTAATTGATGATTAATGAGCGTTTTTTACCTGAATAATCGGTTATGAAACTGAATCAAGTATCAGATTAACAATCATGAGTTTCCACCTCCTGGGATCAAGACTGGTTTGCAAATATTTTGAGCTAGAAAAAATTTGTTTTCTAAAAAATATAGGTGTTATACACAAGGCAACAAAGTTTCAGCAACTTCTTAGTAAGTAGTCAAAATGTATATTATTTTCAGTACTAATGAATCTAATGATGTAAATACATAACGGTTTCATTCTTAGTTTCATTAGTCTTCCAAAACCGAATATTTTAAATTCAAATTTTAACCTCAACCTCATTGTTTTTGTACCTATACTGTTTTTATATTGGACATTCAACTACAGAAAAGATATGGATAATTTCGTATCGGAAATCTTCAGAATTTTCAAAACACGTGTCAGTCGAAAAGGGGCACAAAAACGGAATTTAAAACGATGTCGCTCCTGTGTCCTAAAAATTGAAAGGTATTTTGCTTTAGAGTTCCATATTAAAGCATAAATGTTAAAACATTGACTTTTCAGGAAAAAATAATTTCAAATTTTTTCCACTTTATTATTTTTGAAATCCATTTTTCAATCAGGTTAAGTTAGCTGAATCTCGCTATAACTTCTCCAGAGGGTTAATTTCTTGTCTATTTTATTTATTATGTTATTAAACTTGTAGTTAAATTTATTACCTAATAGTTTAATTATAGATACATTTATTTTTGCTCTCCTTGAAGTAAAAGTACAATAAACAGTAACATTTCAAGCAACGAATATACGCAAGAATAAATCAGAAAAAAAGTTTCGACAAAATCTGAGTACCTACCTAATCCTTCGCGTATTCTGGGCCTTTATTATTATTTTTTTAAATTCAACTTAACCAGCACTAGTAAAATTACTCTTGGCTTGAAAGTGGCTTGAGAAACTTATTTCTAATCACAGTCGATATTTCAGGTTCAGTCGGTCTCGAAAAGACCTTGTGAGGCATGAGAATGATTTTCAGTTGGTCCGATCTATTATGGTATACTTTATTTTTTTAAATAGCTCTACTGAGGAAATTCCAGAGATGTTAGAACCTGAGGACTGTAAAATTTTTTTAATTTATTTATATTTAGTTGTACTGCATTTCAATCAGAATTACCCATTAAGGTTTACCTTAAGTTACTCTTGCTTTCTCTAAGTATACTTAAATTATAAATGTGATTGCTATTTAAAAAAATTATACCTATGTGTTTATATTTAAAAATAATGTTTTGTTCCACTTTTCAAAAATGTATTATATACTTACGTGAAAAAATGTGGTTGTTTCAGATTTGCCACAAAAAATTCTAATAATTGTCATAGCAACGTATTAGTTTAACAAAAAACAACTTTAACACACAAGCGTTGTTGAACTACATACTTGGAATTCCATAGTCCACACACAATATAGATTAGTAGTATTGGAATTGAGTGTCATTAGCCAGATGAAAAAACCAATCTTTAAAAAATGTATTATTGACCTTATAACATTATCTGCATAACACTTTGTTTAATTGACAATTGCATGTTGAGATACGATCAAATTTTTAGGTTTCAATTATTAACGAATCCATTTCCACTGCGGAATCGATTAAATATTTATTTGTATTGATTTATTTTTTTCAACTTTTCACGAAACTGTTGTTGTATCCAAGCATTCCGACTTGACAGACACGCTGTAAATTAGAACGATCTTCCGCATAGCTTATCCAAAAATGTATTTTTAGAATATACGGTGCACAGAAAATAAAATGAAGGCGACAACTTTACTGGTGTATTTATTACCTGTTATATAGCGCCGTCCTGCTGCTCTCTTGGCATGTCAACTTTTCACCTTCTTCAATATTTCAGGGGTCATTTCAGGAGGACTCTTCAACTCCAGCACGCTCTCAGCTCCACTCTAAAACTATAGTAATACAATGTGAGTTTAATTTCGATCAAAACCCACGTGAAAACTCTTCAGTTATAAATAAGCGGCTACGTGTTTATCATATCGAGCGCTTTCCCGCAACTGAATTTTCTTGAAATAATCAATAAACGACCCAGGTTAGGGCTATTGTAAGGGGTTTACACTATTTTGGACGTCATTTACGGTGTGACGCGGCTAATACGGATCGGTGCAAGTAGGCGGTAATTACTGTAATTGTGATGCATTTTCTAGTGGGTAATGGGATATTTCTTATGACGGTGAAAGCGTCCTGTAATGGTGTGTTTGTAACAAAGAGCCTCGTGTTTTTGTAATACGTCATGGTAATTTAAAATAGTATGTAATTGAATGCCTTGTAACTGACGACAAAGTTAAGACTTTTGCAACTGAAATATATTTAATATAACAGGGAAGATTTGTTTCAGTCTTATTGTGATAAAATATCATTCAACTGTAGAAGTAACTATTCGCATGTCTACCGAGAAGTTAGCAAAAAACACGTATCAATACTGTTGACTAGACCATTACTACTATGTAGACACGCATGTCTTTAACAAGAATATAATATATTCTCCCTCCATGTGATTTCATTCCTAAGTCAGATTAAAATAACGCTGTTGTCGTTGTTAGGAATAAAATAAGGAAATATTATATAATAAACGTAACACGAATATTTGTGTTTATTGAATAATGCATAAATAAGTCATAACTATTGCTCCAAATGTTGTTTTCATACTTTAGACAAAAACGCACTCGATTCCTTTTCACAGACAATGTGCGGTGATCTGAGGGAATTTTCGTGATTTTTTCAGAAATTGCATCACATGCATATTACTATTATTATTATCATAATCATTATAAATCTTGCTCTACAATTCTAACCCCATAAAAGAAGCCTCATAGAAATTGAATTATAATAAGTAAGGTGTATATCGATATACATATATGTTGGATATGTCCATTCACATTTTGATAAGTATGGGCAAAGAAGAAAAATGATTCATATTTACGTACCTTCATGCGTCTGGTAGATGTTGCTACTCTGTGAAGAAGTACGTGTTTCGCATTGGTCAACAATAGTTGTTTCAATATTACTGTTTTACCAAATAATCGAATGTGTAAGTCCCGAATGATTTTACTTATTGCTTCAATTGTAATTCACCTACCTAACCTCTAAAACTAATCGATTATGTCTACCCACGTAATAATTTTGGTTTAATGATAATACTGCAAGCAGGACAATATGAGCAGTTTAAAAATCTACATTGCCTGGGAACGGTTATATTTTCTTCTCTTTTTAGAGGTGCAGTAATGGTTTGAAATCACCAACCCAAAAGATTTAGATACGTTGAAAATAAAATGGTGGAATAGAATGGTGGCTTGGAATACTGCCAGCAAGACCTTGTCAGTTCCTAGATGCACTTAAAAGACGAGTGTTTGGTAAGAATTATCATGCTGTTTCAAACTAAAAGATTTTAGGCTCTCAGAGGAAATATGAATCATCTGTCCAAGACAAATCTCTGGTACTAAAGATGGAGGAAACATTTTTTTTTGGTTTCACTACAAAGATATATGATACAAATTATTCATCATTTTGAAGAAGAAGTTGATTTTGATGAAGTGACTGTTTAAGCCGTTTAAATCGTCATCCAGAGCCTACATCATCTGTTAGAAGACTCAAAGTTTTAATAAACACAGCGTTATTCCATTTGATTAGGACTAAGTTTTGGTTTACAAAGACCACGACGATTAGTTGATAATAATATAATATCGGCTGAACGTGCTCAATGGTCGACATTATACATATACATGGAAATTATTTCCTCTGATGCTGATTTTCGCCCCTACAAAGAATGAAAAATGAGACCTTATTAACCGACCAGACTTCACCTGACACAGTATTTGCTCTCAAAAAATCCAGGAGGATGCAACTTGGCGTGGTCCTGGTTTGACCATTTTATAAAGCAAACTAAATCTACTGCTTATGATCCAATACTTTTAGTCCTTAATGGCCATATGACCCACATAAACGATTATCTTTACCATTTTGCTGCTAGCTACGTTGCTAGCATTGAAACATTTTAGACAATATTTCTTCACATACTCCACAGGACTGTGATTCAGTTCTAAATTAGAAAATTGTTTGGTGAAGGAGAATAACTACCAGAGCTATTAATGGGTTTAGAAAGTGCGGTATTCGTTCATTAAACCCAGGTGTGATCACAAATGTTGACTTTGCTGCTCCAGGTGTAAGCAATAAACCATCAAGACAAAATTTACAACATGAAATATGAGAGTGATCTACAGAAATTGTTTCAACTTTGTTTTTGCACTTCTTAGTATTGTTCTGACTCTTAAGAGTCTTATATACCCAATTAAATCGTAGTTTTCGAATATCTCGTTTAAAACTTATCCGATTTGATTGCAATTTTTATCGGATTAATCTAAAATATGTATAAAACGTCGGAAAGTTATTTTTTTATTCAAAAGAAAAAATGTTATATTTTTTCTGACCAAATTTACTAACTTTCCGACAATATTCATTGCTTTTATCTTTTAAATTCATTTTCCCCAACTCTGCAACCTACAGTCGAGGTAGTTTCTGTTTGACTGCATCCTGTCAAATTGACCTGTGTGGGGTGTGGTAGAATCGAGACTTGCATCTGATACAGACCCTTCCAACTTCTCTATGCAGTAATAGCTTTCCTAGTGCATTTCTCGTATCAATTTTATTCCCAAAATCACTTATATTCTAGTTCAAGAAGAAGGAAAGGAGCAGCTACAAGATAGATACCTAACCCATACCCATAATAGGAGAAAGAAAAATCTGTATAAGTATAGACCGATTGAACAAGAACAAAGACGAAAAAAGCTGCATGCAAAAATGTGCAAATAAAGCTAGAGAAGTAAACCATGTGCTGCAAACAATTCTTGTAGCGATGAAAGTGAAGATGTAGAAAGTGACACAGATGCAGTTCTGTGGAAATACACATTTTCGGTCTGAAAATGAAGAGAGTGACGTGCATTTAATGGTTTTAGTGGGGCCATAATGAATTTATAGGAAACGATGAAAACTGTACTTGCGACAACTGCTTTAATTACTGTTTATATTTTTTGTTAAATTTATCTAATGTAGATTTTATTAAAATTTTTAAAAATTTATTTATACCAACCAATTATACTGTAACCACTCTATCAGAGATTGGGGCATTTGTCTTTTTTGCTTCAATATTTACTTTGGACTATTTGTTTAGAAGAAGAATTTAAAAAAGTTCTGGAATGTGCCAGAAACATGTACAAAACTAAAATAAGTTAGTTCAAGGTTATAATATTGTGATTTGGAGATTATTTTCCCTAATGTGTTCACTATGCCTGGTTCCCCTAAAATCATCTTCGCGAATTTGCCACCTAGTGACCCACATAGAGGAATTCGTGAAAGTTTCATATTAACTAAATTCTGACATTCTGACTATTATCCATAAAATGACACTATGGTTAATCAGAATAAAATGTATCCAGAATACCATTATTATTTAGGAGCCATTTGCAAAAATCCATTCAATTCATTTAGGTACATGGTACGATGGAACATTTTCCCTGGAATTTAATCATCACCATATCATATTGTGATGAGTTTATCGTTCACAGCGAAATCAGGAAAGCGCTCCCTGATATTTCGGCATGTCAATAATGAAATCATTTTCTAGTTCTTAAGGTTAAGACGTTACCAATACAATTTTATTAAAGAAATTGAACACTGTATAGGTAAAGTTGGTCAAATTATTTTGTCTTGAAGAAATAGTCAATGTCAATCTTAATATTGTCTTTACTATTATTTATTATGTTACAATGTGCTTGATCAAACACGTTCATGTTTTAATGTAACATCTAATGACAAGACCTATACAAATTACTCATGACCTAGACCTAGAATGTAAAGATAATCGTAAATGATTTTTATCACATGCTGACTTGAACCATTAACACAATTTTTAAAAATTCAACTCATAAACCCTTGATTTACAGCTGGAAATGGGTTTCAAATTGTACTAGTCCTACTGTTGATCCTTATATACATCCTGCTTAGTTGTTCTTATAAAAAATGGACACACAAATCTAACGTGCTCATTCCTCATGCAATTATCCCCTCAACGAGCAACAATCGAATAAACACACTTATTTATAGTAATGCAGAGCTATAACTTGAGGCTCATCAAAACATGAACATGCCTAATAAAATAAGCGATGCACTTTTTTATACTTTAAATTTAACGTACGTTACATATACTAGTATTGTCAAATGGCTAAAGTTTCTGAATAACAGCAAAATATGCATCCAGCGTCTTCTGGTGAGTACATTTGATCACTATTTAATAATATTTACTTTCTTTGTGTCAAAAAAGACAGATGATTCATGAAAGTTATAAGTTATGCAGTAATGTATAACAACACATAGTTTCTACCGAATCAATATATAATACTCACATCTAATGCATGTCTTAATTAATGAAATTACTTTTTTATAGCTTTCAATAACATATCGTATCAATAATTTGATTGCATTAACTCGGGCTTCAGGGAATGGTGTAGTGTTGTCGTCAATACTTCCCCTCTTTTATTGTGCAGTATTGGTAACGCTGCAGATCGAACAATAATTACTTAATAGCGTAAAACATAATTACTTTCAAATGAAAGTAAATAATATTGACAGTTAATGGATAAGGATTTAATGCCGTCAAATTTTTCTGTCAAATTTCAAAGTTTTCGCTAATCTTACTAGGTTGGTATGATAACTATGTCCTCCTACGAAGCATATTTGAAATTAAACACAGATCTAATTGGTTGGCATTGCATTTACGACTGTTTGTATGATTGCTTGCTCTGTTTATGAGTAGAAGAGGTGCTTCCCAGCTCTACGCACGTCGATTTTGGATTCACAAATGACATTCTGCAACGTAAAAATTTCATCCCTAAATTCAACCCCCAAATTTTTAAATTGGAAGTAGGGGTTTGTGATACCTCATTTGAGAGGTATTTTCATTCTCTATTCAAAAATGCTATAGTTTTAAATATTATTTTCAAAATTAACAGTAAAAATAAATACATTCATGTTATTGACGAAATTCGGTATAACAAACTAAAAACAATAACCAATACCGTTTCGTTTTTTATAATGTAATACTGGCAAAAAAGGTCACTGAAAATTGTTTCTGTTTGCTTTCTGATTATTTATCAACAACTAAACGGTATTAGTTATTAACTTTTTAGTTTGTTATGCCGAATTTCGTCAATCACTTGAATGTATTTATTTTTACTCTTAATTTTTGCAATAATGTTTAAAATGCCATTTTTGATAAAATAATGAAAATACCTTTCTAATGAGGTATCACAAACCCCTACTTCCAATTTAAAAATTTGGGGGTTGCAACTGTCACTCAAAGGGGGTTAAATTTAGGGATGAAATTTTTACGTTGCAGGATGTCATTCCAGAATTCAAAATTGACTTGTTTCGGCTTTTCCTTCACATGTGTCGAAACGAGTGTCAAAATATGAAGATATTGAATTTATTCCATTTGGCTGTTCCACACTGTATATTTACTATGTAGAACAAAATCTGTTAGATTTAGTCGAGTGAAGTTAGGTTTTTACCTCGGAACTCGTCTAGGTATAGTAAATGGATTTTCATTAAACTACGAGTTAAACTATTTTCATTGAATTTTTATCGTAAGAACTTTATTCTTTTACATTAAAAAAATGTTGCTAATAATTATTTAATTATTTATATCAATTATTCTTAATTATCGAAAGAATCTTGATGATTTTCGCACTAAAATTGATTATTTTTAATTTTTCTTTCTTAATTAGCCACAGAAATACAAACAAGATATACTTTCTCACAAAAGAGGCATACTTTTCCACAAAAGATATACTTTTCGCCAAAAAATCCAAAAATTTTTCGAAAAAGGACACTGAAAAAAATGTTAAAATTTAAACATTTTTACAATTCAAAAATGTGATCGACAAAAAATAGAATTCTTACGGTTTTCATTCTGCTGAGTGTGAATCTGTATATGTTCAAAAAAACAAAAAATTTCTGATACAAAATGGCAAATATAACGTCACAAATATATATAATTTAATAAAATAGTAAAATAAATTTTACTATTTACGTCAAATGCGAGTCTTATATCCTCCAATGTCTTAAAAAGACATGAAAATTCTTTGCAGAGCTTACTTGCAAAATTCTACATTTAACTGATAAAATTAATACTACGAATGTAGAAAGCAAATAATTTAATATTGCAATAAGCCCCACCTAACGGGATTAATCCAAAAGGACTTCTCTGTTATAACATTGAGTAAATAAATAATATATTTGTTTACTCAATGGTTATAGACAGCGTACATCACCATCCCATGGACCGGTTTCTCGCTTATTAGCCTTCATCAGTATGGTACAGGTAATGCACGCTGCAAAACAACAGATAGTCTAGTTCTTGATAATCTCGATCGACGTTAAGTCGGTGAGATGCAAATGTTGACGTAAATAGTACAATTTATTTTACTATTTTATTTTTATTTTATTAAAAATGTACCTGTATGGACGCCTGAACACGTTAGATTTCTTTCTGTATATCATTTGATTAAAAAGTAGTCATTAAGTTTAAGGAAGTGTCCAAATGAAGCGGTAGGAAATTTCCATCGTAGTGTAATGACGCTTAATTACGTAAGCTGTACTGTTTGCAACTTATTACCTACAAACAGTACTTTCTAGCTTTGTAACACATTTTTTAAACGGAATCTCGGGCTCCAGTTCCTTATTTTTAAGTGCAAGGAACAGACAGCACTTACCTGGCTCAACGGAGAGTGAGAACGCTAGTGAGGTAACTAAACAGTGGAGAAACGGTTTTTCTTTGCCCAGGGGTCTAAGATGATTGCCTTGTCAATCGGACTGGACAATTTCTCAAACGGGTTAATTATAAACAACGGAAATAATAACACGTAAATTTTGTATGGCATAAAAAAATATTTATTTACTAAAATCGACAGAAAGTAATCAATTGAGAACTGAACAGAATAAAGCAACGTACGTTCTAATTTACAGTCGGAAACCAAATGTATTAATTGTGTACAATTTTCATAAAATATAAGCGAGCTGGCAAACAAGAGTACGAGTGTATATTATTTTATTTCGGACGGCGGTTGAATCGAAGCGCGAACGGATCGAGGTATGCCAACGCGGGAAAAAGCAAGCGGCTACGGCGACCAAGTGTGACTATAACAAGACACCAAAATATCGGAGCGCATTCACTAAGCCACCACAGATATTCTTTTCCTGTATGTAGGATTCTCTAATTATGGAGCACGGAGTACTACGGTCACAAACGCAGCGCTACACAGGACGATATTTTCCTGCTTAAACAATAAAACCTGACTTAGAGCATACGCTGGGACGGAGGGCTGCCATCCAACCGGGAGATGCAATTTTCGCGGGCGTCTAATAAGTCCGCGTTGTGAATCAAAGATATTCACTGGGACTGTGTTGACCACTTAACCGGGAAATGTCGATCAGCCGGTGAATATTTCATAGAACAAAATGCAAACGGCGAAATGAATTCATCGCTGTGGTTTGTTTTAGTGGTGCATACAAAACGACGGTACTTAACAATATGAGACAAATGCAGAATATCTAAGTTTTATTGAAAGCGGGACGGACGGCTGGTAGCGGATTACGTAGTATTCTTACAAATATAATTTTCAAAGGAATTATAATCGAAGCGGCGGTTATTTGGTAGTTGTTGGCGGTTTTACTAAGAAGGAAGTGTCGGCGAAGTGTCAAGTTTGACTGATAGATCAGACACATCCTTTTTGGATGCTCCTTGCGAGTTTTATTGCTTGCTTTGATGACGTATCTCGGAGGCGCGTTAAAGCTGCGGATTGAATTGAAACGTATAGCTCGTACTAGAGACGTTACTTAGTAAGTTGGAGCGTGTTATGCAGTTTACAACTGTTACTCGGAGCATCTGTAAACGGAAATAGGTTGCTTGCAATTTTTAGGCTATAATGCAAAAAGAACCGGATTAAAACAGGCACGGATTAATATTTTAACAAGTTTTCGTAACTAATGATTTTTACTTTCGACTCGGCCATTATTTATAATAATTCACGGATTATAGTTATACCGGGGATAAAATTAATCAATTAATTTACTGCTTGTTTACCAGCGGATTTTACAATTCAAAGTTAACTTAATTAAATCAGGATATTTATTTTAAAACAATCGGGAAAAAGTTAATAAACAAACAATTTTTATAAATAATCTATTTATTAATTGTCCTCATTCTCTATTTCATTCACTGGTATTGCTGGTGTTCAGTTCAAGCAGCTATTGTCTTTGCATTGTGAACAAGCTAGAGAGCAATGTAAACCACTATTCCAGGCAACCAAAGGCTAGTCCACACCCGGTCTTACACGAACACAAGATCATTTTCAGCAAATTTTCGGGGGTTGGTGGCCGAGTCTTTATAATTTACTGTATCAACTCATCCCCAATTTTTTGACGAGTTTCTTTGTCCTAACCATATCTGCAGCTGTAAATACACCCTTTTTATATGTTCCATGGTCGCATATATCGCTTCATGTGTAGGCACCGAAGAAGCTAGATTGACACAGCCATTCTTAGATGTAGCTTTAATGAACGGTTGGTACCGAAATTGATTTAGATTGTTTATAGTATGTGGAGCATCATAATTCCAAAATATATATAATATCGGCAATTGAATTTCTAAACACTTCAGCAGCTTTTTGTAAATTTTCACGATTTTTAATCAGTTAGTCAAAGTTATTCTTGTCGTTGTTGTAAAACAAAGACGTCGCATCGGGTCACATTCAGTAAATGCAAGTAAAAATAAGACGTATTCTTTATTGATAGGTAGAGTTTGTTCAAGAGTCTTATTTCGATAAACTTATTGCGATGTCTGACCTCTTGTCCCTTGCTGGTTTAAGAAAATATATTTCTCTATCCGTAGGAGTTAAAACTGTTAATAGATTGAAAATATCGATATCCTCGGTTAATAGATTTAAAATATCGATACCCTGTTAATAGATTTAAAATATCGATATCCCACTACATTTTCCTATTCGATATTAATTGCTGTTTTTGCAATGAAGCATCTGAAGCATCACCTTCTGCTTGAAAACTAAAAATATGATTATCAGCAAGGTGTTTTCTTAGCATTTAAATTCCATTCCATTTTAAAGTGCAAAAAAAGTTTCTTGAAAATCCACTATTTTGCCGAATGGGGCCAAAACCATCTCGTAAACTTTAATACATCTAATACGTAGTCCAGTATGCATTCCAAGAAACCTTACTACAGCTTTAAAGAAATTTGGTTTTAACATTGGAAATGTTTTTGTTTTCGTATAGGGGGTTGAAAATCAGTTTCATGTTGCATAAAATGAAGCATGACTTATAGAAACAGTGGCGACAACAGAGTGACCAATTTTGATTGGTTGTCTAAATCGCGTGGTACCGGCAGTCATGTTATTATTTTTTTATAGGCGTCTTCTTGTCGAGAAAATCCCAACGGCTATATCTCGTTGCGATTCTTTGAATATTTAAAAAGTTATTAGCGTTTCAATACCCCATGTAGTTTTGTAAATTAAAAAGGCCGAATGCGCGCGCAGATCCCTCCAAATTTCATACCCGTGCAGGACTTGTCAAAACTTTAAAATTTT